>OX359294.1:53574924-54266590 GCA_947179395.2 Pulicaria dysenterica
GTGATGTCTGAACTTAAACCATGGTTTTGAGGTCAAGAGGAGCTATCCCTGGGGCATTAACCTTAGTGAGTATATTCAGTAGAAAGTTTATGATTAGCTAATTGTTTTATAGTTTGAGCATGAGTAGCGATGTTTATGCATGCGTAATTAGTTTTGACATACGTAACCTAAGCTTGTGAATCGGGGTGTTCTATGACGGCAACAAGAACAATTGTGTATAATGTGTTTCTTATAACACTTGGCCAGTGTATGTAAAGAACATGTGATATGCAATCGAGCTTGGAATTGTCATGGTGATACCTTGTGGATCAAGTTAATGGTAATATGTGACAGTATAGTATTTGTGAACAAGAACAATTGTGTATAATGTGTTTCTTACAACACCTGCCCAGTGTATGTAAAGAACATGTGATATGCAATCGAGCTTGGAATTGTCATGGTGATACCTTGTGGATCAAGTTAAGGGTAATACGTGACAGTACAGTATTTGTGAGCAGTGCAAGAACAGAATAGTAGATAGATGTAGTATTAACAATATTACATACCTTATGTGTGAAACAGAGAAAGTTGTTATCATACTGTATGTTAAAAGCTTTATGAATTTCAGAATGGAGTATGTACAAGGGTTCTTTGCCGATCCAACACAGCAGTCTGGGGCTAATAGACCTCAGGAGAACAGGGACACTTATGTTTCAGACGCAATCCCCGTACAGACCGGTGGATCTACAGGTAATCCTTCGGGAATATCTGGTACAGAGGAAGTGCAAGACCCAGTGAACAACACGATCAAAGAAACGGTGGCGACAGAGTTAGGAAAGGCTTTACAAGCCAACGTTCCATTTATTATCAACCAAGTGGTTGAACAAGTGTCAGGGAGGATGAAGATAATGCTCCAGCAACGTGTAGATGCGGCAGTACAGGCTGCGACCATCAATTTGCCAGCAAGAGTTGAGCCGAATCAGGGATGCACGTATAGAGAAGTCTCAGCTAGTGGAACGCCAGTTTTTGAAGGGGTGACAGACCCCATTGTTAGTAATCGATGGTTGTCAGACACAGAGGGAGCTTTCCGCACCAGTGGATGTATACCCACAAAGAAAGTTATGTATGCTTCGAATCTGTTACGAGGGCCGGCAAAGGATTGGTGGACCACCTTATTGAAAAGGAGAGGAGAAGCTCAGATAGAGGCTATGCCATGGGATTAGTTTAAGGAGTTGTTCGAAAAATAGTTTACACCAAAGGCCAGTATAGATAAGATAAACGAGGAATTCTTGACCATGAAGCAGACCACAGAGTCCGTAGATGACATGACTAAGAAGTTTCTAGAGATAGCTCGTTTTTGCCCAGAGTATGTAGCTACGGAATCGATGAAGATGCAACGATACATTTCTATTCTTAGGAATGATATCAGAGAAGTGTTAGCAACCTCTGCCTGTAAGACTGTTGACGAGATGATGGATTTAGCTTGGAAAAGGGAGCAAGAATTGCTTAGACAGGGAATAGTTGGTGGGAAGAGAAAGGTTGAACAGGCCTATGCACCGAGTAAGAAGCCAACAGTGACACCACAATGGGGAGGGACAACTCCCCCACCTAAATGCATCAAGTGTGGAAGGAACCATTCTGGAGAGTGTAAGTTTGGTCTGCCGGGTTGTTATAAGTGTAAGACTCCACTATTGGTATGTCACGACTGTTACCAGCCAGGGCACTTCAAAGCTCAATGTCCCCAGCTTCCACCATCAGAGAGAAAACCAGTGAATTCCCTACCCCCAGCTCGTGGTAGTGAGGGTAGAAATGTGAAGCAGGAGCAACCCCGACCCAAAGGCAGGGCCTTCCAGCTTACAACTGAGGAGGCCAAGGTTGAACCCGACGTAGTAGCAGGTACTTTTGTTGTTAATAATATGTCTGCTCTTGTATTGTTTGATTCTGGTGCCAGTAGATCTTTTGCTGCTATTTCGTTTTGTGCTCAGTTTAATATTCCACCTGTTAATTTAGAATTTCCTCTGGAAGTAGAGATAGCAGATGATAGGAGAACGATTGTGACTAGTGTGTTTAAGGATAATGTGATAGAGATATATAATTGTAAGTTCCCTATTGAACTTATCCCTATGGCTATGAAAGAGTTCCAAGTAGTCGTTGGTATGGATTGGTTGGGTCTATACCAAGCGCAGATATTCTGTGATCAGAAAATGGTGCGAGTTCAAACTCTAAGTGGGGAAGAGTTGATTATTCGAGGAGACAGTAAGAGAGTCAGCCATTCAATTTGCTCTCTAGCAAAGGCGAGAAAGTACTTGGCACACGGGTGTATCACATTCGTAGTATATGTGGAAGATGTTGATATGACAAGGAAGCCCCCATAGATTCAAGAGATACTAGTGGTTTGTGAGTACCCAGATGTCTTTCCAGATGAGTTACCAGGAGTCCCACCAGCTCGACAAGTAGAATTCAAAATTGCTGTAATTCCAGGAGCAGAGCCGAAAGCGAAAGCCCCGTACAATTAGCACCACTAGAAATGCAAGAGTTGATGACTCAACTACAGGAGCTGACAGATAGGGGTTTCATCAGGCCTAGTTGTTCACCGTGGGGTGCGCCAATTTTGTTTGTCAAGAAGAAAGATGGCACGTTCAGAATGTGTATAGACTACAGAGAACTCAACAAGGTTACGATCAAGAACAAGTGTCCGCTTCCTAGAATAGATGATTTGTTTGATCAGCTACAGGGTGCTTCTTGGTTCTCCAAGATAGATTTGCGGTCAGGGTATCATCAGCTTAAAATCCGCGAGGAAGATATAGCCAAGACAGCTTTTCGAACGCGATATGGTCATTTCGAGTTTGTTGTGATGCCGTTTGGTCTTACGAATGCTCCAGCTGCGTTTATGGATTTGATGAATCGAGTTTGCCGACCGATGCTTGACAAGTCAGTGATAGTATTCATCGACGATATTCTTATCTATTCCAAGACTTCAGAGGAGCATAGTGTTCACTTCAGAGAAGTGTTAGAAACCTTACGCAGGGAGAAATTATATGCGAAATTCTCTAAGTGTGAGTTTTGGCTTCGGTAAGTACAGTTCTTGGGTCATCTCATCAATCAGGAGGGAATTAAAGTGGATCCTGCAAAAGTAGAAGCTGTGATGAAGTGGGAGCCACCTCAGAATCCTACAGAAATCAGAAGTTTTCTTGGTTTAGCTGGGTATTACAGACGAATTATACAAGACTTCTCCAAAACAGCAGTACCTCTGACTCAATTAACCAAGAAGAGTGTAGAGTTCAAATGGGGTGAAGAACAGCAAAAAGCATTTGACATGCTAAAGCACATGTTGTGTAATGATCCAGTACTTTCGTTACCAGATGGAGTAGAAGATATGGTAGTCTACTGTGATGCTTCATACAGAGGGTTAGGTTGCGTTTTGATGCAGAAAGGGAAAGTCATTGCTTATGCTTCCCGTCAGTTAAAGATACACGAGAACAACTACCCGACTCATGATTTAGAATTAGCAGCAGTTGTTTTTCCTTTGAAGATATGGCGACACTATTTGTATGGTGTCAAATGTACTATTTATTCAGATCACAAGAGTCTTAAGTATTTTCTAGAACAGAAGAATCTGAATATGCGACAGAGGCGATGGTTAGAGTTACTAAAAGATTACAATTGCGAGATCCTCTATCATCCGGGCAAAGCTAATGTGGTGGCAAATGCGTTGAGCAGAAAGTCAGGTATTATACAGATACAGATGCATCACGTACAGATGTCAGTAATTACCCCGATGTTAGATCAGATTAAGACAACACAGGTTGAAGCGGTTAAGGAAAATAATCAGAAAAAGAAACGTATGAAGGGTCAAGTGTCAAAGTTATTGAAATACAGTCGCGATCTTTTGACTTGTTACGATCGAGTTTGGGTACCCATTTACGGGGGTGTGCGACAAGTTCTTTTGGAAAAAGCACATTGCTCGCAATTTTCTATTCACCCAGGGGCTACAAAGATGTATAGAGATATGAAAATGAACTATTGGAGGCCAGGGATGAAACGAGATATAGCAAGACATGTAGAGAGATGTTTGACTTGTTTACAAGTTAAAGCAGAACATCAGAAGCCACATGGGAAATTGCAACCGCTGGATATTCCTGTATGGAAATGGGAACACGTTACTATGGATTTGATTACCAAACTACCTAAAACTCCTAGGGGGTTTGATGTTATTTGGGTAGTAGTTGATAGACTCACGAAGAGTGCGCACTTTATTGCAATAAAAGAGGCCTATTCGTCAGAGAAAATGACAGATGTGTATATGAAAGAGATAGTGTCCAGACACGGAGTCCCAGTCACGATTGTTTCAGACAGAGATACTCGGTTTACCTCCAGGTTCTGGAGTAAGTTTCATGAAGATATGGGGACGAAGCTACATCTGAGTACAACATTTCATCCACAGACCGATGGTCAAAGTGAAAGAACTATACAGACATTGGAGGATATGCTCAGAGCTTGTATCATCGACTTCGGTGGTAGTTGGGATACATACTTACCATTAGCAGAGTTCTCGTATAACAACAGTTTTCATTCGAGTATAGGCATGCCGCCGTATGAGATGCTATATGGCCGAAAATGTAGAACTCCTGTTTGTTGGGGTGAAATTGGTCAGAGAGAACTGGGCAGTACAGAGATAGTACAACAAACCACCGAGTACATACAACAGATACGTGAACGACTGAAAGCAGCCTAGGATAGACAGAAAAGCTACGCAGATAAACGGCGGTCACCACTAGAGTTTCAGGTTGGAGACTACGTGGGGAAGAGTTGTAACGCCCCAAGGTTTGAAAATTTCTTATTATGTGTTTACTTTAAGTGTTAAGTATTTTACATGTTTAGTTAGTAGCCTATATGTGTTTGACTTGTGATCTACAAAGTTGGAGGGTTAGTTTTGCAAATCCAGAATAGTTAAAGAAGTTCAGGGGTCAATAGTGTCATTTATGTAAATTATAGATATATATATATATATATATGAAGAGTGTTTGACTCATTTGGAGTCAAAACTCCAGTTCATGCTAACACATTCACGACACACACATAACCTCAAAGTTTACTTGCTGGTTTCGATTTAAAGAGGAAAATTTACCATCTGAAAGAGATTTCATAGTGATCTTGTAGCTGAGGTATGTGTTCTTGTTAAGTTTATTTGGTGTTTTAGGTCAAAAAGGATTCATAGGTTGAATCTTTGTTCATAGATTGTATAGTGTGTTTTTGAGTTGTTTGGTGTGTTAGTTTATACAAGGAAGTTGGTATTTATGTTATAGAACTTGTTGGTATGATTGAAATTGAGTTTGATCAAGAATTTAGTGTTAAAAGGTGAATTCCGGATGTTGTTCACGAACAGAGTAGAAACCCTGCTGTACCGACTGTCCTTGCGACCGCATGGGTTATCCCTTGCGATCGCAAGGCAGTGTTTTTGTGTTTTCGATTGTTTTGCCCCTTGCGGCCGCAAGCAAGGTGACTTGCGACCGTAAGGGTATGTTTTGTGAGAATACCGTCTACGGACGAAGGAACCAAGTTTACTATCGCAAGTACATAACTTGTGGTCGTAAGCGAGCTTAGAATCATTCTTGCGAGCGTAGCAAGGCTTGTGTTTTAGAAAGGACCTTTGCGATCGCATAGGATAACCCTTGCGATCGTAAGGCGTTGTGCTAAGACCTTTGCGGTCGCATGTGTTGGTGCTTGCGGTCGCAAGCTATCATCCAGAATCGGTTTAGAGTTTTGATCAGTATCTTTTTCTAGTTATGTAAAGATGTTTATGTAGTATTATTTATTGCTTGTATGCAGTAAAAGTTGACGTTTTTGTATTAGAAGATAGTTATTTAAATTGCTGTTAAGGTGAGTGTATTTACCTTTAATCAGATTAGCATACGTGTGTATATTAATTGCATGATCTGTGATTGGTTATGTGATATTACTGCATTATAGACAAAGATAGGCTATATTGAGATCCTTATACCCAAGTAAGTGTCAGGGGTTACTTACACTTTATATAGTATACTCCGGGACCAGTTAACAGATTTGGAACAGTTTTGCAGATTACAAATCGGGATGTGAGACATCCTAAAGTCAATTAGTTTTCAAACTTTGATTTTTATTTCAGTAGTATACTCACTAAGCATTAGCTTACATTCAGTGTTTTCTGCATGCAGGTGCGTCAGGTTCAGGCAAGGGGAAGGCCTCAACGGCTTCTTAGGCTGGATAGCTCCCGGTTTTATTTTAGAAATGTTTTAAACACTACTTTGGAAAATAGTTTAGCACCTATGAGAATAGTAATAGCGTTTTGTAAAACCTTAATCTTTTTTGGGGTGCTAACAATTATAAAATATGTTTAATAGTTTTTATCAGAAAAGTGGTGTTACATTAGACTTATCAAATCAATGGTCAAGATCTAATAATAGCATTATTGTAATTAAGTAAACAATTATAAGATTTAATTATTGAAGGAAGGGTATTATGGGAATCATCCACCCCTTAAATCACGCCCCTTCTATATCATGTAACAATTTCCGAAAATGATGGTAGCTGTTATGGATATGAAAGTGATGACGAAAATGATGAAATTGGCTAACTTTATAGATATGAAAGTGATGACGAAAATGATGAAACTTGTAGCTGTTATAGATATGAAAGTGATGACGAAAAAACTGGCTGACTGTTATAGATATGAAAGTGACGACGAAAATGATGAAATTGGTAGCTGTTATGGATATGAAAGTGATTACGAAATGATGAAACTGACTATTGTAGATATGAAAGTGATGACGAAAATGATGAAACTTGTAACTGTTATAGATATGAAAGTGATGACGAAAATGATGAAACTGGTAGCTGTTATGGATATGAAAGTGATAACGAAAATGATAAAACTGGTAGCTATTATGAAAGTGATAACTTACAGCCGAAAATGATAACTTTCTTCAAGCGGCCGAAAATGATAATTTTTAAAATGAAGTTTTCAGAAACATAGGAAGAATGGTCTCGTTTGAAAGAGGATTAAAAAAATGAGTAGATTAATATAATTTTTTTTTGCTCAAATTCTAAAATTGAAATAGTTATGGTAATTTAAAGATTTAAAGGTAAAAAAATTTTAAAAAAAAGAACTTTGAGAATGGCTGGAAGAAAGGCGCGTGAGTTCTAATAAAAAATTCAATTCTTATTTTGTCCTTTTAAATGAGTGACGGAGAATTAGCTTTTGAGGTCTTTGTATAAGAGTAAGGCTTTATTGAACCTTATCACACACACACACAGATATATATATATATATATATATATATATATATATATATATATATATATATATATAAGCACAGTTTCGCTCAATGCGGCGCCTAGAATTAATTTACTCGATAACTTGTTCGTTTTTTTATTACGTATGATTATTATATTCACGCAATATGATAACATCAAATAATTTGTGTTTGTCTTTTGTTTCTCTTTTCTTTATACATCTTTTATCTACTTTTAAAAATAAAATTTTTAGAAAACAATAAAAATAGGCAACAAAAAGAATATTAAATGTACTATAAGTTAAAGGTTTCGTTTTGATTACTCGAGTCATCTGAAAATCCAGAAATGTCTATAAATTTAGGTTACATGTTATCAGGTTTATGAGTTCTAGCTATACGTATTTTCTAGTACTTAAATTAAAATGTGCTATATGATAGAATATTTAAACTATTATTTTTGTGAAGATCATTTTTATTTAATTCTTAATTTGTATATAATATCATATAGGTTGCAAATTACTTGACTTTTTTAAACATTATTTACTATGGAAGGTTTAGTTATAAAAATGATATTCAAGAATCTAAATAACTCCATATAATGGTTTCCTTATAGGTTTAAATAAGGGGTAAATTAGTAATTTTAAATTACTTAAAATTAAGAGATTGCAATAGCTTAAATGCTTTATAATATAGTTTATATATATATATATATATATATATATATATATATTTGAGAACCATTATTAATGTGAGAACCACGAGAACCAATCTTAGTCGTTGCTATAGTAAGTGGAATTTACGGATAAAGAGCGTGTGAGGATAATAAAGTGTGACAAGGTGCATTAGATGAATTCATGGGTGAGCAATCGAATTGAAGGAGGGAGAATTGCACGGCTAAGATCGATTCTCGCGATTCTCGCAATAAAAATGGTTCTCAAATAACTCCTGTCTATATACAATTATACATATATATACTCTCACACACATACACACGTAAGTATAATACCCCGTGTATAAACACGAGGGATAGTTAATTTAATTTTAAATGTTTATGGTGTGCAACCTTAAACATACTAGCATTATACCCGCACAATGTAGTTGCGACAAATAGTGTGTGACTATGATCAACATGTCTTGTTTCAAGAATATAAGTGTAAGGTATTTGCTGAATGTGGTGTCAACAGAAAATTCCTCTTCGATAACATGCCTTTTTTTTCTTTTTCCGTTATCTTTATTTATCTTTTTCGCCATAGACTTTCTAATGTAAAATATTTTTTGAAAAACAATAAAATTATTAAAAATGATATCTAGTTATTAAATAATTAGAGAGAAAGGTAATCTAGTTTTGAATATTGTTTTTAATAAGTTATCAAACAATGGCAAAGTTAAAATAGTTATAGAAATGATTAATTGAGTTATTTTATATTATTTGAATAAAAATACGCACTATTTAAAATTAATTTATTTTTAAAAATTTTAAGAGATAAAATGCTAAATGCTTTATAGTCTTTGGTCGGTTAATAATTCTCATTAAATATCAATTTACGCACATTGCCTAACAATATTTACAAAACTATTCCTCAATAATTTTCTTCATTATAGAGTTGCATTATTACTCGTTTTATAGACATTCACAAAAGTAAACCTTAAGTGTATCATGACATTAGATGTAACATAATTATGTATATGATTGTGCATACAAATCTTAACAAACAAGAAGTCTACACTAGAAAAGCCGATTGGATCAACCCGATAACATCATGAATGATACAAAACAGACAAAATTGTAAAAACAATTTACAATTTTAAATAGAGATTGAGAATAGATTTAAATATTTGGATGGCATTGGATTAACTGTATGCCTTTATAATTGTATTTGTTGACTCTAGTGTTTTTTAAAGAGTTTAGTATTAAAAAGTGTATCGAATTTGTCACTTTTTGCTATTGTGTGTACCCATTTTTCAAAACTACCATTTAATATATCCAACTTACCAAATTACCATTTTATGTATAGGAAAACTTGCTAAACAAGTTGCATGAAGAACAACTTAAAAAAATATTGAATTCAAGATCTGGACTCGAATCGAAACCCATGGAGAACACCCTAAAATATGTAATCTAAAACGTGATGTTTATCAAACCCTAAAATCGAAATGGAACAAGATTTTATGATTTAAAACCCTAAATCGGAACCCCCAAATCGAAAATGGAACAAGATTTCAGATCTAGGATCGAAAATGAAGCCATGAGTCGAACACATAAAACAAGAACCCTAAAATCTCAGATTTGGGTTTTATAATCGAACAGAAATCTGAGTTTGATAATTGCACCTTTAAACCCATAAACGACAATCGCACCTTTAAACCTTCATCTTCAATCTCGATGAACAGATCTGTCCTTGAGCCCTAAATCGCATATATAGGAGTCGATGATGGGAGATTTGTCGTTGAACCCCTAATCGAAGATGAAGGCATGGATTGTCGTTGAATGGATCTATCGTTGAACAAATCTGTCGATGAAGGCATGGATATCTTAATTTGCAGGTGATGAACAAATCTGTCGATGAAGGCATGTATATCTTCATTTAAGGGTATAATAATTTATTAAAGATGAAAGAAATAAATCATGATGATTAATTTGTTAGAAACCCCAATCGTTTGCAGGTGAGGAGAATCATCATTATCATTATCATGATATAAAAGAGAAAAAAATTATATCAAGAATATCTTCATTTTGCAAGTGATGATAATCATCATAGTAATATAATAATATTTCGTTATTTTGTATTAGAGTTAATTACATTTTTGGTCCTGGTTTACATAAAATTACACATTTAGTCCTTAGGCTTCATTAATTATGAATTTAATCCTTGTGGATTACCATTTGTTTCAATCTTGGTCCTTGACACACTTGAAAAGACAAAAGTGTCCTTACCCTTTCTTTTAATTATTTTTTTAATTTTAATCATTTCCTTTTATTAATAAATAATCAATTTTTATTAATTAAATACTTTTATACCTTTTTAATTATTTTTCTTTAAATAATATTTAATTAAAAAACAAAAACAAATACCCCACTACTCGATCCCCTCTTTATCTTCATTCCGGCAAAAATCTTCCGGCTACCCCTTGCCGACGAAAACCGTCCATCCACCATGAACCAGAGCCACCAAACAAAACATGATCATCGAACCACCAAAAAAAAGCAGAACCGTCTACCAAAACCATCTGCTATTCCTAATCCATGGCTTTTGTTCATTCACTTTTCATTTCTCGATTATTGTTCTTGAGTCCGGAGCTGTTTTAGCATAGGGTAGGTAATCGAAAGGAAGATAGAAGGGGCGGTGGGTACATAATCGGGTGGTGGTGCAAAGGAGGCAGAGAGAGAGAGAGAGAGAGAGAGAGATGTGGAGCAGTGAATGGGGAAGAAACATGAATCCCACAGTGGCAGAGAGAGAAATCACCACCGTCTTTGAGGTCCCCACCGCCACTGTATGCGAAGAACACCATCAATGGCGGCGACGGTGGTTCAGATCTATGGCGAGAGCAGAAAGAGAGAGACAAGAAAACCCTAGATCTGTTCTTCACCATGGTGTTCCCCATCGTCATCTCCAAAGATGTGTTCTTCACCAAATAGAAAACCCTAGATCTGTTGTTCACCATGGTGAAGAGAGAGTCGAGAGCAGAGAGAGACGACTTCAGATCGGTGGCTTCAGAGAGAGAGGGGTGCGATCAGATCTGTGCACCAAATCGCCATCAGATATGTGGTGGCTGATTTCAAACGACGGTGATGGTGGCTGATTTGGTTGGTTTAGGCGACGGTGGTGGCAAAAGTGTACCGGCGGAGATGCGGTGGTGCATGGAGGTGGGTCTAGAGAGAGAGACGGCCGGGGAAGATAAAGGGGGATGGGGTTGGGAGGTTTAGTTAATTGTTTATGTTATGTTATGTTTTTTTCTTTTTCTTTTTTTATAAAAACATTATTATTATTTAATTATATATTATTAATATTTTAAATGAATAAAACTTAAAAATAAAAGAACAAATTAAAGACAGAAGGGTAGTATAGTCTTTTTTAGTGTATTTGGACCAAGATTGAAACAAATGGTAATCCACAAGGACTAAATCCGTAATTAATGAAGCCTAAGGACCAAATGTGCAATTTCGTGTAAACCACAGGGACCAAAAATGTAATTAACTCTTTGTATTATTTTGATGAAAGAAAAAAATACCATGTCATTGACAAATAAACATTAACTTGTGTCATATAAGCCTTAACCTACCATCACAAGTTATCATATATTAAATGGTAGATTTTAAAACATTAGTACATTAAATGATAGTTTTGAAAGTTGGGTATACAATAGTAAAAAGTAACAAGTTCGATACACTTTTTGATATTAAACCTTTTTTTAAATGGATTTTGGCTGTTGGTATTATTGATATTTGGTAAGAGTGTAGTATATCACATTGTTTATTTATTCATATATATAAATTAAAATAAACATCAATTTCGAAATCTGAATAAAAACAAAGCGAATTCGAAAGTCGTATCGAAACAAAAAGGAATTCTTATTTTGAAAAAATAACTATTCAGAAATCAAAACATTAGTTGTAGAACACGTTTCGCCGAAATGGGTCAACAAGAAACCCAACACGGAAAAAATGACACATACCGAATGCAATTCTAGAAATATATAAGTCAAAATTTAATCGACACGAGATTAACACAAAACATGAACAACCCGAACTTGATCTAATTGGCAGTCTTTTTACATGCTTTTTAAGAAAATATGTTCATACGTTTTTAATTTCATTCTAAACCACTTTTTTCATATTCAAAGGCTCACCAAGCTTTACGGTCAATTGTGTGCGTGAACTTGCCTTGTTTAACTTTATCTAAGAAGTTTCAAAATTTTGTTTACAACATGGGGTGTTTTTGGACAAGTATTAACTATTAAGCATTATTAGCCCAAGTAATTAAATTTGAGCACGACCTTAAGTGGAAAAATCAAAATCTTTAAGGTTTTCATGTTAATTTTGTGACCACTATCATCAAATAGTCCGAATGGGCCTTGTTAGTACTCGACAATTGTTGCTAGGAAAACATTCTGGAGAGAGAGAGAGAGAGAGAGAGAGAGAGAGAGAGAGAGAGAGAGAGAGAGAGAGAGAGAGAGAGAGAGAGAGAGAGAGTTTTTGGTGACCCCTTGGTGCTAAGCTTGAATGTTGAATTTGTATGCATTTCTAGGGTGATTTTAGTTGGCTTATTGTCATGTTGGTGTTACATTCGTTGAATTTATGCTTCCAAGAGTTGGAGACATCATTAAGTTCATAATTAGGTGACTGGTCAATTGTTTGTGTCTAACTGTTGAGTGAAAGTAGCTCACAAGTGACTACGACTTCTTGATCATCGAGGTGATTTTTAAGCTCTAACATATAGTTTTTGTAATTCAAAGTATTATCTGGAAAACCTTAGTTAAGTATTTTAAAATTGTTTGAGGGTTAATATATTGATCCGACATACTTAAATTTAACTTTTCAATTTAAAAACTAGATAAATGTTGATAGGTTTCGATTTTATTATTTTAGAGGCTTATTGACATTAATCTTCGTGGGTCTTACTTATTCTCTCCAAAAATTATTATCAAACTTTTATCTTTAAATTTTTTTTTCCAACTTTAACCGTTAAATATTTGTGTTTATGTTATAGTAAAGATTTGTTGTGCTATTTAAGAAAAAATTAAAACTGAAGGGGGTCAAAACTAGACGTTCTATAACTTGAGTGTTTTCCGGTTCAATTCCTCCGCCAACAACCGACTTGAAAACGCAAAACAAAACTGTACACCACCAGTTACCGTCGCAGCGCCACTGCTGAGCTTCAAAGTCGGCCTCATGTCAATCAGATTAATTGGTCTCCGTGCTTCCAATTTCATATATAGTGCATTCGTCCGGTAAACATTGGTCTCTAGTTAGCAATCTGATTCTTCCATATCTGTTTCTAGGGTTTTACTTTTGCGACTGTTTAAATAAGTTTTAGTGAATTGATTAGAAGTATGCTTAAGATAAAGGAATTCATGTCAACAAACAGTAAGTTCCGTTAATTGATCAAGATATTGCGGATTATACTGCGATCCGAGAAAGAGCTATATTCTGACCTAAAATGGATTAGGATTACTTCTCAACTTCAAAGATGATATGAATACTACTATACTTCCAAGAAGTTATTGCATAATATTTTCAGATTCATCACTTGCATAAGTACTTCAAATAACATAAAGTTGATGTTAAATTTGTCAATTGTTTTGGAAGATCCTAGATTACAAAACTCAAATTTTGGCCCTTTGGGGAAATGCTAAGAGTGGTTTTTTACTTTCAATTTATAGTTTTGGTTTCCATCTGATTTCTAAAGTCAAACATGATTAAAAAAGTTGTTGATGCATTAGTTTAAATCAGTTTCAAGTATTCACCTTTTTTCCCTTTCTAGTTTTGTTTGAGAAAGAGAACTATGCTCTGTTTCCAGATTTTGGGATATGTATTGAATCTTGTTGTAAAAAAAGTCAAGGAAAGATTCAAGATTATGGGCATGCTTGGATTAAATGATATCAAAGCTGAACCCCGTTGCTGATCCTTTTAGTGAAGAAATTTCAGATTTGAAAATTCTCCAACTAGATTGCAAGAGCTAAGTTGAATCGCTAATTATTATTAGTATAGGTTGTGACAGTTGTCGTATGTATTAGATGATATTAACCAAATATCAAAGACATTAGTAGTTGGTTGCATATAGGATTTGAGATTATAAGAACTTTATTGGTTGTATCATGTTTAATGCAGGGATTTAATAAGCCGGAATCATTGCCTGGATGTAAGAAATGTAAACCCAAATTTCAATCTGATTACTCGTTCTTTTACACAATTTCCGTCATCAAACCATTTAAGCCAAAATCCTGTATATATGCTGTATAGTATTCATTCCTTGAGGTCACATGTTCGATTGGCGACCAATTCTGCTGTCGAGATGACGATGGATAAGGATGTTGTCAGGTTTTGTATTGGTAAACAGCTTGGAGGACCTAACAGTTTGACTGAAATAAACAATAAACCGAGACGGATTAAAGTGTCTAGGAAGGCCAAACTTAAAGAACTAAGGTTTTATCGCTTGAAGGCAAAGAAAAAGATGAGATCCCCGAATCCAGAAATTAGGATGTTATACAGGCTTGGAAAGGTTAGAATCAATTATAGCTTCCTGCCTGCATGTTTAATTATGTTACTCTTTTCCAGGAAGAAGGTACATTTTTTATTTTCTCTAGTGAGGTCAAGCAAACTAATTTCTATCTTTATTGATCTCTAAACATTGCGTCCTCATAGAAACTACAAAAAAGGGATTAATAACATGAAATAGTTTATAAGCACTGAAAGAAAGAAAATGTATAGTTGTAGTAGTATCAGATACCTTCTTCTGTATAAATAGAAATTATAGCATTTGATATGTTTTGAAGAGTTATGTCATTTGAATGAAATTCAAGAAAATTAGTTTACATAATTACAATTAAATTTAGGATCGTGGATACGACTTTGTTTGGCACGTGTTCAGAATTTAATACTCATGCAGCTCAAAAACCTTATTCTTCTTCAGGAACTGGTCTAGTACTTTGGGGTCGGAATGGGCCAGGGCAGGTTGGTTTGACCTGCCAACACTTCTTTTCCTCTGAAAATTTATAAATAGTTAACATATTATGTGATAAGTGATAACAAAGCAATATTATTACTACATTTATTTAAATCATTGATAGAACAATTTAAGACGTTGCGTCCATTAAAATAGACTTTTAGGTGACTTTTAACTTGTTTGGCCCATTGCCCTTTCAGCTAAAGTTTTCTTATTTGATCCATTTGAAGTAAAAACACAACATGAATCAACCCATTTATGTCAAACAGTAACCATTGGTAAATGAGTTATGTAACATGCATTTGGTTGCCTCTCCAGGCCAAAAGAAAGGAAGAATGGTTAATTGAAAAATTAAGGAAATTTGAGGTACGAAAAGCTGAAGCTGAAGTATATGATCCTGAAATCCTAACTGAGGAAGAGAAATTCTACCTAAAGAGAACTGGTGAGAAAAAGAAACATTATGTTCCGGTTGGGAGACGTGGGGTATTTGGAGGAGTTGTTCTGAATATGCACCTTCATTGGAAGAACCATGAGACTGTTAAGGTTGTTTGCAAACCTTGTAAACCTGGACAAATTCAAGAATATGCTGACGAGCTAACTCGATTAAGCAAAGGCATTGTGATTGATATAAAACCTAATAATGTCATCATATTCTACCGTGGTAAAAACTATGTCCAGCCTGATATTATGTCACCTCCAGACACCCTGTCGAAAGCAAAGGTACAATTTGTCTTTCTTCTGCAGAACCAAAAGTTTCGTTCTAAGTTACTTTATTATATATGGCTAATCGCATAAAAATGTTCATGCTCTGGTTTTTGTTTTGAGTAACCAGCTTATTTCAGGTTTGAAAACCAACAAAGTTTCTAAATAAAATTCTTGATTTAAGTCGACTACGGAGTACCTAAAATAGCTAATTATCAAGCACCGCTTATAGGGAAGAAAAATAATTAAGATGGTTAAAACTCATTTAAATGTCACATCATCATTTGACTGGTTAACAAGCAAAATCTCTTTAATCCAAGTATCTTAACTTTGCTGGGTTTTGTTTTGTTTTTTAAATTTTTTGATCTTAAAAAGTTGTTTGCTGTTTACTCATAACAGTGACTGGCTCAAACTTGGTTCTCTTTTTATGCAACTAGTCTTTTACTATAAGGTAAATTATGTTTTTAACGCCCAAACTTTACCTTCTAAAACAATTACACCTCTAATTTTTTTAGTTTTATCCTTATTATATAACGAACTACGAAGTTCTTGATCAAGCTCCCTGCCTTGACACAGAGTACATATTTAATATTCTAGAATGATCATTGCTACTGACATAAAATGTTCAATGAACTATTTTCTAGACTAGTAATTGTTAGGAATGATTGGAATTTTGCAGGCTTTAGAGAAATACAAATATGAACAGTCACTTGAGCATACAAGTGAGTTCATTGAAAAACTGGAGAATGAGCTGGAAGAGTATCGTAAACATAAAGCGCGATTCACTAAAGAGAAGGAAAGTTCACCCAAGGGTTAAGTAGACGAATAGACGATCGATGTTACATGGTTCCATCTGTATCTAGTTTCGAGAACGGATTACTTACCGCGAGCCCAGTTCGCGAAACATTCATGAAGCTAAACTCAACAAGTCAAATTTGATGTGCCTTTTAAGTGTTATCCTCCAATTTAACTAAAACTTCAGTAAGAAGATGGTTGAAGTTGAAATACACCAAAACAAGGCATGTAGATTCCTGTGTACATGAATTGAAGATAATAGTTTACTTGGTGGGAATACAGAAATCCTGCTGGAGATCACCCATGTGTTAATAATGGTCAAAAGGTGGAGTTACATCCAAACTCTCAACTCCCAAGTTAGGAAAAGTAATACTATCATAGTATCATGATTGATCTATTATGGGGTAGTACCTTATACAAGCTGCATCTGCTGTTTCTGACTAAAACCTTTGGGAAAATATTACTATTATTGAGCCTAAAGATTGGTAAAAAAATCTTTGCCTTTAGATATTTTTTCTTCCAAGTTTCTAGTGTTTATCTTTCTTTATTAGTTAAACGGAGAGGTTTCTTTGTTCAGGTTATCCGGGGAGGGCGAGTCTTTGTCTAAGATGTACACGGCCTAACCGGGGGATCCCCGTGACCGTTTCCTGACCCTTCCCTGACCACCCTCAAGATGTTTACCTAAGGACGTTCGAACCTGTGATCTCTTTGAGGACTAGACACCTTACCACTAGGCCACCTTGGTAGTGGTTAACCTTTCTTTATTAATTAACAAAGATAATTACTAAATATTACCTTTAAATAAAATTGCTTTTATTTTAATATTTTGTGTTAGATCATCATTTAGTTACTAACTAATAAACTAATTCCATACGTTAACTTGCCAATTAATAAAAAAAAATATACTTATGTTACCTGAAGTAATCTATTTTATATGTCACGCAGATGAATATAGTTAAACAAATTAATTAATAACGTCAGATTTCAGTAATTCCTAATTAAGACTTTCTTTTTGTTGATTTATCATACAAGTCTATTTTTATATTCCCAAAGATTATTTTTTTTAAACGACTAAACACACACACACCCTAACCTAATAATATAAATTTATATCATTTTTATTCATAACTCACCTTACCCGTAATCTTGTGGATCATCTAACACCAAATACTGTTGGGCTATAAGTTTTTTACTAATCTGGTGGAATGTACGATGTCATGAATTTAAGGAGATCCCTTGCAAGGCAATGAATATATAAAGTCATATAAACTCGTATATCTACATGGTAATTATTTTTTAAATCAACCATTCAAAAAATCATTAGGTGTAGTTATAATTTTCCTTTTATGGCATTATACATCCTTTATGAGTATGGCGTGGTTAGGATACCCAAAATTTTGTTTAATGATTTCAACCTTAATTAAAAAACAACAAACGTCGAAGAACAAATTAGTATGTTTGAGCATGAACATATATCTGTTTCAATCAATTCAATGAATTCACCGAGGGTCTAAATATATATATATATATATATATTTTTTCAAAGAATATGTGGAAATGCTAACTTAATGGTTGTACCTCACTACATGTCTCCTGTTGTATCTAGAGATGACTTTTTTTCTATATGAAATCATGTTGGACTGCATTAAAAAGCAAAGTTCCACTTGTTAGAGATGTTAAATACCTAATCATGTAACTGAGATATACTTATGACTAAAATGCGCAAATTAATCTGAATCAAAACTTTTTCTTCCTACTTCATCCTTCTACTCACCACAAAATGACATGTGGAGTCCACTAATTCTCTTTCTTCATCTCATCCATTGATTTTGACACTTGTTTTGATCTTGTGAGTAGGAGGATAAGTAGGAGAATGAAGTAGGAGGATATATCATTTCTCGTAATGTAGATTTTTTCGCAAGTTGATGAAGTTTAGGCAATTGTCATCTCAAATATCTAAATAAAATCAAACACGTTTGTACAAAATCTCCTAATAAACTTTTTATTTTGATTATTTGATTTTTTTATTAGTGAATGTGTTTGGATCGTTTATGTTCTTGAAATCTAGAATCAGTATATAGTATTCTTGATAGTTCGTTCTTGTGTTGAAATTAGGGTTCTTGTATTTTTGAATGTGATAGTTTTTGTGTTGAAATCACAGTTAGTCTAATTGTTTAGGCTTGTAAGCATGTTGTATTACATGTCTAATTAATTCTTGTTGTTAGTGATAAACAAGCGGTAGATTGAAGGATTGCTAAGATAACTATGATAGGTTGAGAGAGAATCTCATTTCACCATACAAAACACATAGTTAAGCCTTACATTGTGAGGCAATCCTTACAATTCCTTGTGTATCACAAGGCTTATATACCTATAAGATATATTTACAATAAGCACCCTCAACTATTGTTAAACTCCTATTCTATTACAATAATATAGTTCTAACACTTGTTATTTAGGGCTAGTTTAAGTTCATATATTATTGTGTTGACATCTTAGTTTGTCGATTATTTAATTTTTACCTTTTTCTATATATTTATTAAATAAAGAATCAATTACTTAGGAAAATACATCAATGTATATGCTAATTTCTGAGTTTATACGTTGGTATTTATTTTGGTATTATCTATTAATAAAAAAGTAAACCTGTAAAATTTAAAGAATTAAAAAATAAAAATGCAATCAAAAAAACACTTTTAAATTTGTCCCCGTTTATTCATAACAGATATTTGTAAGCCCCTTGGCATGCTACTTCTTCCCAATTCATCTCCATAAATATAAATTAAATTTCACAATAACCTTCAAACCTTCTTGTAGTTCTCACGATAACAAGTATAGTTACAAAATACATATAAAATAAATCATATTCGTAACATCTTATATTACGAGATTTATTTTTTTTAAATAACTATATGTCTGTACTAGACTAAATGCCGTGTAATACACGATTTGGGTTAAAATATAATAAATACTAAACATTAAGAAAAAGTAATAAATAATAATAAAACGCGAATTAAATAAGAAATTAAAAAAACAACGATTATAAAATATTTTAGAATGATAAAACTAAAAAATTAAAAGATAATAAATACTGGTTATAATTTAAAATGATTATAAAATACTATAGAATGATAAAACTAAAAATTTGGTTAAATATATATAAAGTGTAAATATTTGTAAATTAAGGTGGGCAAATATGATATTATATGATTTAATAAAGACATATATGAAATTATCTTTAATAATTTTGACTCAAAAAAGTCAAAAATTGATTTTTGATTTTAAATTGATGAATGGTCAAGATTAAATATTTTTCAAACGAATAGTTTAGATCGTATAATAAAATTTATTTATTTATATTAGAAGATAGAAGATTAGTAACCTATGGTCAACGTAGGTGGAACACACATAGTCGACTTTATGAAAACCTTATCTTACTTGCGTGGTCCTTTTAACAATAATCAAAGTTTATATATTTTTTAATTAAAACTTAATTCAAGGTAAACGATGTACAAGTCTAAATACATACTTATATGCCTTTGTAGATATTACTAAAATCATTTGCGTAGCGTATATATATACCCTCCATCACGTTCCAATTATGAGATTAAGGATCAAATACGAACAGTTAAACTGCGAACGAAATTGTGAACAGTATTTGGGCCGCGTGAATCACAACCTTTTGTAACTATAGTCAATAATTGCGGCTATCAAATAGTTTAATATGTGAATTTGAGTTACTTTTTTTTCTTTTGTATTTGAGAATTGGCATCCGAAGTTTGTTTTTATTTTTATTATTATTATTATTATTATTGTTGTTGTTGTTGTTGTATGTAAAGATGAGATGCAATGTTTTTTAAATAAGATGCATTGATTTTATATTAGATGCAGTGGTTTTACTTTTTAAACAAGATGCATTGACACTTAAATGAGAATTCATCGATTAATTCACGCATGATGGACTAGTTTTAAGAGAACTTCATGTTTTTTAGATAAGATACAATGATTTAAGGTTGGATGCGGTGATTTATAGACAAGATGCAGTGATCATATACTAGATACAGTGTTTCTACCGTTGCGCACTGTTTCTATTGGATCCTTACACCCAATTATGAATGTTGATCGTAATAAACTCTATAGTCTGTCAAGTTTTCAAATATGAAATTAATTATAATGTTAAGTAATTTTATATATCTTGAACAAGCCCGCTATATCTAATCAATATATATCTCTATATAAAACATACATATATAAATATAAAATATTATTGTTTTATGTAACATAGGATAGTTCACTTGCATCTCGTAAAGGGGTCAAGAGATCAAATCATGAAGGCTTCAATTTAAATAGGTCTGGAGTTGTTTCAGGAAACAGTCGTGGGCCGACATATTTAAAATATTTAAATAAGAAATTCATCCATGGGCCGAAATATAATAAATTATCCGTTGTCAAAGCCCATGAAGAAAGCCCATCTCGTGGTTCAAACTTCAAACCCAACCTACTCTCTCTCTCTCTCTCTCTCTCTCTCTCTCTCACACACACACACACACGAACACACACAGAGAGAGAGAGACAGAGGTAGCTATGAGCTTGTCACTTTTACAGGGCTATTCATCGCCGGAAGAGGAAGAAGATGAACAAACAAACCTCACCTCCGACGACGAAGACCAAGACCACCACCGCCTGAACGACCATGTTTCTGGTGACCGTACAACCGGCAACAATTTCAAAAAACCCTTGTTCGATCCACCCAATCCTTCCGCCTCTTCTTCGCTACCTTCGGCACTCGTTGCATTTTCTGAAGTAATCTCTTTCTCTCTCTCATAATTCGTAATTTATTTTTTCAATTTGGAATTTCAAACTTAAATTGACGTAAATTGCAATGATTAAATCATACGAATTAGAAATTGCTGATGGTAGATCAATAACTGTATCTTGCCTATCACATACATTTAGTTATAGTAACATTTTAGCTGTATCCTATAACCAAGGACACCTTTAAGACACCTGCTTATTGGCAGAGGAATACAAGCACTGGATGGCCTTTGCTCGAGTCTCATTGAGATACCCTCCTGCAAATTGCTGCTGAAAAGCTATCAGAATAGTTATCAACTATTAAGATAACACCTTTACAGTTTATTTTCTGAGGATTCCAACTACTTTGTAGCAAATTTGATTAATGAGTTGATAGAAAGTACTGCAAACTGGGATTCGTTGTTGATATGTTAGCAACATAATCTTCTATCAGTTTCTTATGTTCTTGGTATTAGATATGATATTAACAACTTGAAAGCTAGCTCTATATTTTTGGAAGGAAAGAGTTATATATTACTTGTTAGAATAAATTATGAAAAGGAATTCAAAGATCCACAAGGTCATTAGGTTTTTTTTTTGCTTAGGGAAAATACTAGGAATTTTGGAAAAAGAAGAAAAATAAAGCAGAGATCATGTTTGCTTGTTCACAACACTTGATTGAGAAGCAATTAAGCAAACCTTATAGAAAGGTTCTACGAGATCAAATACTAAATACAAATCAATTAAGGAATAATGACAAGATGAAATAAAGAAGGATTTTACGAAATATAAAAATCAAGCCATGGTATCATGCTGAGTATCTAAAATTTTATGAGTGACATATGACAATGTTAGTCATATATTTGTTTGTAGGCCTTGTGAAATCTATGTTTAATTATTGTGTAATTTATGCTTACTAGACTAGGCTTTTATGTTTAATTAAAGTAGGCTCCTTTGTAATAGCTTAGCCCATATACTACAAGCCCAAGCTTAACAGGCCCACGGGACTTGAGTATATAAACATTGTAGCCCTAATGTCAAGGGCAACCTTTGCAAGATCTGAGAATAGAATTACACCTTCTTGTGTAGTGTGTGTTTATTGAAAGCAAAGAGTTCATATTGTTCTTCATTGTGTTCATATACTACATCTTCTTCTTAATCTAGGGACTTTTAGACAAGTTAGATGTCTTTAAGGAATATGTCTCTCTACCAATGGGTTGAGGTATGACTGTCTACGTTTTAGTATCTTACCTCCCCCATACCCTGATTACACGGATTGTGTATGTTGGTTGTTGTAGAGAGCATTCTGAAGTAGGAAGATTCGATGTGATAACTTCATTAAAAGAGTAGTCACTATCCTTTAGATATGATATTGATACTACTCAGCTACCTACTGATATGTTTTAGTTTTAAAAAAGTAACACCTCAATTATAACTTACTCCCTAATAGTTCTTGTTTTCAATACAATCCATAAAAAAACACAGTCCTGAAATTTTAATAATCAATCACATGTGATTCAATACATAATCACATGTGATTGTAAAATCATCACATGTTAATTACGAAAATGCCACTCCGCCCAAAATTTAAAATTCAATCTGGACCATTGATGGGGCTGATCCAAAGGCTAAGATTAGTCCCTCAAGACTATAGATTAAGTATGGACTATATTGAACATATCTCACCGCCTTTAAGCCAGTGATCCATACAAGGTTGTATAAATCGCTAGGCGGTATACAGTCGATCTACTACCTTCAAGCAATCAATCGGCTTAAACGGTGATTAATCGGTTTCTAGGCAGGGACCCCAAGTTACAAATTATTTTAAAAAAATATTAGCAATACCCTAACAAATAATACCATAAAAAAGTTTAAGCTTGGAAAATAAAAACCTTAGTCCATATAATTAGTAATACACTGACAAAATAAGTCTAAAAAATATTACCAGATTTCAAAATTTTTGAGAAAATCAACTCAAACCCTTTCGTCGCTGAGGACCGTCGATAACCACCTAGGCGCTGATTAATCGGCCGCCAAGACCCATTTTTACAACACCGGATCCATATGCCTAGTGATAATGGAACAACATAACTACTGCTGCGAGTTATATTTTACTGATTAATATAGGTCTTTGGTACATGATATTGTATCTTTTTAATAAACACCAGCATTTCTGGTTGTGTTTCTCAATACTTCCGTCTGTCCTAGCTATGTTTAGGATCTCTAAGTTGACTACGGGACTAAGTTTTTTTTGAGAATCATAGTTCGCTATATAAACATAATAACTAATAATTGACTGGTTGGACTAGAAGCAGTGTTCAGAAAAATTATCTAATATTCCATCTGATATATTATTCTTTATAATAAAGGTAGTAAGTTCTCTAAAGTTGATGGTCTTTGAGTTGTGACCAAAAAGGGTTTTTGTCAATTTCAAAGCTGATGTGGATTTCTGTAAACTTTAGAAAGTTTTGATAACTAAAGTATTCTTTATAGAACATATAGGGGGCAAGCCTGAAACAAACAAGTGAACAACCAGGGTAGATTATACGCTACAAAAGAGAAACATTCATGTTCTGTTTGTTTTATAAAGAGCAAGTGATGATATATTGTTTAAGCATTTTCAGCATTCATGATGTTTTCATAATCTTGATCTACATCTTTTACACAAATAAATAACCATGCTTTACCATGTCTGTCACATAAAACTTATCATACATATTTTCCTGTAATTATCGGAGATTTCAGGACCTCCACAGTTTCTAAACAACTCCGTTGGAGAATCAGCATCAGCAGACAAAGATAACGATGTGCAGCTATGGCGGCATGGTCATCGTAGAAATCGCAGAGACAAAAATGACATGCCCGCAGGTAGTTTTTTTAACCAACCTTATTATGTGCAAATTGGTGACATTTTAAGAATCTGACCACTTTTTTTATTTGCTCTCTATTGATAGCATGAACAATCTCTTGCTTTGGTTTAGAACTTAGAAGCATGGATACACAGACCCCATACTTTATAGTTAATAAGAGAAACGTGTAAATTTTTGTACCCGAGAAAGATTATATCAATTTTTTATTAAAAATTTGTAATTTTTAGTTTTGCATAAAATTGTAACTTTCAATTTTTGTTAAAAAGGGTAGCATGACATGGTTAAAATCAAGGTTATGAGGTCAAGATTTTTTTAATTTTTATAACATTACGAAAATTACATTACTTTCTTTACCAAAAACATTACATTACATTACCTTTATTCACAAATTTTGATGTTTATGCTACTTTTCTAGGCAATTTGGCCTACTGATAATTGTTCTTTTATTCCTAAAGGTGCTGTGGTGCAGGCTAAAGCTCAATTAGTTGGCATCCGTGACAGAGTAAGCAGTGATGCAGGGAGTATCCCGAATGCATCTGCAACTCAGTCTAACGTTTCTTTAAGCACAACCGGAAAACGTGTGGCAACTGCAACTAACCCGGATGCAGAAGATGCTGCAGATCTTTTAAGGTCGAACACACTGTTTTCTTTCTCTTTCAGAATAATAAAAGATGAACTTTATGTGGCCTAAATTACCCTTTTATCCACAGGATGTGTGTGCAATGTGGGATACCGAAAACATTTTCTAATGCGCGAGGGATGGTATGTCCCGTGTGTGGGGACCGCCCTATCAAAGAAAACGATGAGTCATCGAAGAAGAAAGGTTCGATGATTAAAGATAAGGAAAAAAATAAACGAATGAAAGGTCAGTCGTCACATGCTACATGGAAAAGTGAAACAGAGATGCAGCTTCGACAACAGTTTGATTAACTTATAAATCTTTCATGGATTCCGCGGTCTTTATGCTGTATAATCTACTTTGTAATCGAGTTACTTATTTATCAGGTTAAAATAACCTCTTCCAACCTCTCTCTTTTCTTAAACAAGTGTACTTTTTTGTACCATGATTGTCCTTGGGCACTGTAAGAATGATATGTTTTTTATTTGAGTACCTGCTTAGCTAAACAGATAAATTTGTCACTGTATATATTAATTACTCTCTTCAACTACAGTTTTGAAGAAAAATTATCAAATATCTCTAAGCGATTATATTAATTACTCTCTTGGATCAACTTTAATCGATCAAGCAACATAAATCATCATTATCAGGTTAGGCAATAAACATTTCTATTTGTTGGCCCTCGTCTTTTTTTTCTTGTTTGTGTACAGTCGACTTAGGCAACCAGTTACTGTGTGAGCCATTTTTGTTTGTTTTAAATCAAGGTGGTCATAGCCATACTTCCTCTCTCTCTCTCTCTCTCTCTCTCTCTCTCTCTCTAATTTTTTTTAGTTGATGAAAGTTTGTGAAATGCAATTTCTCACATTAGTAATGTTTATGTTTATCCTATACAAAGCATAAGAATCTATATGTTAAAATTATTCAAGTCCGGTATTTGATGATTGTGAAGTAGCCCTTCTAAGAGGTTGTAAGTTCAAGTCCGGTTGTGGACAATAAAGTAGATTTAGGAGTAGGTTTAGTGGTATGTGAGTACGCCATTAGAAAAAAATTATAAATTATTCAAAAGCCGTTTTCTATACATTCAAGGTTTCTTAACAAAAAAAATTCTTGATTCACCATTAGACGGTTGGTCAAAACAAAAATGTGTATCATTTGCGAGACTAATCGACTCGCTAACATATGTAAATAACTAAGTACTAATTTCTTCTTGAAAAGATTTCATAAATCATGTTTTTTAAAAGATTATTTCATAGAATATGTGTCCATTACTCCATTATCTCTAAAAATTTAGTGGATCCCAATATATTGATGCTAACAACTATTTCAACCCATTAATTTTTTTATATTCACAGAATTTCTTCCATTTGCCTCTGCTACATGTGATCTATTCAGTTACCACTTACCCATATAAGAATGCAGATCAAACTTATGTAATGAAACAATCTTCAAATGAGAGCAAACCAGAGTTCCCTGCATGAAGACTTTCTTTAAAAGTTGCCATTATGAAGCTATTTGTTTTTCACAAAAGATCTTTTTTTACCGCTTATGTGTGTGACTTTGCCGCATATAATCAGATCGGGTTCACCCCTCGCATGCTATGAGTAAACGTCACCATCTAACCATTCTTTAACATCTCTACGCTTATTTGAAGAAAATACCTACACCGTCAATCTTTTCCTTATCAATTGAATATCACGTCTGTACATGGGCGGAACTAAGGGATATTTGGCGGTGGCATGGGCCACCAGCCAATTTCGGAGACGAAGTGGAAAATTTCAACATTTACGAGTTGGTGCCACCAATCAAATTTTGGGATGCTACCAGTGATTTTTTTATGCCACCAAAAACTAATAAAAAAATTGATAAAATGTAGTTCAATTTTCGATTTATACCTTTTAAAAAACTTTAATTATCTTGAAAATAACAATTCAATTAACAGGGTTCATATAAATTGTGTTTTATTTTAAATTTTGGTTTTAAAATACCGGAACAGGAACTGAAACCTTGTTAATTCGACCCGATTAACTGGAAACCCGAAAAAACACCCGAACAACGCCTCATGGTTAATTAATTTTATTTTGGTCATTATATGATGCCACCAGTCAAGATAAAATCCTGGGTCCGCCCCCTGTGTCTGTATACTAATCACACCCGTAATTAAACAGGTTAAAAACTGATTTTCAAGCTAAAAGTTTTTCTGCAATTGAATTCAAGTTCAAGACTGGGGAAAATCATAAAGCTTCTGAACAAAACAAGAACAACTAGCTACTAGATCACACTAACTAGAGATTACTGCTTAAAAGCAAATATAACAACATATAGAAACAAGAGCTTTTCTGAGTCATGAGTACTTACAGAGCCGACGAGCAGAGCACCCACATTCTAGCAGCTCAGGGTGACGGCGTACAGAACTCTGGATTATTCAGTCACATAGATACACCAAATTAAAAACTTTGTAGGTTAAAAAATCAGAGGAGATAAAACTGCCATCAAGACAAAAGGATATACACCAAGAAATTGTAAAAGCCCTACTCGTATGTGTGTGTAAAGTGTGAGCCCGTGATGGGGCCTCTTGGGTGATTTTATACATTATATTGCTATTGCACAACACTATAGACATTAATAACTCTGTCCTAGTTTCAGTCGGCACCACCGATCTTGTCATTTGATTCAGCTGCAGCTTCTTCTTGAGAAACATTTTTCTCAGCCATCATTGAGGGTCCAGCAACAGACCCGTGGTTCTGTTCATTATGGAGATGAAAGTTTTAGAACCAAGTTCATGTAGAATATAGTAATCTATAATTTTAAAAAATAGTGAGACCCGAAAAATTATTTTTATTTTACCAGATTCGGATTGGGAGGCAATGCAGCCGGCAAATTAGGTGATTCTGAAGGTCTGTGGAATAATAAATGTGCTACGGACCGATCTATAGGATTTGTATCAGTCTCCATATCCATGAATCCAGTGCACCTTTAATCAGAACATTAAAAAGATTATGGAAATGAAAACTGAACGCATGTATAAAAATGTAGAACAATTTGTAGAACAGAGAAAAATAGTGATATAGCAGTTTCAGGTCATAATGGGTAATTTTTACTACAGGTCAGGTCTGTATTGGGTCGACTAAAAAACACTTTTCGTTCATTTTTATTAAGAAATTTATGGAATACTTATGCGTTGACTATGAAGACTATATCATTGAAATAACATGTTGAATAAAGCGATATAGAAGGTTGTGAGCATTAAAAATACGATTTGTGTACCCCTAAACCAGTAAACCTGTTTGACCATCTTTTGAACGAAAACTTTTGGGATGTACCCATTTGACCCCTTAGAAATTTTGGCATAACCAAATAAATCCATTCATAAGGGGTTATAATTGCCACCTTTGAACAACACCATATAATCTAACAAACCAACCAAAATGTTTCAGGTCAACCATAAGAAAGCTAATCACCGGATAAAAAGATGACTTACTTACATCAAAAGGTATGGATTATATTTAGGCTTAGAGTAATAAAATAAAACATAAAGAGAAAGTGATGGTACTTGTTGGTCCTTTCAGCCGTTAATTGTCCTCCAAGATCATTAATATCTGTGGCATTGCTACTTAGACTTGGATTATTATGCCGTTGCTCGGCACTTCTAGCCAAACGATATAGACTGTCCCTTATGCATAACTTGGTTCTCATATCTAACTGAAAAGCACACAGATTCAAAGTAACTTTAGAAAGTTAAAGAGTATGATTAAAACAATAAAAAATAAGAACCAACTGCATGCCAAGTCTATTTTGGAAGCTTCCGCTGTTTTGTTTAGCTAGTAAAACTAAGTCGCATGCTAAACCGCCCATCATGTAATATTAAAAGTATAAGAGCTTATTGCCCAGATGCTGTAGGAAAGCTAATGCAGCCACTGTAGAACCTCTAAGATTTTCCAAAGCACTACTACAAATATAGTTAAATTAACCACCAAGGAATGTCGATAAGTGAATGCAGATCCTATATGTTGTACAACCACTTCATACCATCATTTAATTTTAGGTTGGTTCACATCAGTTCACACTTCACACAAGTGTCTCTATCTCCAGGAATGCCTTCTGTGTGATAATCTACCACAGTTTTCTATCCAAAATCCAATTTATGACCACATGATCCTTTTGTGACCACAATTCCACCTAAACATTTGCTCATTAATTGGAATTTGCATATGTCTCTTAGTGGGCCAACATGCTGGCCCATAAATCATACTGGGTCTCATGAACTTTATAGGAAAACTTGAATCAGACTTCATAATGGTCCAGGTTTTGACATCCTAGCGTGTGTAAGCAGGGGCTGATATCCATTGGTCCAATTGGTGGCACGGGTTACTTGGCAATTGATCATGCGAAATAAAAAAATTTGATAATCTTTTAGCCCTGCTACCAAATTTTTTATTGCTACTAGTCAACATGTTTGAGTGCTAAAATGTGAACTGAGTTGTTAATGTGCTACTATTGAAACTTAAAACATTGTTAGGTTGTTAAGCTTTTTTTTAGGGGGCGCTTGGTTGGAAACAAAGAAATGGAAATGGGAAAGACCAAGGGAATACAAGGGTATGCAATAGGCATTCCTTAGAATTATTATTACCATTGATATTGCTTGGTTCGTAGAATAATCATTATGCATATATGCAAGTGTGTCTGGGTTGATGGTGGTGGCGATCGTTGCCTAGTTGGCAATGACAATGGTGCTGGTCAGTGATGGTGACTGATAGAGAACGTATCATAGTCCCCCTTTATCTGTTTATTACCTTTCAATTAGAGGCCCAATCCAATGGGCCTAAGGCCTGTTAAAGAGGAAATGTTATAAATAGCTGATTAAGAGAAAAAAAGAGGTATCGAGAGTATTGAGTTTAGAGTTATCGGCTCTTCGAGCTTGGGCAGGAAGACAAGTCGTCTTCTCTGATTAGGGCAGGGGAGTTCTTACGAGCTCCCTTCTGATTCTTCTTCTACTCATTTTCTTTCTAGTAACCTATCAATTTCAGTAACTAATATACATATCGATTTCCTGTTCTTAATTTCTGTTCTATATCATCTATTTGCTGAATTGATTCCTATCAGTGACATTGTTGATGGTGGTTGTCAGCGGTAGAAGTAGGTTGTGGCAGTGGATAGTGACGGTGGAAGCAACCATTAGGTCAAGGCAACGATTCAACGGCAATTAGTGGCAGAGGATGGTGGTCGAAGGTGGCAATTGTTGCGACAAGTGGTTGTTGCTGGTGCTTATGGTGGCATCCGCGGTGGAAATGGTGGTAGTGGTGATGGGCTGGTGGTAGTATGGTGGTTATTGTAGTGGTGGCGGCATCCGTAGTTATATGGGATGGTGGAGGTGGCGACAGTGCTAGTGGTGGTGGTCGGTGGTAGCGGCAACTATGGTCGATGGTAGTGATGGTGGTGGTGGTGGCAAAGATGGTGTTGGTGGAAACGGCGATCAATGGCAATTAATGGTGCCAGCCATTGTGAACAAATGGTGGTGGTCTAGATAGTCGGCGGCGATGAAGTTGGAGGTGGCGGTGGGGTTTATGATAGTGTTGTGAGCTATAATGGTGTAGTGGTTATGACCGCCGGCAGTGGTGGTGGGGCGGCACTGGCACCGGCATTCAATGATGGTAGCAGAGGGTTGTGGTGGTGATAGTGATGGTGGTGGTGGCAGTTGGTGGTAGATACACACATAGCTGAATCCATTACCCCCAAATGGGGAATGGTTCATTACCCAATAATGGGTAATGATTGATTATATTCCACCTAACCAAGCATCACTAATCATTCTCATTCCCATTCCTTACCTCCTAAAACTGCCAACCAAGCACCCCCTTAGTTTTATTTTAAAAGCACCAAGATTTATGCTAAAATATGGTTTCTTAGGTAAAAATTTAAGTTTACACTTGAAAAAACTTGACCTTTCTTTACCCTGAACCGTTTTGTTTGGAAATATGATTACTTTATGATATTTTGGTTATTATTTTGTGCCACCAATGGAAAAACTTTCTGGGTCCGCCCATGTTAAGGAGTCTGATTAAAGACAACTATGAATATGATGGCAACTTGAGTTTCCATGGAAAATAAAAAGGAAAATCATTTTACCTGTTCCATAACCTGTTGTAGCTGGCGAAAACTAGTAGCTTCGAGTGAGATTTCATCCAACTCAGAACTAACGGATGAGCTCTCCGGTACATCTAATGAACCGATCTCCACTCCTTTCCGAACTCGTTCAATATCACTTTGACTTTCTTGTTCCTTTGGTGGTAGATGGACTTGCTTTTCTGCAGAAACCAAGACACCTTTTGAAGACTGAAACATTATACCCATCTGTCTTGGGCTTCCCATAAATAGGTGCTGATATCCTTGTGAGCTACGTGATGGTTTTCTCTCATCAATTTCGGTAGCAGTCCCTTCAAATGAACGACCACCAGAACTCTCCATTGAGTGACCCTGAATAGATGCATAGGAAGACCCAATTGGGGAAGGACCCTTGATATCCTTTTGTTCAGCTTTTATCCCAGATAACGCTGAAACAGCTGTAGATTGATTGGGATAATCTGGAGGTAGATAACAAGTATTGCTCTGCATGTGACCAAAATAATCAAGTTCAAAGTTTCTATAATGATGTCGGTTGCCTACAGAGGTAAAAACTTGGTGACATTTATTGTTTAAAGACAACCGACTGTTGTTGCTTGTCAAGTCGCTGATTTGATAAAAGGAACCATCATCATTTTCTACTTCTAGTCCTGGAATTTTTTCTTCCGTCTCATTCTGATTCTTTAACTGCTTTTTCTGCAAATTGATCTGTCAATTATTAGCAGAAGTATAAATGTTAAGGCATAACTTATAATACATAAACTACATGGTGCAAATGAATGCTTATCAAGCTTTCTCTCACAAACAAAAATGCACCAACCTGATCTTTATAATTTAGCTCATCTTTGCTTTCAGAGATACAGCTAGACCTATGAATTTTTGATTGTGGAGAATCATCATGATCTGGTAATATATTTTTTAAACCACTTGGCTCAGGACATGGAAATTTAAAGTCCATTTTCAATGCTTCTTCAGTACCCTCAATTTGGTCTGATGTAAACCAGCCAAGTCCACCATCATTATCAGTAACACCTATTCCAAATGATGAGTCACAACCTCTGCATTGTAAAATGAAGCATGTATAAATATCGCACTATTTGTAATAAGGGTAACAAAGAAATTTAAAAAAAAAAGGAAAACAACTTTTGTTCTTTTCTTTTTCGAAGGAAGGTCTACCTTAACATCTTGTCTACATCCTCAAAGTTTTCTATCTCAGGCCAGCCATAGTATAAAAGATCACCTGATTCCTTGTCCTCACAATTACTGTCAACAAAACAGAGATCTCCTTGTTGTGAGATGTTTGTTAGCGGGTAACTGTACGAGTTATTATCACCTGCAGCTGATGTGTCATAGCTACTTTTGAAGCAATTATTTGGCATTCTGGTATCAGATGCCAAATTAGGCATGTCTTTTACTATCTCACCATCACATGAAGCACTGAATACACCAGATGGTGATTCCTTTCCCATCATGTTCTTTTTCTTATCTTGTGGCTTAGATTCTGTTTCTGCCTTTTCTTTACAAATAGTACTGGAAGCATCGAGGCTGGCACTGTTACTCAAAACTGGAGTTGTTTCACGTCGAGATTTCTTACAGTTGTCTCCTTCAAATGAATTTTTACTAGTCCGAGCATTAGTAGGGTGTGGTACTATATGATCATCACCTCGATCAAAGTCATCCCATATAATATCTTCTAGCTGCAAAACCAGTTAGAAAATTAGCTGTAATAGCTGCAGTTTTAGAGAACTGATAAATTTCACAGCAACTGCAATATAACCTCGAACATTACTTTAAGAGTGCATTTTCCAGAGTTGAAACGCTAAAACCTTACATATAAACCAATCCCCCCTGCCCCCAACTGCGTAAGTGACAAGAGTTAACCTTGAGACCTTGATCCAGATATTAGCAAACTATAGTAAAAGGTTATTGTCGATTCTAATGAGCTTTGGTTGGTAATATCTTATGGTGGCCAGCTTTTGTTCTGGTGATAATCAGGGACATGTTGGAGCGGGCACTCTACCGAGGCAACACTATGTCAACCACACATCTAAAAAACATAAAAGGAGGGGGTCGATTAAGGGGCCAACAATGGTTGGAATACATTTCTATGCGAAAAAGGAGAGACACAAGGGTTATAGAACTCATCATCATGTGCAACCTCCTCCACAAAGGGATCCACAAAGAGCTCTCTTAAAAAAAGCATGGTCAACAATTTAGACTAGTTCTTCATAGCTCTATATGAATTATTTGACAACTTAAATGCTGAAAAGATAATACTTGTGATTGAGTGATAAAAAATTCTACCAAAGAATGAATAAAAATGAAGAGAAAAAAAAAGCTGCAGCCCCCTATGAAACATCTAAGTAAGATCATAACATTTCTACTATCTTATTGCATCTTTTTCCCACAACATAGACCTTTGTCTCTCAGCCATTCTTAATAAGTAACGAAAAAAACATGCTACAGTTGATCAACTACAAAAATGCAGAACTTCAGGATATTTAATAGTTCATGCCCTTACAATTATGCTAACATAAAGCATTCATGAAATTGAAGATCCTACCTCGTACATAGACAAGTCTGACATTCCTTCAATTTCCTTTATCCAGCACTGATAATGCAGCAGATGCCAAAATCCAACCTCATAATTAACCCAGGACAATTATACAAAAAGCACCTTTACCTCAGTTGAACAAATCAGAAAAAGAAATAGCATTAGACCTAAATTACAAGATTCACATTTTGTTATATTAATCCATTCATACTTCACGCAAAATGAATCAAGACTCAACAAGAACCGTTAATAAGATCAAACAAGCACTTCAGACTACTTTCAGCCTGTTTCCCAGGCAGAGACTTTACCTCTAATAAATGCCTACTATAAAGAGTTCCGTATCAGAAATAAACAGTTGTAAATTTCAGTCAAACTGAAACCAAACAGATAAGTTTCCGTAACTGATTTTGAAACTTCCAACACATAAGTAAGTTCAATTACCAATCACAGCAAAACATTCTCAATCAAACCGCGCACGTAACTGTCCTTCACAGCAACCAAACAGCACAAAGCATCAAAAGCATATATTGAAATTCAAACACGACGAAACTCATTACTACTCATCGGAAACACAAATAAACTTCAAATTTATACAGAATATCAGCACATCAAGTAAGATCTACCTGAAAGTCTCACCGGAAAAGCTGAAGTCTTAAAAACATCCGAAATCTCCACCAAATTCAGCCGCGAAACTCAACACTTACTTCCAGTAAACCCTAATTTCCGATATATCCGCTTACACAATGACAAATCTCGTATGTTCTACCAAGTAGCTACAGAAACAGAGAGAGAGAGTGTGTGTGTGTGTGTCAGAGAGAGAGAGTGTGTGTGTGTGTGTGTCAGAGAGAGAGAGAGAGAGAGACTTTTGTGAGGTGTGAAATAAAAAATAAAATAAAAATAAAAAAATGGGGGAAAAGTTAGGGATAACTAACGCGTGACACGTGGAATGTAGATCAAAAGGGGGACTGAAGAGGAGAGAGAGTGTAGTTGGGTATCTAGCAATTCGTGGACGAGAGAGGGGGAGGACATACGATCTCTTACAAACATTTGATTGGTCCACGTCAGCATATTGCAGGTGGTATAAGCCGACAGTAACCGACACGTGTATTGTTAATTAATCGCTGAAGAGATTAATTAAGTAGTTCGATTATTAATTAAGTAATGTGTGGGTTGAAATTAATCCCGTGACCCTTAATCATACCCCTTTTTTAATGATTAAATTCGGTAGTGCTGGCCGACTTTTTCTTTGTTTCCTAATTGTTTATCATGTGATTAATATATATATATATATATATATATATATATATATATATATATACTAGCCATTGTACCCGCGCAATGCTACGGAGGCGAATAGTTTGTACCCGATAACATATCATTTTTTATATAATATAGGAGTATGATATAATAATTTTTACCCAATAATATGTCATTTCATTTTTTTTTTCATAAACTATTTTCTTTTTTTAAACATATTTTTTTTAAAACAATCAAACAACTTTTTTTTTTTAATTTAGAAAGTTTTTCTTTTTCATTTTATTTTTTTTATAAAATATTTTCGTTTTTTTAAACATGTTTTTAAAAAAACAAGTAACTTTGATTGTTTAATTTATAAAATGTGTAATTATATAATAATGTTTATTGGTGAGTGTGTAAAGTAGGAGAGAGAGATGAAGGTTATTTTTTATTTATAATTTAGAAAATATGTAATTAGATAATAATGTTTATTGTTGAGTGTGTAAAGTAGGAGAGAGATGCAGGTTATTTCATAAACTATTTTCTTTTTTTAAACATATTTTTTTAAAAACAATCAAACAACTTTTTTTTTTAATTTAGAAAGTTTTTTTTTTCATTTCATTTTTTTTATTTTTTTCATAAACTATTTTATTTTTTTAAACATATTTTTACAAAAACAACCAAACAACTTTTTTTTTAATTTAGAAAATGTGTAATTATATAATAATGTTTATTGATGAGTGTGTAAATGAGGAGAGAGATAGAGGTTGTTTTTTATTTGTAATTTAGAAAGTGTTTAATTATATAATAATGTTTATTGATAAGTGTGTAAATGAGGAGAGAGATGAATGTTATTTGAGGGGTATAAAAGTAATTTCAAAACACTTAATTTTAAGAGATTAAGCAAAAATGTCTAAATGCATTATATAGTAGTATAGATATATATATATATATATATATATATATATATATATATATATATATATATATATATATATATATATATATATATATATATATATATATATATAAAATATAATGAAGATCAAATAAAAAGAGTTTTATAGTAAAAATAGTAAGGTGAAATGTAAGATTGACATGTGGCACAATAAAAAAAACTAACAAAAGGGTAAATTAGGTAGTTTCTAAAATCTATAAAATTTCTCTCTCCTACTTAACCATACATCCCTGACCCCACGTTTGAATTTGGTACCGTCACCCCCCCCCCCCCCCCAACACACACACACACACAAAAACCCTAATCGCACCTCTTCTCTCCAAATTTTCGCCGCCCTCTTCTGCACCGTTTCTTTACACGGCCGCCGCCCTGACTATGAACTGCTGCACCGTTTGTTAATCCGGCCGCCGCTTCTATCTCCGCTAACCCCCCCTTTCCATCCATGCGATTAACCTAGAACAACAACTGCCCCCTCTTTCAAACCGTCGCATACCCTGCCTCCCTCGATGCATCCACCCTGCCTCCGTCGACGCATCTACGGTAGTCGTCGCATACCTTCGTCGTAACCCTAGTATCCTTCACCGCCCCTAGTCGTAATCGTCTAACTGCCGCCATCGTCGTTTGAAGTCGTAGGCTTCAAGTCTGCCATCGCCGCCGTATCTCGCCGCCGTTTCAAGTCGTCGGCTTCAGATCTGCCTTGCTCTGCAATTGAAAATGTTCAGGTCGCCGACCTGGTCCGTGAATGCCGCTGCTATAGTTAAAAGAAGACCGCCACCTACCAAAAACCCTAAAACGCCAGTGCTCCACGACCGCCTATGCACCATCACCGCCGCCGTTCATCACCGCCGCAGTCTCCTGTGCATCCCGATTTACACAAGTTTGCATCTTTTTTACTATGTGCATCAAAATGATTTTGTAATTTATGGTTTGTGAATCGAATGGTTTGTGAACCGAATCTGATTTGTGAATCGAATTGGGCTGGATTTTGCTTTATTTTTGTGAATCTGATGTTTATTTTTGTGCATTTTTCATGAATCAAAAGTCATTCATTAGTTTGTTATTTTTTGTGCATATGTTGTTTGTTGCTGTTGAATCTGGTATGTATATAAAATGAAGTTAAGAAACCAAAAATTTTGCATAGTTTTGCTCTTACAATTTCTGCTGTAAATTTTGAAATTGAATTAATATTGTGTTGGATGTGCGAATTTTGAATCTGGTGTGAGATATGGTTACATGATTTTAGGAGGTAGGTAAATTAAAAGACTAATACACCCTTAACTAATTAATTTTAATTAATTAATTAATTAAAAAAGGTAGTTATCAAATCTCAGATCTAATGGCTGAGATTTCTCCTTACTTTTTTTACTTTAATTCTTTTTTTACAGGATCATGACCCTATATATATATATATATATATATATATATATATATATATATATATATATATATATGGGAGGGTTCATGCGAGAACCGTTGTTATTGCGAGAACCGCGAGAACCAATCTCGGCCGTTCCTTGGATATGGGAAGTTTCATGGATGATGAGTGTGGAGGGATAGAGTGTTGCAGGGTGCATGTGAGGAATTCATGGGTGGGCAATGACATTGAAATAGGGGGAATTGGACGACTCAAATTGGTTCTCGCGGTTCTCGCACTAAGAATGGTTCTCGCATGAACTTTTTCCTATATATATATATATATATATATATATATATATATATTATATCGTTGTTAATCTTAGACATTCCATAATCATTTCTCTTAATTTTTTCATTTTTTATCAACATCACGTCATTTTTCAATTAGATGTAAGAGAAGATTAAGGAGAGAGAGGACGGTGTGACAGTGTTCTAGTTAGTTTAAGGACACTTCCCTCTCTCTCTCTCCCTCTGGTTGATTACACCAACCGAAAGGATTATAAAATGATAATGTAAAACTAATAGTTGTTAGGATTTTGATATTTTCTTAAGATTTTGCGATCTTATGATTTCATTTAAGCAAAACGTGTTGATCTTTTGTAGGATGTATGCAGAGAGGGGAGGGTTCATCCGAGAACCGTTTTTAGCGCGAGAACCAATCTCAGCCGTTCCTTGGATGTGGAAAGATTATGGATGGAGAGCGTGGAGGGATAGAGTGTTGCAGGGTCCATGTGAGGGATTCATGGGTGGGCATAACATTGAAGTAGGGGGAATTGAACGACTGAGATTGGTTCTCGCGGTTCTCGCGCTAACAACGGTTCTCGAATTAACTTTTCTCTATGCAGAGATATGATCTTACATATGATGTAAGATTTGGATCTTGACAATAGGATAACATCTTGATCTTATATGATCCTACTTGAGTTGAGTTACTCAGTTAATTTATAATATCGCGGATTTTAATCATTTATTTTATGTGATATTTAGTTATTTTTATTAGAAAATATGAAATATATTAAAAAGGTGTTTTATAATGTTAATATTATTTTTCAGGTTCAAAATTCGGAAGATGTGGTGATAAGATGAGAAAATACAAGATAAATATGCAAAAATCCGAAAAAATCAAATCTGCCGGTCAAACCTGCGACCACGTCGCGATCTTAGATCCCGGTCGTGTCGCGACGATGATGTGGCAGCAGCTCATCTGCAGTTTGAAGTTTGAACGGCCAAGAATGTTGAGGATTAGCCGCGATCGCAGCGCGATTGCCTGCGTCGCAGCGCGATCTCGTGTTTTTCAGCTAGCTATATATATTTGATCATTCCTTTGGTTTGGGATCACTTTTATCCGACTTTTCCCCACCAATACTCTCTGAAACCACCATTAAAAGTCCAGAGAAGCTTGGAGCAAGTTCTTGGAGCATTGGAGCTTAATTTGGAGATTAAAGTGAAGATCGTTCGGCTTTGTACGGTTTTTAACCATTCTATTCATCATGTGCTCTTTCTTAATTGATTTCCAAATGTTTAGTATGAACATTATTGGCAAGATCTTCTGATTTCCTCTCTAGAGGAGATGAAACTCTTGTAATGGTTTATTAATTCATGGCTTTGATACTTGATTTCATGTTTAATTCATGTTTAGCTTAATCTTAGTTCATCCATGCTTTATAATCTGTTTTGATTGTTTATAATCTGAGTTTTGTGTTTTAAAAGACCATTTAATTCATAAAGCTTTGATCTTGATTATCTAGGATCAATAGATGATTTAAGATATAGTGATTGATCAAATCCTAGTGTTAAACAACTTTAAATGGATAATTTTGCATGTGATTAAACATATAATGGTCTTTATATGTTAATGGTGTTTTGTTGATCATATGAAACATTAAAGATTGAGTCTTTACTTGGTAATCGACTTAATTGGCTAATTATCCCTTTTAATCGCGCTTTTGACCATGAAAGTTATTAATTGGTGTAATTAGACGGTTAAAACTAGACTAAGGTTTTAACTAATATAGAAATCGATGCATGAATGTTCAAAGTGTCTTTAGCTCTATTTGTCATGAATTAATTGTCATGAAAATGGTGGAATTGAATCTAGGAATGACACATCTTCATCATATTATTTAATTCTCCGAGTTTATCGCTTTCTTGTCTTTCTTTGCATGCTTTAATGATTTTCTAGTGTTTAGTGGTAATTAAGTTGGTTGAAAGTTCACAATTTCACCATAAACCCCCCCTTTTTACTTGTTTTCTTGCCCTTAAATAGTTTAGTTTCTTTGCTTTTTCGTAGTTTAGTTTAGTTTAGCTTGTTTAATATTTAAATCGTTATAATTTTATCAAATCATACTCGTTCCCCGAGAGTTCGACATCCGTACTTATTTTCTATACTACGATACGATTAGGTTCACTTGCCTATTTTGTGTCATAGCCGTACGTAAAATAATAACGATTTTTATAAATTTAAAACATGGTACGATTTTAGAACATCAATTTACATATAAGCTAATATTGTAAATATAAGATAAAAAATAAATAGTCAACTTTGTTATGTGATATATAAAAGTAGATTCCACAAGTTCTAGGTTAATCTCTCTTAAATATAAATTCATTATAGTCTAATTACTAATATAAATGTTTCAGAGTTGTACTGTGTTATTACTATTATATTATATTTTTGAATCATATATTCAATTGTTAGAAAATTACCATTGATATAACTTAGAACAAATATAAAAACAAATTAAAATTTGTTCAATATAGTTAATATCTAATTCATAATCCTGAGGATTAATCTTAGTCTTTGGATCAGCTCCATCAATGGTCCAGATTGAATTTTAAATTTTTGGGCGAAGTGACATTTTCGTAATTAACATGTAATGTTTTTACAATCACATGTGATCGTATACTGAATCAATTATGATTAAATATTAAAATTTCAGGACTATGTTTTTTTATTTGAACTTTATTGAATACAACTCAAAACAAATTAGGACTTTTAATGAGATGTTTCCCTCCTAATCTGATGTTGTGATTCTGGTCTTATAAAAATTAAAACGATACATATTACTAACCTAGTCGTAAGATAGTTTTATGATTGTCATCTAGATCTTTGTCATCTTATTATTTGCAACATACTAACATCCTTGTTTTCATTAAAAGTGAAAATTTTGAACTTGTTAATTTATTAATGATTTTGGTGAAATTACTTGCAAAATATTTACTTTAAGGGTTGATTTGGTAAATAATTGGATAATCATTTTCTCTTAACCGAATTCATGGTATTATAATTATGAAAAATGGTTTATGCTGTTGTAACATTTAAGTTAAATACTATCATATTTACATATGTGTGTAATAAGAGTAAATTTGTCATTTCGGTATTTGTTTATTAAAGAGGTATGTGAATATGACAACAATTAACTTAAATACTACTAGTTTCATATATCATTTGCCCTATAACTATTACTACTTAAATTGTCTATTTTATCGCATTTTAGGTTGTACTACAATAGTTTTAAGGTTATTTCTAGTTTTAGTCAAATGTGTCATCTTGATTTTTATAAGGTACTAGGTTATGCAGAAATGCATAATAGCAACTCCAACATTTACCACCTTATAAGGTACTAGGAACTAGTTAGAAGAGTTGTATAAGACAAAATTGACCAATAGAGATCATCTTCAGAAGATGGTGCACACGAAAGCTTTTTAGAACGCTAATGGGTGCTAGCCATGATAATCATCAAGTACTCTTTGTTTGTCAAATATCAACTTCCAAAAGTTAAACCCGAAGAGGTATATGGCCACAGTATAGAGAAGTAGGAGAGAGAATATCAAATAATTATTAAATAAACACGAGAAAGATAAAGTTTTATATCCTAGATTTAATTCATGGATTATTAATTAATCAACTAAACTTAATGGACTTAAAGCCAATTAATTAATTACTCTAGTCCATTTTAACTTAAAGCCCAAAACCAAAAGTCCGAATATCTAATTATTTGATTAAGAAAATATATTATGGTAATATATGATTTATAGTTTAAGTCAGGTCCTTTTGGTTTATGGGAATTGTAATGATTTGGACGGAATTAGAATTGATAGTTCCTAAATCTCAATTATGTTTGGTTCCTACATGATTAGAATTGGAATTTTGAATTCCTACCAATTCCATAACTAGAGGATTTGATAATTCCTTCATAAAACCAATGGAATTTAAATAATTCCTAGGGAATCCGTCTGGCACACCTAAGCACAAACCCACTACTACTGAGAGAATTTGCTAGTTCATTTGTTCAACCCACCATCTCTAAAACTTTCGAAGAGATCGGCTACCGTCACCGACCAATCGCCTAAAATATGCCACTGTCGCCGACCAGTCACCTGAAATCGGCCACCGTCATCGACCATTCACCTTAAATCGCCGTCCATTCACCTGGAATCAGCCACCATCGCCGACCTTTCCTTGAAATCGACCACCATCGTTGACCTTTCCTCTAAAATTGACCACCATCGCCAACTTTTCTCCTCAAATCGACCACCATCATCGATACCTAAAATCAACCACCATCTTTGACCATTCACCTAAAACTAGCCACCATAGCTGACCGTTAGCCATTTACTCTTAATAGTTTTGTACCAAATTAATAGAATATCATATATGTTTACGAATAAAATTGGAAAATAATATTTCGAGAAAAAGACTAAAAATGGTCAAGATTAGTCATTTTCATCTTGACAATGCTCTTTCTAAGATAACGAGGGAGAATGAGTTAAATCATTGTAAAAATAAAGTTTATAGAGTAAAAGGGAAACCATAAATATTAAACCCTAATAGACACTAGTCTATTTACACAATAATTTATACTAAACCATAATCTACATTCTCTAATACTCACTGCAATGAGAGCAGTAGAAGTTCGGACACTCGTGTCGGAGTGAAAAATACAATAAAAGATAAAATAGAAAAGAACATAGATATATGTAAAAAAAACTTCATGGTAGCAAGTCAGCGGGGGTTAGCGGCTAAAGGGGCAGTAAGAAGAGCTACGGCGACGGTAGGAGCTATGACTGCAGCTGCAAGAAGTACGGCGGCGGTGACGGTAGGAACCACGATTACAGCAACAGGAGCTACAACTACAGTGGCCGTAAGAAGTGGGGCAGCAGCAAGAGATGTTAGTCTATTGTTGACGCTTGAATTGAGTTGGAATAACTATTGTTGATCTTGAATGATTTTCAAGTTGAACTCAAACCTACACTATGAAAGCTTATTTAGTTCTAGCTTAGCCTATAGGGATGAGCTCGGTTTTAAAACCGAACCAAACCGAAATCGAAAATGCCCAACGTAAGATTCAAGGACAGGATCATTTGATCCTAATTGATTCTTATTCCCGACAAAAACCAAACTCAGTGCAACCGAAAACTGAAATAAGGAAAATATAGAAACCAACTTGAAAGTTTGTAAACCAATCCCAATTCGATTCCAACACCGGGTCGGTTCGGGTCAAACGTGTTTTTACTCATCCCTATTACCCTATATAATGGTTAAGCATGACTCGACTCATATGCGGGCTTTCATGTTTCGATACGTCCATGTCCATATCCTTAAAAAGTTAAAAGATATCATGTGCATCTAATTTAATTCAAACATGCTTGCAACCCATTATTATGTTTTATCGTGTAAATTGATCGATTGATTCACATTGAACTAAAAAAAAACTAAAATTTACACCAGTTTAAATTTTCATAATAATAGCATACTTTTTATAATAATATTTTAACCAAATAACTATCTATAAAACATTAAAAAGATCAAACAAAGACTCATTGGCAAAGAAAACTTAAAAGTTGTCCGAGTTTAGTCTACATCATGAAGGCTCGTAAAATTCAAGCTTAGTCATTTGAAATCAAGTTCGGTTCGACTCATTTGTTGGCTTAAAGCATGTGTTTCAATACTTTCCATGTCCTTAGAGAAAGGGTGAATTGTGATAACACAATGAACTTTGTATTAGTTACAATTGTATACAATCAACTTTATTTTCTTAAAAGCAATACAATCAATTTTCATAATTATTACATTGTATGCAACTTGTTATATACAACAAAAACTATGACAAAGTTCACTGTATATAACTAGTTTATTGACCCGTGCACACACGGGTATTTCGAAAGTGTATTTGAGATATTAAAATTTTTAAATAAAAATAATGTAGTAAATGAAATATCACCTTTGTGATGAGAATATACTACTTTAAAAAAAGTGTCATATTATAATAAAATTTATACCAAAACGTAGATAAAAATGAGACGGTCGTAAATATATAATTATCTTTTCTCTAAACAAAATATATCACAAGTTACTAAAAATAATTTATAAACAACTTATAATTAATTACATTAGTATACAATTTTTATTAAAACCCCCTCACATTTTCTTAAAACCTCATCTCAAAATATTCATCTAACCCCCTCCCAATAGATTTAAAATTAATATTTGGAAATTGAAATTGAATAATTTGAAATTAAAATTTCTTATCCAGGTTTTAATATTTCCAAAATTGTTTTGAGAATGAAATAATTTTGAAATTGAAAGTTATAATTGGTTAATTAAAACTTAATTTATGGTTATTTTTTGAAAATTTGCATGTCTTTTATATATATAGATATATATAGTAACTAAATATCAGATACATAAAAAAGTTTACATACAATAAGAGGATTATAAAAATTAATTGTATTCTTTTAAGAATTTAAAAATTGTTGTATATAATAGTAACTAAGACAAAATTTATTTTATTTTTATACAAATTAATCTAAGAGAAAATCATATATCAAAGCTAATTTATTAATAAGTTTAAACTATAATAATAGTATACTTTTATTATAACTAGCATATTACCCGTGCAATGCGGCGGCGTCAACTAATTTCTACTCAGTAACCTGCTTGTTTTCGGTATTCATCAATACAATGATAACAAATAATTTTCCTTTGGTAAGTGACAACTTTTCTATTTTCTTTATATTTTTTCCATTTTCTTTATTATTATTTTATTCTCAATCAACTCTTTTATTATTTTAAAATAAATTTTGAGAACAATTAAAAAACGATCTCTAATTATAAAGTAGGTTAAATATATAGGAGTAAGATATTGAACCCATCAACAGATCAACTATTTATAAGAGATGCTAAAAGTCAAACAAAAATCTTTGGTAAAGCCAACTTAAAGATCAACCTTCTCTATTCAAAGCCAATTTCATTTTGACTCGAAGTATATATATACGGTTAGAGCATCTAAATTAGGTTATGTAATACTCAAATATATTTTTAATGCTAAATACTGAAATAATAAAATTACTGTATATGAATGTGACAACACCTAACTTAGGTGCTACAGCAATACATATTATTTTCCCTTTTATTTTTAACCCGATATTCAAACCACCTATTTTGCAATCTTTAGATTGTGTAAATCACAATATTAAGGAAAAGAAGCTTTCAAAATTGAAGAGAGAAAATCCAAAAGCTATAATGTAATATAGACAACATAAGAGAAGCTACATCAACATTGTCATATCATATGAACTTTTAAGCAATTTGAACCCAAAATTTGCTTTCCCTTTCTACGACTCCCAAACCCGATTTCGACACAAAAAAAAAGAAAAAAAAATAAGTTTCTGTTGTTGAGCCTAGGAGCCTTTTCTAAGTAAATCCACATCCTTAAGGACACAAGAAACAACAATATCAACATACAGTCACCTCCTCAAAAGCTTTTGGGAGAAAATCCTCTTAGAATACGGGCTGTTTCGTGAGATCGTCTTGTGAGATTCGATCACCTTCACCAACACGTTATGAAGCGGACCCTGTATTTATGAGTAACCACATTTCGGTTATGCTTCAAGAGAAAATCTAGTTAAAAAAACGGATAATATTGGATGACAGGTCAAACAGGTCGAAAGTCGCCCAAATAGTGTTTTTAATGTAAACAGCCTCAAATTGTTTTCTTTAATCGAATATATATATATATAATAATGTAAACCACCACCAAGGTGGCCTAGTGGTAAGGCATTCCACCCTCAAAGAGGTCATGGGTTCGAACCTCCCTAGGTAAACCACGTACATCTGAGTCAAAGACTCGCCCTCCCTGGGTAACCTGAACAAGAAAAACCTCTTTGTTTCTGTTTATATATGATAATGTAACTTTGTGAACATATTGAACACAACAAAAAGGTGTTTTCAGGTCAACCAGACAAACTTTTTTTTACCCAATTTAAAGTTACCTGTTTGACCTATATACAATATACCCGACCCGCCCATTTGGCCACCTAAACCAAAACTTTAGTGAAAGATTACAGACCTCAGAAACACGAAGAGCGGTTTGAACAACATAGTTGGCATGCGGATCTTGAAGCAACTGTTCAAAATGAGTGGCCGAGATCAGTTCATGTATAATGGTTGACCTGATTTGACCGTCTAATACGGCTAAACATTTCTCGACCACATGGCTGCTGAACTTTTGAGTTGCAAGGTGCACATAGTTACCCTTAAACTGGGAGGTCAGCTTGACCACAGCCGACGGAATCTGCTGCTCAAGAATATACTGTACAACATAATTTCTGCATTACATGATGAAAATTAGCTTCATTAATACAAAAAATATATAAAATAACACGAATGATGTTTTCTTAACCTTACCCGAATGCATCTTGTGCTAGAAGAAGGCCATTTTTTGAAATTTCAGAGACTAATGTTTCACGGTGTTCGCCTGTTGAGTGATTGATGCATCTTTGCAACACACAACACCCGTGCTGATGAGTGGCAATGTCGACACAGAATTTTGCAGCAGATTCAAAAATGAACTGGAATTAAAAGAAAAACATATTCAAAGATGGAACTGTATACATTTGACAATTTGAGGTCAAACTAGTTACTTCTTAATTCCAAAATTCTTATGGAATTCCTAACAAGATAAAAATTTAACAATTTCATTTTAGAGCGGATGAAAAGATCAAGCATACCCGCCAATATATTTAAAGAAAGTTAACATCTACAGAAGATTTTTAAAGCTCGAAACGGTATACATTTGACTTCTAAAGTCAAAGCAAGGCTACAAACTCCTACTTGGTTCCATTAAGGAAATCAAAAGCTCATATTTTATGAAATTTGTGAATACATGAACATGTTGCATATAACACGAAAATGAACAAAGTATGATGCAAGAGATGTTGCATAATATTATCGATTATGAACTTATAATAGCGGAAAGTAATCTTATTTCTTTGATAAATCTTAACATTAGTTAACAAGTCCAAACCTTATTATCTTCATTGCTGAGACACTGCAAGCAACGTTGAATGACATGATTACCGTTGAGATCCTTAATAAGGGCAAGAAACCCCGGTTCAAGAGCCGAAATAACAAGCTTAACTTGCTGCCTAGTCTTGAGAGTCTCTATAAGCTTCTGTACCACCCTAGTTCTATACAAAAAAACCAAACATTCGGATGTTTTTTCATGTTAAGAAAACATTAAAAACACAACATTAAACACAACAAAAGTATGATTTAGTAATTTACCCATGAGTATTCAATGAGATTTGAACAAGTTCCCTTGGTTCCCGAGTAATTTCCATCAAAATATGCATTCTTTGTTCTTCATTACAGACTTCCAAAAGCTTCTGCATAAGGTAGTTCCCAAACGGGTTGATCATAAGCTCAATCACATGCCCGATAATCTCATTAAATACAGTTTGCACATGTTGTGGATTTCCATCATCAAAAACCTTTTGAAGAAGCCGACACCCGTGTTGATCTTTTGCCATCACAAATATATACCGTTGAGCTTCGGTCAAATGAGAAGAACAAGATATATGAACATTGGTTTGACCATTTTTGCAAGATCTCACAAGCTTCTTTCTAACATGACTCAATTCTTCACCTTGAATTATCAAACTATCCTCACTAGTGGCTAAACCATGGAGCCGCGGCTCGAGCCCTCCATGACTGATTCTAATATCTGATGAACCACTGGCTGCCATGTGGTTAGTCCTAGCCTTTGTGTGGTTCATATAAGGTACATTTTGCAGCTTTTCATTTATTAGATTCATACCAATTTGAGCTGGTATCCCCCATTGATAACAATAATCTAACACACTGCTACTGAAATTCGACTGAGATACCAAATTTTCATGATGATGGAGTTCACTATCAAGATTCACTGGGATTCTTGAAAAATGAGGGTTAGCAGCAAGATAATCAGAATCCCTAAATGTGGTTGAACTGATTTGATTATGACAAAGTAAACCCTGATTTTGATCCTGACTGATATACATTCTACCAAGTTCATCAATCAAATTATCATCAAATTCCTTACCAAAAGAGGATTCTGAATAAGGGTTTCTTGAAATGATGTGGGGTTTGGGGGTAGGATCATGTGATGATGATGATGTATCAGATGATGAATGGCCATTAGAGAACAAGCTCTGAAAGGTAGTAGTAGCAGGGGAAATACATCCATTCTGATTGTAACCACATGATGAATCTTCTTCATCATCATCATCATTATACATACCATACATCTTCCTAGAGGCATTACCATTTACAACATGATGATGGTGATGGTGGTAGTGGTGATGATGATGATGATGGCCTGATGGATGATGGTGAAGGGAAAGCGATGTTGCATGAGGGATCTCACCCAACAACATTTCAAGTTCTTCATCATCCTTCATGTTTTCAATAATCCCAACTCGCTCAACCATAATCAATAAGACAAGGAAACAGAAAAGTGTACAACAACAACAAAAAAGAACAGGGAAATCAAGAAATCTTGGAAACAACAAAAAAGGCAATATAACTAGAAATTCAAAGCATCCACATCAAAAAAAGATGATTAAAATGAAAACCCATAACAAATTGCCCTTTTTATCCATCTGGGTTTGGCAGGAAACAATCAAGAATCAAATTGACTATATGGGTTTTTAATTAGGTGATGAGACAATGATCAACATAATCATAATTTCAAATGGGTTTTTGGGAAATTTTGATCTTTGGGAATGCGTTTGGTGAAGCATGCAAAGATGAAGGATTGTATACACATACTGTATAGGCGCTGGTAGTGTACGCACTGGTAAGGTCTCACGCCATAAAAGCTGGAGAGAGGAACAGACTCTCACTCATCTCTCTTCATTACTTTCTCTCTCTAGAATACACACACATATATACAGTTATATAGTGAGGGAGAGTGAAAAACCAGCAAAAATCTCATAAAATCACTTGGTCATTGAGAATGTTTTTTTTTTTTTTTTTAAATTTGATACTTTTTTATTAAAATTTCTAGCTTTTGTTTTTAAGTTTGATTTTTGTTTCATATTTGACATTTTGTTATGTATTGTTTTTGTTATGTACAAGTCTATATACTTTTAACGGCAAAAAAATTATAAAAGGAATTTATGATGTATTCTTAAATAATTAAATGACCTTCATGATCTTAAATGAATAATATACCCTAAGTTATGAAATGGTTAATGGTCATTACTATTCACACAATGTAACATTATTACTGTATTTAATGAAAATAATTATATTTTAGGTTTTAGCCCCTAAACATTATATTCTAAAATGATTTAACCCCTTAAAATTCTTCTCATTGTTTAGATCTCAAAGTTTTAGCATTCAATTACTTTAATCCGTCTACATGTTATTTAGGGTGTGTTTGGTAGAGAGATTAGGAATAGAGAAATGGAAATAAAAAGAAATTCTCTTGTTTGGTTATATTAGGGAATTAGAAAATAAGAAATAAAATAATTCCAAGTCTCGATTTTGGTTTCTCTATCAAACCCGGAGAATTGGGGAGAAATAAGATTTGAATTCTCGATTGAAAAAAAAACGCGGAGAAATCCGACTCCAAGTCTCCATCGGCGTTTCATGCTTATCCCTCCAAACGCCCTTCTATCGCCTCTGACTATTTTCATTTTATATATCGATGAAGCCTATGCAGTTTGTATATATCGATGCCATATATATATATATATATATATATATATATATATATATATATATATATATATATATATATATATAGGGGAGGGTTCATGCGAGAACCGCTGTTAGTGCGAGAACCGCGAGAACCAATCTCAGCCGTTCCTTGGATATGGGAAGTATCATGGATTGAGAGCGTGGAGGGATAGGGTGTGACAGGGTGCATGTGAGGAATTCATGGGTGGGCAATGACATTGAAGGAGGGGGAATTGGACGGCTTAGATTGGTTCTCGCGGTTCTCGCGCTAACAACGGTTCTCGCATGAACTTTTGTCTATATATATATATATATATGCAGCTTCCATTGATGGCATATATATTTCCATTGACTTGATTTCCTATACAAATTAGATTGTTTGTTTATAATATATACCATTTGCTTTCTTGATCATTTTTTAATATATATATATGCAGTGTCCATTTAATATATTAATATATGTCATTTTTTGCATGTTTTTTAATTTAAAATATATTTTTTATGAGCTAATTATGTGTTGACGTTGTTAAATTGACCATCATTAGAATTTAAAATATATGAAATTAGATTGTTAATTCACCGAAATTGACCGTTTGTCATGAAAACAATAAAAATGCAAATGATAAATTTGGTACAATTCTCTGTTGAAATCTCTGTGCTACCAAACAAGAGAAATGATTCTCTGTTACATTTCTCTGCGGAAATCTCTATGTTACCAAACAGAAGATTCAATTCTACTTCTCCAGACTAATTCCCTTTCTCTGCAATTACATTCTCTGCAATTCCATTCTCCGTACCAAACGCACCCTTAAGGTTAAAAGTATTTTTTCCCTTATAAAAACAATAATATCAAGTTGTCAAAATCGGAATCCTACTTAGGACCGTTTTTATCTTTATATGAACGAGATCATAGATCGAATCGGAATCAAAATATTATATATTTTGTTTTAAGGCTATTAATCCATATCATGTATTAATTTGCATGACCATTATATAAATAGGTCAAACTATAAACATCATAATTAATTAGTATTAAGTAGTTATCCAGTACAAACTATAAGGATCAACGTTGTACGTTTAAATTTTATAGGATAATCAAATGAAAGACAACTTGTTCATAACTATCGGATCATGAAAAGTTTAAAACATGTGTCCAACACACTGAGCCAATGACAATCGGTCTATGATTTTAAATGGTACATCAATATTGTTTCCCTCTTCTAAATCAAAATTTGCACCATTATGATTGGTTTTTCATGGATATTTTTGCATAAGGATGTTAAAAACACTTCTAGATGTCAGAGTCAGAGTTTGTTTTGGTTTAAACTGATCAACAACAGTCCAAGAATTAGATTTTTGTTCGGTTTAACGTAAATGGCAAAAATAATCAAATGGCTTAAATTGAGGCAATATAAGTACTTCTAATCACTAGGTTTGTACCAAATTAATAGATATCTTATATATGTTTACAAATTAAGGCGGAGAAGAGTATTATCAGATAAAGACTAAAAATGGTTAAGATCGATCACTTTCTTTTTAACAACATTCTTTTTAAGATAGAGAGAATAAGATAAATTGTTGTAAAATATATAGTTTATGATTACAAAAAAGTAAAAGTTGAAATAAAGTAACAAACTAACAGTAATTAAACTGCATTAGGATTACAACTATGAACTATTAAAGAAAAAGATAGAGGTTAAACCGTTTAAATTAAAATGGTAATTTACTTGTTTATGTATTTTAATCATCTAAATAGAGGGAAAAAAGAATAATGCACTAACAAATCATAATCTCAATTGCGTATTTATTATCATTATTTTAATAATAATAATAATAATAATAATAATAATAATAATAATAATAAGTTACAGACTCACGATTGAGGTGCAAGGGGCGATTAAAGTGGGTTGTTTTCTTCTTTCATCTAGATTGTTTCCTTATTTCATTGGTAGTGGAACCAACATATCTAGTTGGATTGTTCCATTCTTTAATCATCAATCCCATCAAACCAACATTAGATCCGATGAAATGAACTTGTACATAATTGATGGGCGATTAGTGTTCGATTCATGCGACTAAGGGACGATTAGGGTTATCAAGTTCATATTATTCTAGCTTTAGGTTTGACCTCACCAGGTTAGGGTTTGTTCATCATTAATTGATTAATGTTTGATTAATGTGATATCAATTGTTATGTCTTTCTTTTAATTTGTTCTTCGGTTAGGGGTTTTAATGTGCAATAATCAATTAGGTTTTTTATATTCTTGAAGAGAAGTTAGATTTTGGGTATAATTTGGTTTTTTATCTTCTTCATTTATAAATCGATTGTTCTTATGAACGGTTAGACAAATAACCAATTTTAGGTATGAATCGATTTTATCTTCTGTAATTCTGGGTATGAATCGATTGTTCTTATGAACTTGTAGCCACTAATTGCTTCTTTAATTCAACCTTTCTTCATTTCTGGAATTTGCAGGAAGAACACATTGAATATTCTTCGTAAATGATTATGTGGCAATAATTGGTATTTAAAATAAATAAAAATCAATAGAATTACCTATTACTTGCTGAATAGGTAATCAAGTTGGTAGTTTTTAAATAGTCAATACATTAAACAATAAATTTTGAATTTGGTTATATACAATCTCAAAATATAATAAGTTTGATACATTTTTCAGAAACTCAATGAGTGAAATTTTGAAGGGTTATTCATGCTACGACAAACTACATACCACCTCTTCCCCAGTTACCAAATGTCCTTTTAATATTAAGTTTTAAATATATTAATCAAGATCAACAGAAAAGGGATTAATAACAATTTGATGGTGCATTTCTCTATGGCATACATACACTTAAAATGGTAACTTATTTATATTTAATATAACAAAAACGTATACTTTTTACAAATGACTTTCTTGAAGAAAGTTTTAAAACCCCGCAAGATATTTAACCGTCAATGAATTTATTTTTTTTCTAAAAAAGTCGATCACATTAAAATCTATGCAACTTTTTTTCTTTCTTCACGTTATCTATATTAAGATTAATAATCGTACCACGTGATGTAACAATTTATTGTTGATACGATATATAATTCACTTGTCATATTTGTTTGATGTTTTATGTTAATAGCAATTTAATATTTAAGTAAATCAATTTTTGGTTAAACTTAGGAGGATAACTCAATATACTTTTATGTGTTCAACCTTAAAAAAATTGATTTATCACGCACTAGATTTGATCGTGATACGTAGATTTGTTTAATAAAAATGGTAAACATTAATACTTAGATCAGTAGTGAAAGTGTAGTAAAAATCAGGATTTAAAAAATTAGGATAGACGTCGTCAGTATTCAAACCAGTAGTGAAAATGCTGACGCGAGAGGAGAATAGACATAGCGGGAAAACATGGTATTTCAATACGAAGAGATGTAATTGTATTTCTTGTACAAGTCATCAATCATTATTATTACAATTAGGAGTAATACGAACAGACTTTTATTAGTTACAATTAAAAAGAATCTACAATTTTAAAATGGTATTTAAAAATTTCTAAATTTATGCTAAGTAAATATGGTATTTATAAATTTCTCGTTCACTCTCACTAGACACCCCTCTCTCTCTCTCCTCTCAGTTCACACATGCACGCGCCATCGTCGGTATTCCAATTTCCGAACACGCTCTGCTGATATATCAAATGTGGCCACCATCAGCCATTGTTTGAATGTGATTCCAGGTTCAAATCTTACATTTATTGCGGATTTCTCCTTTGATTTGACAAAAAAAAGAACTAGGGTTTTTTGTCCGTACGCCTCTTGTATGATGATGGAAAATTGAATTGGTTTCTTGTATTGAGCAAAGCCACGAGTCTCGACGTGGTCTGGGAAGTATGGGCCGATGTTCAAAATCCTGATATGGGGATGTTTCCTTCATTCTCGATTCAAAATTTATCGGTTTGAATATGAACCCTAAATCTAGAAACGATTGTGCCGCTATAAACTTGACTTGTAAACGTGATTAACACTCTTCAATGGCGATGAAACAAGAAGGTGATGCTTGCGAATTTGTATACACCTTAATCGAAATTAAAGGGCTCATTGAGGGATTTAGATTCTAGATTGTTTTCATATCTAAAAATGGTGTTCATAATCATTTTCAAAATCGTGTGTGTGGTGGTCGGAGATTGTCACGGTGGTCAGAGTGGTGGCGTTGGTCGTAAATGGTACTGGGAAAATTTGAAGGTTTAAGAAGAAAGGACTAATCTATATCTATATCTATACTACTATATAAACCATTTAACATTCTCTCTCCTCTTTAATTGTAAGAGTTCTTAAAATTCAATCAAGATTAAATCTTGACCATTCATTTTGTTACAATTAATCTCATTTGTTAGAATTAAATATTGTATAGAATAGAAGATTGAATTCTAGGTGATGTTTGTACTACGTACAAACTAAAAGGACTAAATATGTAAATACCCTAAGGGGTATATAAGCCAAATGACTAGTTGTCATTTGGTGGACTTTGGCATAACTAAAAGCTTAACTATGTATTTTTAATGGTGTTTCTATATTCTATCTACATCTATAGATTAGTTTGTCATTGTTCCCACCATAGATCTTGATACCTGAACCACTTGGGACTAACAAGTGGTATCAGAGCTTGATTAGGATTGATTTGAGTAGTTTTGATCAAAAAATTTGAAAGCTTGTTTGAATTTAGGGTTCTGTTTCGGAGAGTGAGTTGTTGCGGCTGAAGGTGATTTCACTTGATAAGAAGATCCAACAGATACTGTGAACTTAGGAGTCTTCATAGTAGTTGATGTGCTAGTGAAATCTTTGACTGAATAATCAGAATCTGCAACTGAGAAATAAGAATCAGACTGGCTACTACAATGTGAAACTGAATCAAGATTAATAGTGTCAGCGGAAGTCTTGATTGATTCAGCAAGTTTTCAGAGTTCAGAATTTTAGCCATTAACTCTTTCTTATCTTTTTCTAAAACTCCAAAAACATTACAAATTGAAAAGCCAAAAACAATAGAAAAGTTCAAAATTCAAAAAGATTTTTTGGTTTTCATTTGTTCTTACTTGTTCAAGAAGGTATTCACTCTTACTTGCTTCATTCTGATACCTTTCTTGACTCACTCGTTGTTGATCTTCGCATGATCATCTTTCATTTCCACGATTCCATCTCTAATCATTACTTCCTTCGTTCTTAAATGTTTAATTCTTTCTGGAAACCGCTCATTCATGTGTTATTATTCAAGTGATCGACAACGCACCATGAGTGACAGAGTGTAGGTATTATATACTCATATGGTCAATCCAGAACCGGAAGGACCTGCCCCAGGAGCTCACCATATACTAGAAAGAGGTAGTAAGGGTTACTTACTACGTCATTTAGGTGAGCAGAATCAGTTATCACGGGATACTGATTGGTGTGCAGAGATAAAATTAAACAGAGAGGGGTGGAACAGGAGATGTGGTGCATATGATCAACAACTTATCTTGAGCTTATATTGTTAAATCATTTTGTGACATCATTTGTCAAATTCCATGATTATTCATATTCTCCGATTGTTCAAATCTTCCTTGACAAATCCTCCTCCACAATGAATTTCTTGAAAATCATTCTTGTTGTAAATCACATGATTTCTCATCTGGTTGCGAATAATAACAAGTGTCCATATGTATCCAACAAACAGAGATACATACATCAATTTGGAAAGTGAGTTTGAGGGAGAAGTTGAAAAATATTTAGTGAGCAGTGGGTGAGACAGGATCAAAAGAAAAGCAAGATCATTAGCAAATAGTATACATCTGGGTAGCCACATCTACTACTGGATCTCATTAGTTGAGATTTGGTATTGAAATAGACATCATAGACCCAGTGATGCAATGCACTAACCCCACCCAGCTACTCAATTATCTCTTAAAAGATAATTGTTTCAACTTCACACGGAGAATTAGCACATTTCTATTGACATCTCATTTGGAGATTGTTGATATTGAAACAAGGAGGACAGTTACTCTGGTCCCCGACTTCTTTCATGCACTTATCGAGTCTAGAGCTTATTCGTATATAAATTCCATTTCTTAGGACACATGTTGGATCTGTAATGCATATCTAGTCTTTCGTGACTACCGGAACATCTTGGAGTGATATCTTATGTGATATTCACGATGATTAGATGGAAATCCTACCAGAATCAACGCTTTACCAGTTCTGAATGTAGGTCACACAGTTTATTTAAATTGTTGTATTAACGAGAATCTATGTGATCTCGGTGTTATACCACGGGAACTTTAAGACGGTGCCCTAAAGACTGTCTCGGATGCTTTAATTGTTATATCATTGTGGTGACACGTTCATAAAGTTAGTATAACTGATTCTCATGATGCGGGTTCGAAGCTTCAAGTGTTCATATATTCAGGTCAAAATCAAGCCGAATACAATATTCATGTGCATGATGTTCATGAAGAATCCTGATCATCATGAGGGGGAGACATTTTAATACTAAATCAGTTGATTTTGAGCTTATCCATGAAGACAAGATTCTTGTGTTGAGTGGGAGACTAAGAGAGCTACACGATCATATATGTCAAGTTAAGGGGGAGCAAAGTAAAGAACAAAGAAGGAGAAAGATATCAACTTCAGAACAGTGAAAATGCTTAATCGAAATTTTATTAAGTTCTGAAGAAATAAACCAGATCTAGAGCTACATTCAAGGGGGAGAGAACATATATTCTTCCTAAATCGTTTTGTTTAAAGGCTTAGGATCGCATTTGCTGAAAACCACTTCAAGCTAAACCGTTCATACAACCAAAGGTTGAAAATCCTTAGGTTACTGGTGCAAGTCCGAATATCTAAAGAAAGAGGATGTTATTGTGTACTTTAAAGATTCAAGTTCTCATCAAGATCTCAAAATAAATATTATTCTTAAAATTGAAGAGTCTAATTTTCAAGATGAGAAGACATTAAGAAGACATCCAATCAAAGACTGAAGATTGAAAAAGAAATCGTTCAAGTCTTATCTCCTAAAGCTTTAAAGAATGCAGCAAGAAATCTGCATATTTGTAAAGGGAGATTGTTAGAGATCATATAATGCTAAAAAGACCAACATCTTCTATTTTCTATACAAAGGGGGAGATTGTTAGAATTAAATATTGTATAGAATAAAAGATTGAATTTTAAGTGATGTTTGTACTATGTACAAACTAAAAGGACTAAATATGTAAATACCCTAAGGGGTATATAAGCCAAATGACTAGTTGTCATTTGGTGGACTTTGGCATAACTAAAAGCTTAACTATGTGTTTTTAATGGTGTTTATATATTCTCTCTACATCTATAGATTAGTTTGCCATTGTTCTCTCCATAGATCTTGAAGCCTGAACCACTTGGGACTAACATCATTCACTCAATTTTTAACTATTTCATTCTCTATCCTAATTTACTTTAACTTTTAATTTATTTAAAATATACGCTATCACACTAACACACTTTCTCATACAAACATAATTATTCACCCCTATCAACATAATTTTTAAAATCTTATTAACTTGTCTTTCTTTATTTCATTATTATAAATCTTTTTCTTATTTTATGTCTTTGAAAATTTATTTTTAAAATTAATAAAATAGTTAGCTATAAAAGAAATTTTGTAAAACGGACATGTTGCTATATATTTTTTCGTGACATTGAATCACGCGAATAACATGTCATTGCATTCTTAAAAGCGACAGTTGTAAAACAAAAACTATTTGCCGCCGCAATATTACGTGGGTATGATGCTAGTATAATTAATTGATTAAACATAACTAAGTGATTGTTTAATTATTTAATATCATTTTAAATCAACTAAAAAACAAAGAAAATGAATAAATAAATTGTGGAAGGGCAATATAGTCATTTTAAGTGGAGGAGGGACTAATAGTGTAAGAAAGTCAGATCAGGAGAGGCTAAACCCGTAATTTTTACAATCTAGAGATCAATTTTATAATTTTGACTAAACAACAAAAATAAAAAATATGGTTAAATCTTATCTAACTATATTATTAAAAAAAATAGGTTTTTAAAAAAAATTCTTTTTTAAAATATAATTTGACCAATAAGAGTATTTTCTTTAAAAAAAATAAATTAAGTTTACAAACAAATATGATGTCATCTTCTAACCCTTACATTCCTTAATTTAATCCAACACTTTTTTACATATTTATTCAAATTTAAACTATATTCACGTGAGATATGTTAATTTATTTTATTTTTCAAAATTTTCATATTTTTAGGTGAATAGATTTTATATATTAAATATGAATACAATATTTCAATCTTATCTTTATTTCAATTTTATTTTATTTGTATGTTTTATTTTCATATATTTAGATTTTAGGTGATTTTATTTGTATGAAAACAATATTCCAATTTACATCAATAATGGAGAATAAATAACCTTCTTTATTATCATCAAAGAGACATTCGTTCGGATAACCTTAAAAAAAAGACGGGTGATAAACACTCCCTATGTACGTTTTACAGTTATTTTACTATACCGCTTACAATTTCACACCATCAAATTTTATACTTTACTTTAAACATCCCCGTGTTTATATACGAGGTAATAAACTAGTTTATATAAAAGATTTGATGTTTATTTTTAGTTTTTTTGGGTCAAACATATATAAAACGTCAGAAATTAAGTAATTCAATAGTTGTTCAGTAAACCTTATTAGATATAAAAGAAATATTAGTATTTAATACAGAATAATCCAGACAATCTTTTATTAAAATTTCTATAATGTCATTCTATTATATTTATTATACTCCATAAATGATATACTCTCTATTATAAAATATAAGTAGTGAAGTACTCAAACTTTATTTGATTACTTATTAAGACACTAAAAATCCTCTATTTTATAGGAAATGATTTATACATAACAAAAAGTTAATATACATAATAAACTATATGTTCTTAAATAATAACATCTTTAAATATGTAAATGAGAAAAGATAAAGATGTCATAATTATTTTATATAGCAAGTCCTTACTATATACAAACTAGTGGATGATCCGTGCACGTACGAGATAAACTTTAAAAAAACTAAAACATTTAACATGTAATAAAACATAAATAAAATATATCAAAATAATTTAAACAAACAGAATAATAAAACATGTTTATCAAATGTTCGAAAATTGAATCAGGACGGGCTTTCATATGTTTAGTAGTATTTCTTTGTATACAACATTCATAGTTTTATTTGTTAGGTTACTATCACCGTCACAAAGATGAATCTTGAGGGAATTAAGTATATTCGGTGTGTACAATGATTCTTAAAAATGATAAGAAATTTCACCTTAAGTACTTAACATATATAATAGGAACTAGGATATGATACTTACATAGTGTTTAACATAGATAGCATGCAATCATTTATCTGTTCAACCTTTACATTTGTTGGAACAAAATTACTATCTCTTAAAACTAATTTAGATCAAAACAATGCTCATTGATATAATGCAATCATTTATGTATTCAACCTCTTCATTTGTTAAACGCTCATATGATACACAATTAGACATAATTATTTTCATCAAATTATAATTATAAAAAACATAGTATATTGAAAAGTGATAGTCAAACATCTAGATATATATAATTAATGCTTCTTAATTTCAAAATCTTAAGGATTATTTTAAAATACAATTTAACCATAATTTGTCATTGTTATTACATAAAATCTAAATTATAAATCATAACGAATACGTAAAATCACCTAATTAGCTTATATAACATTGTCTCAAAATTCGAATGTTATACTCATTATCTTCTTTGTTGACATGCAAAACTCTCGCCCATTAATCACTTACAAATAGTGTGACCATCACAGTTTAATAAATATTTTATTATGAAACCATTGACATCAAAAAACAGACCGAGAGTTAATGTTGTGTGATTATGTCAATTAAAAAGATAATTGACTTAGATACTCACAAACATAAACTATCTCATAAAAATATATTATACCCCACTAATCTGTTGTAGATATATATTAACATATACTCTAAGTCAAAAATATCTCATAGAAAAGATTACTGATTTAGTGATTCATAACACAAAAATTAACTATAAATATGTTTATGGTATAAAGTTTTATAAATAAAATAAGCAAGACAATGCATATTCCTATATAAACAAAGATTAAGTGTCATTACATTTAGATTTACACAAAATTAAAGATAGTAACTCACTTTTTTCAATGTTTATGAAATATACTTTTTGCACTATTAAATATAATTTTTTGAATTTGGGTCATTACTATTGAATTTACATCAAAACGTAGATAAAATTGAGACGAGTATAAATATAATTATATTTATACCAACCATTATATATTAAAAGTTATAAAAGAAAAACTACAAACATAATTAATTAAATACATCCATTAAATTTAAATATATAATTTATACAAACACCCTTTATATATTTTCATATAGCTCACTCATAATTGGTTTCATATACTCTTGCAAACATTATTCTAATTGTGGTCAAAATTGAGAAAATGAAAGGTTTTAATTGATTAATTAAATTCTTATTTAAGTAATTTTCTCAACAATAATTTTATATATATATATATATATATATATATATATATATATATATATATATATCATCTCAGTTGATTGATACTTGTTTGATAAAAAAATTCATTTTTAGAACTTAAAGTAATCATATGAAGTTCAATGCTTCTTTGTGTGACAAAACACAAGCACTATGTTTGGAGTAATTCACATGGGCGGACCTAAGTGTATATTAGTAGTGATATGGGACACCAGTTAATTTTCAGACACAGTGGAAATTTTAACCGTTTTCGAGTGATGGCAACAGTCAAATTTTAGGCTGCCACCGATGTTTTTTTATGCCACCAAAATCAAAGTAAAAACGAATTGTTATTTGAAAATAATACGATATAGTTCAATCTTCGGTTTATAAATTTAAAATACTTTGATTTACCTTAAAAGTAGCAACTTAATGAACATGACTTTATATTAATTGTGTTTTGTTTTGAATTTTGGCCCTAAAATACCGGAGCAACAACTGAAATCTCGTTAATCCGACCCGATTAACTGGAATCTCGAGAAAAAGGCCGAACAAATTTCTCAATTTTAAGTAATTTTATTTTCGCTATTATATAATGCCACGAGTAAAAAAAATCTTAAATCCGCCCCTGATAATTTATCTTGACCACCTATTTTAGTTTTTTTTTTAAAATTATTATAGCAAAATAACATATGTATTTGTTATAAAATACCATAAAAATCAATAATAGCTTTTCCAAAAAAAAAAAAATTTAATAGATAATAGGAACTCCTATACGATCTTAGCTTTGTTTCAAGGGCACTTTCGGTACATGACAAACACTGTGAATAATGAGGGTTATTAAGTAGGATGTTATTGTAAATTCACACCTTTAAGGATATGTACTCATACGTATTATAGGAGTGTATGATAATGAGGGTTACACATATATTACATCAAAGGATATGTACTCATACGTATTATAGGATAAGAATGTAATGATTTATAACATAAAATAAGAGTGTATGATTATTGCACTTTTCATCATACGATGTAAGTAAGAAATTACGTGATGGATTAATATATTGATATAATACATGTATATGAGAGCAAGAAGAATATACCTAACACCTAATATGAGAGTTTCTTTGTGTATAATAGAATTTAGTCATATAAAATTAGTACAAAAAGTTAGAAACACATAATATGAATTTATAATGCTTAAAATTATGATATGTAGACAATTTTATTGTAAATGAAACTATTCATTAATTATTAAGGGATCTTTTGCGTTACCATAAAGGTTTTGTACCTTTTCTGTTGGCTCACGACAACACTCCACATTGTTATGGTACAATACTAGTTATATGAAGACACGTGTCCCTCCTTCAACAACTTATACTCACTCTCAACTCACATATATTTCATGTTTTAAAAACCGGTTTTTTAGTTGATTCGGTTTTTTTATCGGGTTACGGGTCAATCAGTTTGACCAACGTGTTAATCCGGTTCTAGTTTTTTTTAAACATATATGTATATATGTGTGTATACATATATATAAACTGCAAAAAATAAAAAAAATCATTGGCTATAATAGCAAAAAAACATAAACCTACAATATCAATATATCATCAATCCAAACATAATAATTATGTTCAACATACAATATTCAAGAAACAAATCAAACAACAATTGTTATAGGCTCACAATCAAACCAAATTACAGATTTTAAGATATTGGAGTATTGTACGCATCAAGCTCACGATCACTTTGAAGATTTTTTTTAATGGCAAACTGGGTTGATTTACACTGGTTCGGTCGGTTCAACCGTTAACCCGGCCGGGTCATTCCGGGCGAAAATTGCCAAAAAACCGCCATATGTTGAACTCGAAAGTTTACATTGGTTTCAAATTGAATTTCGAATATAGAATAAATATTCACCAGACGCTCTTTAATGATGGTTTATCAGACACAATTCACGGTTGAAAAAAAATATAAAATACCAAAATATCCCTATTAATAAATATTAATGGTGGTAACAAATGGTACTCGCGTAACTCGTAATAAAAATATTTTTCAAGAAAGTCTCGTATTGAGATATTCATTCATACTAAACACTCATATATTTATCTTAGCAAATATAAAATAATACGAGTACCGCAGGAGGTTTGCACCTTTTTGAAACCATGGTGGGATAAGGGGGCATCTTAATCCCTGCTTGATTTGCTAGGCCATCTTTCTTTAGCTAATGCAAATTCTTCTTTCAAGCTCCATAGTTTGTGGGTTCTTCGCGACTTTTTAGGTGGGGAGAAAGTTGTTTTCAAGCTACATTTTGATGATGTGTGTTGATGGTGTGTTCTCAAATGCTGCTTATCACGCATACGGATGGGTTCTCAAACATAAACTACTTAGAGCCACTTTGTTACTACGTTACAAAAGTTTGGTGCGGAGTATTATGGAATCGAGTGCAAATGGTAGTAACGCTGACGTGTGGGTATTGACTAACGAGCGACGTCTAAGGAGTATAACTAGTTTTAGATCTTTTGATGTGTATTCTGCTATTGATTGTATGTGTGTATCCTCGTGACCTGAGTTCTATATATTGTTGTTGTATTACCACTCTTTGAGTATGAATGAAACTCAGCTGTTCATATATATATATATATAATACTTTCACATAAATAATTATGGCTACCAATATGTTTACACAAACATCTAAACTAGAGTGTTTTAAAAGGACAAAAATATCTTAATCTCTTAACACAAATTTGTTGCGAAATAGGGACCAAAGATCTGTGCAAACGTTTTTGACACAAATTCGTCACGCATCACAAATACTTCTCTCACAAACTCGTGCGACGAATATTTCATAATAAATGCCCTAACACAAGTAGCGAAGAGTATTTATATTATAAAAACTTTAAATTATTTATTAAAAGCAACTTTGGTCGTCTTAACACCAACGGAAAAGGAAGGATTAAAAGGAAAGTTTTATTTAGGGAATGTAAGGAATGAAACATAGGGGTTTAATGGGAGAGTGTCAAATCTTTTCTCTCAAAAATTGAGATGAATAAGTAGAAAAGTAGACTCTTTCCTTTCCTTTTCTCCCAACCTTAAACTCGAGAACACAAAGTGTAATTAGTAAAAGTGGAGTGTGGGGTGTGAGAGGAAGAGCTCACACTTTGGGGTGAGAGGGCCGCCCACACCTGAGCCAAGTGGTGGGGTAGGTTGGGGAATGGGGTGGGGAGGGTGGTGATGATATGTGAGCTTAGCAGATCTCTCTCTCTCTCTCTAATTTTTTATTACTTATTAGTTATTAGGTTGGTCTTGAAATTTCATAAAATGAGAAGTGATCACTACGAAATTGAGTGGTCAAATGAGTGGCGAGAGAAAAAGGTTGATATGCTTGTGTGGTGGATTTGGGGTGTGTTACCTATCTTCACTCTAATAATTAAATAAAAATCTCCAAATATAGAATTATTCTTTACTTAAGTATCGAAGAAAATGCATCAAATGGCAAATGGTCATATGGTGAAGTCACCGTCCAATGGAATTGACATAAACAAGAATTAAGAAGGTAAACATTGGACCACAACTTTTAATATCCCTATTTTGAGGGTTGGTCTAATTCTATTAATAGTGATGTTTATTTTTTTAGTAAGACCCTTTTGTTGTATCAAAATTGAATATACTTACCAATAAAGTTGAATATTGATTTATATAATTTTAATTTTTATAATATAATCATGTTTTCTTTTTTGTATGTAGATTATTTGGTATTTGAATTATGTTGGAGAAATAAAAAGATACAACATAAATCATCAACAAAATTGATCTAAGGGGCTGTTTGTTTGCTGCTTAATGGAACCATTCAGAGCTGAATGTTAAATCATTCAGCATTCAGCGTGTTTGATTACCGTCTCTGAATGAAGACTGTGCTGAATGAATCAGAAGAACACTGCTGAATCATTCTACCTTAAAGTGCATTATGAATCATTAAGCACTAAGTATTTTACCTTAATACTCCTTTCATATGTTGTCTTGTTAAACAATCATATCTTATAATATAATATATCAGTATTAAGGTTAAAATGGTAATTTGCATCATTCAGATAGTTCATTCAGAACCTTTATCAAACAGCATGTTACATTCAGAGACAAATTCATTCAGAACCTTTGAATTATTCAGACCATAGAATCATTAAGCGTTTAATCATTCTGTTTTAACAAACAGCTCCTAAGAGTAATTACACATTTGAACTTTTTGGTTTATCACTTCAGTACACTCAATATCCCTATTATTTATATTTAGTTTATCTATGATCTCTAAAGATAACATTTGTCCAAAATAACAATTAGCACGAGGGTATTTTAGTCAATTGACTATTCAACTAAATAGAAAATGAAAAAAAGTAAACCTAGCTTCCTCCTCAAAATTGTCCCTCCCTGGTCCCCATACAAACCTTACACACACTCATCGGTTTGCGATTTGCACCTTACACATAATCAGTTTGTGATATGCACCTTGCACAATCAGTTTGCGATTTGCACCTTACACATAATCAGTTTGTGATTTGCACTAGTATAACCCTCCTCCAACCGATTTGCAATTTGTAACGTGCACATTACACACCATACGCACCGGTATATCTCTCCCCTAATAGACTTACGGTTTGCACCTTACACACCGGCCTACCCTGCCTCAATCGATTTTCCTTTTGCACCTTATGTTAGATTATGTGCAGAGATAATTAATGGGCACATTGTATCCAATGTTCTAAGAGTCTAAAGGGTCACACTGCTACACACCTAATTCAAAACAGTTGGATTTCACCATAAGTCTGTGTGGAAATAATTAATCAGTTGGATTAATTACTAAAGAGAAAAGTAAATAATTAATCAGTAGTATTAATTATTGAAAAGAGAGAAATAAATAATTAATCAGTTTGTATTAATTATTAGAAAAGGAAATAAATAATAAATAGTTATTTATTATTTAAAGAGAATTAAATATTAAGTTTAATATTTAACGGACCAGTTAATTAATAGTTAATTAATTAACAATTAAAGTCCAGGGGGTCAAAGTGAGAAGGTTGAAAATTTAATTAAAACCAGTGGGCTTTTAATTAAACGGGCTTAGGTCCATCTAATCCTATATATATATATATATATATATATATATATATATATATATATATATATATATATATATATATATGGATTATAAGCATAAGATAAAAAAGGATTAAAAAAGATAACTTAGCCACCAACTCTCTCCCTCTCCCTCTCGTCGCAACTCTCTCTCTCGGTTCTCTCTTCTCTCGTCGAAATCGAAAGACAAAAACACCAAGGTGTTTTGCGATTTGGTGGTCTACGAAGAGTACACACACACATTCTTGGTTTGTCGAGAATTGTCGGTTGGTGATCCAGGAGCGGACTAGCAGCCAGTTCCTAAGGAGGTGCAGTAGTGGTGGACTGTCTTTAGCAATCCCATTTGTTTCTGATCAAGTATATTATTATAACCTTATCTGTAGATTGTTTGTTAGAAACTATGTTTGATCATTATTAGTAAAGATCCTAACCCTTTTGGGGTTTAGAGGGTTGTGTTCAATCCAGTTCCGCTTTTAGGATTGAACCAATAGAATCAAACCCAGGGCTTGACCAGTTTGTGTCATATGGTGGTTTGGTCAGGTTCAAAACCCTTCAGTGGTATCAGAGCCTCGGCTTTATGATCCATAGTTTCTAGTTTTTATCTGTTTTTAGATTAAAGGTTTTATTCTTAATTCTCTACTTGTTTCTTGAGATTTTCAAAAATCAAGTAGGTAACAAAACAGTTTGTTTTGTTATCAGGTTTATCCTATTAATCAGAAAATTCAAACAGTTAGTTTGAATGGTTAAAAGTATCATGATTTTTGGATAAGGATAAGTTTGAATTAAGTTTTTAAATTAAACAGTTTGTTTAAACAGTTAAACCTAGTTTATCTAATTAGTTGGTTTGTTTGATAGTTAAATAATCTTCTCCATCTTATTTCTTCTCCTCATGATTTTCGAAAACCATAAGGTGATAAAAACAGAATTCTGTTTTTATCTAGTTTATAAAAGGTTTGTTTTTAACCAGTTAGGTTTAAACCAGGTTTGTGTTTAAATGGTTAAAAGAGATAAACTTTTCTATCTAAAACTAGATCTTAATCAAGTTTTTTGAACTTTTTGTTTAAAAGGGTTGAGATTAAGTTTTAGGATAATTAGTTATTAATAAAACAAGTTTTGTTAAAATTAATAATTAATAGTTTTTTGTTTTTTGAATTAAATCCAGATTTTTAATCAGTATATTAAAACAATTAGTTTTAATAGGTTAAAAAGGATTTAAAATATTTTATTAATCAGAAAACGAGAACCGAGATCATCACCGTGTCAGGTGGTGGTTGTTAGCGGCGCTAAGGTCAGATGGGCCTCGCGGCGGTCGTTAGCGGCGCTAAGGGCAAGGTGGGCTTCGGCCCAAGGCACCACGGTCCAAGTGGCTTAGGCCCAAAGTGGGTCCTCGGCCCAGGGAGGATCTCGGCCCAAGTGGGTTTCGGCCCAGTGGGTTACTCGGGTTGATGAGAAATGTTGGCCCAAATAGCTTTTCCGGATTAATACAAAAGGATTATTAATTTTAAGTTATAAAATTAATAAGGTGTTGTATAAACTAGTGTTATATATTTTAATTAGTTTAGTTAAAATATATATTTTAGACTTTTTATTCATTATGACTAGTTTAGTCATTTTTGAATAAATTCTAAAAAGGATAAAGTTTATATAATATTGTGGAGAAACAAATAAGAGAGTATTTAAATGACCAAATGTTGTCGGTTTTAATTTTTTTGGAAAACTAGTAATAAAACTCGACATGAGGATTTCATTCAAGTTTTGAATGAGAACAAGTTTTTTTTAAAGTTTTGTTGAAAAACTAATTTGGTCAAATAAATTAGAAGATCATAATTCTCATTTTTTGGTTAATAGGTAATAATCAAAAGGGTAAATGAGAATATTTGAACAAATCAGGTTGTGTGCTTGACAGCATAGTTTATTGTTTATTCTTGTTATAACTGCGTGGTTGTTTTATATATATATAGTGTTTATATATAATTGTGTGGTTGTGATACATATAGCTATAGTTTTGCCGACTTAGGACTCGTTTTCTTTTTCTTCCTTTTTCTTTTGGTTTTGGGAAGGTCTGCGTGCCAATTACAACCCCATTCAATATTGTATTTGTAATAGATTAGTAATAGTTTAATCCCTCCACCAAGATAGACTCGAAGAAGGTGATGAAGTAAATGGTGTTTTTCACGCGAAGCACGGACACTTCGGGGAGGTGTCAAGGCTAGTGGGAGCAGCACATCAAGAAGGCGAATCCAAGTCATTTTATCCTTAGGTTTGACCTTAGGATTAGTTGGCAAAACTATAGGGCTTTATATGCTTATTCTTGTTATCTGCGTGGTAATGTTTTTATTTACTGTTTTTCATATTTGCATATGATATGTTTGTGATGGTAAATAAAAAGGTATTTAATAACAGGATGTTATTAAACAGTGAAAAACCACATTAATTGACAAACTAGAATACGACTACAGGTTGCTAGTCGTGTTAGTTAAATTTTTATAAATTTTTAAAGTTTTGTCAAGGTTATAAGTTTGGAACTTATAAAGGCCGTTTTGTGCACCTAGTTTAGGTACACATATATATCGTATTTTTAAAACAGTTAGTTTTAAAATTGTTTTTCAAAAACTGGAAAATTAAGTTTTTAACTTAATAAAACCCAAGAAAATCTTAGATCAGTGTGCTACCCACCTAATGGTACACCCTTGCTGTTAAACGGTACTCGGGTGTCGGAAGTGCCCAAACCTTGGGCATCCGGGTTCAAACCATTGCGGGAAGGGGCATGAAAGATTCTGCGATAATCGGGAGTCCCGGCCAGAATTAATGTTGTCTTAGGTGGTGCGATCTATTTTGGTGATAATCGGGAGTCCCGGCCCAAAAAGCACTAGAGTAGAGTTAAACATACTAGACTGGGTCTAAATGCTCTACGAGGTTCTAGGAGTCGTATTAGTTAGGTACGATTGGTACAGGGTGTTACCTACCAGAAATAGCATGACTTGGCGGGAAGTGCCCAAACCTTGCGTCAAGTATGTGAAATATGGGTCCTAGGTCTAATATATATTATTTATGGGTTTGATGATATATGATTAGAAAGTTTATCTGCAATTACTAAATTAAACCAAGGTTTTAATTTGTAGATGACAACCAACGTTACTAGTACTAACAATCTCTCTCTCCGCTCCATCCTTGAGAAGGACAAACTTACCGGTCCAAACTTTCTCACGTGGGAGAGAAATCTCCGGATCATGCTTAGCCACGATAGAAAGTGGCATGTCCTAGAACAACCTCTAGGAAATCCTCCTGCCAGCAACGCTAGGGCAGACGTCAGGGAGGCTTTTCAGAAGCGCTCCAATGACGCCCTAGATGTCAGCTGCCTCATGCTTGCAACTATGAGTCCAGAGTTGCAGTCTAGCATGATGGAGACTCCTGCCTATGACATGATCCACCAGCTGAGGGACATGTTCCAGGAGCAAGCTCGCACAGAGCGTTATGATTCCACCAGGGCATTTAACTTGTGCAAGATGGCTAAGGGGACCTCACGTCATGAAAATGAAAGGTTACATGGACCACTTAGAGAGACTTGGGCACCCAGTACCGTTGCAGCTAGCAACGGATACGAAACTCAACTCGTTGTCAGATGACTATAAGCCTTTTATAGTCAACTACAACATGAACAACATGGAGAAATTTGTGGCTGAGTTGCACTCCATGCTCAAGTTGCTGAGCAAAGTATCGGGACCAAGTCCAAGGACATTCTCATGGTGGGTCATGGCGGGCATAAGAAGAGGAAGGGGCGCAACGGAAATGGAAAGGGCAAGGCCCAACCCAGCCGGAGTGCACCCAGGGCTAATAACGACAACAAGGGCAAGAAGCCGAAGCCGAACAAAGCAAGAACCGAGAATCGGTGCTTCAAGTGCGGTGAGGTCGGGCACTGGAAAAGAGATTGCCCGAAGAGTCACGAGGCAGGTGGCAAGGCTGGCACCTCAGGTATCGTGTGATTAGCTTCTTTGTCACTTTCCACTTGTAAATGTTTTTACGAGTATTCTAATGTCTTGCAATCGTTTATTGCAGGAGGAGATGGAAAGTGATGCGGCCCAGCATAAAGAGATCCTACGTGCAGTTTGCGGATACTATTAATATTTATATTTCCTAGTTTATTAAACTCTTTAAGTTTTCTTTTATCTTGATTGTTTATGGAAACTTCTGGTTCGAGTTTATGGAAATTTTAATTTTTTAGTTCATATCCGTGCACGCGTTCTTATTTTATGAATCAGGATTAAGTCCAGTTGTGACTAAAAGAGTACCAATAAGTCAAGTCCTGACTTGATTGGTGATTCATAATAATCTTTATGCTATGATTTGTTGTAGTTACATAAATGATGGCTCCACTATTCAAATGCTTAAATAAACAAGTGTTGTTAGATAGTTTTTTCTAATTTAACAAGTGTTTAAGTTATTTTGTGAAAAGTAAATGTTCAAAGTCTTGAACAAAATGGAAATAATAGTTATTATTTCTAAGTGAAAATAGTTTTTGATAAAACATTTAAGAAAGTATAAAAAAAATGATTATGGTAGTTACTATAATCAAGTGAGTTTTATACTAAATGTTTTTGGGAAAGAAATTTAAAATGCCTTCACAAGTGCTTTGCACTCATGGGAAGTTTAATGAAACCACTTTCTGTAATTAGAAAGATGGATATATGGAGATCCAAGTTCTTGGTTTCATAAAACAAATTTCTTACAAAAACTAAGTTTTAAAACATGTGTTTGGAACACAAGTTTTAGGCATGGTAGTCAAGGATTGACTAAGGCCTAAAAAGACGTTTTAAAGTAATGCAATTTTTCATAAAAGATAGTGGGAGCATCTGACTAATGTACTTATCAGAGTTAATAGTTTTTTAAGCAGTGTGATAAATACAAGATTGAACTTTTAGAGTATGTAATTATCGGATGTTTTTTAGAAGTTATCTAAAATAGTAAGTTCTTGAGAAATAACTAATCCGATGAATGCATGATTTATTGAGAGGTACTCAATAAAGATATCATTGCAAGACTATAAGTCAAGTTATAACTTGAATAAAATTATATACGTTCTAAAATATTCAGTAAGTCAGCTTAATTAATGATTGTTGGCTAATTAACGTTAGAAATGATAAAATAGGATGTTCTTTAACATTCTTAGTAGTGATATTAGATTAGTGTTGGCATACACAGGGAATCTAATTTTCAAGGTTCTTACAAGTAAGTGTAAGAAGGTTTATCATTTCAAAAGGATAATAAAATCCGGTATATCTACAAACGTAATTAAAGTTTTTAATTACAAGAAAATTATTTTGTAAAATCAGAAACTTTGGAGTTATTTCCAGTTTCTCCAAGTTTAAGGAATTTTATAAAATAAGTAAGTCTAGAATTGTTCTTAGGTTGCAAGAACGATTTCTGGCAAAACCAAGAAGGAGTACTTCAGGGTACTAGTCTTGAGTTTTAGGTTTATAATCATATTATTTTCTTTGTAATCTGTGATAAGTTACAATACAAAATAATAAGTAATTCAGATATACACCGTGAATCGAGTAAATGAAATGTTAGAAATTATGCACCTTTATTCCAGGGAGGAATATGGAAGGGTGTAGAAATTAGTTTCATTATTCTTCACAAATTTTGTATGTTTTGGTTCATCCAGGAATAAACTAGGTTTATTCGAAACATTATCCGTGACTACTTATTGTGGTGGTAACTATGATAGGGATATAAAGTCATCGTAATTTTGGGGTAGATTCGAAAGTATGTCGAATATAGCTGCAAAAGGTTTTTGCGGACCAAAATTGACGGATATTCGCTAGGGTTACGAATATTGGATTGACCCACTGTGAAAAATACTTTGTGGATTCATGTCAAAAGTATTTATCACATAGGTTATCCTTAAGCCTAAGGTATTTGGTTTGGAATGCGGTAACTGTTGTCTTCTTAGTGCGTTTTAACGCCACGTCGTAACAGGGTGGTCATAAGGGGCGTGTCTAGATTTAGTGGGAGCCGTATTTCCAAATGCGAATATGCAAGATGGTAATTGCACCTTCTTTTTAGAAGAGATATTTTCGGGCCCCTTGACTGATTAGAGAAACTGGTAAGTGCACGGCCGTGCCCAAACGAACTGATCTGTTCTTTGTCGTTTATCACACAGTTTTGAAATCAAGTATGTCATGAAACAATTTTTGAGTCTCTGAGTTGACTTTCTCCATGCTAATGCTCAAAATTGAAATATCGCGCTGCAAGGGACAAACCTATATATATGCAAGTATGTATATATAAAAACGTACCCATTCATGAACAGGGAGTTTATGATAGTTTAGTTTGTAAACAGTTAGTTTATAACGGGATACTTCTAGGCAGGTTGCTTATGAAGTTTTATCACAAGTTACTTTGGGGTATAAGAGTTCTTATAACCTGGTTATCCTAAGTGTCTGGCTAGGGACCTCCTTAGGCTAACAATGTGCAGTAACTATTACTTATCTTGCACAAGTGGGAGTCTGTTAGATTATGTGCAGAGATAATTAATGGGCACATTGTATCCAATGTTTTAAGAGACTAAAGGGTCACACTGCTACACACCCAATTCTAAACAGTTGGATTTCACCATAAGTCTGTGTGGAAATAATTAATCAGTTGGATTAATTACTAAAGAGAAAAGTAAATTAATTAGTAGCATTAATTATTGAAAAGAGAGAAATAAATAATTAATCAGTTTGTATTAATTATTAGAAAAGGAAATAAATAATAAATAGTTATTTATTATTTAAAGAGAATTAAATATTAAGTTTAATATTTAACGGACCAGTTAATTAATAGTTAATTAATTAACTAGTAAAGTCCAGGGGGTCAAAGTGAGAAGGTTGAAAGTTTAATTAAAACCAGTGGGCTTTTAATTAAACGGGCTTAGGTCCATCTAATCCTATATATATATATATATATATATATATATATATATATCCTTAAGCCTTAAGGATTATAAGCATAAGATAAAAAAGGATTAAAAAAGATACCCTAGCCACCAACTCTCTCCCTCTCCCTCTCCCTCTCGTCGCAACTCTCTCTCTCGGTTCTCTCTTCTCTCGTCGAAATCGAAAGACAAAAACACCAAGGTGTTTTGCGATTTGGTGGTCTACGAAGAGTACACACACACATTCTTGGTTTGTCGAGAATTGTCGGTTAGTGATCCAGGAGCAGTCTAGCAGCCAGTTCCTAAGGAGGTGCAGTAGTGGTGGACTGTCTTTAGCAATCCCATTTGTTTCTGATCAGGTATATTATTATAACCTTATATGTGGATTGTTTGTTATAAACTATGTTTGATCATTATTAGTAAAGATCCTAACCCTTTTGGGGTTTAGAGGGTTGTGTTCAATCCAGTTCCGCTTTTAGGATTGAACCAGTAGAATCAAACCCAGGGCTTGACCAGTTTGTGTCATATGGTGGTTTGGTCAGGTTCAAAACCCTTCACCTTACACACACACACTCACCTATCACCAGTTGCGTGGTTGTAAAACGAGGGGGTGAGGGAATTAGAGGGAAAATGTGGGGGTTTAGGTATTTAAAATATTTTTACTTTTAATTAGTTGTAAGGATACCAGTGGCGGACCTATGTGGTGGAGAGAGGGGTCACGGGACACCGGTCTTTTGACGGTTCGTAGTGTTAATTTTTGATTTTTTTAGACGGTGCTACCGGTAAATTTTCGGGGTGCTACCGGTGATGCCACCAAAATCAAAGGAAAAATGATATTTAAAAAAAAATAAATGATAGGAAATATTTCAATCTTCAATTTATACCTTTAAAATACTTTATTTTACCTTAAAAATAGCATTTTATTTAACATGTCTTCATATAAATTGCCTTTTGTTTTAAATTGTGGCTCCAAAATACCATAATAACAGCCGAAACCGTGTTAATCCGACCCGATTAACCGGGAACACAAGAAAAAACCCGAACAACACTCTCAATTTTATTTAATTTTATTTTCGCCATTATATGGTGCAACCGTTTAATAAAAATCATGGGTCCGCCCCTGAAGGATACAACAATTATTTTGTAATATTTAATTGACTTTTTAGTTTTAACAAAGTTAAGAACTATGGGTTAAGCAAAACATAAACAATAGGGATTAGGGCTGGCAAATCCTGACACGACCCGAAACCCGACCTGAACCGAACCCGATTTTTGTCGACACGAACACGACACGAACACGACACCGGGTCAGAAATGGGTCGATCCGAAAATGACACGAAACTTTTCGACACGAACACGACACGAACACGATTACCTGAAAATAACCTGTTTAACACGATCTTTTTATAATAATAGAAAAATTAAAAAAAATTACTTTAAAATATTTAGAGATTAATAATAATTAATAATATTAGGAAATAGAAATAGGGGGTAAAAACTTTTGGTGTTTTTCATTTTACCTCCATATTATTTTAAAATTTTCATTTTCATGATTTCATCTAAAAGAAACAAAACAAGGAATTTGGTGGCATTTGGTTAAAAAAAAAGGAACGTGAAAAGGGAATTAGAAAACCCTAGCCTCCACTCCAGGCAACCAAGCTGTCGAGACTCGAGATCCATCATCCATCCCTTCCTCCGGCCACCTTCGACAGTCGACACCCACCGCCGCCGGCCACCTCCACGTCCACACTCGACAACCGGCAGCTGACTCCAAGGTTGCGACTCTTTGTCGACTCTCTGCTGACTGCTCTCACGAACTCACGCGTCTTCCCCTCCACGGCTCCAAGGTATTCGACTATTCTCGATCAATATTTTCTCCAATCCCTCGACAGTTGGTTCTCAATTAGGCTAGCACATCTCTATCTCGATTAGGCTATCATCTTCCTTCTACAATCTGTTTTTGAGTTATATTTTTGTTGCTAATCTGTTAATCTCTTGTTAATTTCATGTCTGTTCATGCAACTAAAAATCGATGGTCTTTGTTTGTGGGTTGTGGCCATTTTGAACTAAAAATTGAAGAACAATAGCTTATTTGTTGTTTAAATTAAAAATCGTGATGTATATTCACCATGTTATACAATCTGTTTTTGTGGATTGTACACTTTTACAATCTGTTTTTGATTGTATATGGATGTATGCTAATATATTCACCATTTGAAGGCCTTTTTTACAATCTGTTTTTGTAGCTTTGTCATGGCAACTACTCAAGAAAGTGATGTACATCCATTCGATTATGATGAGGAACAGAATACACCACTACAACCTACTCAATCTGAAAATCCTGAAGGTTCCGGTGGCTGTGTGGCTAAAAGGAAACGAAGACTTACAGCGGGGATTTGGAAAGAATTCCGTCTCCTTCCGTCAAAAGCAGGTGAAGACTTACTTTGTGAATGCCTTAACTGTGGTAAATCACTTAATGCTGAAAGTAAGAATGGAACTGGTAATTTACATCGTCATGCAAAAATCTGTAAAACGAAAACCACCGCCGAAGTTGGAGAATTTATTGTTACATCTGAAAAGAGTGTTTTGTCTACACATAACTCAAACTTCAATCAAGATAAGTTTAAAGAGATGTTGTGAACATTATTTGTATTTCTTTATTAGAAGTTATAACGGTTATATATGTTTTATAATTTTGAATTTGATGCTTGCGAAGTTGAACAATTAAAGAATTAAAATGCGTAATAAAAGCGTAGTAAAGTTTATATAAAAGAAGTTATACATGCAACATTTTCTAAAAATAATTCGATATGAAAATCCGACATAAAAGTCAAGTTATTTGACCGAAAACATAACTTTATTTTTTTCCAAAAAATGGGTCGACACGAAGACACGACCCGAACCGAACACGAATTAGGTGACACGAACCGAACACGACACGAAACTAAACCGGGTCAAAAATGGGTCGACACGAAAATGACACGAAAATGGTTGACACGAACACGACCCGACCCATTTAACTCGAACACGACCCAAATTGCCAGGCCTAATAGGGATGCTACACATAATAAATAAAGTTCACAGACGATTAATGCAATTAGTGATAAAACACAATAACTAAATGTATAATTTACTCTTTATCTAACTATTAATATTTATTTTCAATTTTTGAAAAAAAAAAATACTTGATAATATTGCAACTTGTATATAGTCCTTTTTTAGAATTTGTAAATCATTTACAACCATTTGTAGATTAAAGTGGTATTTGATTTGACTTTATTTACTTAATTAGGAAATGTCTTATCCATTAAGTTTATAAAATTTATTTGGTTTATTGCTTTGTTAAAAAATATTGTCGCGATTTGAAAATTCATATATGTGAATATTTATCTATTAAGTCATTATTTTTAAGCACACAGTAAATTGATCTTAATCAAAAACTAAATTATTAAATTGTATAAAATAAATTAAGAAAAAAGAAGAGGATAGTAGAATAAACAAGAAATATGGTGGATAAAAAAAAGGAATTTCATATATATCCTTGTAAACTGTTAATAATTACGTATACATTAGTGTAAAACTCAAAGTTACATCCATATCATTCTAAACTCTCTAAACTCTCTAAACTCTCGTCTATAACTAAATTAATTAATTAATTTTAATTAAATCATTTAAAAGTTATAAAAGTTTAGCTCTTATATCTCTTCCTTCCACATGATTAGTATCACCATGAAGTTCTTAAGGGAATATTAATACAAATTTGGTTAATTTTAAATTATTCAATTATAATAAAATTATTATTTCAATATATATGTGAGTTTACAGGCTTTAAAAAAATATTGATGTAATTTTAAATTTTATAAGTATATAAGTCATTAATTAACAAGCTTTACAAGGATTATATATAAAAAATTTCTAATAAGGGATATAAGTTATTGCTTCGTTAAATCGAATTGCAAAGGGTTCATCATTCACTCTGGTTTGGATCTTTTGTTTCAAGTAATACTAGTGCATTTTGATATAAGGGAAGTTTTAAAAAAAATTTTAAGGACTCTTAAACCTACTCTAAATATGTTTACGACAAGACTCGAACTCATGACTTTAGGTTATAGGCAACACCAAACCTAAATTATTCAAATATCACTAAGCTAGAAACATCGGATTGGGAAAGTTTTTTAAAGATTTTTTTTCTTTTACCAAAGATTATGGAAAAGAAAAGAAAAAGAAAAATAAAGCTCACAAGTTATAGGAAACATCGAAGTCCTATCCAACAAGGTTCATTTTTTGACAATAGATGTGTCAATTATAAATCTATCGACCAATTCTATAATATTCATTCATTAGATGGATGATCATACTTCATATAGTTCGACCAATAGTTCTAACGGTTAAGTTTATCAAAACATATTCAACTTTACATGTTTATTTTACTATTATATGTACCAGATTAGCAGCAATGTAGAATCAAATAGGCGGGAGAAAGCCAGGAAAAATCTTCTTTCTCCGCTGTCTAATTAAACATATATGGTATTGCTTGGAACGAAGATTGTTGACGGAAAAATAAAGGAGACTGCCAAGACTCATTTCTCCAATAGTTTCATCACTCAAGCTACGTAAATGTGACTATGAATTTTTCTCTGGTTAAAACGTTGGACTAGTTGGATAATTCTTTTCAGAAGCTGATAGGGGTGAGCATGTGTACCGAAAATACCGAACCGTACCGGAACCGGTACCGGTACCGAATTAGAGTTTTCGGTCCGGTATTCGGTACTTGAAATATTGGTAAATCGGTATTCGGGACTCGGTATAATCGGTATTCGGGACTAATACCGAACTAACTAGGTAAAATAGGTATTCGGTACCGGTGTCAGTACCGTATATAAATACTCGGTACAGTATTCGGTACCGTCTTTAAATCAAATTCGGTATTCGGTAAAATCGGTACCGGTACCGGTATGGTACCATGCTCACCCCTAGAAGCTGACTTCAGTTTGGAGGCGATCAAGATGTTTTGATTGTGAGAGCTAGAAGATGGTCTAAATTGTAAGTTTAGGGTTAAAGTCGCTCAATAGCATTTTCAAAAGAGTCGGTATTACTCAAATAGATAACCTACTTTGTGGTGACTTGTTAAAGTTAGTAGTGGTTTGAATTTACCCGGAGTTCTTACCGTTTGATCACCACCAAACATTGGTGTCCTGGTCAGAATTTCTTTCTGGTGGCGATAGTGGAGTCTGATCGGCCTTCTGTTGGCCATTGTTGCCAGATTTATAGAAAACAACAACAAAGTAGCCACCACCGCAACAACAGGAAGCCAATCAGACTCACCATCACCACCGGGAAGGAATTCCGATGAGGTCACCAAGGTTTAGGGTTATCAAACGGTGGGTTTTGCTTAAAGCCAAAACACTAGTTAGTAAACTTTAATTCTTACTTTAACAGCTAACCACAAAAATAGGTTATTTACTTGAAGCTCTTCAAATCACCATTGTTGATGCTTGTCTCAAAGGGCTGTTCAAGGGAGTTTCACTTGGGCCAAACACTGCAAATGTTCAACTCTACGACGCTCTAATTACATTCAAGGGCAAGGCTGTGGGCTGAATTCTTTGCCTAAAACAGGGCTGAAAAAAGGTGTGTGGGTTTTTATTGCAAGCTCAAGAAGTATTCTATTTTGGAAAGAGGCATGGCTGTCAAATGGCTCCATCCTTAAAGAAAAATACCAAAGACTCTTTGCTCTTGAAACTTCAAAAGACTGTCTCTTATTAGATAGGTGGCACCAGGTCAATGGAATGTGGGAAGGTAATTGGTCTTGGTGTGTTATGCCGAGAGGGAGGTCAATGGAAGAGCTCGAGGAACAGATTTCTACTTTAATAGTGTTGTCCTCGATCTCTTCTAAAAGTAAATTGTAGCACAGATGGATGCTTGATCCAAAAGGCGTTTTTAGGTGTTGGATGTTGAGTAATGTCCCACATCAGACGGAAAGTGACTTTGTAATCTGCTTTATAAGTGTCCTAGGGTACTCCTCTCATAACCAATTGGATTTGAGTTGGAACCCCACAAACTTACATTGGAGAGCTTTACAAAATAAGATCCCTGTGTTGTCAATCCTTCCAAGTTGAGTATTTACTTCTACCTTGAACCTTGTTTTATTCAAGTATTTAGATAATTGTTGTAAAAACATTGTTTTTTATAGCTATAACTAATGCAGTAGACAGAAAGTGTTTCCAGGTCAACCCGACCCGACGTCTGCCTTGTTTTGACCCGTCATAAAATATGCCTAATGGACATGTATCCAAACCAGCCCATCTTGCCCGATTTACATGATATGTATGTCTTTTGAGTCTTGAAATTATGCTCTGAGGTCATGTCTAGTTTGATTTTCTTCAATAAGTTGGAAAAGCACTCTTTCTATACAGGAGGATGCAAATAAAACAGTGTATGAAGAATTGTTGGGTTGGTTTTACAAGAAAAAACAGATAGAATATGATTTTACTCACAAGATTCTAAGCTGACTCTTTTCCTCCAAGTGTTTGAATTATAGCTTCTAGAAGTTTAATCTCGTTATCTCGTTTCAAAATCTCGTCTTGCTTTGCTCTCAATTCTTCCATGTGCAGTTCAAACACTTCTGCATTTAAGAAACATAATGAAAATGTTAATAAGATTAGTAAGAGAGGAGCAAAAGGAAGGTGAATTTCAATTGCACATGAAAACAATAGAGGTAGCAATTTCGGCCCATTCACTTGTGGACGGGTCAATTTGGGTCGTGTTTATCTTAAACAAGACAAATGGGTTAAAAAGTGTTTGCTTCAGATCAACAAAAATTGACTACAAGTCTACAAGGGCACAGCCAATGAGCCAAACGAGTTAAAAGTTGCCAGAGTCTATTTATAAAATGCATAAAATCTCCCGAATTATTTGCAAAGGAGTGTATGCAGTTGAGCAGGCCAAATGAGTTGAAAGTTGCCAGAGAATATTTATAGTGCATAAAACCTCCCAAATTATTTGCAAAAAAGTGTTTGCAGTTGACCAGGTCAACCTAACCCAACCCAAACTACAGATGACTCGTTTCAACCCGAGTATGTATTCACACCTTTAAGTCAACACATATTACTCATTAATACCATATTCTTCCTTTCACCTTTTTCCATTTCCTGTATCCTATCTTCCTTTCTACTTGCATCAAGTACATGGGACCCCAAACAGTTGTACACCATGTTTTATAACAAGGATATTCGATGCAATATCAATACAAAAAAATATTCGGATATGCATAATGCACATGCACTGTCTCTATAATTCTTTTTTTAAATTTTTTGTGCAGATAGCTAGAGAAAAGAAGTTTTAGAGTACGCATACTTGTGGTGTTCTCAAGCTCCTTAGTGATTTCCTGTGCTCGTAATTCAGCAGCCTTTTGTCCTGCTTCAGCATGCCGTTTTTCTGTACGAGCACGGGCTGCAGCTGAAATGGCAGCATCCAGTTCCCTTTCTAAAGTCTCTACCCTTTGTTCAAGAACCTGCAACCAAAATATCATTTGATAAAAAAAGGTCCTTCGTCTTCCTCCACAATAAACACGAGTAGATTATTAAGATTTAAGAATGAAATTCAGAAACATTATTCGTTTGTCCCCTAAAGTATTGAGTAAAATATCGTTGGCCAACTTTAACCCTACTACGAGATCTATTTAGCCACTGCATCTCATGAGTAACATCCCGCTGCTTTTCAGAATTTACATATAATGTGGGTTTCAAAAGTTATGCCAGATAAAATCAGAATAGGCGAATTCCAGTAGCTTCAGGAACCTTCCACGGTTTGTATAAGCCTCATGCACATGGTAAAGCCTAAGTAAGAGTTGTTAGCACCTCATATCATGCATATAGGCATATAGCTTGCAGTGGTTAGAATTTTGCAGTTATGACATGTTTATTGATTCGTAATAGGTTGCAAGTTAGGTTGGGTAAACGAACCGAACGAACACAAACAAGAGCTTGTTTGTGGTCATTCATTTAACTTTAGCCGAACAAATAAACGAACATGAACGGATAAACGAACGAATTTTTGTGTTTATGTTCGTTCATTTAACTTTAGCCGAACACAAATGAACGAACACATATACTAATATAATACAAACCCAACATTATTAGATATAAACAAACACTAACTATGTGTATATGTGTGTGTGAGAGAGAGTTTGTGTATGTATATATATCTATGTACACACACACACATATATATATAGAGAGATATACATACATGTAAACGAACATAAACAAACGAATAAACGAACATTCACGAACATAAATGAACAAATGAGGCCATTGTTCGTGTTCGTTCATTTAACTAAATGAACAAAAAAATATGTTCGTGTTCGTTTGTTTATTAAATAAACAAACATAAACGAACTTCCCGTCAAACGGTTCACGAACAGGGCCGAACATTCGGTTCGTTTACAACCCTAGTTGCAAGGCATTTGCAAAAGGAGCAGAGCCATTACTATCATTTGAGGAGAGGTGAACTCTTGCTATTTAGTAAGTGCATATACATCAAAATGAGATTTCATGCAAAGGGTTTTTGTTAACAAATGGTATTGGCTTAAAACCATTATAAACATCCTTTTAGTTGTCAACACATGCTTATGGTTCTATTTAGTGCCATCAGTTTTAAATATCTTATTAATGTTGCTTATGGACTAGGCACCTTTGAATATGGAGAGCTATGCCATTATGTAGACATATGGACATAGGGTCATTCTCATGGCCTCGGATTTGATAACTTGCTTGGTGCATGGTCTCCCCCTCTTTGGGTCATCGTGATTCAAGTGAGAAACTCAAGAAGCTTGGATGTGGGGAGAAGATATGAATACTTGTAAGATCATATTTGGAGTAAAATTTGGAAGATAGCAACTAAAGACATTGAATCATGGAATGATAAATGTCTGTCTCTTTTGGCATGTTGGTAACACCCAGGGGAAACTAGAACCTATAAGTAGTGTAGATTTGATATTGTTGTTAACTTAAAGATTTTGTTGTAATGATTGGATGTGTACATAGGCAATCATCTGGATGTATGGGATGTTATTGCTGACATTCTCACGTTCCAACTTTCACGGAAAATGGGTGTTACATTATATGCCTGATCACATTACACACATTACCTATATAACATTTTGCAAGGCAAATGTTACTGTGGATGAACAGTACTTGCCTATATATACCACACTTCTTTCACATTTTCTTTTCCCAAAACTAGAAGCTATGTCATTGAACCCCCTCCCCTCTCAACTCTCCTCTACACAAATTTCATCTCCGGTCTACTCTTCTCCACCTGCCACCTTCGACATTTTCCGGCAACACCTCCATCTATTTCCCTTCCCAGTCCAAGGCTCGCCTATGTTTCTCTCTCCCTGTTCAGTTTCTACCATTATCACTCAATCCACCGCCGACAAACATTTCCGGCCATGGGGCGTGTTGCGACATGCACTCTGGAGGCGCCTCCACATTACGCTATAAGTTTCTATTCTTAATCTCCTTTTCTTCTCCCTCTTATATTTTAGATCCGACTATTTGTGTTTTTTGCCTTGAATCCAAACGTACGTAACCAGAAAATGGAGTGTCGGTTGGTGCTTCCTCTCCATTTTCCCTCTGCCGCCTCTCTCAATACCTTTAAATGTTTATACCGGTGACAGGTTTCGCTCTTTCTTCTCTTATATTTCTTTTTCTTTATTCCTAATCAGTAAATCTGTGTTTTATATATCTCTATTTTTCAAACTGTCTTTGTTCTTTCTCTTGCAGATTGCTTAGAAGCATAATCCATATCCAAATTATCAAAGCTTTCATATTATGTCTCTCTTTTTGGTAATAGATATAGGTTGTGTAAGAGCCTAAAGTGATTCTTCAACTATAGTATTTTTTTAATGTACATGTGGTATTAAATGTGAAGGTGTTCAGATATGATAAAAGGGGTCATGATAGGTGTTCATATTCTCTCTCTTTTTTGGTAATAGATATAGGTTGTAAGAGCTTAAAGTGATTCTTCAACCTTATAGTATTTTTTAATGTAGATATGGTGTTAAATGTGTGAAGGTGTTCAGATATGATCAAAGGGGTCATGATACATAATCCTTTATTCTTCCTCTTATGTTCAAGGTTTGACTGTCTCTTTTTGGGTATGGATTTAAGTTTGTTTGATGTCTGTTTATGCCTATGTTGTATTGTGTGTGTGCAAGAAGTCCAACGAAAAGCCCAGAAAACAGGCATTGAACAAAACTGTTTGGAATAATACATTAAAAAAGCAAAATTTTATTAGTAAACTAAATTTTTTTGAGAGAGTGAAATGATAGTAGCAAACTTTTAGTACAACGGGCAGAATTTTAGGTAAGTATGGAACAAATTGAAGAATATATGGAAAATCGGTTGGGTTTATGGTAGAAATTACTATTACACACGAGACATTTAAAAATTAGTTTCTAATTGTTATGAGTATGTTATGTTGTTTTTTGTATTAAAAATTATAAATTATTGTAAGAGATGAGACTATTTAAAAAATCAAACATAATGATGGAGAAGATCATATCAAGATCTGTAAAGATTTGGGAGATTGTGAAGAGAAATGACTAGGGTTGGTAGGGTGGGTAGAAGATGTGAAAAGAAAGGTAAATTAAATCTTTAAAGATAATATATTATATATTTTTTTTAAATCTGTAGATGTAGTTGAGACTCTTTGTAAAATAGATATACTTAACAAAAAAACAATTCTACAAACTGAACGGGACAAAAATAAATAGAGGGTGTTTAAACTTTTGTTGCATATAAAAGACTGAAGAAAAATATAATAATATATAAACCATCTATGATATAAGTGATAATACTAGCTTTAACAGACAAAACTTTATCGAATTTTAAAATATGTAAATAAAAAGTATGATGAGAAAAAAATCACATTTTGAAATATGGTATTAAAAACAAAAATATTTATTAAAAAATAAAATAATATTAGAAACCAAAGACCATTTAGATTTTAGATGAACATCTAACATTTTTTATAAAATGAAATTTATCAATTTTTTATTTAAACCGATGTAATTTTTTTTTCTAAAATCAGAGTTGTATGGTATGAGAAAGACAAAATGGCAACTTTCCGTTTCTTGGATGATAACTAAAGTAATTAGTTTACAAAACCTTTCAAGTTATACAATTAATTTTATATAAAACTTTGTTATAAACCTTTATTTTACAAAACAAAGGTTTATAACAAAGTTTACAAAACCCTTATTTTAATTATAACATACAATGTAAAATTAACTGTCTTATAAAACAATATAATTAATTTTCATTATTCGATAAAAATTCTATTCTATATTATAGATATTTCGTTTATTAAAAAAGTTTTGTAACCTTGTTAGTCCTATTTACCAACCAAAAACCTAAGTTAAGTTCGAAACATTTTCCCTTAATAAGCATTAACATATCAATAACTTAACAAGAGGGATAAATTTGATGCTCAAAAAGTCAGGTATGGACACTGATAACGAGACAAACGGAATAACAAGATCATATATATACTACAACCATATTGGATGATCCGTTTATCCCAACAGCAAAATCATGTTTTGACGTTTAAAAATCAAGTGAAAAACTCATAGTATCAATATAATGTTTTTTTGATCTTAGAATATAGAGATGAAATACATGAAACATCAAAAGTTCTATTTAACATATTACCACGTCCATTCTTCATTTCTTCACATCAGTTTAATCAATGTAGAACTATTTTGAACTGTTGTAAGCTCCAAAGGGTCCATACTTATCTCTAAATTTGGTACAACATAATAACACTTGAAGGAATTCACGTTTTATTATATCATCAGCTACAAAATGCCCAAAGTAAATAGCTCTCTTGTGATTATGTTGCGCCATTTTTTGGTTACCGTGCTTTAGAAAATTGAGATCAATCAATTGCAAAGAAGAAGAAAAGACCGTGTTCGTCACCAATATAACTAGTAATCAATCTTCTATGACAATGACTAAACCCTTACCCAATTCAAGCATGCATTGCCCACCAAATTAGGTCAATCAAACTTGTATAAAAGAACATACCATGTGGTTCAAATTGATGAAACAAAATAGTTCAGTCAAAAGCACATCAAACACACCAGAAAACGAGCTCAATTATCTCAACTGCAATCACATACGACAACACCCATGTGGTAATTCAAGGGGGGGAGTTGAATTTTATCAAAACCATAACAAGCCACATAAATCGAAGCTCAGACAATTCAACTGGATCATACATAAACACAGCAGATGTAGTTTACTTCAAATTTCGAAGAAAAAAAAACGAGTAGTAATTTGTGCAAACCTTGATGATACGGGCTTGATCGGAGGTCAAGGAGGCTTTGTTAAAGGTTTCTTCATCGACGTAGACAGCTTTCTTGATGAGTAGATTCTGGAGGGAATCAAGATTGTTTGATATCTCGGAGAGATTGGCAATGGCAGCGCTCCATCTCTCGTTTCCTCTCTCCTCCATTGATACTCCGCTCTGTTTGTTTAATCACTCTCCTCTTTGTACAAACTAGAATAAGCACCCCCATTTTACTCTAAATTAAAACGGTAATTTGTTAGAAAGTTCGTAAAATATATATCGTTCTAGCGACATCTTTATTTTTTATTTTTTTTAATATTTATAAACAATTAAAAACAAACGATATATTAGTCATTTTATTATTTATTTTTTTAAAATTTATAAATATAAAATACTTAACTTCTAGCTATACATATCTTTTTTCTTTATAAATACATTCTCTTCCGTCTCAGTTTCAGTAGTCCCATTTTTGTTTTGCAGCTTTATTAAAAAAATGAATAAAAATCGATTGGGGATTTCCTTTTAATTTACCTGATAATCATTGACTTTTAGGTTGATTGATTGTTTAATTTGACTATTATTTATTGATTTGTTTTTATTATTATTATTGAAAACAAAAATAAAATAAAAAATCTCAAAAACGTGGTCCTCTAAATAATCTAAGTGTCCCATTTTCGATTAATGTGAACTAGCTCCTTACACCCTTCTTTTTAGAGTGAAGGTGTTTGTTAGAGATGAAAGTTTGTTGAAAATAAGATGTAGATTCCATATACCGGGGTCCCCGGCCAGAACCACACGTGCAAGTTTCCCTGCATGTGGCTCGTGCACTGAAAGGCCTATTATCGTACTCTTTCGTATATAGTTGTCAAAGACACTGGAGAGAACTAGTCTCTCGGGCTAGGGACTAGGTATGTGTGCGAGAGAGAGAGAGAGTGAGAGAGATTCAAATGTGTGTTGAAAATTTTGTGTTCGATGTAGTTTCGCGTGTGTGTGAGTGTTTGCTTGTATATTCTAGATTCGCATATGCATGTGTTTGTCTTATCATTTTTATGTTTCAAAATAGTGTTCTTGGTGAAATTAATGTATGTGAATTTGGCATTTCTTGTAGTTTTACAAGTTCGCATATTCTTGATGAATATGTGTTTTTGCTTCGATGTGCGAATACATCGGTTAAAAACATTAAGATAACAGTTGTTTAGTTAAGGATAACAAAGATGGTGTATGTGTGTGTGTGTTTTTTAAGAGATGCAATCTCTTATGTTTTTCTTCGTTTGTTTCAATGTCATTTTATATATAGTTGTTAATAATAAATTTAGCAAGATAATGAACTATATTCTAACATATACCCACAAACATCAATAGAAGAATAAAACCATATAAACAAGTCATAACCCACGACTACATTTAGCAGAATGAATAATCTATTACAATATCAAATTGAAAATGTCGTGTTTATACTTTATACATAAAATCCATACGAGTTTTTAACCAATTATCAATTATATTATATTTACAATTTATTCTTATTATATACACCAAAATTTAAAAGAATTGTATTAAAGCTTTATTTGTTTTTAAGACACAAATGCCTTATGTCTTATATTAGGAAGATAACCATTTTAACCTAATAATCAAATCATCTTATTGAAATATATAAGATTTGTCGATAACATAATTATCGTTTGTAATCGACTATGAATTATCTTAACATGTGTTGTTAAGACAAAACTTGTAATTTTATTAAGTCTTGTAGATTAGTAGTCAGCTAATCATAGTAAATAAGTGAGCTATAAATAAGTGAGCTAAGAATGACTAACAAAAAACATGTTTAGAAAAAAACATATTTAGAAAAGTCAAGTTACTAAATATATTATAGATGATAAAATTTCCTATTATCAAAAAGAAAGTTTGCACTCCTCAAGACAAAAAGGTATGCAGTGTATATTTAAATTATGTTTGTGGGGTATACTCTTCATGAGTTGTATTCAATATAGTCCATCTTTTTTGTGTAGTCCTGACCGACAAATCTCAGCCACACGATCAACAAAGCGTTTTCCGGCGAACCCACCGTCGGATCATCGTGATTTTTGGTGAGGGTGATCGGTTTTAACTCCCCTACAAGACTATGGAGCCTGATCGTCCTCACGATCCTCCATTAACGAGAAATCGAGCAAACTCCGACCACCATTGCCGCCGCTGCAAAATCCGACCACCACGGCCGGAGTTAATGGTTGTGGCGCACATGGTTCAACTCGGTTTGATGAGAGGAGTTCAGATCTGGTCTCGGATTCGTCATTGGATGCTTCAAAAAAGATCCGGAGTTTTATTTCTCAGATCCGGCGCCGACGAGGCCAAATTTGCCGACTGCCGGAGTTGTTCAGGGTGGGGATGGGGTGGTTCAACTTAGTTTGATGAGAGAGTTCAGATCTGGTCTCAAATTCGTCATTTGATGCTTCAAAAAAAGATCTGGTCGGCGGCGGCGGTGGTGGTGTCCGACAGTGTGCAATCACATGTGATTGTGGCTTCAATCACATGTGATTGCGTCGCCGGAGGAGGTGGCCGGAGGTGATGGTCGGTGGTGGTGGTTGGCGGTGTGCAATCACATGTGATTGTGGCTTCAATCACATGTGATTGCGGCGGCCGAAGGTGGTGGTCGGCAGCTGTGGTGGTGGCCGGAGGTGATGGTCGGTAGTGGTGGTTGGCGGTGTGTAATCACATGTGATTGCAGCGGCCGGAGGTGGTGGTCGGCGGCTGTGGTGGTGGCCGGAGGTGATGGTCGGTGGTGGTGGTTGGCGGTGATCACATGTGATTGTGCTTCAATCACTTGTGACTGCGGCGGGCGGAGGTGGTGGTCGGCGGCAGTGGTGGTGGCCCGAGGTGCTGGTGGGCATTTGCCTTTTTTTTTATCCTGTGGCTGAGATTTGTCCCTTGGGACTACACAAAAACTTTAGACTATATTGAACATTTCATTACTCTTCATATATTAATAATATTTATCTGGAACCCAATTAAATTAATATATACTATGCAACTAACTTTGTCATTTAAATATTATATTTTACATATCAACCATGTATTCCAATTGGGTACTTCATCATCTAAATATATGCAAGTCAATCTTTATTGTTGATATACGACCAAGACTCGCAATAAAAACTAATTGCAAGTTAACATAAGAAAGTAGAGTTATCATTTAAAAATGGGTGAAATATGTTGGGGAGATAGTAATATCAAACCTAAATCAAACCTGTCTATTAAGTAAAATAGGATTTGATGTTAACAAACCCATATATTCAGTTTTGGACTTAGATTAATAAAAAACATGTTGTTTTTCATATTAGACTTAAAGAATTTCTAAGTAAGAAATGTCAGCTAACGAATCAAAGTGTCAGCTGAACACTGAGTATCAGCCAAAGGACCAGCTTCAGGAAGATCAGCTAAGAAGAAATGACAAGTTAAGAAGCATCAACTATGCATCTACAAAGCATCAGCTGATGGTGCTAACCATCAGCTGAGGGCTCCTCATAGATCAGCTGAGCAGACAAAGATCAGCTGACAGTATCTCATTGATCAGCTGAGCAGACAAAGATCAGCTGACAGTATCTCATTAATCAGCTGATGCCTCCCACATGTCAAATAAGGTATTCTATACTTATCCTTTCTTCTCTCAATAAGTTGATCATACTCAAATGGTTAGCTGAGCCCTTGGGATTAGCTGATTGTTTAGGTTGACTAGTTTATTAGCTGTATTATGATTTGTGTTATTAGCTGAGCTATTTGATCAGCTGAGCAAATCTAGTCAGCTGAGTCTTTCACATTTTATCCTTTGCTGAGCAAAATTATGTTAGCTGTTCAGTGTCTGTTAGCTGAGTCTTTAATTAGCTAATAGCTTTTCAGTGTAATATTTTCTTAAGTCAAAGGCAGAACATGTGTTGTTCTATTATTGCCTTAGATCTTTCTTTGTAAAAGTACTTAGCACTTTTTGTATCTGCAAAGAAACAAAAAGGATAGATCTTTATCCTCTGGAAAAGGAGAAAGATACTTTAGAAGAGAAGATCTCGAAGATATGCTTCAACAACTAAGTATGGTTGGCAACTCTATACTTGGTTAAGTCAAATCTTCAGAAAGCATGGTGTTGATTAAAGCACAAGCGTGAAAGGAGAAGTTTACTTTCTCAAGACATAAAGGTAGTACTTTAATAATATAATAATAGATAGTGGGTACACTCATTACTGAAAAGTATGTTCACTTTACACACTTTGTGTATAAAGTTAACTTACTTTTCACCCACTAACTTTATCTATTATAATATTATAAACCCAAGTACCTTTGTCTCTTTCTCCTCTTCATCAACCCAGACATCCTTGCTTATATATACTCATGCATGGAAACATGCTAAGAAAGCGAATAGATAGTTGAATACTGAAATCTCATTTGTTGAGAATTAGAAGAGTTAGCATTTTACTTTCAGTATAACAAACTTGTTCATGTGTTGAACATCTTAGACATAAGTTGTTTAGGATTAGCTTAGTCTATGTGTTAGACTAATTTAGTTGCCACCTTTTATTGAACTTAGGTTTTCCGCATCTAGTTCATGTAATTTTTGATTCACATCAATAAGAATTATATAAAAGTAAACCGTGTGTCTCTTAAATTTTAAATTGCTAAAGTTTGTATTCAACCCCCCCCCCTTCTACAAACATTTGTTGTTGTAGTATCCATTCGGGACCAACAACTGGTATCATAGCAGGTTAGATAACTCATATCTAAGATCTGTTTTGCTTACTCTTCAACTGCTTCTACCCCACACTACTAAATGGCCACTCCTGTTGCTGCTTCAAATGGTTTTTCAAATAATGGCTCACTCACAAGGTGTCCAACTTTTAATGGAGAAAACTTTTCTCTCTGGAAGAGTAGAGTTCTTCTCTATATGTCAAGCCTAGATGATGTGATGCTCAAAACTGTAACTGAAGGTCCTTATGTTCCTTCCTCAACAATTTAAGTGACTGAAGCCATTGATGAAATTCCTGCTATTGAAAGACTATTTATAAAGCCTATAAATCAATGGTCTGATGAAGACAAAAGGCTTGTTAATCTTGATGTTAAAGCAAGAACAGCCTTAGTCTCTGCACTACCAAATGATGTCTATCATCACGTTCTTAATTGCAAATCTGCAAAGGAGATGATAGATAGGTTGACTGTTGCTTATGAAGGCACTGAAGAAGTTCAGGAGAATAAGAAACTCCTTCTGGTAAGAGAATATGAGTTCTTCTTTGCTCATAAAGGTGAAAGTCTTACTCAGACCTACACTAGGTTCAACTACCTTATTAATGACTTAAGAAGGGCAGATGTTCCCAAGAGCAATAAGGAGCTTGTAAACAAGTTTCTAGACTCCCTCCTAGAATCTTGGGATCATTTTATCATTGTGCTTAAACATGGTGAGAAAATCAAGGGTCTTACACTGGTTGGTTTATATGGAAATCTTATGAATCATGAATAATCAGTGAAACAAAGGAAACTCTCTACCAAGGATATGAAGAAGGCTGCAAAAGCTCCATCTACTGCTCTTGTGTCTAAAGATACAAGATCCAGGAGTTTTGCTGCAATGGTGGATGAGTCCTGTGATAAAGAGGAAGAATAAGAGGAGTCTTCTGATGAAGAGCAAGTGACTGATAGGGATGAAGATCTGGAGAACATGGACAACATTGAAGCTGCTGTTAAGCAGGCTGCCATGTTGGTAAAAAGGTTCAAACCTTTTTTGAAAAGAAAGGGTGTCAAGAGGTTTGAGAAGAAACCTTTCAAAAGAGAAAAAGCCAAGTTTAAATCAAAGGTTTCTGAAGGTTGCTTTTCCTGTGGCAAGACTGATCACTATGCCAGTGAATGTAAGTCCAGAGGAAGCACAGGCTTCAAGGGTTCCTCAAGCTCAGACAGCAAGATTGATTATGAAGCTAAGTATAAAAAGCTTCTTGCTGCTGTCCTTGACAAGAAGAAGAAGAAGGCCCAGAATAGTGTGTTGGTGGCTGAAGAAGAAGATTGGGCTGAGGAAGATCTCTCAAGTGATGAAGATGAGGTCCTCTCTGCTCAGCTCAGTTTGATGGCCAACACTGGGAGTACAAGTTCCTTTGATGAGGACATGAAGAAAGTTGCCAAAGCTTGTACTTCTCCTGACTGGGATCCCTCTTCTATGTATCAGGTTGGAAAACTTATTAACTATGAAGATAATGAAAAGAACACTATGTTTGATTATCTGTGTGTTGAGTTTCAGTCAAATATTCAAAGAGAAAAGAAGTTAAAAATAGAAATAAAATCACTAAAAGAGATGTTAAGTCTTAAAGATAAGAAACTGAAACTAATGACAAAACTAGAAGATAATTTAGCTAATCAAAAGATACTTAATCAGATCTTGGTAAAAGAAACAAATGAAGCAACCATAAAGTTTAATGACCTACAAAAAATAGTTAAATCTTGGTGTGTTTCTGCTGAAAAGACCACTCAGTGTGTCAATAAGCAAATTCCTAAACAAGTTTAAGCTATTATTGGTGGAAATTATTCCCAAGCTGCTAATTGTGTTGATTTTAGTAAGAACATTAATATCTTAGAAAAGGCTGATATTTTACCTCTTACTTTTCAGAAGATAGTAAAAGGAAAAAGTATTATCACTAACAGATTTGTCAAAAGTAAATGTACTCAGCTAAAGGACTCAACAACTTCAAAAGTTATTGAAAATTCTATTGTTCTGTTAGATAGTAAAAGTACTAATAATTTAATGTTAAAGGAAGCAAGTAAAGGAATGAAATCATTTGTTGAAACCAAAGAGACATCATGTTGTCAACCCTTGAAATCTGATACATTAAATATAAGTACTCAGCTGACTGACATTTCATTAGCTGATGATCCTTCATCAGCTGATCAGAGAACAGATGATAGTTGCTCAGCTGATAGCCTGTCAGCTGATCAAAGATCCTTTGTAATCTGCTTAGCTGATCCAGCATCACTTCAAACTCTTTCAATAAAAGAAACCAAGAGAAAAGGACTTAATGTTCACATAAAGTCCAAGTCTGCCACATCTAAAGTTGATCAAAAATTACTTTTTCCTAGGGATCAATCATAGGTGTCTGTAAACAAAGACCTAATTAGTTTACAAAATCAGCTGCAACAGCTGAATGGTGAAATCTGTCAGCTGATGACCCATAGTCATCAGAAGATAGTTAAGATATCTCCTGGGCAATCACTAAAACATGTCAAAGGCTCCAAAAGTCAAAAATATTATAAAGGTGGGAGCAAAGGACATAAGGCAAGTGATTGTTCCCTTGAAGGTAACTCAAGACAGTGGACTGATAGTGATAACACTGTTCTTCCTATCATTCATACACAACCTAATATGAAGTGGATAGCTAGGTGCAATCCACAGGGGTCCACTTAGTTGTGGATACCTTAAGTGTCACTAACCTTCTTTAAATCTAATCTTTGCAGGGCATTAACACATGGTATCTTGACAGTGGATGTTCAAGGACCATGACAGGTTGTAAAGCTCTGTTAAGTAACTACAAGAAGGAAAATGGTCCAAGAGTGACCTTTGGTGATAACAATTGTGGGCAAACAAAAGGTTATGGTGAACTTCATAATGGGAACTTAACCTTGTCCAAAGTATCATATGTTAAAGGACTTAAGTACAATCTCATTAGCATAAGTCAGTTATGTGATGGTGATCATAAGGTCCTCTTTACAAAGACAGGTGGTTCCATTTTAGATCAAGAAGGTAAAACAATAATTTGTGCAAAGAGAACCAAGGATGTGTATACTCTAGATATGTCCTCTGGTGATCCATCCAAGTTAACTTGTTTGTATACAAAATCAGTAACTGACATAAACTGGTTATGGCACAAAAGGCTTTCTCACTTAAACTTCAAAAATATAAACAAGCTGAGCAAGGGTGAACTAGTGTCAGGACTACCTTCACTGACTTATGTAAAGCCTAAACCTTGTTCTGCCTGTGAGAAGGGAAAGCAGCACAAGACTTCTTTTCCATCTAAGCAAGCCTTCTCTATTACTGAACCTTTCCACATGTTGCACATGGATCTATTTGGTCCTGTTGCTACTGCTAGTATTGGTAGAAGTAAGTATGCTTTAGTGATTTTTGATGAATTCTCAAGGTACACTTGGGTCATCTTCCTAAAAGCAAAGAGTGAGGCTGCTGAAGAGATAATAAGCTTCATAAAGAAGATGGAAGTGCTAAACGGGAATCTGGTAAGGATGCTCAGAAGTGATCATGGAACAGAGTTTAGAAATCAAACTCTAGAAGGATTCTGTGATGATAAAGGTATATCTCAAAACTTCTCTGCTCCAAGGACTCCACAACAGAATGGTGTAGCTGAAAGAAGAAACAGAACATTGATAGAAGCTGCAAGAACCATGTTGTGTGAGAGTGGGTTAGGATTTAATCTGTGGGCTGAAGCTGTCAGTTGTGCATGTTTCACTCAGAACAGATCCCTTGTTTTCAAGAGGCACAACAAGACGCCCTATGAAGTGCTCAAGGGAAGGAAGCCCAACATCAGCTTTCTGCATATCTTTGGATGTCAGTGTTTCATCCTGAACCAGAGAGATCAGTTGTAGAAATTTGCTTCAAAAGCTGATGAAGGTGTGTTTGTTGGATATTCTGTAATTTCCAAAGCCTACAGAATCTACAACCTTAGAACAAAGGTCATAGAAGAATCAATCAATGTAAGTTTTAATGAAAATGACTTTGTTGCTTACTGTTCTACTAATCCATCTACAGGTGAGGAATTTAATGATCTGCTTAATACTGAAGACAACATTCCAGTGTCAGCTGATCCACTCCCATCAGCTGATATAGATGATTTAGATGAAACTGTTCCAAATGCAAAACCAGCCATTGCTAAACCTACCTCAAACCAACCCACACTTTTACTGAATGATGAGAATCATGTTTCAACATCAATGGACTCTAATTCCATATCAAACATTCCTTCATCAGTAGAAGTTTCATCAGCTGACATTCCTGAAATTCTGTCAGCTGACCAACCAGAAGTATCATTAGCTGACCCAAACCAAAGAATTTCAACTCCCTTAATCCAAACTGTTTCAAACTCTCCCAGAATCCAAAATGCCTATAAGAACCACAGGGATCATCCTAAAGATCAGGTCATAGGTAACATAGAAGCACCTGTACTAACAAGATCAAAAGCTTGTAATGTATGTTTATACACAGGTTTTGTTTCTATGATTGAACCAAAGAAGGTGGATGAAGCTCTAAATGATCCTCACTGGATTAATGTCATGCAAGAAGAATTGGCAGAATTCAAAAGAAACAATGTATGGACTTTGGTGCCAAGACCAAAGGATAAATCCATCATTGGTACTAAGTGGGTATTCAGAAACAAAATGGATGAACAAGGGCTGATCATCAGAAACAAAGCTAGGCTAGTTGCACAGGGGTATTGTCAAGAAGAAGGTATTGATTATGATGAAACCTTTGCCCCTGTTGCAAGACTTGAAGCCATAAGACTGTTTTTAGCTTATGCTGCCTTCAAAGACTTTAAAGTTTTCCAAATGGATGTTAAGAGTGCTTTCCTCAATGGTGAACTGAAGGAAGAGGTGTATGTCAAACAACCTCCAGGTTTTAAGGATGCAAGCAAACTTGACCATGTATACTTCTTAAACAAAGCTTTGTATGGTTTAAAACAAGCACCAAGAGCCTGGTATGATACCCTCTCTTCTTTTCTAATTAACAAAAGTTTTATAAGAGGAAGCATGGATAGCACTTTGTTTATAAGGAAATTCAAAGGTGATGTGATACTTGTACAGATATATGTAGATGATATAATATTTGGGTCTACAAATTTGGATCTTTGCAAAAAGTTTTCTAAACTCATGTCTGATAACTATCAGATGAGCATGATGGGTGAACTAAACTATTTTCTTGGACTTCAAATCAGACAAGAGGTTGATGGAATTTTCATTCATAAAACAAAGTATGTAAATGACCTACTTAAGAAATTTGAGTTTGAAAATTGTTCTTCAATGAAAACACCCATGTCCACTGCCTTAAAGCTTGGAAAGGACACTGATGGTAAATCAGTGAACATTACAGCTTATAGAGGCATGATAGGGTCTCTTTTGTATCTCACTGCAAGTAGACCATACATTATGTTTTCAACATGTCTCTGTGCTAGATATCAAGCAAATCCCAAAGAATCTCACTTAGCTGCAGTTAAAAGGATTTTCAGGTATCTCAAAGGAACTCCTAATCTAGGTCTTTGGTATCCCAAAGATTCTGATTTTGAGTTAGTTGGATACACTGATTTCTGATTTTGCAGGTTGCACACTAGACATAAAGAGTACATCTGGTGGTTGTCAACTATTAGGTGGAAGATTAGCCAGCTGGTCAAGCAAGAAACAGAACTCTGTTTCAACTTCAACAACTGAAGCAGAATACATTGTTGTTGGAAGCTGTTGTGCTCAACTTTTGTGGCTGCAGAATCAACTACTTGATTATGACATACAGTTTGAAAACTCACCAATCCTGTGTGACAACACTAGTGCCATTTCTATTTCTAACAATCCTGTTTTGCATTCTAAGACCAAGCATATTGAAATCAGACATAATTTTCTTAGAGTTAATGTGCAGAAAAAGAAAGTTTCAATGCATTATATAAGTACTGATTTTCAATTAGCTGATCTTTTTACAAAACCTTTAGATGAGTCTCGGTTTAACTTCCTAATATCCAAACTTGGCATGTTAAATTTGTAACATTTCCCTTTCTTAGGTAGTTAATTTTGTGTGAGAAAATAATTCAATTCGTGTGTAAAATGAAGTACTTATCTAAGCTTCTTTGTCTTATTAATAGAGAATCAGCTGATGATATTTTGTCAGCTGACAATCATCAGCTGATACTAGACCTCAGCTAATCAACCATCAGCTAAGACTTAGACGCTCAGCTAAGTGCATTCATTAGCTGACACTTATTTTTTACTCAACAAGGACCAGCTAACACCTTATTCAGTCAGCTGATGATTATCAAAGTTAAAATTCTTGTGTCCCCACACTTATTTTATTAATTTATCATTTGTAGTTAATATGTTAACTAGGTATTTAATTTCATTTAATTATCCGTTAGTTGTCTGTGTATTAACCTTTTTGCAGATGTGACAGTTACTTTTTCAAAAAGATATTTTTTGTAGCAGTTTAAGTTTCCAAAGAAGATATAAAGGTGTTTTTGAGCGGTTCCTCATTTCTTATGCTTTCAAAATTCCCAAACACACTTCTTCTCTTCAAGCTCAAACCCTAAGCTCTTGCTACTCAAAATCTCTTCACTCTTCACTTTGTAATCATGGTGTCCTTCAATCCTGCTTCTACCCCTAACGCTGTTGCTGGTGAAAACATTACTGTTAACTCCGAAATCACCATTCGCCCAAACAACTTTCTGATAAACACTTAAATTCCCGCGAATAAAGCAAACCAGGGATACGAACCAATGGTAGCATTCATCAGTGCTCATCCCCTGTTTCCCTGTCTCACTGCTCATCCTTTCTTCATCTTTCCAAACATTGTTGGTGAGATGTGGTACACTGCAAGGTACCATACAGATCAAGAACTCATCACCTGCACCTGTCTAAATGGCACAATCAACATCAACATAACTGTCATTACTCTTCGTCAAGCCATCTCTCTGCCCAACTTGGCTCCATATCAACCATTTGCTCAAATGGATCAAGTCTTGGAGGTCTTACCCCTGATTGGCTACAATGAAGCTGTTACCCATGGTCAGTATAAGTTGTCTGTGCTGGGACACCCATGGAAGTACTTGGCAAGTGTAATCACTCGGTGCTTTGGTCATAAGTCTGGAAGTTTTGACCAAATAAATCAAACAGAACTGATGATTCTGCACCCCTTGGTCACTGGGAGGAATATTGACTTTGCTCAAGTCATATTCTCGGAGATGGTGGATAAGATCACTCTTGGCACTACAAAGAAATTCACAAGAACTATTGTTCCCTATATCAGGTACCTAAGCTTACTTGTACTTCATCATCTTCAATGGGAACAATATACTGGGATTGCTGCTGTTTTGGACACAATGACCATACCTCAAATGGGTCAAAATATCTTTCATCTAATAAGGGAATATCAGGGTCCTGCAATCACTGCACAGATGCAAGAGTTAATTGATATTGCTAATGATGATGATGATGAGGAAGAGGTGCATGATGCAGAAGTGGCTCATGATTCTGAGTCCCCTGATGTTATAACTGAAGAAGTGGCTCAATCTGTTACTCATGATAAAGCCATGGTTGACGGAGGAAATGATGATGAGGAGAATGTTGATGAACCTGTAAAAGGTAATGATTCAACTGATGGTAATGGTGATGGTACTGATGATGCTGTGTGATGGTGATGATGATAGTGATGTTGGTAATTGCCATGATGGTGATACTGGTGGATTTTACATGGGAGATGAGCCTTATCATTCTGGTTCTACTTCATCCAGCCAACATGGAATACCATTACAAGTGTTTCCCTCTAGTTCAACTACTTCAAGGAGGTCCGGGCATCTAAGCACTTATGAAAGTGAAGAAGAATCTGATGATGATTCTCCCAGTAGGACTCTTGGAGGCACAGTTGCATATCCCAACCCTGATCAACAACAAGGATCAAGTGACTCTGTTCATAGAGCACCTAGTAGTGGAGATGAAGAAGTCCCTGATGATGAAGAGGTCTCTGATAAGCTGGAGGAGCTCATAGAGATCAGAAAAGCAAAACACATCTCAGGTATACCTTTATCACTCCCTAAGGACACTCATTTGGTAATCCCAACCAGTGAGAACCCATCCTCAACTCCTGTTGAAACACTTCCACAAATGCCAAGCTCTAGTGCACTCCCAACAGTCATTAGTTCTACTCCACTTGTAACCCAAACAGAAACAAGGTCATTAGAGGTAGTGCACACTGCACTTATCTCAGAGGGATTGCACAATGCACCCTTGACCTCAACTTCAATGGTTACCTCTTATGTTGAGGGGGAGCCTATGGATGTTGCTATAACCCTACAGCCAGTGGGTGCATCTTCTCAACAAGGTGCATCTGTAAAAATGGGAATCCTGCAATCTGGGTTACTCTCCCAACAGAGTGATACCATTGAAAGACAGACCTCAGCCCAAGGTCACACTGTGTCACTACCCATAATGAGTCTGCCTATACCCTCGACACGCTCACAACAGCTTATTGATGTAACAAGGGGAACCCAAGTGAGTTCAACCCCAACTCACACTCACATTGTTGTACCACCTATTTTTTCTATTCTTACACAAATCACCACACTACCTGTCAATGTCAGTGGTATAAACAAACCATTGGTACATGGTACAACTTCTGCTCCTAGTGATCTTAGGCCTATATACCAAGGTTTAAGTGAGGGACCTCAATCACTACCTATTCCATCTACTTCCTCTGAACCCTCCCCTCAAATACTTCAAAGCCTGTTGTCCATCTCTCAAAAGATGGATAGTCTTCAAACTTCCTTTACCAACTTCCAATCTAAAACATAAACTCAACTTTCCATTCTTACCCAAAAAGTTGAGTCACTTAAAGCCAATCAATCCCAACCCAAACCCACCCCTGCCCCTGTTGATCTATCCCTAATTATACATAAATTGGATCAACTCTTATCCCAATTTTCTCACCCTGCACCAACCCCTTCACCTACCATCTCAAACCAAACATCACTTCCTTCAACCAAACTATTTCTAACCTTCTTTCCCAACTCCAATCCTTAAGACCTTCCCCTCCTAACATTTCAGTGACCATCCCTAACTCTCTTCTTAGAGTCCCCTCTCTTATTCAAACCATAACCACTGACGTCACAAACTTAACCCACTCCTCTAGACAAAAGCACAGTGCAACCCTTCAAGAATTCACCAAAATCACTGATGCTATCATAAGCCTAAGACAACCTCCATCTTTCACCCCACCTCCTATTCCTACTACCTCTCCTTCACCTTCAACTATCCCTCCCTCTACCTCCACTCCTTCTCCATTTCCTTACTCTTTTATTCCACCTTCTATTGCCAAGCCTTCTGACAACTTTTCTTTTTCATTTGTTGATGACAAAACGGGGGAGAAGTCAGTTAGAGAACCTTCACCAGACACCATTAGAGAAGCTGTTGATGCCTATACAGCTGAGGTTTAGGCTTTACAAGCAGCAGACAGAGCAGCAGAAGCAGCAGCCCCCAATGAAACAGAAACTCAAAGGAAATCAAATGTTGAGAGGGAGAATTTATCTGAGGGGGAGCAACCTGATCAAGATGAGCAGAGGCCAAAAAGAAGGTTTAAACAAAGTGCAAGAAGGAAGAGTGCTAAAAGATCAAAGCAAGGTGAATCCTGTGCTCCCATCAAGATTCCTTCAAATGAATCAGATGATGATGAAGATGATGATGATGTGCCTCTATCCTCTATATTCAACCTGGCCAAGCAGTCTACACCCTCTACTCCACCAGTCCAAACTTCCTCTCCAGCTAAACCAAGTCCCTCAACTCCTAGCAGCTCAAGAAGAAAAGGAAAGAAAATAATGTCAGCTGAGGAGATTGAAGAGGAAGAAAAGAGAGAGGAAGAGTTATAGAAAAATGAGGAAAACCTCAAAGAGTTCAGTGATCTGGCTGCTGCCCTGGGTACAACAATTGAAGAAGTCATAGAAGCCAGGAAAAGGCACCAGGAGGACTTCACTGCTACTGAGGATCTTGCTGCTGCAGTTGGTGTTACAGATGATGAGATAAGGGAAATACAAGAAGAAGAAATGATCTTACTATCATCTCACGCTCCTCAAGAACAACAAGCACCATTGCAGAGTGACCCTTCTACCAAGAAAGCTCTCAAAAGAGGAAAAACTCACAAGGAAGCCATTCAAGCAGTGCTCAATTTCAACTTTGGAAGCACTGCTCAGCAAACTGAAAGGCAATCCAAGAAGTTCTTGGAAAATAGAGAAAACTTGGTAAACAGAAGATGTGCAGACATCATTTCAAGGGTTACTCCTTACAGAGGTACAGATGAAGGTCCTTATCTCATAGTAGTGAGAAGAGATGAAAGAAAAACTTATGAAGATACTTATCTACATCACTGCAAACTACTCTCCTTCGTTGAGATGATTGAGATCCTGTACCATCTCCTTAAGTCCAAGAGTGAGATAGTCCAAAGGTTCATTGCTAAATTTGAATACTGGATCAGAATGTCAGTATACAACAGACTATTCACTCATGATCAATTTGTTGCTCTTGTTCAAGCAATTGAGGATGCCTTCAAGAAGACTTCTAAAGCCTTTGTTGCTGCTGAACAAATCATTCTCAATCCTGATCATCCCTATCTTCCGGCTTATGAGAATCTGAATACTGGTCTTCCTCCCAATACTCATCCTGAAATGTTCAAGTATATAACTGAACCAGAAAGAGGAATGTTCTTCATGAACAGAGCTGGCAATTGGAGATTTCTGAGAGAATCTGAGATAGGGAAAGCTAAAAAAGAACTAATATTTCATGCTGTAATAGCTACTAGAGATTTGACAGGAAATGAACACTTTGAACAATTGATAAGATCAAGAGCTGATCAACTTCTAGCTGAAAATCCATAGATCAGAACTCTTGAAGTCAAAGAAGAACCCTGGTGGGAATGAAGACCACACTTCATAACTAGACTAGTTGTATTTTTCAATTCCTAGAATAGTTTAACTTCTGTACTTAGTTTAACTCTTAGTTAGATTACATTGTACAAACTCTAATGTAAATACTTTGTTTTGTAATCAAGCTTGAAACTTTGACCATGGACTACTTAGCTAAAATACTAGTATAGATGACTCTTAGTAAATAGCTCACATAGTGTAAATAAAGAAAATATAAAAATCCTAAAAACAGAAAAAGGATTAAATATACCACAAAAAAAGAACATGGTACTTCATAAATGAAAAGATTCCCAAAAATATAATATCAGGGAACATACTTTAAAGAGTTACCAAAAACAGATAGCTAGGTAACCAAAATGCACTTAAAAGTTTTATCTTTACAAATCCGAGTCAAACTGATTCTTTTTAAACAGATAAAGTTTTGTCATCATCAAATAGGGGGAGATTGTTGGGGAGATAGTAATATCAAACCTAAATCAAACCTGTCTATTAAGTAAAATAGGATTTGATGTTAACAAAACCATATATTCAGTTTTGGACTTAGATTAATGAAAAACATGAGTTGTATTCAATATAGTCCATCTTTTTTGTGTAGTCCTGACCGACAAATCTCAGCCACACGATCAACAAAGCGTTTTCCGGCGAACCCACCGTCGGATCATCGTGATTTTTGGTGAGGGTGATCGGTTTTAACTCCCCTACAAGACTATGGAGCCTGATCGTCCTCACGATCCTCCATTAACGAGAAATCGAGCAAACTCCGACCACCATTGCCGCCGCTGCAAAATCCGACCACCACGGCCGGAGTTAATGGTTGTGGCGCACATGGTTCAACTCGGTTTGATGAGAGGAGTTCAGATCTGGTCTCGGATTCGTCATTGGATGCTTCAAAAAAGATCCGGAGTTTTATTTCTCAGATCCGGCGCCGACGAGGCCAAATTTGCCGACTGCCGAAGTTGTTCAGGGTGGGGATGGGGTGGTTCAACTTAGTTTGATGAGAGAGTTCAGATCTGGTCTCAAATTCGTCATTTGATGCTTCAAAAAAAGATCTGGTCGGCGGCGGCGGTGGTGGTGTCCGACAGTGTGCAATCACATGTGATTGTGGCTTCAATCACATGTGATTGCGTCGCCGGAGGAGGTGGCCGGAGGTGATGGTCGGTGGTGGTGGTTGGCGGTGTGCAATCACATGTGATTGTGGCTTCAATCACATGTGATTGCGGCGGCCGAAGGTGGTGGTCGGCAGCTGTGGTGGTGGCCGGAGGTGATGGTCGGTAGTGGTGGTTGGCGGTGTGTAATCACATGTGATTGCAGCGGCCGGAGGTGGTGGTCGGCGGCTGTGGTGGTGGCCGGGGGTGATGGTCGGTGGTGGTGGTTGGCGGTGATCACATGTGATTGTGCTTCAATCACTTGTGACTGCGGCGGGCGGAGGTGGTGGTCGGCGGCAGTGGTGGTGACCCGAGGTGCTGGTGGGCATTTGCCTTTTTTTTATCCTGTGGCTGAGATTTGTCCCTTGGGACTACACAAAAACTTTAGACTATATTGAACATTTCACTACTCTTCATATATTAATAATATTTATCTGGAACCCAATTAAATTAATATATACTATGCAACTAACTTTGTCATTTAAATATTATATTTTACATATCAACCATGTATTCCAATTGGGTACTTCATCATCTAAATATATGCAAGTCAATCTTTATTGTTGATATACGACCAAGACTCGCAATAAAAACTAATTGCAAGTTAACATAAGAAAGTAGAGTTATCATTTAAAAATGGGTGAAATATGTTGGGGAGATAGTAATATCAAACCTAAATCAAACCTGTCTATTAAGTAAAATAGGATTTGATGTTAACAAACCCATATATTCAGTTTTGGACTTAGATTAATAAAAAACATGTTGTTTTTCATATTAGACTTAAAGAATTTCTAAGTAAGAAATGTCAGCTAACGAATCAAAGTGTCAGCTGAACATTGAGTATCAGCCAAAGGACCAGCTTCAGGAAGATCAGCTAAGAAGAAATGACAAGTTAAGAAGCATCAACTATGCATCTACAAAGCATCAGCTGATGGTGCTAACCATCAGCTGAGGGCTCCTCATAGATCAGCTGAGCAGACAAAGATCAGCTGACAGTATCTCATTGATCAGCTGAGCAGACAAAGATCAGCTGACAGTATCTCATTGATCAGCTGATGCCTCCCACATGTCAAATAAGGTATTCTATACTTATCCTTTCTTCTCTCAATAAGTTGATCATACTCAAATGGTTAGCTGAGCCCTTGGGATTAGCTGATTGTTTAGGTTGACTAGTTTATTAGCTGTATTATGATTTGTGTTATTAGCTGAGCTATTTGATCAGCTGAGCAAATCTAGTCAGCTGAGTCTTTCACATTTTATCCTTTGCTGAGCAAAATTATGTTAGCTGTTCAGTGTCTGTTAGCTGAGTCTTTAATTAGCTAATAGCTTTTCAGTGTAATATTTTCTTAAGTCAAAGGCAGAACATGTGTTGTTCTATTATTGCCTTAGATCTTTCTTTGTAAAAGTACTTAGCACTTTTTGTATCTGCAAAGAAACAAAAAGGATAGATCTTTATCCTCTGGAAAAGGAGAAAGATACTTTAGAAGAGAAGATCTCGAAGATATGCTTCAACAACTAAGTATGGTTGGCAACTCTATACTTGGTTAAGTCAAATCTTCAGAAAGCATGGTGTTGATTAAAGCACAAGCGTGAAAGGAGAAGTTTACTTTCTCAAGACATAAAGGTAGTACTTTAATAATATAATAATAGATAGTGGGTACACTCATTACTGAAAAGTATGTTCACTTTACACACTTTGTGTATAAAGTTAACTTACTTTTCACCCACTAACTTTATCTATTATAATATTATAAACCCAAGTACCTTTGTCTCTTTCTCCTCTTCATCAACCCGGACATCCTTGCTTATATATACTCATGCATGGAAACATGCTAAGAAAGCGAATAGATAGTTGAATACTGAAATCTCATTTGTTGAGAATTAGAAGAGTTAGCATTTTACTTTAAGTATAACAAACTTGTTCATGTGTTGAACATCTTAGACATAAGTTGTTTAGGATTAGCTTAGTCTATGTGTTAGACTAATTTAGTTGCCACCTTTTATTGAACTTAGATTTTCCGCATCTAGTTCATGTAATTTTTGATTCACATCAATAAGAATTATATAAAAGTAAACCGTGTGTCTCTTAAATTTTAAATTGCTAAAGTTTGTATTCAACCCCCCGTTCTACAAACATTTGTTGTTGTAGTATCCATTCGGGACCAACAAAATATGGTTTAACCATCAAAGTTTCACTTGATTTTCCGTTTAACCATCAAAGTTTATTTTTGAATGATTTAACCATAAAGTTTCATTTGACAACCATTTTAATCCTTAAAGTTTTGTTTGGTTTCCGTTTTTACCCATTTTATTACCTTTAACCTACTAAGCGGGTTACATTATATATTTTTTATTTTCTTTATTTTCTTTATTTTTTCGCATTGTTGAAGATGAGAGAACCCAGAATGAAGAACACCCAAATGAAGATTAAAACCCTAAAATTTTGTACACAAAAATTATGAAATTAAGAACACCCAATGGCTTGGATACGCTTTTTATCTTACTTTTTATTTTTTCATAATCAATCCATCAAGATCACAAACAAAAATTTGAAGATTTAAGATGAACATGGCTTGGATCTGGAACACAAACAAAAGCACAGATGAATATTAAACACAAATCGGATGGCGGCGGTGGTTTGCTTTTGGTGCCGCCGGAGGTCTCGAACAGAAACAAGAAACATAACACAAAGATTAAAAAAGAAACAGAACAAGAACAAAATCAAGAAACGAACACAAGAAACAGAAACATAAAGCATAAATCTGGAAATCGTACCTCATCTAGAACTCGAAAAAATGGCGGTGGCGATTTCTTCTAGGAGGTGCCGGTGGAGGTTTCACTCAAGAACAAAAACCAAAATCGCATATGAAGATAAAGATTAAACAAAAAATGAAACCCTAAAAATCTATTACATTTGTTCTTCGACTTCGATCTTCACCTGGATAGAGAGAGGGAGTTCGATCTTCATCCTCACCTAGATCTTCATTTTCGACTTCGATCTTCACCTGGAGAGAGAGGGAGTTCGGTCTTCACCTGGAGAGAGAGGGAGTTCGATCTTCATCTTAGAGTTGCGGCGATGGTGGTGGCTAATCTTTAACAAAACACAAATCTGGAACACATTTTGGATCTGAAATCGGTGGGGCATAGAGAGAGAGAGAGACAGGGAGAGAGGCAGAGAGAGACATGGCGGTGGGGTTTTGGATCTGAAATCGGTGGCATATTAGGTAGCGGTGGTGTTCACGGTGGTGTTCAGGTGGCGGTGGCGTTCACGGTGGTGTTCTTCACGTGTTTCACCATCCTTCACGGTGGTGTTCTTCACTTGCTTCACCGGGAGAGAGAGAGAGAGGGAGAGAGAGAGACTGAATAAAGAGAGAAAAGAATGGAAGCGAAGGGGGGGTGTTTGGGAGGGTAAATTAGCTTGTAAAAGTGAATTGTTTGGTTAATTTAACATGTAGTAGTAGAAATTGGGGGGGGGGGGGGGTGTTTGGTTATATTTAACCTGCAATAGGAACTGCAAAGTGCTAAACTAACTAGTAAACCAAACTTTAAGTTTTAAATCATTTAAAAAAAACTTTAATGGTTAAACCAAAAATTTAGAGAAACTTTGATGATTAAACCGTATTTCACCCTTTAAAAATCTACAAACTTGTTTATGTGTTGAAAACATTTAGACATTAGTTGTCTTTAGGATTAGCTAATTTATAGTTATGGTTAGACTAAATTTGTTGTCATCTTTTATAGTATGAGAAATTTTACATCCTAACACTTACAATAATTGATTTATAATATTTAAGAATTATTAAAATTAATTGTGTGTTCAATAAGTTTAAAAAGTTAAAGTTTGTTTTCAACCCCCCCCCCCCCCCCCCTAGAACATACATTTTGTTGTTTGAGTACCTAATGTGAGACTAACATCTTATTTCATGTCTTAAATAGAAAATGTGGCTTATAAGGTCTTAAGTTGGAGAATGTTTGGGAAAAAATGTTGTGGTTTTTTGCTTCTTAAGATAAGCAAAAATATGTTTGCGAAAAAACAAACAACTTTATTATAAGTAAATGCTCCCACAGACGTTTCTTTAAAACAAGACCTTCTTTTAATAAACAAAGAGAACCTAATACTTTTACTGGTTTAGGGACTCAGATAATTTGTTATGAAATTCAAGAAACGAACATAGTTTTTACTATATTTTCATCGGATATTACGAAGTCTAGTAGTTCGTGCTGGGTTTAAGACTTTAAGTTATCGAGGTTGTGTTATTCATATCTTGTGTCAAATTTTTGTAGTCCAATTTAGTTTCGTACCAGGTTCGAATCGTGTCATTTTTCCTGTGATGGGTTTGTATTGACCCATTTTAGGTCAAAATCTGTGTTTGTCGCGTGTTTTTTTGGTTTTCTAATATTTAGTTAATCAAAGAAAAGACATGAATCATTAAAAAAATGTAAATTCTACTTCTAATTTTGAAATCATACAAACCCAATAGACCACTATGAAATCTTTCTTATGGTCAAGCAATCTACGCGAGACAGTACAAGAGACGTCTATTAGATAAATGTTATTAGAGTTCAGTATAAGTTGTGTAACACCGTAAAATACAAACCATTTTTTTTAAATCACAGCGGAAGTATTACGTCATAAATCTAAAAAGGAAATAACATCAAAAGTTAAAACCAACACTGTACAAATATACAGTACCTCGTTTAGTGTTACAAAACATTTAATAAAGTATGGCTCATCATTTCTAAACCCAAAATATCAGAGCTACGGTTAAACTTTCCCTGTACACAAAAGCTGCAACCTACCGTGCTCTCAAAACCTGCAACAGAGAGTTAGGGTGGGGAATTAGCACAAAGCTAAGTGAATGGAATTTAAGCCACAAACAGCAAAAGCATAATCACAACAAATATCACAAAAACAAGACACACAAGGACTACTCAAGAGCGGGGCACCACGTATCATCAGAGGCACGGCGGCTCTGCAGAGCCTACAACCCATATGCCGGCCAAGCATAGGTTTACCGATGACCGTCTGCTAACTGGCACAGTTAAACCCCCTTTGCTGCAACGAATATAGCAGGGGGTGAACAACCGCACAACCAGAAGCAACCCAGTCTAGCCCATCACAAACCGGCTAACCTCCCTCAAAGACAGCATGCGCACAGTAATCTTCACTGCGCACATATCTTGGACTCGATTGCAATCAATAAACACATAAACCAGTCATCGCACAATCATAGTGCCAATCACAATCTCAATCTCTGAACAATCATAATACCAATCTCCGAATAATCATATCAGATTAAACAATCTACCGCATGATTAAATAGTATGAATCCAGATAATCATCATAATCACAACTAATACCACCAGTGAGTTAAAGTCCACTCACCTGTGTTCTCCAACACACCAAGCTCAGTTGTCTAATTTCACTGAAGCTTCAGATTCCCTGAGAACACAATACAAACGAATTAGTGAATCTAATCTCAATTAATTCAATAATTCAAGTAGCTACACAAACGGGTCATAACTTAACCGTTACGCAAAACGCACATAATTAATATGGAAAACATCCAATACCATTTAGAATATCCATATATGTTACCCAACAAGGTGTAGCAATCAACAAAACACATTTAAAGTCCATATATATCATAACTTAGCTTACTAACGGGTGAAACCCAACCCGTTTGATTTTATAAATCAAACTAACAAGAAATACACGTTCAACACTTTAGGATCACTTTATATAATATATATAACATATAGGAATTAACAGAAGTCATCTATGTTCGTTTCATGATTTAAAGTAGTCTTAATCATCAAATTTGCACAATAAATTCAAGGCATTTCTAGTCATGATTCATCAACAAAAACCCATCAAATATATCATATAAACACACATATAACATATATTAACAATAAACAACAGCATACGAGAGAGTACGAAGCAAATCGGATAAAAAAACGAAGTACAAAAAAAAAACTTGCACAACAGCTCAACGCATGCCGCGTAGAACACGACGCGGCCGCGTCAACAGCAAACACAGCAGATGCAGGTCTGCACGTTTCTGTTCCGTTCCAGCAGCAAAAACACCATCAATACTCGATTTGCAGCAATATAAATCGACCAAAAAACATATCTAAACACCCTAAAACTTCAAGAAACATACTAGGAACAATAACAAACATCAAAACACATTTCTAATCATCAAAACATGAATTCACATCTTCAAGTTTGACCCAAAACCTCCATTAATGGGGTTATATGTTCCAATCAGTAAACACCAAGCATATCATCATATAAGTGACACCAAATCAGCAATTAAAACTCCATGAACATATTAGAACTTGAACATAATCCGAATTTGGCAAAAACCCATGAAATCATTAACCCTAGAAACTTCAATTTGCAAGTTCAAGCAAGAATAAGTTAAGAATATCATCAAAAACTATCTAAGAAGTAATTATATACCTTGAATCAGCAAATTCCTCACAAAATCAGTAATGAAATGGCTGGAGTATGTTCTTAGCTTTTTCCCCACAAAGAAACAATCACAGGAACAAAACACACACAAAAATTGAATTCTAAAAAGTCAAATAAAGCCTCTAAGTCGGCTGGGAATAAAATTAAACAACCAACCGTATCAAATACTGTTATCTAGCATACAGGAACCTAATTAAAACGGTCCTATTCAAGTCATTAACAAGCAACGAGATATTATCCGGGACCCTCGTGTAAAAACGAATCGTATGGTACCAAAATCATATAAAAATATTAAACTAATATTTTTACCTCTTATCTCGCGGTCCAATTAAATACCAAGTAATCATCAAACAAATATATAAATAATTAGCAAATAATTATAAACAAGAAAATATATAAATATAAACAATTAAATAAACACTTACCACCGCCACGAAACGACCAGACCCTAAACGCGGGTGTTACAAGTTGGCCCTACCCGATTGTACAGATGGGCTAGAGCCCGTTAGGGTTTCTATTGTTCACCTTGTATTATATAAATAGTTATTGATGTAATATTTAGTTATTGATAAATGTGAAGCTATTAAGGTTGTATGTTTTCAATTCAAATACCGTCCTAATCTCATTTTAAAACTTTTACGATTTTATCTTTGTAGGCTATTCAGGTCACTGTTGGGTTGTGTTTATGTCACTTTTTTTCGTGACGGTCCGTGTCAACCTATATTAAACCTTTTCCGGGTTTGTGTCATGTTTATTATTCATATCACCTTTTTCAAGTAAAGTTCGTGTCGGCTTCTCGTATTTTCATGTAGTGTCAAAAATTACAAGCCTTAATAATTTACACGAGAGCTGATCCATGCATAACAATTTTTAGTCATACATAACAAGATACAAACATTGATTACATATAATACAAGTTTATAATACATTAATATTATGTATAACCATTTTTATTATATATGTATCACCTCCGTTTGCACCCTACAAACCGCCTTACATGGTTGTACGGGCCCGCATGCTTCACCGGGCAGTACTGTTTCTGAATCAAAACATCACCGCTCATCCTTGACTTGAGAAATAGAAACATCATATTGTGTTGTGTTTTGAAGAACTATCGCACCACGCACATGGAGGCGCAACCTTCCCGTAAGCGGCCGCTCTCTGACAACGACGACGGCGGAGACAACGATGAATTCAACCGGAAACCTGCGTAATTTCCCCACCTCTCTCTTTCTACTCTGTAATAGGGTTTATGGTCAACTGAATTTGATATTCCCTTCAAGTTAATCCAATCATTCGAGCTTCGTTAGGTTTTTTCTAGCTTGATTATAATAACGTGTGAAACGGAGTTAGAATAGTGGTTTCGTCGTGTTTTGAAGGAACATTCGTTGTTGTGCAAGTAAGTTAATCATGTGCCTGAAACAAATGCTATATTTATCTGTATGTTGCAAAACGGTAATCATATTTGATTTGAAACAGTGGTATTATTAAGGAAAAATTAGGCTTTTGTTGTCTTAGGTGGAGACTACAAGCCAATGAATTTATACATTGTGTTTTTGGTTCCTTTAGGGGTTTTGCTTAGGTGTTTAGGGGCTGTTTCTTTGCTGCTTAATGAAACCATTCAGCGCTGAATGTTGAATCGTTCAACATTAAGCGTGTTTGATTACTGCCTCTGAATGAAGACTGGGATGAATGAAACAAAAGGACACTGCTGAATCATTCTACCTTAAAGTACATTATGAATCATTAAGCACCAAATATTTTACCCTAATACTCCTTCTTTCACATGTTGCCTTGTTAAACAATCATATCTTATAATATAATATATTGTTATTAAGGTTAAATTGGTAATTCGCATCATTCAAATTGTTCATTCAGAACCTTTATCAAACAACTTGTCACATTCAGAGACAGATTCATTCAGAGACTTTGAATTATTCAGACTGCAGAATCATTCAGTACTTAATCATTTTGTTTTAACAAACAACCCCTAAATAATGCATTTGCAGGCAAAAGAGGGTAAGGTTTCCAAAGGGAAAAAAGGTGAAGTCTGGAGATGAGGTAATGAAGGCAGAAGTACCCCAAGTTGCTGAAGGTGAACCTGCGGAGTTGAATGAAACCCAACTTGCAGCCAAAGCACGTGCGAAACGACGAACTCAGTTTAAAGCTGGAGTCAATGATGAAGAAACTGGAGATCTTCTTAATGATGTAGCAGCTCATGAAATGCATTATGAGGTATATAATCTCTATTTTCCATCTTGTGGTTTCTGTTATATTTTGCTTCTGTAAATTACCCAGATCAGTGTTTAATGTTGATAAGATCAATTAGCATATCTTTATAGATTTATTAACAAGAAACATACAAGGAAGCTAATGAACTGGAGGGTAAACTAACATTGTATATGTACTTATATCCACTGCTGGTCTCAACTATATTTAGTTGTAGTTTTGTCATTATTGATAACGTGGTAAAATTATTATTGTTGATAACCTACCATCTCCTCTTTTCATCTGCATGTTAGTATTCCATAATACCTTTGAAGTAGATTTCACCCTGTTTTTCCCAAGGATTAGCACACATGACACATGTAGCATGTGGCGATCGTCAAATTTGAAATTTGACTATGGGCAGCGCTTGCGGAAGTTGAAGGATTGAACACTATATTTAGTATAAAATTGTTATCGTATCAAAGTTTTGACCTTCATATAATCTGATTTATTATATATACAAATAAACCTTAACGAGGCCACTCTACCTTTTAGTTTTACGTAAAGTTTTCCAGAACATTAAATTTTATAAAAACTCAACATTCTCAATCAACTTTACTCCAGCATTCATTTGGCTATATAAAAGACTATAACTTTTTGTTGAGGAATGTATAGCTAGTAAAATGTATCAAGTCATACTTCTCAGTATGCGATACTTGCTGCTGATTATATTCGGTGAAAGTTGTACTGTTAGGAAGTAATGTAATCAGTAAAATGTACATGAAATATATTGTTTCTGGGAAGCAATCTAACCAAGGGGTCCATAGCATGTTGCCCCAAATTTAATCGTGAGTTAGGCTACTCAAATTGGCCTTTTGGTTTCTTTAGATTCACACATTGGTTTAGAAGCTAGCAATAGCTTTGTTTGCATCATGATAATGTTTCAGTGGAAATGACAAGTTGCCCACAAATTCTGTCTAGAATGTGGGAGTTTTTACTATCCTAAAATTTTAAGATAATTATCAAGGATTAACATTAAGTACACGTGCCACCATGTGTGAGAATCACTGTCCTTGGTGAGTTGGTGCAACTTTCATCAATCCTATTTTAATCAGATGATCTTTTCTTAATGCATTCCAAGAAAGTTAGAGCTGGACCATGTTGAGCAACGAAGTTTACGAAATTTTGTCTATTTATGGGCACAAAATATATCAAGATTATATTAATGCAACTGAATTCAATCTCCATTTTGTTGATTTTGTAATTTGTATCTACTTAAAGAACACCAATGATGGGGGTTTTCTTGTGGCAGGATAACGAGACACTTGAAGATGATGGAATTCAGCTTGAACCTTTCAACCTCGAACAAGAAAGGAAAGAAGGCTTTTTTGATAATACAGGAAATTATGTTGAGTATGTTAGTAATGATGTTAAGGTACGTTACTGGGATCCTTGATTGCTAAAAAGTAAAAAAATGTAGTTTTCTAATCTCATCTATTTGAGTATATTTGTAGGATGCATGGCTCGATAGCATTGATGCTGATCCAAATCTTGCACAACAGCACCCTGTTATCACAAATGTTGTAGTTGAAGTTGCTGACCTTTCAAGTCAAGATATTGGAAATATTAAGAGACGGATTGCTGATGTACTTGAACCGGGGGAGACTGTAAGTTTGCCTTTTTTGTGAGACAGTCTATCTCTACTCTGTAACTTCTTATCCATACCGTTTGCATAATTAATACGGCTTTTAATATGTTGTTATGGATTTTGAATTCTGTATTAATTTTTTATGATAAATCATAAGTGGGAAATCGAGCTCGGAGGAACTTGATTGATAACATTTTGTACTCTCTTTCTTTTTCTAATTTCCTAACACTCAGGTTGGGAGCTTGTTAGGTGCTCCATGTCTTTTCGTCTTTTCACTGTTCCATAATATTATGTACTCACACGAGTATTTACGTAGTACTCTTTCTTTCGCCTTTCTAAAAGTCAATCATGACCTTGTTTGGTTAGGTTCAATGGAATGGAAATGAGACTTCCCTTTTAATGAGCTTATGATTCCATTTGTTTTGTCTGTTCTTAATAATTTTAAACAATAAATGTGCAACATTGATTTGACCAATTTTAGATCTTCATGACTTCATCTTTCTCTCAGGCGAAAATTATCCTTCTCTCTCTCTCTCTCTCTCTCTCTCTCTCTCTCTCTCTCTCTCTCTCTCTCTCTCTCTCTCCATCTCCCAGACACACTCCAAAGCATAGATCATGTGGTGGGATCAAATTAAATTGGCTTATTCATCTTTTGAATTAACTCCAACCTACAAAAGAGGATTCCCTTATAAATAGGAGTCCTTTATGATATGAAATAGAGTTACCATTATCTGATTAAACAAAGCCTGGATACTTTAATGTAGTAGTATTCCAGTTAAAACCAACCACAAACAGTTCTAATTAATAACAGTTATACGAATACTCCTGAAAGTTGATCTAATATCACTTCTCGCTTCAAATTTTGTTGCGGCAATCTCATATCAAGTATACTTTTTTTTTTCTCAGGTCTTGCAAGCTTTAAGAAGGCTGAAAGGAAGTTCCAATAGTAGAAAGGAAAAGATGTCAGCTGAAACAAAAGCTGTGTTTGATCAACTAACTGAAGATGCAATGAAATTGATGGAGGATGGCGACTATAGTTAAGACAGTCTTCTTTTAGAATTTGTTCTTAGGATCTCATTTGAAGTTCATTATGTTTTGATTTATTCTAAAAAATTGCTGCAGATGTTTATGATGAAAAACAGGAGGTCTTTCAGAGGGAAGCAGGTAGCAAACTACACCTAGTCTTTTTCTTTTTCTTTCTTTTTGGTGGTCATGAAGATTCATACTGAACAATTTTTACCATTCAATCTGAGAATCATAATTTGTTATTTTTTGTAAGAGTGAGTTAGAGGTAACAATTTTTACCCATTTACTTATGATGGTCATTTTTGGTTTGTGTTTTATTTCAAACGAATAAAAGGTAAGTTGTTTTTGTACTTGTAATCAATGAAATAATTGTGTCAAAAATTATTTTTTAAGTAATGGGGCAAAAATAGTGTGTAGAAAATAAATTTTAAGTAACGGGGCAAAAATAATTGCGTTTTTTAGCTCAAAGTTTTACCCTTTGTTGCAATGTCACTTCAGTCCCGATGAGGTATGAGTCAGCTTTTCTTAAAACTAAGCGATGATAGAAACTTATACGTATGCATGCATACACACACAAACAATGGGTAATGTTATTAGCATAACTCTCATTTTTGTTTTATCTTTCTTTGACTTAAAGAGGGATTTGAAAAGCTGGCACGGGCTAGAGGGGAAGGCACCTCTTCAAGTTCAGGAAACAAGCATCCTGATTCCTCTATGGCAAGTGACGTCATTTTCAATGGAACGCATGCAGCAGATAATGCTTCAAACGAGGATGATTCCTTTGACATGTTTGCAGAAAATGAAGATGAAAAAGCTACTGCAAATGGTAAGAGGATATGGTTTTCTTTTCTTGAGGATTTGAGATGTAATGCTTTTTTTCCCCATTCAAATTACTCATCTATTCATTGAAATATAGCGTAATTGTGCCTCGTTTATGTTTTCACTTTGCAGGTAGTGGGCCTACACAAAACGATTATGTATTTGACGAGACTTCGGGGTATGCATCAGCTTATGCGTAGTTAACTTTGTAGATAGTATATATGTGTTTATGTGTGGACCCATGAAATATTTCCAGTTTTCCACAACTATTGATCCATTACATTTTGTAGTTTGTTGGACCCTGTTTCAGATTTGGTATGCCCGAAATGTCAGGAATATGATAATTTCATGTGCCCACCCTTTGCCTATGACCCATCCCTCCTCTCCCAAAATTTTATGATAATTTATGTTTCTTGACAATTTTTGTTGTTCATTGAGGTTGAGCAGTTGGCTTTTATAGGGGTAATATTACTTAAACATGAAAATATCATCCATCCATGACCTATTAAAGGATTGTTGACATTGCACAACTCAGTATCTTGTATCATTTTTCTTTTGCATACTCTGTTTTATGTCAGGTGGATTTATTTAGTGATACTCTTTTCTCCAGGTATTACTACAGCAGCAGTTTGGGTTATTATTATGACCCCTCTTCGGGGCTCTATTGCAATGCAGCATCTGGACAGTGGTAAGATGCTCTCTATGTGCACACTATTTCTTCCAGTAGTTTGTTCAAGCATTTAAATTTCCAACTAACATTATATGAGCTGTTAAACATAGATGCATGCCATTATGGAGATTTATCATACTTAAGCTTGGAATATGTAGTTGTAAAAACTATTTTGTTATACATTCACGATGTCCCAAGTTTTGTTTGTTTACATTCAAGCCTAGACTAAGTTTCTACTCTTGTAGGTGAGAAAAACACATGCAATTTCATGAAATTGGATACTTTGTATTGAAGTACAACAATAATACACAACCCCACCTAGGAGGAGTTGTTGTTTGGGGGGGGGGGGGGGGGGGGTGGGAGATGTAGAGAGTCATACTACTTCCCAATAGACTTGGGGCTTGTAGAGTGTCATTTAGAAGTTCTAAGAGAATAGGTTATAAAAGAATAAGAGGTGGAATCAACCAAAATATTATTAAATAAATATTATTTCTAATATTGTTTTTATATTATTCTCGTATTTATACTAGATTATTATATTATAAGGATGACCTCCTAGCAATGAAATGAGCATCTAATAAGCCGTGTAAAAGTACGTATAAATTTATAGTGTGTGTATATATAGTGGGTGTGTGTGCTTATATAGACACGCACGTGCGCCCATACACACACAAGTTATCCAACCTGTCTTTATTTATAACCACTAAACATTTTGTATGTTTCAGAATTAAGTGTTTATGCTATATTATTCTCATACTACTATACTAGTGTACATAGAAACCTATTTTTTAAACTAGTGCTATTCTTGAAGCCCTATTACAATTTATAAATAGCATTCTAATCTTGTTTTTCTTTCCATCAACTGAAACTAAAAGCATGATAATAAAGATACATGTTTCTTTTGTCCTTCTCTAACTGTAGAATCTTTGCTATGTGTGTTGTGTTACCAGGTACTCGTATAACCAAGAAACCGGTGCCTATGACGAGTTGCTGACAGGGGAAACCAATACAAGCTAGCGGAATAGTCGGTTTACCATCTCCTGTATCTTGTGTACAAAGTAAAGAGGAAGACATAATGCACCTATGGTTTCTTAAATTTATACTGTTTAGGCTCCTCTTATACTTGTTGCTACTGATAGTGCCTTACTCGAAAGCCAAAGGAGATAAAGACATGGCTGTTTTGTAGGTAAATCTATAGCCATTATACTGTGGAAAGAGCATATTATATACATTCTCTCTTCATCGTTATGCTATCGAGTAATACTCTTGTGAAGATCATGCTTAACCCCTCATGAGATCTGAAGAACAACTCATATTGCGAATGAGGTGTTACTCTAAGTTCAACCACAAAAGAATAAGACGTCATCTGCGCATCGACTACGAGAGACAATTGCATTGTTGAAACCTACTTTCTCTTGAGGCTATGCATTATACCTTTCTCTTCACTTCTTTCTTGTTACGTCAATGCATATCACTTAGCATTTCTTTCTACGTCCTTTCGCTACCAATTATGTTAGAGCACCTGCAATGGGTGATAACAAGGCTCGTCAAAGCCTTTGTTTTCTTCATCATGAGGGAGTCGCCTGTTAGAGAATCGCTCGTTAACCGGCTAATAAGCAATGCTGCTCGTGAATGTTTTATTTTCTTTTCAACAGATAAATAATTGTGTAGGTCTAGTGATTTTAGTGATGACAACTATGACTACCTGTAGTTAATGATGTTGATCTGACGGTAGTGATGACATTGAATAGTTAATGATGGTAGAGAGAGAAAGAAAGAGAAAGAGAAAGAGGGAAGAAGAGAGAGAGAGAGAGAGAGAGAGAGGGGAGAATAGAAAAGAAGAGAGAGATCAAGATATAGAGGAAAGAGAAAGCAGGGCTCTGTTCAAGTTAGGAGTGGGAGAAGGGGGTGTTTTGGTATTCTTTTGGTTAGCTCATTGGTTGGAGGTACCCGATTTATTTTCGAGGAGGGAAGAGGGTTGTCGTTAACTATGTTTTTTTAGATTTTTTGGGTTAACTTTTTTACTTAAGTGAAAACAAGATGAACAGTGAACCCACATGAATTTTGATTAATCAGATTGAACTACATGAGCATTTTTGAGGGGGTCATTTTTTATACACTTATGCATACGAGTTAAAGATTATGCTTGTTTGCTTTGTTAGATATTTAAAATTGTCTTCCTTGCCTTGCTAATCGCTTGCCTCCGCAACCTCCGCTCACTTGCTCTTTTAAGCTCGCACAATAACAAACTATTTAAAAACATATGTAAAATACAATTAGTCTATAACTCTTTAGGCTAAAATAGTATTAGGTAAAGTATTTTACTATAATTCTTTTGTTTTGGTTTGTGGTGTATAACTATTAGATCCAAAAAGCTATTGATAAGGCTATAACACATCAAGCCAAAAAAGGAAATTTCTTTATATATCATATTCTATTTTCACATGGCACTTTACTCTATGAAAAAGATAAATACTTAACCAATTAAAAATTACTTTTATGTATAAATTAAAGCAATAATGATAACAACTTTAACCAATAGAATAAATGAATATGAAATAGAGTATAGTACATGAGTGCATCTAGCAATATCTATCAAAAAGTTCATATGGAGGGGCCTATTTTTGTTTTAATTATTGTGTAATAACTGTTGTAATATTAATAAATTTACTTTATTATATAAAAAAGCTATATTAATAGAGCCCGATTTTTTATGTTTTACATATGGTCTACAACATTAACAGACAGTTCCTATACTTATAAAGTTTTCGATGAAACTATAATAGTAAATTTTTTTATGTATATAAGTTATAGGAAAAATGTAGAAAAATGTTTAATAATATTTATTCTAGTAACTTGAATACTTTTACACTAATTTGCTTGAATCTTCTCACCTTAGTCCACCCTTCATCTATCCATGCTTCTTCCCCCCTATATGTGTGTAAAAGGGAATTTGTTATCTTATGCAGAAGTGAAATATACAACTTAATCATAACACTCTTTCTATATTATAGATTTTGATAACTTTTGTTAAACCCACTAAACAAATTTTTCTCGTATAATTTTAATGCTATTTTGGTATAATCTAGATAAAGTTTTAGTTATGCGTCTATTGATTTTGCTTACACACGTTATATATTCTAACTATTAGAATCCAGTAAATGATATTTCTAACTTCTGACCTAACAACATATATAAATTTTCTGTAAAGTAGAAGTTTATAGCAATACACTTAAAAATAAATGGGTTGTCATAGCCCGTTAGTCAAGGAGGGGAAATTGACGTGACGGTGTAAAAGAATAAGAAACTCTCTTCCTCTTAGACCATCAGCATCCATCACATGCTTCACACAGCCACATTAGCGCCACATCATTCCCCCACCATTCCCTCATCCCATCACACAAACTCCACATCCATCACATGCTTCACATCACAAAAAAGAAAAAAAAAGAAAAAAAAAAGCCTTCTCTCACATATCTCCCCTCACGAGCGCGATGGTGGTGACGGTCGTGACCGTGAGCGCCGGCTCACATAGCCCAGCGATGGTGTTCGCGTGAGTGAGGGAGGCTCACATGGCCATCTCGTGACCGATGCACATACTCTTAGGTCTGGATGTTGCTTTATATTCTTTGCATCTTGTTGATTATCATTAATCACTTATCACTTTTTTGAAATTCATAAATACTCGTGAAAATTAAATAAGATAAATAACACTAGATAGCCAACATCGGACGCATGGAGTCCCGAGAAGTAGTTATAATGTGAATCTTTTTCCAAGATATGCGTTTGTACAAAATAGTGGATTTCTGTTAAAGGCCTAACGATAACAAAAAAAAAAAAGATTAACAAAGAAATCAAACTCATTGAGAATAAGCAGGAATTATAAGTTCTAACTACTCTAAAACAAACACCCATAAACAATATGATTAACAAAAATAATGAGCCACAAATATGTTTTTTAGACTAAGACAATTGCTATTTGTTTGTGGTCGACATTTTATTATATAGACAGTCCTTTAGACAGCAGACGTAAAGTTTCTCCGTTAACAATCTTCATGTATTTTACACATGACTGCGCAAGAATATTTAGTCATATAGTACTACCTATTTGTTCTTATTTAAATTTTTAATTACTTTTAACTATAACTAATGTATACACAATGCAAAATTAAAATAAACTAAATATATAATTAAAAGTTTAATTAAGATGACTCATTTTGAGTTAAACCAAATTAAGAATTTAATAAAATACAGATGAAACCTCATAACTTAGATTAAAATGATCAACTCAAATCTATAGAATCTATAAACGATTACCAAATTAAAATATAAACAAAATAAGAGTTAAATTAAAATCAAGAAGGATACGAAGTCCAAATTAAGATGATCAACATTGATCGACCAAATCTATGAAGAACATATCAAGACAAGAATCTCACACCTATCAGGTCACTTAATACATCGTTTAAAAAAATTCACACTTTTCTGTCTTGCAGAATATACCGTTTTTCTGTAGTCTATAAAAAAGTTTAAACCAAATTAGGATCTAAACTAAGAACAAATCAAAATGAAAATAGAAAACCTATTCCAAATAAAGGTGAAACGTCATGCCTTAGACTAAAATGATTAGATCATAAATTCTATGAAGGATTTGAACCAAATCAAGAATTTAACTAAAATCAAGAAGGATTTGAAATCCATATGATCAAGTCTGGGCTTGGTCTGATTTTTTCTCTTATAATATTAGAAGAAGAATTGGGGAAGAAAAACAGTCTTTGTTGAATTTGGAATCTATATCCTTGCAAAAAGATATACTGGACAGGTGGATTTGGCATATTGAAGGAAACGTCTACTCGGTGAAGGATTTGAGACGGAAGATTGAAGAAATGAAGTTACAAGAGATGTTGGATCGAAGAGAAACATATTGGTCTACCTTTATTTTTAAGCAAATATGTGTTTTCTTTTGGAGAGCGGATCATGAGAGACTTCCAGTCCTTACAAAACTGGCGGATAAGGGCATTGACGTACCATCAATATTATGCCCGAGATGCTTGGAGACTCCTGAAACCATGGATCATGCGCTACTAAGCTGTCGTAAGAACGAAGAGACATGGAAGGCTATCTACTCGTAAGAGATATATTTATTGGTGGCTCAAGTTCATTTTCTTCGAATCAACGTCGTTTCTAGGAAGCAATGGTAATTTCAACCACTTATTTCCTTTGGAAATCGAGAAACGAGCACATATTCAGCAAAAGAACTTCAGTGATCGAGAATTTTGTTTTTGAAATCCAAATCAACCTGTTTCATTGGTTCAAAAGTAGATCCATGAAACTTTAAAATTTGCGATGGGTAGATTGGCTTCTATTTCCAGCAGAGAAGGTTAAATTAAAGTGAGCTATGTGGCTTATCTATGAGATTTTGATATGTAATTCATATCGTTCATACTTTTGTTAGTGTAGGTTATTTCCAATTTTGTTTGGGAACTGTTGTGTGTTTCTGCATCTTGTAGAAACTCACCTGGTCTGTAAGTGGTTTTTTCTTTAACATAAACTTGCTTTTCAAATAAAAAATTAAGATGAAATCTACAAAGGACATATCAAAACACGAATCTCAAAGTTTTACACTTAATATGTTTCGTTTTCATGTAATATATAAAAAGTTTAAAACTGAACAAGGACAAACCAAAACGAAAATAAAAAAAAATCTATTAAAAAAACCTAACACAATCAAATATCCCAAACTTATGGTGTTTGACGAAACTAGCTGGGACGTTTAATTAATCCCAAACTCAACATAAGCTACTTCAAAAAACTTGTATTTTGGGAAATTATGTTTCTAATAACCCCTCAAGATTTTAACACCCAAACGAGACACCCGAACGAGGCTTGAGGACCAGGGATTATGAAAACCCGAATCTCTAGCCCCTATAATCATTCGTAAACCTGTTGCCGACCACACCGCTAAAAAGGCAGTAGCTTCTCCAACGAACACATAATCAAAACCTCACTGGATACGAAGCTTAAACCACATAACTACCTCAGTAATATATGATTTATAAAAAACTAGATTAGAGATTTTTCCTTAACCACATAGTGATTTATTCTTAAAGATTTCGTAGCTATTCCTCGTTTCATTAGCTTTGATTATGTTGGCAATAACTACAGGAACATATACTGAAGTTAAAACCACTCATTTAGTCATTTACTTAGAGCATCCATAATGATAAACACCAATAACTGTCATAACTAGCCGTCACGTTATCATAACTAACCCAAAACTAAACAGTTACAGTGATAACACCCATAACTGTCATCACTTGACCCACACACAATTATTTGTCTTAATTTCTATCGATTGAAGAAAAAATAAAAAATAAAATAAAATAAAATGGATAAGGAGGAGGGGCCCTCGCCGTAGTAACAAGTTCAACCTACAACGACTTCATTGCAATGGCTATAACGAGCGGTATGTTGCTTTTGGGGGCAATAATGAGCATATTAATATGCTCTCACTACAAGTGCTCTTATTATGACTAATTGACTATGCATCACATAATAGCATTTTCACAGAGATTGTAAAGATACGAAAAAGCATGTTTTATTTTGGTTAAAATACCCTATACACAATTGCATGAAAACATTATACAATGGTAAATAATAAAGCCACATACCAGTATATGAAACCTTTTAGGAGGGGATATTTTACACTAATTGATCAGTTGACCCACTTGAGAATGCTTACATTAGGAGTTTTGGCACATCTTATCATCATAACTGTCAGCTGTCATAGCATCATCAAGATCAGGACTTTTTGTAAAAAAACATATGTAAAAATGAATACATGTTTCATTCTCATTCAAAAAACTGATTATGTATTTTTTATTATAAACACACACAAAGATACAAACACACACTCTAGAATAGATGGCAGGATTCTATGGGTTAGCCTCAAACTTTCAGATGTTAACAGTAGGCAACTTCTTGGCTTGACAAGCTACAACCTTCAAACATACACATTAACCGCTAATCACGGATCTCAAAGAGTACTGTATCGGCTACTACTTCACAGCTACAATCACGATCACTTAAGAACAATATGCAAGACAAGAACGCAATGCACAAAAATCACGAGCATAACTAGAAACAAACGAGGATTTGTTACCCTGTCCTAGAGCCGGCATCAGCTACACATAGGTGCAATTTCTCTTTCTGCTTACTTTTCGTCACAATCACCTAATAAGACATCATCTAAATGTGACATTTAAGTGGTTTTGGATAAAGGAAACTTACCGCCATGAACATAACTCGTGGAAATAATGTACAGACTATACACAGCATCAACAGGCCACAATATCATCATCACAGTCATCGGCCCCAATCTATCTTTTCTCCATCATAACTATACAAATCCAATATAAAACGGATTAAATGAATTGGGTCATGTTAGATGTGAAATAGTTGATAGAGAATGCAATACTAACTACTAAGACATGATTTGCCATTAAATTCAAGAAATAGTTCACACAGGCCAGTAACAAAATCATCCAGAAAAACAAAGCTGAACAGATCATAACATATTTACTGGTTCATACGAAGGAGCCAGCATCTATAAATTAGTAAATAACTATATGTTCATAAAGCGATCAAACTGATAATACTAAAAATGAAGGGATCCAGTCCTACCAAAAGTAGCACTAGAGATTCCAGGAGAGATCATTCTCTAACAGTTTTGAATAGCATCAAGATGGAGAGAGAGATAGAGAGGAAATTCCAGGTCATGTGGAGGACAGTCACTCCTGCAGAAAATTCAAAATGGAAAAATGTAATCAAACTCGAATTACTACTTTACTAGTATTTTATGATAACATTTTTAAAGAAATGGACAAAAGATGTTGCAGGTCAACCCAACACATTTCAAACTCTAACAAAAACTTACCCGCTTCAATCATTATCACACCATCCAACGCGCTCATTTTGACCTCTCTAATGATTTAACATGGAGACCATTTGGTTCAGAAACTTACCTCATCAGGACTACGCGGTGAAGGGCTCTTAGAATCAAGATGGCGGCCATTTGGTGAAAGACTACGATTTGGTGATCGGCTGCGACTATCAGTGCTTCTACCCCGAGTAGGTGTCTTGCGAGGTGAAGCACTCCTTTGAGGACTAGGACTGCACCAATAAAGAAGCAAGGCATAACCCACAAAAGAAAAAAAAATACATCCTAAGCATCTATAAATTATTAATAATTTTAAACAAATAGTGCTTTGGCCAAACCCACCCCGCTACTTTTGCCACCTCTAATCCTAAATACGTGAAATTGGCAACCTTTCAATAGACCGACTCCTGCTCCATCGCTCATCAGCATAACGGTCCCTACCACGGCCTCTCTTATACTCCGGACTGTAGCTACGACTCCTGCTTCGATAGCGATAACTTCGTTCCGTGCCATGGTACCTATCATGCCTATTCCTGCTCCTGCTATGACTTCTCCTCCTATAATCCCTGTCCCGGTCATCATCACGGTATCTAGAACTGAAAATTGCATCACAAGCAAGTTCAAATTAAAGAGTATTGAATGAAGCAATCACATGAAAACCAACGGACTATAAGAAAATATAAAGCACAATCTCCAGGCAATAATCTGTATATAGTATAAGAAACACTTGGGAAATGATATTATAAACCAGGCAATTGTGACATGCATGAAAATGTCTCAGTTCAAATCTAATTGAAGGAAAGCAAAATCCTTTTAAACTTGAGATACCATTAGTAAACCTGTATTAATGACTTCAAGAAAACAGTATGATATTTTCCGTATTGGTTCGATGAAGCAAATCAAACTGCGTATGAAATGTTAATTCCACGACAAAAGTAGCATGAATATGAAAAGAAAATATATCCCTTATGCTTATTTATATTTACACTTATGTTGCATGTAACAGCACACCACATAACCATCTATGACTACTGGTGTTCTTGATATAGAAAGATGAAAGAAAGAACCTTCGACGAGGACTGCGGCTTCTTGACCTACCTCTACCCGTGGGAGACTTCTCGATGATCCTTCCTCTATGACTGCAAACAAGTAAGCAACAAAATCAAGGCAAAAAAAAAAAAGCAAAAGTTTCTTAGCAGATGATCATTACAAAGTGATACCCTGATAAATGTTATAAGCAATACCGAAAAGATTAAAAAAAATACCAAGAAAAGATCTCTTTTTCAGTTGTCTCCAACAATATATAACCAAAAGAAAAGATAATACCAGAATATATGAACCTAGAAACTTACATCCTTTCTGCATTGGGTCCATATTTTGCAAATTGAACTGTAATTTCTCGACCATCAACTTCTCTTCCTGATAAGCGCAAAAAGGAAACAACTAAATGACCGATTAAAACGAGAATTCGAAGGCATTCTTGATTCTCCTAATGAAGAAACGTAGTATTCTATAACAAGTAGCTAGAGGCAATGTCTAGCCTATGCTTTCATAATACAAAATAGAAAAAAAATTATACATTACCGTCAAGTCTATCCACTGCTTTCTGTGCTTCATCTACATACTTGTAACGAACAAAGGCAAATCCACGCGAATCACCAGTCCTAAGACGATTCAAGAAAATTTACAACAAAATGAAGACACAATTTCTATATAAAGCATTAACTTACTTATTCTGATTCAATTCCATATCTAACCAAAAACAAAATTAACGAAACATTAACAGAAAGCAACGGGAGAAACAGAAAATGCCTTCGATCTTTGGGGATGAAAATATCAACAACCTTTCCGTACTTATCAAAAAGCGGAAACAGATCATCAGCCGTCGTCCCTGCATGAATATACAGATACAAACAATCCGATTATCCGAACGCCGATCAGTACTTTTTCCGGCAAAATAAAATAACAGATCAATGATATCCAAAATAACAAGAAAACCTATATCAAATTAGCACGGTAGCAACAGAAAACGTAAAAATCAAACATAAATTACAAAAAACTTACGGAAACTAATATTGAGGATGAGCAGAGAGTAGGTGTCTGAAATATCTGGCGGACCTGATCGGCCGAAGTGAGACATCGTTTGGTTCGTTGCTAGCTTCAAATTGGAACAGACTGATTTTTTTATGCAAAGCGATTTGTGATTTTCAGAGTGAATTCTAGCGTTTCATCAGGCCATTGTGAAGAAGCTTCCGGAACAAGTGTGCTCGAAATCGAATGTTACCGAATAACGCCAACTGACAAATGTCTCTTTCTCGTTTTCTGCGATTTCTGAATTATGGGCCTGTTTGGGCTTCGATCGCGTAAAGTCTACACATTTATTTTGGTTTGAGTGTATTTTGTATTTTGGCATGTAATTTCATTCTTATTCTATACTAATATATAAATTATTTAACACTCTCTTTCATCATAACTTTTAATAACTTTTTAAAATTATATCAATCTCTAATCTTCACCCTTCATTTTATCTCAATTAATCACATCCACTCAATTTTTAACCATTTATCTAACCTAATAAATTTTAGCTTATTATTTATTTAAAATATATTCTCTCACTAACCCACATCAATATAATTTTCAAAAATTTATTAACTTCTCTTTACTTATTTCACAAAATATAAATCTTTTTTAATTATTTAATTATTTTTAAAATTTATTTTTAAAATTAATAAAATAGTTGATACATATATAAGAAAAATTGAAAAAAAAGAGCATGTTGCTGAATTTTTTTCGTGACATTGAATTACGCGTTACATCCTTGAAAACGATATCTTGCAAAACATAAACTATTCACCGTCGCAGCATTGCGCGGGTACACTGCTAGTGTAACAAAATTAGTCTTACACAACAAGTTTATACATCATCGACTTATACCATATATAAATGTTTGTATATTGTTATGTATAACTAAAAATTGTTGTATGTGGATCAACTCCCTTTCTACTAGCATATTGCTAGTCCTTTTAATTGTTTTTTAACAACTAGTCTTTTTAATGATATTAAATTTGTTAGGAGTAGATGATGATTATGTACTTATGTCAAAGCTCCTTTACCTAGTAATCTCTTTGTTTTAATGTTAAAAAAAAACTTAAGTTGAAAGTGTTGGGCTTTATTTAAAAAATGTAACTTGATTTTGAACATATAAAAGTATTAAGTATTAACCTTTTACTTTTATCATACATTGTAATGATCACTTTATATCACATTAAATTTTAGATTCCACCTAATATCTTTACTAACAAGTAAAAAAACAAGACATAGAGAGTGTCTGAAAATATCAACGACCTCTCTGTACTTATCAAAGAGCGGAAAAAAATCATCAGCCCTCGTCCCTACATGAATATACAGATACAAACAATCCGATTATCCGAACGCCGATCATTCCTTTTTTCGGTAAAATAAGATAACAAATATATAATATCCAAATTAACAAGAAAAGCTATATCAAATCAGCACCAGTAGCAACATAGAACGTGAAATTCAAACATAAAAAACTTACCGAAACTAATATTGAGGATGAGCAGAGAGTAGGTGTCTGAAATATCTGGCGGACCTGATCGGCCGAAGTGAGACATCGTTTGGTTCGTTGCTAGCTACAAATTGGTCAGGTTATCCCCACGAAAGAGTTTGCTTGTGGCACACCTTTTTCGCATTTGAAATGCGAAATAGGCTCAAATGCGAAAAAGGCTTACTGACACACTGCAGTACTGGAACAATCATTTGCTTTCTAGTACTTCGGTTAAACAAAAGCAGGTCAACTACACACATTATGAGTTGGTTCCTCCTTGTTTATGTTTGGGCCAGAGGTTTATGATAATGGGCCGGTTCTTCTTTGTTCATACTTTGTTCATACTTGGGCCGGTTCTTCTTTAATTGCTGTTTGGGCCAGGATTACATATACTTGGGCCGGCTCTTCATTTCTCCATCAGAATTTTCAATTATCTTTAATATTTGTAGCTTTCTTGGGCCGACTCTTCATTTCTCCATTAGAATTTTGTAGCTTTAAAAGAAATCCAACACTCTCTTTCTCTCTCTAAAACTTGGATACCCATTAGAATTTTGTAGCTTTTTGAATGATATACCTCCATCAGAATTTTGTAGCTTTAAATGAAATCCAACACGGATGGAAAAAAAATAAAAAAAGCCATGTGAACAAAACTCGCATTTATTGATACCTTTTTTGACCAGCACATCTCAAAATATTTTTCAGAATAAATAATATGTATATTTATTATTAAATAATATAGATATATTAAATAATATAGTTTTATCAAAGTTTCAAAAATAACTAAGTTTCATACGTATTTATACATTTTATTTTCAATTTAATTTGATATTTAGTATGAAGTTCAGCTTTATGAAGAAAACATACAAAAACATAAATAAATATGAAAATTAAAATTAATGATAATACAGATTAAAATTAATGATAATATAGTTTTATCAAAGTTTCAAAAGACAAATACTACATCAGTCCAATTCCAAAAATCATTCGAAACATTATTAGACTCTACATTTACTGGAGAGACCATTGTATTGAAATCTTCAGATTAAAATGGTCGGTAACCCCCAAAAGACATTTCGAACCCCGTCCCGTACGCTTGTTGCGATGAGATATACTTTATTTTTCTGCAAGTTTCTTAAAAATCAACACCAAAATCTATCTAAGAAATATATATTTATCTAGATCCATACAATTACCTAATTTCATTTATTATCTATATTAATATTTAATATTTATTTCGAAATTCGGTAGTAGAAGTAACAATACACTTAATATTTAAAAGTGAACATCTCAAAATTTATTATAAGTTTCTTAAATGTCACGTGCAAAAAGCTAGCTTGATGTGACAATACAGGCTATTTCGCATTTGTGAAGTATGAAATACACCACACTATTTCACATTTGGTAAGGTTAAAATACACCACACTATTTCGTATTTGGTAAGGTTGAAATACACCACACTATTTCGCATTTGGTAAGGATGAAATACACCACATTAGTTTCAACAATACATTCGATTTGTTATTTGACAAGCATCCAATGTTTTTGTTATATTCTTTTACTACCAATATAATCGTCAATCAAATAAAGAAGTAGAAGAAAGATCATTAAATATAAAATTTCTGTTAATAAATAATTTGAAGTAAATGTCATAACAAAAATAGATGGGTTGCATTAATATTTATATACAAATGGAATTTCTTAAAAAAAATAATAGTCAACATGAGTTATATTAAATAATATAGTTTCATCATAGTTTTAAAATTTTTCAATTTACCTATTAGTAGGGGTTGAAAATAAGGGTCAGGCATATTTATTATTAAATAATAATAATATAGTTATATTAAATAATATAGTTTCATCATAGTTTTAAAAGTAACTAAGTTTCATACGTATTTATACATTTGATTTTCAATTTAATTTGATATCTAGTATGAAGTTCAGTTGTATGAATAACACATACAAAAACATATATAAATATTACAATTAAAATTAATGATAATACAGATTTAAAAAACAAAAATTATATAACTACACATTGTCATTATTTTCGTGGTTTGTTGTATGATAAAATAAATCGTTCCAACACCAAACATCATTCAAAACATTATTAGGATCTACATTTACTGGAGAGGTCATTGTATTGCAATCTTCTTATTGAAATGGTTTGTAATCCCAGAAAACATTTCTAACCCCGTCCCGTACTCTTGTTGCGATGAGATATTCATCTCGTAGATGTTTGGTTGATGTAATAATGATGTTGAACCGAAGGCAGGTGGTTGTAACAACTGATTAGCCGAACTTTGGGTTGGTATTTGATCAAACTGTGAAATTTGATCAAGATTTGACATTGTACCAAATTCATTACTATATTCTGTTTGGTACCGTGTACTTGATGACTCTCCTCGGTTTGAGGACCTAGCATGTTCGTTGCTAAATGATGAAACATGGTAACTACTATGAGTAGATCCGATGGAAATTGGCCTTGGTTTTGAAACTCACCACGTTGACGATGACGTGTAGGGATTTCAGCACCCTCCTCCACAAATGCCGACTTTGTCTATTAAGACAATCGTTTTCATTAACGTATCTCAGATAATCTTGGATAGTCATTTGTGGATCGTTTTGAGGGTTATAAATCTGTGAAATCGTCTCCGTCTGTATTTTTACAAAAAAATGGAATTATATATCGATAATATACATTAAGAAATATATAAATTTAATATTAAAATGAGACATTGTTGGTCCCTTGGTGAGAATAACAACAAGCAACAGGTGTGTAGAAGGGGGGGTTGAATACACTTTCTGCGGAAATTGAACAAATCAAATAAAAGTGTTACACAGAGTAAATCAAACCACAATCAGTCAAATGCTTTTATTAAGAAGATGATTACAATGTTTTGAATAAGAAGATGATTACAATAACTATCAAGTAAGCAACTCTTGATACATAACCACCTAATATAAATCTCTCAATCTCTCAAACTTAGCTATCTATAATCAACTTATGATTATAGATACTGACGACTCTCTAAACAGGATTTACACAGATTGATAACTTACCAATATCACAACTAATGTGATTATTCGAACACACGAACAACTTGGCAATCTGTGAGTTTCTTGATCACGTTGAACTAACAAACAGTGATTCAAGAATCGTAACACATACGGTGAGGTGAGGTATTTGGCTCTTCAACACTTAGTTGTTTTCGTTTGTAAGTCGTACCTCTAAACTTATCAGGAGATAAGTATTTATAATCATGTTCCTACGGTTCCTAACAAACTGGACTAATCCTAATTTTCTAACTAACTATCGGATAATTCGAAGGGGTGCGCCACTGAAGGCGAATGCCAGGGGGCATTTACGAATATAAGCCACCTAGGCTTCATAACCTCTGCCTTGTTTTTGCGGAGGAATCGCAAGGCAGGCCCGTTGATTGTTGATTTTAATCAACGGCGCTCCATCGTTCTTAAATTGAGCACCTCGAACCATTTGATTCCCGAGAACAAATGCTATTCCGTCCATATTGATTGATTACACTGAGTAATTTGTGAAGAAAGTGATGAGCAACTGAAAATGCGCACTGAGCGATTCGAGGATTGCACCTAGCAAATTAGGGCTTGGAACGGACGTATGCACTGAGCAATTTGAGGTGTTTGTGAAAGTTATTTTAGAAGTCTGGAGTTAAGCGTAAACTTCTCTAAACCGAATAGGATCGGTATATATACCTTTCTGAGGAGAGATAAAAGTTACTGTTAGAAATCTCTTTTTATCCGTTACGCCGAAAAATTACGGCTTGATGTAACAGTTAGAGAGTAGAAACTTATCATCTTCCAACGGATACACGTGTAAAATAATATTATCAACCCATAATAAGATTATAAACACTGTTAAAGTATACCAATACACTATTGATATACAGTGCGATTTGAGACCGACTCAAATACGCATGTACAGATGAATTAATGACACGTAGTAATTAAGACATAGTTTGGACACACCAAACTGAGTAAACTTATTACTCAGTTTAAGTCAAGCACTCAGCTTGATTCAAGCACTCAGCTTAAGTTGAGTACTCAGCTTAAGTTGAGTACTCAGCTTGAGATTGATACTCAGCTTGAGTAGAGCACACAACTCAGACTTAATGACACTGAGTCAATTGTTGTTTGAGACTGACTCAAACTTGTTTCTAACTACACTGAGTAGTTTAAAACTTGGTTGGAACCAACCAAACGTGTGAACATATCACTCAGCTTGAGTGAAGCACATAACTCAGACTCAATGACACTTAGTCAGTTATGTTTGAGACTGACTCAAACTGTATCATAACTACACTAAGTAGTTAGAATATGTTTGGAACTCACCAAACGTGTGAACTCATCATTCAGCTTGACTTGTTATACAGTTTATGAAAACTTATTTATAAACTGTGCACTCAGCTTAAGACACTTAGTCTTTGTCAAACTGAAAAATTCAGATTCTAGACACTTAGCTAGGGGTTGAGCATACCCAATTCACTAAGCAGATACGTAAACCTCTTTTCATCAAGGGGTTTAGTGAAGATATCTGCTAATTGGTCATCAATGGAAATAAATTTAATGTCAACTTTACCTTTTTCCACGATGTGCCTGATGAAGTGATGTCGAATTTCAATGTGCTTGGTTCTTGAGTGGAAGACTGGATTGTAAGTGATGGCTATAGCACTTTGGTTATCACAGAAGATAGGAGTTTTCTTGAAACTCATGCCAAAGTCTTGAAGCTGATGCTGCATCCATAGGATTTGAGCACAACAGCTACCTGCTGCAACATATTCAGCTTCAGCAGTTGAAGTAGGCACTGAGTTCTGTTTCTTACTAGTCCAGCTGACTAACTTCACTCCAAGCATTTGACATCCTCCAGTAGTTGATTTTCTATCTAACTTGCACCCAGCATAGTTAGCATCTGAAAAACCAACTAACTCAAATCCAGAGTCCTTTGGATACCAAAGACCTAGATTTGGTGTACCTCTAAGGTACCTAAAGATCCTTTTCACAGCTTGAAGATGTGATTCTTTAGGATCTGCCTGATATCTTGCACAGACACATGTAGCAAACATGATATCAGGTCTACTAGCTGTCAAATAGAGCAATGAACCTATCATTCCTCTATAGGTAGACTGACACACAGACTTACCATCTGAGTCTTTACTCAGCTTGACAGCTGGTGACATGGGTGTTTTCATGGTTGAACTTGAATCAAAACCATATTTCTTTATCAAATCAAGAACATACTTGCTTTGATTGATGAATATTCCATCAGGCTTTTGTTGAATTTGTAAGCCTAGGAAGTATGTCATCTCACTCATCATACTCATCTTGTACTTTTGTGACAATATTTTAGAAAACCACTCACACAGAGATTCATTGGTAGAACCAAAGATAATGTCATCCACATATATTTGTACAAGAATCACCTGTCCTTTACTCTTTTTAATATATAGTGTCTTATCTATACTACCTTTGGTGAAATCAATTGATAGTAGATAAGTGGACAGAGTATCAAACCAAGCTCTTGGAGCTTGTTTAAGACCATACAAAGCCTTGTCCAACTTATAGACATGATGTGGAAACTTTACAAAGCCAGGAGGTTGTTTCACATAGACTTCCTCCTGAAGTTTTCCATTAAGGAAGGCACTTTTCACATCCATCTGATAGACTTTGAAGTCTTTATATGTTGCATAAGCTAAGAATAACCTTATGGCTTCAATTCTAGCAACAGGGGCAAAGGTCTCATCATAATCAATTCCCTCTTCTTGCTTATACCCTTATGCTACCAGCCTGGCTTTGTTCCTAACTATCACTCCATCCTTGTCCATTTTATTTCTATAGACCCACTTAGTGCCTATAATTGAATGATCTTTGGGGGCAGGGACAAGTTTCCAGACTTTGTTTCTCTCAAACTCATTTAATTCCTCTTGCATAGCTTCAATCCAATCCTCATCTTCTAAGACTTCTTCAGTCTTCTTTGGTTCCATTTGAGATAGGAAACCAAAGTGAGCAGCATAGTTAGCTGTAGCCTTAGATCTGGTCATGACCTTTTCTTGGACATTTCCAATAATTTGATCTTGAGGATGATCTTTAAGGAATTTGAATGTTGTAGTTGGAGAGTCTGGTTCTGAATCTGAGTGATGTTGAGAACTCTGAGGTGAACACACATCCTCATTCTCAACAGCAACATTGTCAACAAACTGATGATCACTGAGATTCTCAGTCTGAGTGACTTCAACTCCAAAGGGGTTGATGAACTCATCATCCTTCTCAGCTTGAGAATTCGTTGGAGTTTGTGATGATTTCTTTGATGAACACGCATCATCATCACTATAATCTCCTATGACATACATAGGATTTGATAGGTTGGTTTCTTTAGGCCTTTCAAGCTCACTCAGACTGACCAAGTCAGCTTGATCAAAACAGTCTTCATCAAAGGAGACATGAATTGACTCTTCTATGGCCTTTATCCTTGTATTATATATCCTGTAAGACTTGGAGATTGAGGAATAACCAATGAATATTCCAAGATCAGCTTTAGGTTCCAACTTATGGGGCTGATCTCTTTGATTCAGCACATAGCATTTTGAACCAAAGATATGGAAGTAACCTATATTGGGCTTTCTAGACTTATACATTTCATATGATGTCTTTCCATGTCTTTTAACAATGATTGATCTATTTTGGGTATAGCAGGCTGTACTAGCAGCTTCATCCCAGAAATAGAGTTTCAATCCTGCCTCACATAGCATTGTTCTAGCAGCCTCAATTAAGGTTCTATTTCTCCTTTCAGCAACTTCATTTTGTTGGGGAGTTCTGACAGATGAGAAATTCTGTAATATTTCCTTTTTTTCACAGAAGCTTTCAAGGGTAGAGTTTCTGAACTCAGTCCCATGATCACTTCTAAGTTGCTTTACAGACAAACCTTTCTACAACTCTTTCTGTTTGATAAAACTGATTATCTCCAGGGCAGCCTCACTTTTGGCTTTAAGGAATATTACCCAGGTTAATCTAGAGAACTCATCTACTATCACCAGTGTGTACTTCTTGCCACTTAGTCTTGGAGTACTTATGGGTCCAAACAAATCCATATGCAACATATGCAATGGGTCTGTTATTGAAAAATTTTGCTTTGATTTAAAAGACCCTTTATGATGTTTCCCTTGTTCACACGCTGAGCACAATTTGTCTTTGACAAATGTGATCTTTGGTAATCCCGAGACTAACTCTTTATTGGACAACATATTTATATTTTTAAAGTTTAGATGAGATAAATGTTTATGCCATAACCAACTCAGCTTAGGAACAAAATGGGAATACAAGCAGGTTTCATTATAGGGATCAGCAGAATTAAGATCAAGTAGATACACATCTCTTTCTCTTTTAGCTATTAATACAGGCTTTCCCTTAGCATTATAGATTGTTCCTTCTTTCTTCCTAAAAGTAACTATATTGTCTTCATCACACAATTGACTGATACTAATCAAGTTGTGTTTGAGACCTTTGACATATGCAACTCTCTGGAAAGTGACCTTGCCAGCTTGCATCTTCCCATAGCCTTTTGTTCTTCCATAGGAGTTGTCTCCAAATGTTACTTTAGGACCTTCATCTTCTTGGAAATCACTAAGAAGTCCTTTCCACCCGGTCATGTGCCTTGAGCATCCACTATCCAAGTACAATTTACTTGAACCTTGCACATGATATGAAAACTAAACATATTAGTTTTGTTTGGGAACCCACTTCTTGGTGGGTTCAGATGATGAGCACTTAGCATCTCCATCTGGTTGAACTGACTGTTCAGCTTGAGCAGGAGCTGAGCCCTGTGTAGGCTGATCAGCTTGTTCTTGTTCAGGCCTTGAGATTTCTGCATCACAGTCCTTAGCCTCATGACCTCTACTTCTGCACTTGTAGCATCTCCTTCTTCCAATGATTACAGGAGGTAGAGTGTCTAATAATCCTTGTGAAAACTTGCTCTCAGACTTGGGATTATATGTGGTGGATAACTTTTCAACTTTCTTTGCAAGTTGATTCACATGATGATCGCTGACTTTGGACTTACCTTTGTCACGTCTTTGTTTGTTATCCTTTTGATTAGAAGTTTGACTAACAATCTTCTTTTCCATGACCTTGGACTTATCTTTGTCATGACTACTGGACTCACCAGTTTCAACAGGCTTGGACTTACCACTGTTGATCTTCTTGGACTTACCAAGATCTACAACTTTGGACTTACCATTGTTGTACTTTGACCTCTGACTGACAGTGGTCTTCCTATTCTTGTAACTTCTCTCCGAGCCAGATAGAAAATGTTGTCTTTTGAAAGGATTTGGATTAAGCCTTTCTGTGACTGAAGTTCTTTGAATAGGCTGAGTGCTTAATCTGTCCAGCACAGACTTACCATGCTGTTTGGATATTGAGCACTCTTCTCCATGATCTTTAGCCTTTACAAACATATTGTATTTAAGGTTTTGACCATGTTTCTTCTCTGAGGCTGACTTCTGAGACTCAATCAGTAGTCTATCCTCCTCAGAGTCTGTACTTGCTATCTCATCATCAGCTACATAAGCTGCTGTTTGATAGTCACCTCCAAGTACAGCCTTTACCTGTTTAGGAATTTATTGGTTTATGCACTTTTCAGCAAGCTTTGATGATTTACACCAAGACTCAGTGACCTTTTGAAGTTGGTCAGCTTTGTCTTTAGCTTCCTGAAGTTCTTCACTTAGAAGTTTATTAATGTGTCTTTGACATTCAAGATCACATTGTGCTTTCTTACCAACATCAATGAGAGATTTATTTTCCTTAATCTCATTCTTGAGTTTAGTTATCTCATCTTTGAGGTCATTTTGAGACTTAAGGATGGTCTTGAAATCATTCAGCAGATAATCAAAAGCAAGACCCTTTTCCTCATCGGTGTAAGAGTTGAAATTACTGACCTTATACATGGAAGCAGGATCCCAATCACTAAGCTTGCTGTTTTCCTCAGCTTCCTTCATGTCAGCTTCAAAAGTTGACTCGGACAAACCATAATCAACCTCATCTATTTCCAACTCTTCATCTTCTTGAGTTATCAGACATACATCATCATCTGAGGTAGATGATTCAGTATCCCAGGTTTCAGCATATAATCCTTTTGCACTGGGTTTGTCTTCTGGATTTCCTTTCTTGAGCTGAGTATATTTCTTCTTGTATTTATCAGCTCTGTAAGCATTCTTATCAACAACTGATGTTGATTCCACCTTCTTTGATCTGCACTCAGCAGCAATATGTCCCTTCTTCTGACAGTTGAAGCACACAACATTCTTGGGATCAAAGGAACTCTTCCCTTTGCCCCTGTCAGATCTTCCTCTTCCCCTTTGAGCTCTTCTCAAACGTCTGGCTAACATTGCCATTTGCTCAGTGATATTCTGAACATCATCAGTATCACTTGAGTCTGAGTCTGAGTGGTTAGCTTGAGATTCTGACTCAGTCTCAGATTCAACAACAAGTGTCTTGGAGCTTTTCTTCTTTTTCTGTGCAACCAATGCAACTTCATTCTTATCCAAAGACTCCTTGAGTTGTTGTTGAGAAGTTCTCTTGTGTTCAGTGATCTTTTCATGATTTAGCAAGAACCCATAAATGGACTGTAGGTTGTACACATGCAGTGTTCCTCCAGCCCTCAGTGCTGTAGTTACATCGTTAAACCTCTCTGGTAACACATCCAGAAATTTCAGCACAAGTTCAGCTTCATCTTTCTTTACACCCACACTTAGTAGGTCATTTATCAAGCAGTGAAACCTTGTGAACAAATCTGACAAGGTTTCATTCTTCTTTGAAAAGAAGTTTTTATAAGATCTATTCAAATGACTTTTCTTATGCTGCTTGACCAGATCCGTGCCCTCATATGTAACACTCAGTGTGTCCCAGATATCTTTTGCTGATTGTCACCCAGTCACAGTACGCAAGATTTCGTTCATCAGGGCATTTGCCAGAACACTTTTTGCCTTGTCATCCAGATTGAAGAGTTTCCAATCTTCATCAGTCCAGGATGCAATAGGCTTTCTTGTTTCCTTTTCAGTTTTGCCAGGAGACGTATCATTGACAGTAGCAGGAATCTTCAGGATGATAGGTCCTTTTGTAATGACATCAAACATACGAATGTCAATAGACTTGAGGAATAGCATGGCTCTGAACTTCCACATAGGATAGTCAGATCCATCAAATATGGGACAACCTTTGGCAGACATCTGTGGAAAGTTTGAAGAATTGTTGCTTGTAGACATTGTAAACTTTCTCAGTATCTTGAACTTTCAACTTATGAAATCGTTCAGCCTGCTCTGATACCAGTTGTTGGTCCCTTGGTGAGAATAACAACAAGCAACAGGTGTGTAGAAGGGGGGGTTGAATACACTTTCTGCGAAAATTGAACAAATCAAATAAAAGTGTTACACATAGTAAATCAAACCACAATCAGTCAAATGCTTTTATTAAGATGATGATTACAATGCTTTGAATAAGAAGATGATTACAATAACTATCAAGTAAGCAACTCTTGATACCTAACCACCTAATATAAATCTCTCAATCTCTCAAACTTAGCTATCTATAATCAACTTATGATTATAGATACTGACGACTCTCTAAACATGATTTACACAGATTGATAACTTACCAATATCACAACTAATGTGATTATTCGAACACACGAACAACTTGGCAATCTGTGAGTTTCTTGATCACGTTGAACTGACAAACAGTGATTCAAGAATCGTAACACATACGGTGAGGTGAGGTATTTGGCTCTTCAACACTTAGTTGTTTTCGTTTGTAAGTCGTACCTCTAAACTTATCAGGAGATAAGTATTTATAATCCTATTCCTACGGTTCCTAACAAACTGGACTAATCCTAGTTTGCTAACTAACTATCGGATAACTCGGAATCTTGAATCTTGAATCTTCTTATCTTGAGTCTTCAATCTTCAATCTTGATTCTGAAGTCTTCTTATCCTTTCCGTAGATATAGAGAGATAAAAGATAAATTTTAAAACACATTAAAATTATCTTTAAACTGACTTCATTAGTCAGGCTGAGTTACTCAGCTTGAAACTCATCAAGCTGAGTTCTTCGAGAACAAACCCGAATTTAACCATGAACTAACATGTATAATTTTTAACTCATCCTTAGAAGTCTAAAGAATTAACTAAAACATATTTAGTAACTCTATTGAGCTGACTCAGTCTTCACGCTGAGTCGCTCAGCTTGAAACTCATCAAGCTGAAACTCAATATGTATATCTTAGTTTACGCACACAGCTTATCAAACATATTGATAATCTTACTAAGATATAGTCTAAGCTGATCGATCATATGCTCAGCTTATATTCAGCCTATACTCAGTCTGAGTCACTATAAGTGTTCAGTCTGACTAAACTTCATAATTCTGTTTAAGTTATATGTAGAACACATCTTACAAACTTAACTTTGTCTCATCAAATCTTAACTTATGAGATCATTTTCCCAACAGACATACCATAACCTCTGTAGTGCCTCATTGATCTTGAAAACCATAGATTTATTGTCTAGTCGGAACTGTGATATAAATCACAGTATGTTCTGCATACCAAGCCTTGTACTCATCAGTGGCTATCAACGAAGGTGCGAACTCTGCGGTATATTGGCAATTTTAACGCTGGTCCCATAAATATATTGCATTACGAACTTTGGGAGATATGGATGGAATCCTATCCCATGCCCAAAGTTGTAATAAAACTAACTGACCGCTAATTTTAGCAGCATGGGGTGAAGTTGCCAACCATAAATTTCTGTACAGGTTTGCAAGTATTGCACTACTCCAACTTATTGTATTTAAATTTTCTAATTCTAATAAATTATCTAAATACCTCAAAGATACCCTAGAGATCCAGTTTTGTCCGGACAGAGAGTACCACCTAATAAATGCATTATATACACTCTAGCTCTTTTAATCTTATCTATATTGCTACAATCTTGAGGTAGCTGTGTAGTTATTACATCTCTTAAAAAAGATAGTTTTATTGTATTTCCAGAAAATGCATTAACAGGAGGAGTGAAACCTAAAAGGTTTTCACATTTTTGAATCATATCCTCCTGTGTCATTATTGAATCACTACCTGTAATTGCGGCCCCTTCCACGGTAGTCCCCATATTACCTAAATATCTTGTAAGGTAACGGTGGCTTCACCGACAGGTAAGTGAAAGGTGTTAGTTTCTGGACGCCACCTTTCTACGCGTGTTGTAATAAGCGCATTATCAATTTTATAATAACCGCATTGTAACACTCCTTCGAAACCCGCGGAACGAATATAATTTAGAATACGTTCCGGTATAGGATGATCTTTTAGGTATGAGAAAAATTTAGAATCACCCCGTCGGACCTTCTGTGTTATATCATGAGTAATTTCTCCACTAAAAATATGATTGGCTCTATGTTTTGTAGTTAAATATAATATAGAATTATTTAAAGGACCTGGATGCATTTGAAAAATTGCCATATGGGAAAATCGTAAGATTTTTGAAAAGCAGAAATCGTAAGTTTTTTCAAAAGCAGAAATCGTAAGTTTTATCCTTCGAAAACTAGAAAATGAAAGGTAAGATTGCGATATGAGTAGAAAGTATTATATAGAGTTATGTGAAGATGAAGTAGCATGTGCTCGTGGAAACACTAAGTAGAGTTGTTGGGTATGTTGAAACAGGGTTTAGTAATTACTGTTTGCCAAATGCGAAATAGGGTTTATTAATTCCCCCTTGGCAAATGCGAAATAGAGTTTAATAATCCCCCCTTGGGAAATGCGAAATAGGGTAGCTGGAGTAGTTCACGTGATTGCTTATATTGTGACAACATCTTAATGAGGTTAGATGGAGTAGTTCGATAAAAAATGAGTATGTTCAGCTATCAATTTTTTACGTGAAATATAGATAATAAATGAAAGTAGGTAATTGTATGAATTTAGATAAAAATGTATTTATTAGATAGATTTTTATGTTGATTTACCTTTCTACGCGTGTTGTAATAAGCGCATTATCAATTTTATAATAACCGCATTGTAACACTTCTTCGAAACCCGCGGAACGAATATAATTTAGAATACGTTCCGGTATAGGATGATCTTTTAGGCATGAGAAAAATTTAGAATCACCCCGTCGGACCTTCTGTGTTATATCATCAGTAATTTCTCCACTAAAAAAATGATTGGCTCTATGTTTTGTAGTTAAATATAATATAGAATTATTTAAAGGACCTGGGTGCATGGAGCACCTTGTAAATGGGCCTAGAAGTAAATACTTGTACCTTGTGCTTTAGAGCTTGTACAGTGACTTTAAGTAAATTAAATTATGTGTTTTGTGTGACTAACGTGTCTCGTGTTAATTAATGTGAGTATGTGAAAAGTGTCAGACGTGTCTAAAAGTGATGTTGTGTTATATGGTTTCACGTAATGATTTCGTAGATATCCCCGTTGGTTAAAAACGGGATGTCGTGTGTCAAGTTGTAAGTTAAAAAGGGGAACAAAATACCCCGTGTTTTAATTAATACCCAAGGTCGGTCTTTTGTTTGCCTTATCCCCTGGGATTTGGTAAACACATATACTTGACACACATGCTTTCACATACAAACACACACATACTCAAGCCTTGGTGATTTTGAAGATTCAATCAAGAAACAAGTAATTTCAAGTGATTTCAGGAACAAATACAAGTCTTGATTGCTGTCCTTCATCTTCTTTATAAGTGTTTTTAATCAAATACCTAGTTCTTGAGTTTTTGGAGGAGGTGATGTGATTTGGCGGTGTGTAATGTGTTTTTGCGGTTTAAAAGTGTGTCAAGTATGTTTGTAAGGTCCTAGAGGTGTTGTATGAAGTGTATAAACGATTGAATCTGGTTTCAATCGAGTTTTTGGTGTCAAAATCGTGTATTACATAACTGTATCGAAACAGGGACGAAGACCTGCTGTGCAGGTACTTCCTACGGGCGTAGGGGATAATCCCTGCGGCCGTAGGAGGCCTTTTATGTCTACTGCGGCCGTAGGCAGGGTTACTACGGCCGTAGGATGTGGTTTCGTGTGGATTACCATCTACGGACGATGAGACAAGGACTACGGGCGTAGGTACGTAACCTACGGTCGTAGTTCACCAAAGAACAGCTACTACGGGCGTAGGAGAATGTTCATGCGGCCGTAGTGCATGGTTCGTTAAGAAGAACCTCTGCGGGCGTAGGGACCTGACCCTACGGCCGTAGTAGGGGTTTGGCATGTGCCTTACGGACGTAGGACTTGTACACTGCGGCCGTAGTAACCTGTCTAGTGCAGACAGCTTGTGTAACTTGTGTTTTAACCTGTGTGTGCTATGTGTAAGTGATAACAAAGCCTGAACCTAATGTGTTAGGTGATTCGGACGACTCCGTGTGTTCTTGGGATTCTCGGATCCATATCTGCCTCCTGTGATATCGAGGTGAGTACCGGTTTCCCATGAGACTCAGTAAGTAGGGCTATTGTGTGCCTGTGCTATGTGCCATGTGTATGTACAGTGATATAGTGATATAGTGACATAGTGATACAGTGACATAGTGTTATAAGTGATACCAGTTATATAAATTGTGATATGTGATACGCATGCGTACTGTGGACCCTATGGGTCAAACGTGTTTATGATTCCTATCCGGACAGACGCAGGGGTTGATGTCAGTTTGCTAACGCGGCTGGATCCTTGAGTGTTTTTCGGGATCAACGGTACCCGATGGCGAGTTCCAGGTCTAGGGCACTGCAGGCCGCCGTTCCTCGACATACAGTGAGGATCTTGGTCTATGATCAGATCCAAACGGAGTCCTAGTGGCTCAAACGTGATGGTGGGGACCGATACGGTTGGTTGTGACTAGTTCCCCAGCTTGGATCGTTGAGCCAGGCTAGCTACCTCGCAAGATATGATCCCGCTGACATGTCGGCGTACCGCTACGTGATAGCTTAGCATTGTGTGCCATATTGTGACATGATAGCATGCTTATTGGTGCTTATGTAATACCTGTACTCACTAGCTAGTGTAGCTAATATTTCGTGATATCTCCCTTTTCGCAGGTTAGTGATCGGATGGCCTGGCGAGGCGGGTTGCTTTTTGGTAGTGTTGTTATGTATATATCTTTTGGAAAACTTGTAGTTAACTCTGATACTTGTGGTGATGGTCGGTGCGTAGTGGTAACACTGGCTTATTTTTGGGACTTGGTTTGATTCGTTGTTATTGATCGCCAAGTCGATAAACGATACTTAATATGTAATCAGTGGTTTGTTCCGCTGCAAACCTTTCGTGTAAATAAGTTTAAAAAGTTTTAATTTACTCTAATTTTAAGCTCGTGAAAACCGGTGTTACAGTGCATTTGAAAAATTGCCATATGAGAAAATCGTAAGATTTTTGAAAAGTAGAAATCGTAAGTTTTTTGAAAAGCAGAAATTGTAAGTTTTATCCTTTGAGTTATGTGAAGCTGAAGTAGCATGTGCTGGTGGAAACACTAAGTGGAGTTGCTGGGTATGTTGAAACAGGGTTTAGTAATTACTCTTTGCCAAATGCGAAATAGGGTTTATTAATTCCCCCCTCGCAAATGCGAAATAGGGTTTAGTAATCCCCCCTTGGCAAATGCGAAATAGGGTAGCTGGAGTAGTTCACGTGATTGCTTATATTGTCACATCATCTTAATGAGGTTAGATTGAGTAATTCGATAGTAAATGAGTATGTTCAGCTATCAATTTTTTTACGTGAAATATAGATAATAAATGAAAGTAGGTAATTGTATGGATTTAGATAAAAATGTATTTATTAGGTAGATTTTTGTGTTGATTTACCTTTCTACGCGTGTTGTAATAAGCGCATTATCAATTTTATAATAACCGCATTGTAACACTCATTCGAAACCCACGGAACGAATATAATTTAGAATACGTTCCGGTATAAGATGATATATTAGGTATGAGAAAAATTTAGAATCACCCCGTCGGACCTTCTGTGTTATATCATCAGTAATTTCTCCACAAAAAATATGATTGCCTCTATGTTTTGTAGTTAAATATAATATAGAATTAATTAATGGACCTGGGTGCATTTGAAAAATTGTCATATGGGAAAATCGTAAGATTTTTGAAAAGCAGGAATCGTAAGTTTTATCTTTTGAAAACTAGAAAATGAAAGGTAAGATTGCGATATGAGTAGAAAGTATTACATAAAGTTATGTGAAGATGAAGTAGCATGTGCTCGTGGAAACACTAAGTTTAGTTGCTGGGTATGTTGAAACATGGTTTAGTAATTCCTCTTTGCCAAATGCGAAATAGGATTTATTAATTCCCCCTTGGCAAATGCGAAATAGGGTTTAGTAATCCCCCATTGGCAAATGCGAAATAGGGTAGCTGGAGTAGTTCACGTGATTGCTTATATTATCACATCATTTTAATGAGGTTAGATGGAGTAGTTCGATAATAAATCAGTATGTTCAGCTATCAATTTTTTACGTGAAATATAGATAATAAATGAAAGTTGGTAATTGTATGGATTTAGATAAAAATGTATTTATTAGATAGATTTTTGTGTTGATTTACCTTTCTACGCGTGTTGTAATAAGCGCATTATAAATTTTATAATAACCGCATTGTAACACTCCTTCGAAACCCCCGTAACAGATATAATTTAGAATACGTTCCGGTATAGGATGATCTTTTAGGTATGAGAAAAATATAGAATCACCCCGTCGGACCTTCTGGGTTATATCATTAGTAATTTCACCACTAAAAATATGATTGGCTCTATGTTTTGTAGTTAAATATAATATAGAATTACTTAAAGGACCTAGGTGCATTTGACAAATTACCATATGGGAAAATCGTAAGATTTTTGAAAAGCAGAAATCGTAAGTTTTTTAAAAAGCAAAAATCGTATGTTTTTTAAAAAGCAAAAATCGTAAGTTTTATCCTTTAAAAACTAGAAAATGAAAGGTAAGATTGCGATATGAGTAGAAAGTATTATAAAGAGTTATGTGAAGATGAAGTAGCATGTGCTCGTGGAAACATTAAGTAGATTTGCTGGTTATGTTGAAACAGGGTTTAGTAATTCCTCTTTGGCAAATGCGAAATAAGGTTTATTAATTCCTCCTTGGCAAATGCGAAATAGGGTTTAGTAATCCCCCTTGGCAAATGCGAAATAGGGTAGCTGGAGTAACTCACGTGATTGCTTATATTATCACATCATTTTAATGAGGTTAGATGGAGTAGTTCGATAATAAATGAGTATGTTCAGCCATCAATTTTTTTACGTGAAATATATATAATAAATGAAAGTAGGTAATTGTATGGATTTAGATAAAAATGTATTTATTAGATAGATTTTTGTGTTGATTTAGCTTTGTACGCGTGTTGTAATAAGCGCATTATAAATTTTATAATAACCGCATTGCAACACTCCTTCCAAACCCGTGTAACGGATATAATTTAGAATACGTTCCGGTATAGGATGATATTTTAGGTATGAGAAAATTTTAAAATCAACCCGTCGGACCTTCTTCTCCACTAAAAATATGATTGGCTCTATGTTTTCTAGTTAAATATAATATAGAATTATTTAAGGTCCTCGATGCCTTTGCAAAATTGCCATATGGGAAAATCGTAAGATTTTTGAAAAGCAGAAATCGTAAGTTTTTTAAAAAGCAAACATCGTAAGTTTTATCCTTTGAAAACTAGAAAATGAAATGTAAGATTGCAATATGAGTAGAAAGTATTATATAGAGTTATGTGAAGATGAAGTAGCATGTTCTCAAGGAAACACTAAGTAGAGTTCCTTGGTATGTTGAAAGAGGGTTTAGTAATTCCTCTTTGCCAAATATGAAATAGGCTTTATTAATTCCCCTTGGCAAATGCGAAATAGGGTTTAGTAATCCCCCCTTGGCAAAAGCGAAATAGGGTAGCTGGAGTAGTTCACTTGATTGCTTATATTGTCACATCATCTTAATGAGGTTAGATGGAGTAGTTCGATAATAAATGAGTATGTTTAGCTATCAATTTTTTTACCTGAAATATAGATAATAAATGAAAGTAGGTAATTGTATGGATTTAGATAAAAATGTATTTATTAGATAGATTTTAGTGTTGATTTTCCTTTCTACGCGTGTTATAATAAGCGCATTATCAATTTTATAATAACCGCATTGTAACACTCCTTCGAAACCCGTGGACCGAATATAATTTAGAATACGTTCCGGTATAGGATGATCTTTTAGGTATGAGAAAAATTTAGAATCACCCCGTCGGACCTTCTTTGTTATATCATCAGTAATTTCTCCATTACAAATATGATTGCCTCTATGTTTTGTAGTTAAATATAATATAGAATTAATTAATGGACCTGGGTGCATTTGAAAAATTGTCATATGGGAAAATCGTAAGATTTTTGAAAAGCAGGAATCGTAAGTTTTATCTTTTGAAAACTAGAAAATGAAAGGTAAGATTGCGATATGAGTAGAAAGTATTACATAAAGTTATGTGAAGATGAAGTAGCATGTGCTCGTGGAAACACTAAGTAGATTTGCTGGTTATGTTGAAACAGGGTTTAGTAATTCCTCTTTGGGAAATGCGAAATAAGGTTTATTAATTCCTCCTTGGCAAATGCGAAATAGGGTTTAGTAATCCCCCTTGGCAAATGCGAAATAGGGTAGTTGGAGTAACTCACGTGATTGCTTATATTATCACATCATTTTAATGAGGTTAGATGGAGTAGTTCGATAATAAATGAGTATGTTCAGCCATCAATTTTTTTACGTGAAATATAGATAATAAATGAAAGTAGGTAATTGTATGGATTTAGATAAAAATGTATTTATTAGATAGATTTTTGTGTTGATTTAGCTTTGTACGCGTGTTGTAATAAGCGCATTATAAATTTTATAATAACCGCATTGCAACACTCCTTCCAAACCCGCGTAACGGATATAATTTAGAATACGTTCCGGTATAGGATGATATTTTAGGTATGAGAAAAATTTAAAATCACCCCGTCGGACCTTCTAGGTTATAGTAATTTCTCCACTAAAAATATGATTGGCTCTATGTTTTCTAGTTAAATATAATATAGAATTATTTAAGGTCCTCGATGCATTTGCAAAATTGCCATATGGGAAAATCGTAAGATTTTTGAAAAGCAGAAATCGTAAGTTTTTTAAAAAGCAAACATCGTAAGTTTTATCCTTTGAAAACTAGAAAATGAAATGTAAGATTGCAATATGAGTAGAAAGTATTATATAGAGTTATGTGAAGATGAAGTAGCATGTGCTCATGGAAACACTAAGTAGAGTTCCTTGGTATGTTGAAAGAGGGTTTAGTAATTTCTCTTTGCCAAATGTGAAATAGGCTTTATTAATTCCCCTTTGCAAATGCGAAATAGGGTTTAGTAATCCTCCCTTGGCAAAAGCGAAATAGGGTAGCTGGAGTAGTTCACTTGATTGCTTATATTGTCACATCATCTTAATGAGGTTAGATGGAGTAGTTCGATAATAAATGAGTATGTTTAGCTATCAATTTTTTTTACCTGAAATATAGATAATAAATGAAAGTAGGTAATTGTATGGATTTAGATAAAAATGTATTTATTAGATAGATTTTAGTGTTGATTTTCCTTTCTACGCGTGTTATAATAAGCGCATTATCAATTTTATAATAACCGCATTGTAACACTCCTTCGAAACCCGTGGACCGAATATAATTTAGAATACGTTCCGGTATAGGATGATCTTTTAGGTATGAGAAAAATTTAGAATCACCCCGTCGGACCTTCTGTGTTATATCATCAGTAATTTCTCCATTACAAATATGATTGCCTCTATGTTTTGTAGTTAAATATAATATAGAATTAATTAATGGACCTGGGTGCATTTGAAAAATTGTCATATGGGAAAATCGTAAGATTTTTGAAAAGCAGGAATCGTAAGTTTTATCCTTTGAAAACTAGAAAATGAAAGGTAAGATTGCGATATGAGTAGAAAGTATTACATAGAGTTATGTGAAGATGAAGTAGCATGTGCTCGTGGAAACACTAAGTTTAGTTGCTGGGTATGTTGAAACATGGTTTAGTAATTCCTGTTTGCCAAATGCGAAATAGGATTTATTAATTCCCCCTTGGCAAATGCGAAATAGAGTTTAGTAATCCCCCCTTGGCAAATGGGAAATAAGGTAGTTGGAGTAGTTCACGTGATTGATTATATTGTCACATCATCTTAAGGAGGTTAGATGGAGTAGTTCGATAATAAATGAGTATGTTCAGCTATCAATTTTCTTACGTGAAATATAGATAATAAATGAAAGTAGGTAATTGTATGGATTTAGATAAAAATGTATTTATTAGATAGATTTTTGTGTTGATTTACCTTTGTACGCGTTGTTGGTCACGAATAGATACTACAACAACAAATGTTTGTAGAAGGGGGGGTTGAATACAAACTTTAGTAAATTAAGATTTACAAGACACACGATTTACTTTTATATAATTCTTATTGATATGAATCAAGAATTACATAAACTAGATGCGGAAAATCTAAGTTCAATAAAAGGTGGCAACTAAATTTGTCTAACACATAGACTAAGCTAATCTTAAACAACTTATGTCTAAGATATTCAACACATGAACAAGTTTGTAATACTGAAAGTAAAATGCTAACTCTTCTAGTTCTCAACAAATGAGATTTCAGTATTCAACTATCTATTCGCTTGTTTAGCATGTTCCATGCATGAGTATATATAAGCAAAGTGGTGTCCGGGTTGATGAAGAGAGAAGAAGACAAAGGTACTTGGTTTAATAATATTATAATAGATAAAGTTAGTAGGTGAAAAGTAAGTTAACTTTATACACAAAGTGTGTAAAGTGAACATACTTTTCAGTAATGAGTGTACCAACTATTTATTATTATATTATTAAAGTACTACATTTATATCTTGGAAAAGTAAACTTCTCCTTTCACGCTTGTGCCTTAATCAACACCATGCTTTCAGATGATTTGACTTAACCAAGTATAGAGTTGCCAGCCATACTTATTTGTCAAAGCATATCTTCGAGATCTTCTCTTCTAAAGTATCTTTCTCCTTTTCCAGAGGATAAAGATCTATCCTTTTTGTTTCTTTGCAGATACAAAAAGTGCTAAGTACTTTTACAAAGAAAGATCTAAGGCATAATAGAACAACACATGTTCTGCCTTTGACTTAAGAAAATCTTACACTGAAAAGCTATTAGCTGATTAAAGACTCAGCTAATAAACACTGAACTGCAAATGTAATTTTGCTCAGCTAAGGATAATTGTGAAAGACTTTGCTGACTTGACTTGCTCAGCTGATCGAAATGCTCAGCTAACAATACAAATCAAAGTATAGCTAATAAACTGATCAAACTAAACTGTCAGCTGATCCCAAGGGCTCAGCTAATCATTTGAGTGTGATCAGCTTATGGAGAGGAGAAAGGATAAGTATAGAATACCTTATCTGACATGTGGAAGACATCTGCTGATCAAAGAGATATTGTCAGCTGATCTTTTGTCTGCTCAGCTGATCGATGAGATACTGTCAGCTGATCGTTTGTCTTCTCAGCTGATCTTTTGAAGAGCCCTCAGCTGATGGTTAGCACCATCAGCTGATGCTTTGTAGATGCATAGCTGATGCTTCTTAACTTGTCATTTCTTCTTAGCTGATCTTCCTGAAGCTGGTCCTTTGGCTGATACTCAGTGTTCAGCTGACACTTTGATTCGTCGGCTGATATTTCTTACTTAGAAATTCTTTAAGTCTAATATGAAAAACAACACATGTTTTTCATTAATCTAAGTCCAAAACTGAATATATGGTTTTGTTAACATCAAATCCTATTTTACTTAATAGACAGATTTGATTTAGGTTTGATATTACTATCTCCCCAACAATCTCCCCCTATTTGATGATGACAAAACCTTATATGTTTAAGAAGAATCAGTTTGACTCGGATTTGTAAAGATAAAACTTTTAAGTGCATTTTGGTTACCTAGCTATCTGTTTTTGGTAACTCTTTAAAGTATGTTCCCTGATATTCTGTTTTTGGGAATCTTTTCATTTATGAAGTACCATTGTTCTGTTTTTGTGGCATCTTTTCTATCCTTTTTCTGTTTTTAGGATTTTTGATGTTTTCAATATTTACACTAGGTGAGCTATCTACTAAGAGTCATCTATACTAGCATTTTAGCTAAGTAGTCCATGATCAAAGTTTCAAGCTTGATTACAAAATAAATATTTACAGAGAGTTTGTACAGAGCAATCTAACTATGAGTTAAACTAAGTACAGAAGTTGAACTATTCTAGGAATTGAAAAAAATACAACTAGTCTAGTTATGAAGTGGTCTTCATTCCCACCAGGGTTCTTTTTTGACTTCAAGAGTACTGATCTGTGGATTTTCAGCTAGAAGTTGATCAGCTCTTGATCTTATCAATTGTTCAAAGTGCTCATTTCCTGTCAAATCTCTAGTAGCTATTGCAGCATGAAATATCAGTTCTTTTTGAGCTTTCCCCATCTCAGATTCTCCCAGAAATCTCCAATTTCCAGCTCTGTTCATGAAGAACATTCCTCTTTCAGGTTCAGTTATATACCTGAACATTTCAGGATGTGTATTGGGAGGAAGAGCAGTATTCAGATTCTCATAAGCAGGAAGATAGGGATGATCAGGATTTAGAATGATTTGTTCAGCAGCAACAAAGGCTTTAGAAGTCTTCTTGAAGGCATCCTCAATTGCTTGAACATGAGCAACAAATTTATCATGAGTGAATAGTCTGTTGTATACTGACATTCTGATCTAGTATTCAAATTTAGCAATGAACCTTTGGACTATCTCACTCTTGGACTTAAGGAGATGATACAGGATCTCAATCATCTCAAAGAAGGAGAGTAGTTTGCAATGATGTAGATAATTATCTTCATAAGTTTTTCTTTCATCTCTTCTCACTACTCTGAGATAAGGACCTTCGTCTGTACCTTTGTAAGGAGTAACCCTTGAAATGATGTCTGCACATTTTCTGTTTACCAAGTTTTCTCTATTTTCCAAGAACTCCTTGGATTGCCTTTCAGTTTGCTGAGCAGTGCTTCCAAAGTTGAAGTTGAGCAATGCTAGAATGGCTTCCTTGTGAGTCTTTCCTCTTTTGAGAGCTTTCTTGGTAAAAGGGTCACTCTGCAGTGGTGCTTGTTGTTCTTGAGGAGCTTGAGATGACAGTAAGATCATTTCTTATTCTTGTATTTCCCTTATCTCATCATCTGTAACACCCACTGCAGCAGCAAGATCCTCAGTAGCAGTGAAGTCCTCCTGGTGCCTTTTCCTGGCTTCTATGACTTCTTCAATTGTTGTGCCCAGGGCAGCAGCCAGATCACTGAACTCTTTGAGGTTTTCCTCATTTTTCTGTAATTCTTCTTCTCTCTTTTCTTCTTCTTCAATCTCCTCAGCTGACATTATCTTCTTTCCTTTTCTTCTTGAGCTGCTAGGAGTTGGTTGACTTGATTGTACTGGAGAGGAAGTTTGGATTGTTGGAGCTTGAGTGGAGAGGCTCTGCTTTTTCAAGTTGAGCAGAGAGGACAGAGGTACCCTATCTTCATCATTATTATCATCGAATCTTCTGATGGCACATTGAATGGTGCACAAGATTCATCTTGTTTGGGCTTTTTAGCACTCTTCCTTCTAGCCATTTGTTTGAATCTTCTTTTTGGCCTCTGCTCATCTTGAGCAGGTTGCTCCCCCTCAGATTGATTCTCCCCCTCAACATTTGATTTTCTTTGAGTTTCTGTTTCATTGGGGGCAGATGCATCCTCTGCTTGCATAGCCTGAACCTCAGTTGTATATGCATCAACAGTTGCTCTGATTGTATCTGGTGAAGGTTCTCTTCTAACTGACTTCTCCCCATTTTTGTCATCAGCAAATGAAAAAGGAAAGTTGTCAGAGGGCTTGGCAACAGAAGGAGGGATAAATGAATAAGTAGATGGAGAAGGAGTGGAGGTAGAGGTAGGGATAGTTGAAGTTGAAGGAGAGGTAGTGGGGATAGAATGTGGGGTGAAAGATGGAGGTTGTTTTAGGCTTAGGATAGCATCAGTGATTTTGGTTAATGCTTGAAGGGTTGCACTGTGCCTTTGGTGAAAGGACTGGCTTAGGCTGGTGACCTCATCATCAATGGTAAGAAGAAGGAAGGGTACTCTGAGAATAGAGTCAGGGATGGTTATAGAGATGTTAGGAGGTGAAGGCCTTAAGGTGGATAGTTGGGTTAGAAGGTTAGAAATGGTTTGGTTGAGGTTGGTAATGGTTTGTTTTGAGATGGTAGGTGAAGGAATAGGAGTAGGAGTAGGAGTAGAAGTTTGGGTAAAAAGTTGATCTAATTTGGTGAGCACTGGTGAAAGATCAACAGGGGCAGGGGTAAGTTGGGGTTGGGATTGTGTAGCCTTTAGTGACTCAACCTCTTGGGTTAAATGAGAGAGTTGAGTTTCTGTTTTAGTTTGGAAGGAGGTGAAGGAGGCTTGAAAACTATCCATCTTTTGAGAGATGGACAGTAGGCTTTGAAGTATTTGGGGTGAGGGTTCAGAGAAGGTAGAGGGAAGGGGTTTGGTAGGAATTGATTGAGTTGAGGTGCCAAGAACAGGAATAGATTGAGGTCCCTCACTTAGACCTTGGTTTATAGGCCTAAGATCACTGGGAGCAGAGAGTGTGCCATGTACCAATGGCTGGTTTATGCCACTAGTATTGACAGGCAGTGCACTAGTATGTGTAAGTATTGAATCAAAAGTAGGTGCAAGTATGTGAGTGTGAGTGAGGGTTGCACTCAATGGGGTATCCCTTATTTCAGTAGCAAGTTGTTGTGAACTTACTAAGGGAAATGCTTGACTCACAGGGGCTATAGACACAGTATGACCTTGGGAGGAGGTCTGTCTTTCAATGGTATCACCCTGTTGGGAGGGTGACCCAGATTGCAGCAATCCCATATTTACGAATGTGACCTTTTGTGAGGGCACATCCACTGGCAGTTGGGTTAAAGCAACATCCATAAGCTCCCCCTCAACATAAGAGGTAGCTATAGGAGTTGAGGTTAGAGGTGTGGATAACACTACCTCAGAGACTTGTGGAAAGTGCACAAGCTCTTGTGACCTTAATTCAGTATGGGTGTAGGAGGGAGTAGAACTAGCAACTGTTGGGAGTTGACTAGAGCTTGGCAGTTGTGGGGGTGTTACAATTGGAGGAGAGGATGGGTTCTCACTGGTGGGGTTTACCAAATGAGTATCCTCAAGAGTGGTAGAGATTATACCTGAGATGTGTTGAGTTTTGCTGATCTCAATCAGTTGAATGAGATTGTCAGAGATTGTGTCTTCCTCAACATCATCACCATCAGCTGCACCTCCACTTTGTTGATCTTGTGGTGTGGTAGAACTGGAACTGACAGGGAATTCAGTAATTGGCATCCCTCTTTGAGAAGATGAGCTGGTTGAAGCTTGAATATTTTCAGTATGAACATAGCCAACATCACTTCCAGGAAAGTCATCATCTCCTTCGTCATTGTCACCTCCACTACTGTCAACACCACTATCATGTGCAGCATCATCCTCAGCATCAGGATTAACAGGTTCATCATGTGCTGGTTCATTAAACACATATGCTCTAAACATCATTTCTTGATCAGCAGTGTCCAACAACTCTTCATCCATCCTTTCTTCTTCTACTAAGGCTTCATCTGGAGCATGAGTCATAGACTCTTTAGAATGCTCAGAGATTATATTAGGAGACTCAAAATCATCAGCCACATCTTCCAAAACAACATCCTCCGCATCATCAATTAACTCCTGCATCTCAGGAGTGATTGCAGGACCAGCATCATCTCTTATCAAGTGATACACTTTTTGACCCATCTGTGGGATTGGCATTGTGTTATGTGTAACATTCAGATGTGTATATGCCTCCCACTGCAAAGTTTGTAGAGCAATCAAACTAAGAAATCTGATATAAGGCACATGGGTCCTTGTTGTCTTTTTTACAGTACCCAAAGTTATCTTATCCACCATCTCAGTAAAGATAACCTGAGCAAAATCTACATTCCTTCCAGTCACCAGAGCATGAAGAACCATAAGCTCAGTCTGATTCAATAGATCATGGCTCCCTGATTTATGACCAAAACATCTAATGATGACACCAGCTAAGTACTTCCAGGGGTGACCTAAAACTGACAGCTTGTATCTACCATGAGAGATAGGTTCATTGTATCCAATTAGTGGCAGAACCTCCAAGGTTTGTTCAGCAGTAGCAAAGGGTTGGAATGGAGCAAAATTGGGTATGGATAATGCTTGTTTGAGGGTTTCAACAGAGATGACAATGGGTGTTTGGTTGTTTAAGATAGTGCAAGTAATGGTTTGATTGTTTGGGTGGTATCTGGCAGTGTACCACATCTCCCCAATAATATGAGGGAAGATAAACAGAGGATGAGCAGAAAGGCAGGGAAATAGGGGATGTCCTTTTATGAAGTTAACAATGGGTTCAAATCCCTGATTTGCCTTGGATTGAGGTATGTCGGTGTTGATTATGATATTATTTGGGGTAATGGTGAAGAGAGAGTTAGGAGTAACATTCTCACTTGAAATAGCATTGGGAACCTTAGTAGGGTTGAACATCACCATTGTTGCAGAGCTTGAGAACACGACGATACAGTTACTTGATAGTAGTGAAAGAGAAGGGTTTCGGAGAATGAGAGTTTTGAGAGTTTTGAAAGCGTAAGAAATGAAAAACCGCCCGAAAACACTTTTATATCTTCCTTGGAAACCTAAACTGTCACATAAATATTTTCCATAAAGTAACTGTCACGTCTGCAAAAAAGTAGATAAACGAATAAGATAATAAATACACGGACAACTAACGGACAAGTTAACAGAATTTAAATACTACCTAGCAACATAATAAATACAAATGAGAAATTAATAACATAAGTGTGGGGACACAGAATTTTTTGACTTTTGAAAATCATCAGTTGACAAGAGAGAGTGTCAGCTGATCCATGTTGAGATAAAATAAGTGTCAGCTAATGAGTGCACTTAGCTGAGCTTCTAAGCCTTAGCTGATGGTTTGTCAGCCGAGGTATAGTGTCAGCTGATGATCGTCAGCTGACATAATTCCATTAGTTGATCTACCATGAGTAAAATATGTAGAAGCTTAGATAAGTACATCATTTCACACACAAGTAAAATTATGTTCTCACACTAAATTAATTACCTAAGAAAAGAATATATTACAAGTTTAACATGCCAAGTTTGGATATTAGGAAGTTGAACCGAGACTCATCCAAAGGTTTTGTAAAAATGTCAGCTAGTTGAACATCAGTGTTTATATAGTGCATTGAAACTTTCTTTTTCTGCACATTATCTCTAAGAAAATGATGTCTGATTTCAATATGCTTAGTTTTTTAATGCAAAACAGGATTGTTAGAGATAGATATGGCACTTGTGTTGTCACACAGAATTGGGGAGTTTTCAAACTGTATGTCATAATACAGTAGTTGATTTTGCAGCCATAGCAATTGAGCACAGCAGCTTCCAGCAGCAATGTATTCTGCCTCAGCTATAGAAGTTGAAACAGAGTTCTGTTTCTTGCTTGACTAGCTGACTAATCTTCCACCTAATAATTGACAACCCCCAGATGTACTCTTTTTGTCTAGTGTGCAACCTGCAAAGTCAGAATTAGTGTATCCAACTAACTCAAAATCAGAGTCTTTGGGGTACCAAAGACCTAGATTAGGAGTTCCTTTGAGATACCTGAAAATCCTTTTAACTGCAGCTAAGTGAGATTCTTTGGGATCTACTTGATATCTAGCACAAAGACATGTTGAAAACATAATATCTGGTCTACTTGCAGTGAGATATAAAAGAGATCCAATCATACCTTTATAAGCTGTAATGTTCACTGGTTTACCATCAGTGTCCTTTCCAAGCTTTAAGGCAGTGGACATGGGTGTTTTCATTGAAGAACAATTTTCAAACTCAAATTTCTTAAGTAAGTCATTTACATACTTTGTTTGATGAATGAAAATTCCATCAACCTCTTGTCTTATTTGAAGTCCAAGAAAATAGTTTAGTTCACCCATCATGCTCATCTGATAGTTATCAGACATGAGTTTTGAAAACTTTTTACAAAGATCCAAATTTGTAGACCCAAATATTATATCATCTACATATATTTGTACAAGAATCACATCACCCTTGAATTTCCTTATAAACAAAGTGATATCTATGCTTCCTCTTATAAAACCTTTGTTAATTAGAAAAGAAGAGAGGGTATCATACCAGGCTCTTGGTGCTTGCTTTAGACCATACAAAGCTTTGTTCAAGAAGTATACATGATCTGGCTTGCTTGCATCCTCAAAACCTGGAGGTTGTTTGACATACACCTCTTCCTTCAATTCTCCATTGAGGAAAGCACTCTTAACATCCATTTGGAGAACTTTGAAGTCTTTGAAGGCAGCATAGGCTAGAAACAGTCTTATTGCTTCAAGTCTTGCAACAGGAGCAAAGGTTTCATCATAATCAATACCTTCTTCTTGACAATACCCCTGTGCAACTAACCTTGCTTTGTTTCTAATGATCAGCCCTTGTTCATCCATTTTGTTTCGAAACACCCATTTAGTACCAATGATGGATTTATCCTTTGGTCTTGGCACCAAAGTCCATACATTGTTTCTTGTGAATTCTGCCAATTCTTCTTGCATGGCATTAATCCAGTGAGGATCATTTAGAGCTTCATCCACATTCTTTGGTTCAATCATAGAAACAAAACCTGTATATAAACAGAAATTACAAGCTTTTGATCTTGTTAGTACAGGTGCTTCTATGTTACCTATGACCTGATCTTTAGGATGATCCTTGTGGTCCTTATAGGCATTTTGGATTCTTTGAGAGTTTGGATTATTTTGGATTATGGGAGTTGAAATTCTTTGGTTTGGATCAGCTGATGAGACTTCTGGATGATCAGCTGACAGAATTTCAGGAATGTTATCTGATGAAACTTCTACTGATGAGGGAATGTTTGATATGGAATTAGAGTCCATTGATGTTGAAATATGATTCCCATCATTCAGTAAAAGTGTGTATTGGTTTAAGATTGGATGTGCATTGGTTTGATGAAAATTTGGAATAGTTTCATCTAAATCCTCTACATCAGCTGATGGGAGTGGATCAGCTGATACTGGAATGTTGTCTTCAGTATGTAGCAGATCATTAAATTCCTCACCTGTAGATGGACTAGTAGAACAGGAAGCAACAAAGTCATTTTCATTAAAACTTACATTGATTGATTCTTCTATGACCTTTGTTCTGAGGTTGTAGATTCTGTAAGCTTTGGAGATCACAGAATATCCAACAAAAACACCTTCATCAGCCTTTGGTGCAAACTTTTACAGTTGATCTTTCTGCTTTGTGTATTTTGCTTTGTGCATTTTGCTTTGTGCATTTTGCTTTGTGCATTTTGCTTTGTGCATTTTGCTTTGTGCATTTGGCTTTGTGCATTTTGCTTTGTGTATTTTGCTTTGTGCATTTTGCTTTGTGCATTTTGCTTTGTGCATTTTGCTTTGTGCAATTTTTGTTGATAGAACTAGGTCTTAGGGGGAGTTTGTTGGTGCATAATTGTAAATCCCTAGTTCTTATCAATTCAATACATACATGTTTACTTGAAATGTTAATTCAAATGTGTTTTGATTAATGGTTTGCATGTTTATACATTCTAAGTGGTTACTTATGTTTGTCTTAAGCTTACAAGTACTTAATCATGTGTTGATTTGTGTTTGGAAGTTTAAATATGTGTGAATGTCATCACGTGCGTGATGGGATCACTACGTGCGTAGTGAATCTCACTACGTGCGTGGTGAGATGGTCGATTAAAGTTAAATTAATTATTATTATTACAACTGGTACGTGCGTACTGGACTCGCTTCGTGCGAAGTGAGATACATTACGTGCGTAGTGAAATTAATTACACTATAAATACTGATTAACCGCATATTAGCGCGGGCAATCAAGAGATCGCGGGTAATCGAGTAATCGACGGGGAATGACCTTAAGCCTTAGTGAGCCTTCGAAATTGCAAGTTTAACCTCGGTAATCGCGAACTTAGTGTTAATCTCGAATCCAAGGGCAGCCTTAAGCATTCTATGTGAGTTCTTAGAGTTGTTCTTCGTCCTACTCTGTGTGTTCTTCGTGTTAACTGTGTGCCGGACACCTAAGCAGATCTTAGAATCCTTAGGAGGTTTGGGAAATAGATATTCCGCACTATTTCTCATCCTGGATCAGTCCTAGCATTAGGGTGTTTAGTTTAGAACCCCCACGGTCCTACAAAGTGGTATCAGAGCCTTGTGCTTTGATTGATCACTTTTCCTTAGGTTTCGTGATCTAGGTGTCGTTTTGGTCATTTAGGTGCTTTCGTTTTGTCGTTTTCTAAGTGTTTCTTCGTGCGTATTATCGTCAACAGGGCATTTTTTTGGGTCAAAAATTTTAAGTTTTTACGTTAAAAGGTCTAAACTGTTGAATGTTAGCCGTGCGAAGTTCCTTTCATTACGTGCGTATTGATCTTCAATGCGTGCGTAGTGGTTGTTAGTCCTCTAGAATCTTCGGTAGCCTGTGTGTCTACGCGTGCGTAGTGGGTCATCAACACGTGTGTAGTGACTCTCACTTCACACGTATTGAGTCTGTGTGTTAAATCTTTTTCTTAAAAAACAATTTACTTGTTTCGTACGTAGTCAAGTGACTTCGTGCGTACTAGGTCCCCATTCCGTACGTACCTAAGACTGTGTGATCTTTTGTCAGTCCGTACGTAGTACAGTTTACTACGTGCGTAGTGTGTTCACTTCTTGCGAACTAATCTCACTTCATGCGTAGTGTTTACGTTTGTTTTAGGCTTTAATCATAATGTCTGACATGAGTGCTATGGCTGCCAAACAAACCATAACTGCCCTAAGTAACTTAATTATGGATAATGAACAAGGAGATATTAACAAAGTGCCTAGATTGTTAACCATGGAAGACTACCCATTCTGGAAACCACGTTTTGAAATATTTATCGATGGGGTTGATCCACGGTTGCACCGGGCTATTTCTGCTGATTATGTCGTGCCTAAAGGTGAAGGGAATATCGAAGTTCCCTATGATCAGATGAGTGACGATCAGAGGAAGGCTTATGATGCTGAGAAGAAAGCCTATTCTTATTTGATCCAAGCCATTCCTAATGAGATCTTTCACCAGTTCCGACGGTATAGAACGTCACGTTCCTTGTGGAATGCGCTACAAAAGAGGAATGAGGGGAATGCATCTCTGAAAGAGCTCAAGGCATCCCAGTTGAGAAAGGAGTTTGACCACTTCACTTCATACGTGAATGAAAAGCTTCCAGACCTGATCAACAGATACAACCATCTTCTTAGTGAAATGGATAGTTTGGGGGTGCAGATTTCCGAAAGACAACAAGTTGAGACTCTGTCCAAGGCACTACCCAAAAGCTGGAGGCCGTTCATCATGATTTTAAAGAATGGTGAAGGTTTTGAGGGCATGGATTTGAATGACTTCATTACTAAGCTAAAAGAGCACGAACAGGAGGAGCAAAATCTGGACAGATTGAGCAGCTATGTGCAGAATCCCTCGTTATACTGTACTGGACCCATTGCTTCTCCAGTCACTTCATCAAATGCTCCACTGCAGACAGCTTTTACATCTAACGTTAGTTCTTCAAGCAAGTCTGCTTCTGAAACTCCAAGTGGACCACCATATTCTGCTCCTTCAAGCAAAACGTCTATGCCTGCTTTAAACACTGAGCATTTTAAGCATGGCAGCACTGAAGAAGTAAAGGAGCATATGGGAATGCTTAGTGCGTTGGTCACCTCATATGATGATCTGCTAAAGGGTAAAATCGGAAATGCCTACCTGACTCAGGAAGACTATGACCAGATAGACAACGATGAGATGGAAAGACAGGACATTCTATGGTCCTATGCTAATCTAGTAAGGAGAGCAAAGGCATTAGTCAAAAGGACGGGGATGCAGATTACAGCAACAAAAGATACAAAGCTGGGTTTCGACAAGTCAGCTGTAACCTGCTACAACTGTGGAGAAAAGGGTCATTTTGCAAGAGAATGTGAAAAGCCAAAGAACTCAGGACCCAAGTATCCATTCAGGACATCTCCTGGAAAATCATCAACTTTCACTACCCCAAATAAAGCTGAAACATCCCATGAGGGATCATCTAAGGCAATGTTGGTTATTCAGAAAGATGAGGGGATAGACTGGTCAGTACACTTTCAAGATAATGATGCTTTCGAAGTTTCTGAGACCAACTTGGCCAATATTCAAGACCTGAATGACGATTCACAGTCTGAGGCAGACAGTGTCCACGATGTTTGTGATAACGAGTCTGTATTGCCCACTGATGAGCATAATGTCAAATCTGCTTCAGTGCCAGCTGCCGAACTAACGCCAGTGACTGTTCAACCTGAATCAGAAGATCTTAAGGCGTGCATGACTGGACAAGCTGACTCAAAGGTAAGTAACAATTCTGGCATTCCTTGTGCTTCGTGCAATGACTATGTGCAAAATATTTTATCTTTGAAATCTCAAGTCAGTGATCTTACCTCTAAATTGCATGAAAATTCAATCATTAAAGGTAGGGAAAAGACACTAAAAGATAAAATTGAAAGCTAGAACAAAAAGATTAGAGAACTAGAGGTAGCATTGCTAAACAAACAGGATGCCATAGTTTTCTACATCAATCAGATAGATACACTGAAGCGAGACCTTGCTAGTTCTAAGGTAGATTATGAGACTCTCAATCAGAAACTAAAAAGTTATTCAACTTCATCTTATCTATTTGAGCACATAATCGACCGGAGACCTCAAGGTTCCGATTCAGAGAAAGACAAAAAGGCATACACTAAATGTCCACCACCAGTTTTGAACCAATTGGTGAAAACAGATGTCTTTTCTGAAGCTGACCAACTTCCTCCTAAGGTTGATCAATTTGTTGCATCAACCTCAACATCTGATTTAAAGTTAAAAGGGAAAGTTGGTGAGCCTCAGAAGAAAGAAGTCAAACAAGAAGAAAAGCCTGAATCTGGTATGAGAAAAGTTCTAGGCAATTCTTCTGGACAAGGCACGTTAATGAAAAATGTGCAAGCTGCACTCCGAACCATAGAAAAGGAGGGTGCAAAGTCTCCTGCAACCCGTCCTTATGAGGAAGTTAAAATTTTGCCAAAACAACGTGGTTTAGGAGTTCAGTCAAAAAGTCAAGTAGAGCAAAAAGTGCCACATAACCCTGCAAAACCTCAGTTAAACAAGGTCTGCTATGTGTGCAGGAGACCTGGTCACCTCAGTTATGAGTGTGATCAACAACAACAGAGCTGCAGGGGGAAAGTTGATTCTTTTTCTGAAAATTTTCAAAGGAACAAAACGTTTAATCAAAATAATCAAAAATCAATTAACCCTCATCAGCTCAAAAGGACTGTTGGGGAAACTTCTAGTAAACCCAAAAGTTCCAAGGTTAGTCAGATGGGGAAGGAACCACTTCATAAGGTGATTAATACTTCTAGTGTTTATCACAAGGCTACTCCCCGTCAAGACTTAAAATGGACCAACAAACGTAAAGTCAAAACGTCCAATAGTTCAGATACCAATGTAGACTCCAAAGCTACTGGTATTTGGATTAACATGCCAATTGTTGGAGAAGATGGGAAACCCATGACCATTCGGGCTTGGGTTCCTAATGCTAAGTAACTTTTTACTCTTTGTGCAGGGTGTCTAGGTTTTTGTTCTTAGTGAATGAAAACGGGATGAAAACCAAGTGTGAGGTTGTCCCTGAGGATGCGACTTAGTGTCCTTGTTCGTGTGACTGTGTGTCTAGTTTCTTTGTGGTTATATCTCGTTTGTCTTTGTGTTTATTTTCTGTGTGTCTTTGCGTTTCTATTTTCTTAGTTTTTAGTTTCTTTCGTATTTTAGGGGGAGATAGTTAAGAAAACATAGAAAATACAAAAAAAATCAGAAAAACATAAAAATAAAAAAATAAAAAACTATAATGAGAAGTTGATCCAACTCAAGTGGAAAATGATGGTACACTGGCTTTCAATACAAAGTATGTCTAGTAAAATTAGGACTGAAGGCATGCACACATTCTTGAGAAAACTGTCTGAAAAATTTAGTTAAATCAGATAAGAAACATATGGCGTGTAAGGCATATGATGAGAGTCTAGGCTGATAAGTGGTTATTCATGTGGAAATCCATCAAAGATTCTAACTATCGAGACATTCCAAGTCTACAAGTCAATAACAGTTGAGACTAACTTAGTCTGGTGCACACACCTGTTACCATGCCAAATGTGCTTAGATGACAATGAGCAAAATGTAAAAAGAGGGTGAAAAATTGACCCCAATCTGAGATGTCAAAAGAAATAGATACATAGATCTATTAGTGTTGAATTGTCAAATAGCATAAAATGCAGTGACAAAAGCTCAACAGAAAGATCTATTAGTGTTGAATTGTCAAAGAGCATAAAATGCAGTGACAAAAGCTCAACAGAAATTATCAAAAGAGGTGAAAAATTGACCTCCATGTCAAAGAGCATAATATGCGTTGACAAAATCACAAAGCACATAAGCATGGTGGTTGGGTATTCAAGTTGTGCATCCTACTGAGTGAGTCAAAACACTGTGAGATTTTAAAAGAGATAGTCTTAACCATGTACTCAGTTCTAGATAATCAGAAAATGTTGAAATCAAATATGTCATTATCTGAGGAAAGTTAGATTGACAGACAGAAATTGAGAGAGTATGTTTGTGTCTAAGGTTCTGAAATGAATGATAACTAAGTATAGATGTGCTGGTACTGATTCCATCTTGGAACCTTCTCCCAAAATGATTTAATTTCAGTAATTTGAATTTTTGCAAATCTCTTTAGTGTTTTCATTTCTATCTCTTAGTTTTTAGGTTTTAATTTGTTAACAGTCTGCATTTTCATTTTTCTTTATATTCAGAAAAATACAAAAAGATTTCTAGTGTGTTCTTATCTCTTGGTGTGTTTCTTATGTTTTCGTGTGCTTAAAAGTTTATGACTTGTATTGAAGTTACTAACCGTTGTGTGCTGAGTACAGGATCATCAAGAAAAATTCTAAGTTTATGTGAGAAATTCAATTCGCACGAAGTAAGAACACCTCGCACGAACTGTGTGATATATCGTGCGTTGTGTATGCATACTCCGCGGTCAAGGATCAAGAGGCGAAGTGAATCCCATTTAGCACGATGTGAAGGTCATCACGTGCGAAATGAAGAGTCACTTCGGATGTACACGTCGGGTAACAACACGCGAAGTGAAAGCACATCGCACAGGGGAGTATATAAGCCTATTCCGTGCGTCTACTTCATTACGCGCTCATACTTTCTACAGTACACTCCATTCTCTCTCGATTTTGATTCTGATTTCTGTGTTGAAAGAGTTTTTCGTTCTATTTGTGTGATTCGCCTTTGTGTCGTGATCAATTTGGTATGCTTTTTGCTTCAATCCAAAGGTTGGATCTAAAGTTATGGTCTTGAAGTTACTGACTGTTTATTACTGAGTGCAGTTCTAACAGTATCAAGGTTCACAGATGAGGAACTCATCACATGCGAAATGGAGCCACTACGCATGAGCTACAACTCAACACGTGTGTAGTGCAGGTAAGGGCATAACGAAAGGTATACTTATATTTGTTTGCTTTGTGCATTTTGCTTTGTGTATTTTGCTTTGTGCATTTTGCTTTGTGCATTTTGCTTTGTGCATTTTGCTTTGTGCATTTTGCTTTGTGTATTTTGCTTTGTGCATTTTGCTTTGTGCATTTTGCTTTGTGCATTTTGCTTTGTGCAATTTTTGTTGATAGAACTAGGTCTTAGGGGGAGTTTGTTGGTGCATAATTGTAAATCCCTAGTTCTTATCAATTCAATACATACATGTTTACTTGAAATGTTAATTCAAATGTGTTTTGATTAATGGTTTGCATGTTTATACATTCTAAGTGGTTACTTATGTTTGTCTTAAGCTTACAAGTACTTAATCATGTGTTGATTTGTGTTTGGAAGTTTAAATATGTGTGAATGTCATCACGTGCGTGATGAGATCACTACGTGCGTAGTGAATCTCACTACGTGCGTGGTGAGATGGTCGATTAAAGTTAAATTAATTATTATTATTACAACTGGTACATGCGTACTGGACTCGCTTCGTGCGAAGTGAGATACATTACGTGCGTAGTGAAATTAATTACACTATAAATACTGATTAACCGCATATTAGCGCGGGCAATCAAGAGATCGCGGGTAATCGAGTAATCGACGGGGAATGACCTTAAGCCTTAGTGAGCCTTCGAAATTGCAAGTTTAACCTCGGTAATCGCGAACTTAGTGTTAATCTCGAATCCAAGGGCAGCCTTAAGCATTCTATATGAGTTCTTAGAGTTGTTCTTCGTCCTACTCTGTGTGTTCTTCTTGTTAACTGTGTGCCGGACACCTAAGCAGATCTTAGAATCCTTAGGAGGTTTGGGAAATAGATATTCCGCACTATTTCTCATCCTGGATCAGTCCTAGCATTAGGGTGTTTAGTTTAGAACCCCCACGGTCCTACACCTGATACATAGAAGAGGGATCCCAGTCAGAAGAAGTACAAGCTTTGGCAGCTTTCTTCATGTCCTCATCAAAGGAACTTGTACTTCCAGTGTTGGCCATCAAGCTGAGCTGAGCAGAGAGGACCTCATCTTCATCACTTGAGAGATCTTCCTCAGCCCAATCTTCTTCTTCAGCCACCAACACACTATTATGCGCCTTCTTCTTCTTCTTGTCAAGGATAGCAGCAAGAAGCTTTTTATACTTAGCTTCATAATCAATCTTTTTGTCTGAGCTTGAGGAACCCTTGAAGCCTGTGCTTCCTCTGGACTTACATTCACTGGCATAGTGACCAGTCTTGCCACAGGAAAAGCTACTTTTAGAAGCCTTTGATTTAAACTTGGCTTTTTCTCCTTTGAAAGGTTTCTTCTCAAACCTCTTGACACCCTTTCTTTTCAAGAAAGGTTTGAACCTTTTTACCAACATGGCAGCCTGCTCAACAGCAGCTTCAATGTTGTCCATGTTCTCCAGATCTTCATCCCCATCAGCCACTTGCTCTTCATCAGAAGAATCCTCTTCTTCTTCCTCTTCATCACAGGACTCATCCACCACTATAGCAAAACTCCTGGATCTTGTATCTTTAGACACAAGAGCAGTAGATGGAGCTTTTGCAGCCTCCCTCATATCCTTGGTAGAGAGTTTCCTTTGTTTCACTGATTGTTCATGATTCATAAGGTTTCCATATAAACCAACCAGTGTAAGACCCTTGATTTTCTCACCATGTTTAAGCACAGTGATAAAATGATCCCAAGATTCTGGGAGAGAGTCTAGAAACTTGTTTACAAGTTCCTTGTTGCTCTTGGGAACATCTGCCCTTCTTAAGTCATTAATAAGGCAGTTGAACCTGGTGTAGGTCTGAGTTAGACTTTCACCTTTATGAGCAAATAAGAACTCATATTCTCTTACCAGAAGGAGTTTCTTATTTTTTTTTACACTTCTTCAGTGCCTTCATAAGCAACAGTCAAAGTATCTATCATCTCCTTTGCAGATTTGCAATTAAGAACTTGATGATAGACATCATTTGGTAGTGCAGAGACTAAGGTTGTTCTTGCTTTAACATCAAGATTAACAAGCCTTTTGTCTTCATCAGACCATTGATTTATAGGCTTTAAAATTAGTCTTTCAACAGCAGGAACTTCATCAGTGGCTTCAGTCACATGAATTTTTGAGGAAGGAACATAAGGACCTTCAGTTACAGTTTTGAGCATCACATCATCTAGGCTTGACATATAGAGAAGAACTCTACTCTTCCAGAGAGAAAAGTTTTCTCCATCAAAAGTTGGACACCTTGTGAGTGAGCCATTATTTGAAAAACCATTTGAAGCAGCAACCGGAGTGGCCATTTAGTAGTGTGGGGTAAAAGCAGTTGAAGAGTAAGCAAAACAGATCTTAGATATGAGTTATCTAGCCTGCTCTGATACCAGTTGTTGGTCCCGAATAGATACTACAACAACAAATGTTTGTAGAAGGAGGAGTTGAATACAAACTTTAGCAAATTAAGATTTACAAGACACACGATTTACTTTTATATAATTCTTATTGATATGAATCAAGAATTACATGAACTAGATACGGAAAATCTAAGTTCAATAAAAGGTGGCAACTAAATTTGTCTAACACATAGACTAAGCTAATCTTAAACAACTTATGTCTAAGATGTTCAACACATGAACAAGTTTGTAATACTGAAAGTAAAATGCTAACTCTTCTAGTTCTCAACAAATGAGATTTCAGTATCCAACTATCTATTCGCTTGTTTAGCATGTTTCCATGCATGAGTATATATAAGCAAAGTGGTGTCCGGGTTGATGAAGAGAGAAGAAGACAAAGGTACTTGGTTTAATAATATTATAATAGATAAAGTTAGTGGGTGAAAAGTAAGTTAACTTTATACACAAAGTGTGTAAAGTGAACATACTTTTCAGTAATGAGTGTACCCACTATCTATTATTATATTATTAAAGTACTACATTTATATCTTGGAAAATTAAACTTCTCCTTTCACGCTTGTGCTTTAATCAACACCATGCTTTCAGATGATTTGACTTAACCAAGTATAGAGTTGCCGGCCATACTTATTTGTCAAAGCATATCTTCGAGATCTTCTCTTCTAAAGTATCTTTCTCCTTTTCCAGAGGATAAAGATCTATCCTTTTTGTTTCTTTGCAGATACAAAAAGTGCTAAGTACTTTTACAAAGAAAGATCTAAGGCATAATAGAACAACACATGTTCTGCCTTTGACTTAAGAAAATCTTACACTGAAAAGCTATTAGCTGATTAAAGACTCAGCTAATAAACACTGAACTGCAAATGTAATTTTGCTCAGCTAAGGATAATTGTGAAAGACTCTACTGACTTGACTTGCTCAGATGATCGAAATGCTCAGCTAACAATACAAATCAAAGTATAGCTAATAAACTGATCAAACTAAACTGTCAGCTGATCCCAAGGGCTCAGCTAATCATTTGAGTGTGATCAGCTTATGGAGAGGAGAAAGGATAAGTATAGAATACTTTATCTGACATGTGGAAGACATCAGCTGATCAAAGAGATACTGTCAGCTGATCTTTTGTCTGCTCAGCTGATCGATGAGATACTGTCAGCTGATCATTTGTCTTCTCAGCTGATCTTTTGAAGAGCCCTCAGCTGATGGTTAGCACCATCAGCTGATGCTTTGTAGATGTATAGCTGATGCCTCTTAACTTGTCATTTCTTCTTAGCTGATCTTCCTGAAGCTGGTCCTTTGGCTGATACTCAGTGTACAGCTGACACTTTGATACGTCAGCTGATATTTCTTACTTAGAAATTCTTTAAGTCTAATATGAAAAACAACACATGTTTTTCATTAATCTAAGTCCAAAACTGAATATATGGTTTTGTTAACATCAAATCCTATTTTACTTAATAGACATGTTTGATTTAGGTTTGATATTACTATCTCCCCAACACGCGTGTTGTAATAAGCGCATTATCAATTTTATAATAACAGCATTGTAACACTTCTTCGAAACCGCGGAACGAATATAATTTAGAATACGTTGCAATATAGGATGATCTTTTAGATATGAGAAAAAATTAGAATCGCCCCGTCTGACCTTCTGTGTTATATCATTAGTAATTTCTCCACTAAAAATATGATTGGCTCTATGTTTTGTAGTTAAATATAATATAGAATTATTTAAAGGACCTGGGTGCATTTGAAAAATTGCCATATGAGAAAATCGTAAGATTTTTGAAAAGCAGAAATCGTAAGTTTTATCGTTTGAAAACTAGAAAATGAAAGGTAAGATTACGATATGAGTAGAAAGTATTATATAGAGTTATGTGAATATGAAGTAGCATGTGCTCGTGGAAATACTAAGTAGAGTTGTTAGGTACATTGAAACAGGGTTTAGTAATTCCTCTTTGCCAAATGCGAAATAGGGTTTATTAATTCCCCCTTGGCAAATGCGAAATAGGGTTTATTAATTCCCCCTTGGCAAATGCGAAATAGGGTAGCTGGAGTAGTTCACGTGAGTGATTATTTTGTCACATAATCTTAATGAGGTTAGATGGAGTAGTTCGATAATAAATGAGTATGTTCAACTATCAATTTTTTTACGTGAAATATAGATAATAAATGAAAGTAGGTAATTGTATGGATTTAGATAAAAATGTATTTATTAGATAGATTTTTGTGTTGATTTACCTTTCTACGCGTGTTGTAATAAGCGTATTATCAATTTTACAATAACCGCATTGTAACACTCCTTCGAAACCCACGGAACGTATTTAGATTACGTTCGGGTATAGGATGATATTTTAGGTATGAGATAAATTTAGAATCACCCCGTCGGACCTTCTGTGTTATATCATTAGTAATTTCTCCACTAAAAATATGATTGGCTCTATGTTTTGTAGTTAATTATATTATATAATTATTTAAAGGACCCGGGTGAATTTGAAATATTGCCATATGGGAAAATCGTAAGTTTTTTGAAAAGCAGAAATCGTAAGTTTTTTGAAAAGCAGAAATCGTAAGTTTTATCCTTTGAAAAATAGAAAATGAAAGGTAAGATTGCGATATGAGTAGAAAGTATTATATAGAGTTATGTGAAGATGAAGTAGAAAGTGCTCGTAGAAACACTAAGTAGAGTTGTTGGGTATGTCGAAACAGGGTTTAGTAATTCCTCTTTGCCAAATGCGAAATAGGGTTTATTAATTCCCTGTTGGCAAATGCGAAATAGGGTTTAGTAATCCCCCCTTGGCAAATGCGAAATAGGGTAGCTGGAGTAGTTCACGTGATTCCTTATATTGTCACTTCATCTTAATGAGGTTAGATGGAGTAGTTCGATAATAAATGAGTATGTTCAGCTATCAATTTCTTATGTGAAATATAGATAATAAACGAAAGTAGGTAATTTTATGGATTTAGATAAAAATATATTTTTTAGATAGATTTTTGTGTTGATTTACCTTTCTACGCGTGTTGTAATAAGCGCATTATCAATTTTATAATAACCGCATTGTAACATTCCTTGGAAACCCGTGGAACGAATATAATTTAGAATACGTTCCGGTATAAGATGATCTTTTAGGTATGAGAAAAATTAGAATCACCCCGTCGGACCTTCTGTGTTATATCATTAGTAATTTCTCCACTAAAAATATGACTGGCTCTATGTTTTGTAGTTAAATATAATATAAAATTATTTAAAGGACCTGGGTGTATTTGAAAAATTGTCATATGAGAAAATCGTAAAATTTTTGAAAAGCAGAAATCGTAAGTTTTATTGTTTGAAAACTAGAAAATGAAAGGTAAGATTGCGATATGAGTAGAAAGTATTATATAGAGTTATGTGAAGACGAAGTAGCGTGTACTCTTGGAAATACTAAGTAGAGTTGTTAGGTATGTTGAAACAGGGTTTAGTAATTCCTCTTTGCCAAATGCGAAATAGGGTTTATTAATTCCCCCTTGGCAAATGCGAAATAGGGTTTAGTAATCCCCCCTTCTCAAATGCGAAATAGGGTAGCTGGAGTAGTTCACGTGATTGATTATTTTGTCACATAATCTTAATGAGGTTAGATGGAGTAGTTCGATAATAAATGAGTATGTTCAACTATCAATTATTTTACGTGAAATATAAATAATAAATGAAAGCAGGTAATTGTATGGATTTAGATAAAAATGTATTTATTAGATAGATTTTTATGTTGATTTACCTTTCTACGCGTGTTGTAATAAGCGCATTATCAATTTTACAATAACCGCATTGTAACACTCCTTCGAAACCCGCGGAACGAATTTAGAATACGTTCCGGTATAGGATGATCTTTTAGGTATGAGATAAATTTAGAATCACCCCGTCGGACCTTATGTGTTATATCATTAATAATTTCTCCACTAAAAATATGATTGACTCTATGTTTTGTAGTTAATTATATTATATAATTATTTAAAGGACCTGGGTGAATTTGAAAAATTGCCATATCGGAAAATCGTAAGTTTTTTGAAAAGCAGAAATCCTATGTTTTTTGAAAAGCAGAAATCGTAAGTTTTATCCTTTGAAAACTAGAAAATGAAAGGTAAGATTGCGATATGAGTAGAAAGTATTATATAGAGTTATGTGAAGATGAAGTAGAATGTGCTCGTGGAAACACTAAGTAGAGTTGCTGGGTATGTTGAAAAAGGATTTAGTAATTCCTCTTTGCCATATGCGAAATAAGGTTTATTAATTCCCCCTTGGCAAATGTGAAATAGGGTTTAGTAATCCCCCCTTGGCAAATGCGAAATAGGGTAGCTGGAGTAGTTCACGTGATTGCTTATATTGTCACACCATCTTAATGAGGTTAGATGGAGTAGTTCGATAATAAATGAGTATGTTCAGCTATCATTTTTTTTATGTGAAATATAGATAATAAATGAAAGTAGGTAATTGTATGGATTTAGATAAAAATGTATTTATTAGATAGATTTTTGTAAAAATTGCCATATCGGAAAATCGTAAGTTTTTTGAAAAGCAGAAATCCTATGTTTTTTGAAAAGCAGAAATCGTAAGTTTTATCCTTTGAAAACTAGAAAATGAAAGGTAAGATTGCGATATGAGTAGAAAGTATTATATAGAGTTATGTGAAGATGAAGTAGAATGTGCTCGTGGAAACACTAAGTAGAGTTGTTGGGTATGTTGAAAAAGGATTTAGTAATTCCTCTTTGCCATATGCGAAATAAGGTTTATTAATTCCCCCTTGGCAAATGTGAAATAGGGTTTAGTAATCCCCCCTTGGCAAATGCGAAATAGGGTAGCTGGAGTAGTTCACGTGATTGCTTATATTGTCACATTATATTAATGAGGTTAGATGGAGTAGTTCGATAATAAATGATTATGTTCAGCTATCAATTTTTTATGTGAAATATAGATAATAAATGAAAGTAGGTAATTGTATGGATTTAGATAAAAATGTATTTATTAGATAGATTTTTGTGTTGATTTACCTTTCTACGCGTTGTGTAATAAGCGCATTATCAATTTTATAATAACCGCATTGTAACACACCTTCGAAACCCGCGGAACGAATTTAGAATATGTTCCGGTATAAGATGGTCTTTTAGGTATGAGAAAAATATATAATCACCCCGTCGGACCTTCTGTGTTATATCATTAGTAATTTCTCCACTAGAAATATGATTGGCTCTATGTTTTGTAGTTAAATATAATATAGAATTATTTAAAGGACTTGGGTGCATTTGAAAAATTGCCATATGAGAAAATCGTAAGATTTTTGAAAAGAAGAAATCGTAAGTTTTATCGTTTGAAAACTAGAAAATGAAAGGTATGATTGCGATATGAGTAGAAAGTATTAAATAGAGTTATGTGAAGATGAAGTAGCATGTGCTCGTGGAAATACTAAGTAGAGTTGTTAGGTATGTTGAAACAGGGTTTAGTAATTCCTCTTTGCCAAATGCGAAATAGGGTTTATTAATTCCCCCTTGGCAAATGCGAAATAGAGTTTAGTAATCCCCCCTGGCAAATGCGAAATAGGGTAGCTGGAGTAGTTCACGTGATTGATTATTTTGTCACATAATCTTAATGAGGTTAGATGGAGTAGTTCGATAATAAATGAGTATTTTCAACTATCAATTTTTTTACGTGAAATAAAGATAATAAATGAAAGTAGGAAATTGTATTGATTTAGATAAAAATGTATTTATTAGATAGATTTTTGTGTTGATTTACCTTTCTACGCGTGTTGTAATAAGCGCATTATCAATTTTATAATAACCGCATTGTAACACTCCTTCGAAGCCCGTGGAACGAATATAATTTAGAATACGTTCCGGTATATGATGATCTTTTAGGTATGAGAAAAAATTAGAATCACCCCATCGACCTTTTGTGTTATATCATTAGTAATTTCTCCACTAAAATATGATTGGCTCTATGTTTTGCAGTTAAATATAATATAGAATTATTTAAAGGACGTGGGTGCATTTGAAAAATTGCCATATGGGAAAATCGTAAGATTTTTGAAAAGCAGAAATCGTAAGTTTTTTTAAAATCAGAAATCGTAAGTTTTATCCTTTGAAAACTAGAAAATGAAAGGAAAAATTGCGATATGAGTAGAAAGTATTATATAGAGTTATGTGAAGATGAAGTAGCATGTGCTCGTGGAAACACTAAGTAGAGTTGTTGGGTATGTTGAAACAGGGTTTAGTAATTCCTCTTTGCCAAATAGGGTTTAGTAATCCCCCCCTTGGCAAATGCGAAATAGGGTAGCTGGAGTAGTTCACGTGATTGCTTATATTGTCACATCATCTTAATGAGGTTAGATGGAGTAGTTCGATAAAAAATGAGTATGTTCAGCTATCAATTTTTTTACCTTAATATAGATACTAAAGGAAAGTAGGTAATTGTATGGATTTAAATAAAAATGTATTTATTAGATAGATTTTTGTGTTGATTTACCTTTCTACGCGTGTTGTAATAAGCGTATTATCAATTTTATAATAACCGCATTGTAACACTCATTCGAAACCCGCGGAACGAATTTAAAATACGTTGCGGTATAGGATGATCTTTTAGGTATGAAAAAAATTTGGAATCACCCCGTCGGACCTTTTGTGTTATATCATCAGTAATTTCTCCACAAAAAATATGATTGGCTCTATGTTTTGTAGTTAAATATAATATAGAGTTATTTAAAGGACCTGAGTGCATTTGAAAAATTGCCATATGGGAAAATCGTAAGATTTTTGAAAAGCAGAAATCGTAAGTTTTTTGAAAAACATAAATCGTAAGTTTAATCCTTTGAAAACTAGAAAATGAAAGGTAAGATTGCGATATGAGTAGAAAGTATTATATAGAGTTATGTGAAGATGAAGTAGCATGTGCTTTTGGAAACACTAAGTAGAGTTGCTGGGTATGTTGAAACAGGGTTTAGTAATTCCTCTTTGCAAAATGCAAAATAGGGTTTTATAATTCCCCCTTGGCAAATGCGAAATAGGGTTTAGTAATCCTCCCCTTGGCAAATGCGAAATAGGGTAGCTGGAGTAGTTCACGTGATTGCTTATATTGTCACATCATCTTAATGAGGTTAGATGGAGTAGTTCGATAATAAATGAGTATATTCATCTATCAATTTTTTTATGTGAAATATAGATAATAAATGAAAGTAGGTAATTGTATGGATTTAGATAAAAATGTATTTATTAGATAGATTTTTGTGTTGATTTACCTTTCTACGCGTTGTGTAATAAGCGCATTATCAATTTTATAATAACCGCATTGTAACACCCCTTCGAAACCCGCGGAACGAATTTAGAATATGTTCCGGTATAAGATGGTCTTTTAGGTATGAGAAAAATATATAATCACCCCGTCGGACCTTGTGTGTTATATCATTAGTAATTTTCTCCACTAGAAATATGATTGGCTCTATGTTTTGTAGTTAAATATAATATAGAATTATTTAAAGGACCTCGGTGCATTTGAAAAATTGCCATATGGGAAAATCTTAAGATTTTTGAAAAGCAGAAATAGTAAGTTTTTTGAAAATCAGAAATCGTAAGTTTTATCCTTTAAAAACTAGAAAATGAAAGGTAAGATTGCGATATGAGTAGAAAGTATTATATAGAGTTATGTGAAGATGAAGTAGCATGTGCTCGTGGAAATACTAAGTAGAGTTGCTGGGTATGTTGAAACAGGGTTTAGTAATTCCTATTTGCAAAATGCGAAATAGGGTTTATAAATTCCCCCTTTGGCAAATGTGAAATAGGGTATAGTAATCCCCCCTTGGCAAATGCTAAATAGGGTAGTTGGAGTAGTTCACGTGATTGCTTATTGTCACATCATCTTAATGAGGTTAGATGGAGTAGTTTGATAATAAATGAGTATGTTCAGCTATCAATTTTTTTACGTGAAATATAGATAATAAATGAAAGTAGGTAATTGTATGGATTTAGATAAAAATGTATTTATTAGATAGATTTTTGTATTGATTTACCTTTTTACGCGTGTTGTAATAAGCGCATTATCAATTTTATAATAACCGCATTGTAACACTTCTTCGAAACCCGCGGAACGAATATAATTTAGAATACGTTCCGGTATAGGATGATCTTTTAGATATGAGAAAATTTTAGAATCACCCCGTCGGACCTTCTGTGTTATATCATCAGTAATTTCTCCGCTAAGAAAATTGATTAGCTATATGTTTTGTAGTTAAATATAATATAGAATTATTTAAAGGACCTGGGTGCATTTGAAAAATTGTCTTATGGGAAAATCGTAAGATTTTTGAAAATCAGAAATCGTAAGTTTTTTGAAAAGCAGAAATCATATGTTTTATCCTTTGAAAACTAGAAAATGAAAGGTAAGATTGCGATATGAGTAGAAAGTATTATATTGAGTTATGTGAAGATCAAGTAGCATGTGCTCGTGGAAACACTAAGTAGAGTTGCTGGGTATGTTGAAACAGGGTTTAGTAATTCCTCTTTGCCAAATGCGAAATAGGGTTTATTAATTCCCCCTTGCCAAATGCGAAATATGGTTTAGTAATCCCCCCTGGCAAATGCGAAATACGATAGCTGGAGTAGTTCACGTGATTGCTTATATTGTCATATCATCTTAATGAGGTTAGATGGAGTATTTCGATAATAAATGAGTATGTTCAGCTATCAAATTTTTTACGTGAAATATAGATAATAAATGAAAGTAGGTAATTGTATGGATTTAGATAAAAATGTATTTATTAGATAGATTTTTGTGTTGATTTACCCTTCCACGCGTGTTGTAATAAGTGCATTATCAATTTTATAATAACCGCATTGTAACACTTCTTCGTAACCCGCGGAACGAATATAATTTAGAATACGTTCCGGTATAGGATGATCTTTTAGGTATAAGAAAAATTTATAATCACTCCGTCGGACATTCTGTGTTATATCATAAGTAATTTCTCAACTAAACATATGATTGGCTCTATGTTTTGTAGTTAAATATAATAAAGAATTATTTAAAGGACCTGAGTGCTTTAAAAAAATTGCCATGTGGGAAAATAGTAAGATTTTTGAAAAGCAGAAATCGTAAGTTTTATCCGTTGAAAAGTAGAAAATGAAAGGTAAGATTGCGATATGAGTAGAAAGTATTATATAGAGTTATGTGAAGATGAAATAGCATGTGCTCGTGGAAACACTAAGTAGAGTTGTTGGGTATGTTGAAACATGGTTTAGTAATTCCTCTTTGCCAAATGCGAAATAGGGTTTATTATTTCCACTTTGGCAAATGCGAAATAGGGTTTAGTAATCCCCCTTGGCAAATGCGAAATAGGGTAGCTGGAGTAGTTCACGTGATTGCTTATATTGTCACATCATCTTAATGAGGTTAGATGGAGTAGTTCGATAATAAATGAGTATGTTCAGCTATCAATTTTTTTACGTGAAATATAGATAATAAATGAAAGTAGGTAATTGTATGGATTTAGATAAAAATTTATTTATTAGATAGATTTTTGTGTTGATTTACCTTTCTACGCGTGTTTTAATAAGAGCATTATCAATTTTATAATAACCGCATTGTAACACTCATTCGAAACCCGCGGAACGAATTTAGAATACGTTCGGGTATAGGATGATCTTTTAGGTATGAGAAAAATTTATAATCACCCCGTCGGACCTTCTGTGTTATATCATCAGTCATTTCTCCACTAAAAATACGATTGGCTCTAATTTTTGTAGTTAAATATAATAAAGAATTTTTTAAAGGACCTGGGTGCATTTGAAAAATTGCCATATGAGAAAATCGTAAGATTTTTGAAAAGCAGAAATCGTAAGTTTTTTGAAAAGCAGAAATCGTAAGTTTTATGCTTTGAAAACTAGAAAATGAAAGGTAAGATTGCGACATGAGTAGAAAGTATTATATAGAGTTATGTGAAGATGAAGTAGCATGTGCTCGTGGAAACACCAAGTAAAGTTGCTGGGTATGTTGAAACACGGTTTAGTAATTCCTCTTTGCCAAATGCGAAATAGGGTTTATTAATTCCCTCTTGGCAAATTCGAAATAGGGTTTAGTAATTCCCCCTTGGCAAATGCGAAATAGGGTAGCTGGAGTAGTTCACGTGATTGCTTATATTGTCACATCATCTTAATGAGGTTATATGGAGTAGTTCGATAATAAATGAGTATGTTCAGCTATCAATTTTTTTACGTGAAATATAGATAATAAATTAAAGTAGGTAATTGTATGGATTTAGATAAAAATGTATTTATTAGATAGATTTTTGTGTTGATTACCCTTCCACGCATGTTGTAATAAGTGCATTATCAATTTTATAATAACCGCATTGTCACAAAATTGTTACATGTGAAGATGAGTACAATAGATTTCTTTCAACTACAAAACTCTTCTGACGAAATCAATGATAAAGAAGAAGAAAATGATATTTTTGAGGATGGAAAGGTATGTTATAATAATAAACTCAACTTATATATATTCTGTTTATAATTTTTTAGCATGAGTCATTATATAAATTTTGACTGTTTTAAAATGTTTTGAAAAAGTAAATATATGTTATATATGATTCTTTCATATAAAGATATTATGATAAATTATTTTGAAAAAGTATGTTATAATTGTCACATCATCACGTGATGGCTTCTAACAGGGTTCTTTTGTTTGAAAAAGTATGTCATACTCTTTCATATGAAGAGTAGTTCACGTAACACCCTTATGTTTTTACCTTGTCACAATTAATGTTGTGTGCGACACCCTTAAGCTAGCTATTGTGATATGATTAAGCTAGCTATTGTGATATGATAATCTTTGTGACAGAAAAGTCAAATTCATGCACCTAGTTTGTGTTTAATGTGAGTTGATGTTCATTAATCTTGATAATTGATTATACTTACCATTGGCAGGTTTTTAAATCTCGTGAAGAGTTAAAAGATTGGATGAAAACAATTGGCCGGCGACAGTGTTATGCTTTCGTTACAAAACGATCCAAAAAAATAGAAACATTGTATTTGCATGTGATCGTGGCGGTATTTGTAAAAGTGAAAGCCGTGTAAGAAATACCGGAACACGTAAAATAGACTGTCCATTTTTAGAAGGGAAATATATAATGTCAAATGATACATGGGTATTTTAGGTGAAAAATCTTCAACACAACCATTATCCTTCGGAATACCTAGAAGGTCATGCGTATCTTAGAAGATTTAATGACAATGAGCTTAACACTGTTAAAGATTTATCATCAAAAAATCTTAAACCACGTAACACTGTTAAAGATTTATCATCAAAAAATCTTAAACCACGTGATATTTTGTCTACAATAAAAAAAGAAAATTCTGAAAACGTTTCTATCATAAAAACTGTTTACAACGGACGACAAAAATTTAAGATAATGAACACTGGTTGAAAAACAAAGATGCAAGAGCTTCTGTCTTATTTACAGTGTGAGGGCTATATGTATTTTACAAAAGCTGCTTCTTCTATAGATAAACTAGAAGATTTGTTTTTTGCTCGTTCGACATCTTTGGAGAAGTGGCGAGCCTTCCCGCATGTGATGTTAGTTGACGCAACTTATAAAAGAAATAAGTTTCAGTTGCCTTTACTTGAGATTGTTGGTTGCACTTCAACTAATATGACATTTTATGTAGCATTTGTATTACTTGGAATTCGATATTGTATCATCATTTAACGATTCCAAGGCCTAATAATCGGTCAATTGCTTCCTTGCTGTTCATTCATCTTCCTTGTTGTTCAACTATTCGTAAGTCATATGATCTGTCGATTACAAGGACTTCTGTGGGCTCTTATGCGTTTGTTTTTATTTTCCTTCCTTGCTATTCCTCGAGTTCTGAGACAAGGTTTGTTTTCAAATACTTTTGTGGGTAATGGGTTCTTTGTCTAATTCATATATTCTAAATAAAAGTGAAAGAGAGTTGACCAATGATGGTGAAATAAATTGGATACTTTGAGTTTTAAATTGAAGTTCAGCGCCTTGGATCGTACTCTCTTGCTCTTTTTTATATAATTTGTTTTATATAATTATTTTCCATAAAAACAAGAGTATAAGAGTACGGACAAATGATGTACATTAGATATTAAGAATTTGATCAAAAAGTTGATTTCATTAGTTAATGTGTTACTATGCTCAATTTTTTTTTGAAAAGCAAACATTATATTAATTAACGCTCCTCATGAGATTTGAGGGGAGAGTTACATGATAGTTGTTAACTCTATAAATGCCTCTTTAGAGATAGCATTTATTCAATAACAACCTCACAGTTACACTAAGAAAAAGTAATGAACATCTAACTACTGAATTGAAAATGTTTAAGCGCCTATTATATTAACTACTTCCGGTCCGTTTAGCCAATCGAGCCAAGTGAGTGAAGAGTCCTTTTTATTTCTTGCCTTTAACCATTGAAAGAGTAACAATTTCACTTGAAATCCTGTACACCACTTGTTCACGTTTTGAGACCCAAATATCTTCTCGTTTCGCAATCTCCAAGTAACGTATGCCGTTGTTCTTACTACGAGGGACCAGATCTTAAGATTTTTTCTTTTTTTTTTTTTTTTTTTTGAACGACAATAGTTATATAACTTGATAAACAAGTACACAATAACACACATGATACACGATCACTCACAACATCATACATTCTCACATCGACTACCACACAAAAACATCGTGTATCATATGAGAATTATCTCACCACATGTAAATCTCACCTAGAAACTCACCCAAACCCACAAGAGTCACACAGTTAAGTCGCCAGCATCGCAACAGGATCTCAACCCAGCAGATCAGAATCACCATCAAGCACTTGAGCCGTAACAGGCCTACACATAAACACCACCTTGTAACACACATAAACTCGCTAGAGCGGCGGCAGTAACGTAGACACCCTACAGGCGGCGACGGTGAAATTGGATCTAAACCCCATGACGGCGGTGAAATTGGATCTTAAGATTTTTTCTTGATATCTTTGATTTGGCTTGATCTTCTAGTTCCGAAATGACACCCCTCCCTAAAATGATAGCCCCCACCAATGATGTATTTCGTCCCACACTGGCTTGATTAAAGAACATTGAAATATGGCGTGTTTTACTGATTCTGTTTCGTCCATGCACCAGGGACATAAAATCAAAGGGGTGTCCACCCCTCTTTCAAGTAAGTTGTAACCGGTAACCTCTGTCGGTCTACCCTTAAAGGAAAAACGCAACCTTTTTTGGGACCAAATGAGACCAGAAGGTTTTTGCTTCATTTGTATGTTGTTCGCGTTGATCCTGTTGCCGTGCTTCATCGATCGCTTTTCTGCAGCCTTTAACCGAGAATAATCCGTCCTTCGAGAGAGAACAAAACCATCTATCTTTCGAATCCTTCTGCAATGAAACGTCTTTGAGAACCTCCAAAAGACCGTCATATTCATTTGCAATTTTCCAGACCCAACCCGAATCAGCCCACTCCCCCATATCGTAGATATAACTGTTTTGATTGCCAATTTTGTTGAAAATTATCGAAAAAGAGGTGGCTAAATTGTTACTATCCAACCATACATCTTTCCAGAATCGAATTTTTTTACCGTCTCCTACAATGCTTCTAAAAGAAGACGGTAAATTTAAGCCTAATTTCAAAACGTCAGATCCCGCTTTTATAATATCCCCCCACATACCTGGGAATGATTTTGACGGATTTAGAACCAGCCCGCCATCCTCACCATAGATACTCGAAATGATTTTGACCCACAAGGAGTTTTTTTCGTCTAAGAACCGCCACCACCATTTTGCAAAAAGACTCTTATTTTAAGTTGATAGATTCCCGATATCAAGACCCCCCCTCCCGAATGGTTTCATGACACTATCCCACGCCACCCATGGAATTTTTTTGTTGTTAAGACCCCTGCCCCAAAAGAAAGACCTTCTAAGCTTATCAAAGTGCAAAATGATACTGTTGGGAGCGCAAAACAATGAGACGAAGTATATAGGCAAACTGGTCCGTAAAGCTTTTGATAGTGTAAGACGTCCACCGAACGATAACGATCCCGCTTTCCAATTACTTAATTTATGCTCGAATTTTGAAGAGACCTTTTCCCAGTGACTTTTTTTCTTCATTGAAGCATCAATCAGGACTCCTAAGTAATTGCAATTTGTTCCTCCAACCTCACATCCCACCGCATTTGCCATTTGAGTTTCTTCTTCTTTTTCCACCCCAATCCCAATCAAACAACTTTTACCCCAATTTACTTTTAAACCCGGCCATTATGACCAACATTTCAGAAGACTGGTGATTGCTTTTATATTATTTCGTGACCATTTTCCAAGAATAATGGTGTCATCGGCATACTATACATGCGAGATCTGGTTGTTTTGAGACCCAACCTGTATCCCATGGAATGCGTTTCTTTGGACAGCTTCTTGTAGCATGATATTCAAACCTTCCGCTGCAATAAAAAACAAGTATGGAGCTAACGGGTCACCCTGACGCAACCCTTTTTCTACTTTGAACTCTTTTGTTGGTGACCCATTTATCAGGAGCGAAATGTATGAGGATTGTAGACACGCCTTTATCCAAGCTATCCATTTCACACCAAATCCCATGACTGCCAACAAATTCAGCAAGAAATCCCATTGGACGTTGTCATAAGCTTTCTGAAAATCTAGCTTGAGTACCAAACATTTCTTTTTTCTCTTTTTTACATTTCGTAAAACTTCACTACAAATCATAATGCCATCCAAGATAGATCTTTCCTTTATAAACGCGGACTGCACGTCCCCTATTAACTTACTAATCACCTTTTTTAAACTCAAGGAAAGCAGTTTGGTTAAAATTTTGTAGTAACACTCAATGAGGTTGATAGGTCTAAAGTCATTAAATGCTAAAGGATCCGAAACTTTTGGAATTAGGGTGTTGAAGAAGAATTGCATCCTTTAATCAAATCCCAAAAGTGCTTAAAGAACAGGAAGTTGAAGCCATCGGGGCCGGCTACTTTATTGCTTCCACATTGAGACACCGCCTCCGAAATCTCTTTTTCCGTAAATCTAGATTCTAACATTTCCTTATATAACTCATTTATACTGTTAAATTTTTTTGAAGAGAAACTTACAGAAGTTGAGGCTGCTGCCGTATAGAATTCTTTGAAGTAATTCACTGCTCCCGCTTTTATAGCTTGAATATCTTCCTGCCATAACCCCTCCGACGACATGCCAATTATATTATTTGCCCGCCTTCTTTTACATATAGAAGCATGAAAGAATTTGGTGTTTTCTTCCCCTCCAGCTGCCCATTTCACCCTGGATTTTTGCTTTAGCATTTTCTTGCAAAAATTTTCTTTTTCAGCCAACTTTTTTATTGTTTCCAGCCATGTCGCTTTCTCATTTGAAACCATCGTTGACTCTTCTGCTTTAATCTCCAATTTGGTAGACTCTTCTCTTAAGCATTCAATCTCTTTTTCAATATTCCCAAAGTTGTTTTTGGACCACGATTTTAGTGCCACCATTACACGTTTTAGATTTTCCATGAATTTGCAGTCGGGGATGTTGTTCTTTCTTCCCAATCAACTTTCACAACAAGATTGCTTTCAGCATGCTTAATCCTGTTGGAATCAGATCACAGGGACCACACTAACACACCAAGATAAAGAATAAAAGATGACTTTTTAAGAGATCAGAATTTGGATAGAAATACTTGTTGCTGTGACTTCGATTGAAACAAAGGAAAACGTTCAGTTACATCATCTACGAAAAACAGAAAACAAATAAGTACTTAAAAGCAACAATAAACCATTACTCCACTATCCATAAAACTTGGAAACACTACTTAAAAATTAACCTCCTACTAAACCCACTACTTTTAAAACTAAAGTAGTCAACAGAAGATGCCACGTCAGAATTAACACAACATTTTCCCCCTTTAATTCTGAGCTTGATCTTCCAGGTTCTTCACTCCAAGATAGTCTCGCATCTCCTGAAATTTTATCCGACTCAGTGCCTTAGTCAAAATGTCTGCCCTTTGTTCTTCTCCACTCACATGTTCTACGAGTATGGACCCTTTCTCAATGTATTCACGGATGAAATGGTATCGTATATCTATATGCTTGCTTCTTCCGTGAAAAACGGGATTCTTCATCAGTGCAATAGCTCACTTGTTGTCAACGAAGAGCTTCACACATTTAGCTTTTGAGCTAGTAAAATCAGCCAACAACCCTCTCAACCACAGTGCTTGACAAACAGCAGATGATGCTGCCATGAATTCTGCTTCACACGATGACAAAGCAACCGTATTTTGTTTTTGTGAGCACCAGGTGATAAGGTTTCCAGAATAGTAGAAAGTTGTTCCGGTCGTTCCCTTTCGATCTTCTTTATCCATCCCGTGGCTACTATCACTGTAACCAAATAGCTCTGCATTTCCTCCTCTCTTGTAGTTCAGCCCATAGTTCACTGTTCCTCGAACATACCTTAAAATTTGCTTGACAGCCATGAGGTGACTTTCCTTCGGTGACTTCATATAACGACTTACTACGCCCACTGAATAACTTAGGTCCAGCCTGGTGTGAATCAGGTAACGAAGGCTCCCGACGAGACGCCTATAATCAGTTGCATTTACCGATACTCCACCACCATCTTTTGTAAGATTAAGCTTAGGATCCATAGGGAATTTTGAAGCATTACACTCCCCCATTCTAGCAGATTGCAACACCTTCTTTGCATAATCTGATTGACTAATTTCGATGCCATCTTTCTTCTGTTGAACTTCAATACCCAAGTAATAAGAAAGTCTTCCCAAGTCTGTCATGTCAAATACCCTTTTCATTTGTTGTTTAAACATCGAAATCTCCTGTTCACATGTGCCTGTTACTATCAAATCATCAACATAGACACCCACCAATAAACGTGTTTTCGGTTTCTCCCGTTTGTAAACTGCATTTTCGTGAGGGCAGCGACAAAAACCCAATTCTCGTAATTCTTTGTCGAGCCGTTGGTTCCAAGCTCTCGGTGCTTGGTGTACACCATAAAGTGCCTTGTACAACCTGTACACCATGTCCTCCTTACCCGTGACTACAAAACCGTCGGGTTTTCTCACGTATACCTCTTCTTGTAAATAGCCATTTAGAAAAGCTGACTTTACATCCAAATGATGAACATACCAGCCTTCACAAGCAGCCAAAGCAAGCAAGGTTCTTACTGTTTCAATACGTGTTACTGGAGCAAAAACCTCCTGGTAATCAAGGCCCTTTTGCTGCACGTAACCCTTTGCAACCAACCTTGCCTTGTGCTTGGTTATATTCCCCTGAGCATCTTTCTTTAGCTTGAAGATCCATTTCAGATCTATTGGCCTGCGTCCCTGAAGCAAGGGCATCAACTTCCATGTTTCATTTTTGTTAATGGAATCCATCTCAGCTTTCATGGCTTGCTTCCAGTCATTATCTTTCATGGCTTCAATATAGGAAGTTGGTTCTTCTCCTACAAACATTAACTCTTCCTCCACCAGCTGAGCACAATTATAAACATCAGATATAGGATGAAAACCACGTACTGGTGTGTGATCAAATTCCGCTGGACTCTCCCTTGAACTCGGTGTTCCGAGCATATCGGTTCCCACAAAATCTGTGTTGTACGACGTGCTACCAGACATCTGATGGTATCAACGAAGAGGGTGGGCTTTGAGGTTCTGCCATTGTAGTACTAAATTCATCGATCCTTTCTGTTGAACTATTCAAGCTAGCAGCTCTTGTAGGAGTTTCTGTTTGATCATTTGACCAACATGGACCGGTACTGGGCTCAGCTTCTTGGGCCTTACTCCAACCCCAACTCAAATGTTCTTCAAAAACTACATCTCGGGCTACAATTACCTTCTTCAAAGTAGGGTTATACAATCTGTAGCCTTTACTTCCTTCTTCAACTCCAAGGTGCACCGCTTTAATACTACGATCGCTGAGTTTTGTGAGTTGGTGTCCTGGTTTCTTCACATGAGCTACGCATCCAAAGACCTTGAGATGCCCCAACGATGGTTTTCGACCTTTCCAAGCCTCATAAGGTGTCATCTGTTTTACCCCTTTTGTTGGAACTCGATTAAGAAGGTAGACTGCGTGTCGCACAGCTTCTCCCCACAGTTCATCTGGTACATTCATCGACTTCATCATTGCACTAGTAGTCTCCATAATCGTTCTGTTTCTCCGTTCGGCAACCCCGTTTTGTTGAGGAGAATAGGGCACGGTGAGTTGGCGTTTGATACCCTCGTGATCACAAAATTCTTTAAATTGTTGTGACGTGAACTCACCACCACGATCTGTTCTCAACTCCTTCACCTTATGCTTGATTTCCAATTCAACCTGTTTCTTGAATCTTTTGAAGGTTGGAAAAGCCTCATCCTTTGTTTTGATCAAAAATACCCACATGTATCTACTGAAGTCGTCCACGATTAAGAAAAAATAACGGTTGCCACCTGTTGTTTGTGGTGTCAGCATGTAATAATTCTAAAGGGTACTCTGCTCGAAATTTTGCTTCTTGTGGGAAAGGTCTCCTGGTCTGCTTCCCAACTAAACACCCTTCACAGACTTTTGATGGAGCTTTGACTCTAGGCATGTTAGTCACCATTCCTTTATTTACCATGTGTTCCATAACTTGAAAATTGATATGCCCCATTCTTGCGTGCCAAAGCCACGTATCATCATTTAATCTCTTTGCCATGCATGTGGGTTGAGAATTTTGCAAAGCTATTTTATACAACCTGTTTAGCGATCTCTTCACTTTCATGATCAATCTTCCATTTCCATCATGTATTCTTAGAAATTCACCTAGCATTTCAATTTTGTAGCCTTCTTCAGTGAGTTGGCCAAGGCTCATTATGTTGCTTCGTAACGCCGGGATGTAATAAACATCCGTTATAACGCGTTGCTCTCCGGTTTTTCCTTCCAAAATGATTGACCCTCTTCCTTCAATCTGTACCTTAGAACCATCTCCAAACCTCACTTGGCCTGATACTTTACCATCGAGACATGCAAACAGAAACCTATCCCCGGTCATGTGATTGCTAGCTCCATTGTCAAGGTACCACACATTCTCTCCATCTTCTTTGATCGACTCATGTTGCTTTGGGAACACCTTGTCTTCATTAAGCAACACCATTTCATTTTCTGGTTCATCATGCACAGTAAACAAGAGAGCTAGTTCATCCTCATGGGCTTGGGTCAGATTAGCTTCATCATTCCTCTCCTTCGGTGGTGATCGACATTCCGAAGCGTAATGTCCATACTTATCACAGTTGAAACATTTGATATGTTTCTTTTCCCGGTTTCTTTGCTGGTGACTATTAAAGTCTCGAGATGTCGAAGGATTTCCTCGACCTCCTCTTCCACGACCATATCCTCTTCCACGGCCACCACTCCGGCCACCTCTTTCATTATGGAACGACCCCCGTCCCCGTCCACCGGTTGAAGTGCTTCCCCCCGAAGACTTTTGAGATGACTGTCCATCTGTTTTTGACAAGAGCAGAGATGTTTCCCCACTGCTGCCTCCGTTGCGTAACTTTAACCGGTCTTCATAGGCCTTTAGCCTGCCAATTGCTTCATCAAACGGCATCTTGTCAACGTCGGAATATTGCTCGATGGAGGCCACCAACTGAAGGTACTTGTCTGGCACCGAATCAAGCAATTTCCGAACTAGGATGCTGTCTTCAAGGGTTGCCCCAAGACTGCTGTATTTTGATACCATACTGCTGAGTTTTCCAGCAAACTCATCAATCGACTCACCGTCCTTCATTCGTAGTGCTTCAAATTCACTTTTCAAGGTGTGTAGCCTGGCCTTCTGCACCCGATCAGCCCCCAGGTATCTCATTTTCAATGATTCCCAGACCTCCTTTGCTGTTTTCTTCTTTGCTACTTGTAGCAACACGTCCTCCGGTACCGCCTGAAAAATAAATGGTCGAGCAGATTTATTCTTCTTCTCGTCTACCGCCACTCCGGCAGGTGACTCAATTGACTCCCAAATCCCTTGGGCATCCATAATGGCCTCCATCTTGATGGCCCAGGTTGTGTAGTTCGTCGCTGTCAACATCGGACATTGGAACGGCACATTCCCGCCTTCCTTTCCTTGCGGTGCAATAATAGACATGTCTTCAATTCTGAGATATTTAGGCATCAACCTGATGCTCTGATACCAAGTGTTGGAATCAGATCACACGGACCACACTAACACACCAAGATAAAGAATAAAAGATGACTTTTTAAGAGATCAGAATTTGGATAGAAATACTTGTTGCTGTGACTTCGATTGAAACAAAGGAAAACGTTCAGTTACATCATCTACGAAAAACAGAAAACAAATAAGTACTTAAAAGCAACAATAAACCATTACTCCACTATCCATAAAACTTGGAAACACTACTTAAAAATTAACCTCCTACTAAACCCACTACTTTTAAAACTAAAGTAGTCAACAGAAGATGCCACGTCAGAATTAACACAACAAATCCATGTGTTAAAGAATCTAAACGGCTTTAGGCCTGAATTTTGGAGATTATTGTAGCACAAGATGGGGGCATGATCCGATTCTTTCCTATCCAAAGCCTTGCAAGCCATTTTCCCCCACCTTTGTTGATACCCTTCAGACCACAAAAACCGGTCTAATTTACTGAACTTAACCCCATTAGCACAAACTCGTGTAAACCTTCTATTTCCCATTTGAATATCTACCAAATTGTTTACCTCAATGAAATTGTTGAAATCTGTGACATTTGTGGAATTTGATTCATTGTTAAGTCTTTCTTCCTCCCTTGTTACTTCATTAAAGTCGCCAAATACCACATAGTCCTTTACCGCTTGTTGGATAACTTTCCCCCGTTCTTCCCAACACCTCCTCTTTTTAACCGTGTTGTGAGGACCATACACATTAACGAACAAACATGGGTGTTCCTGTCCTTTCGGTGTACCTGAGATTGCAAGATAGTACTCCATACCACACGCCTCAACATTTTCCACCACTCTAGGATCCCATATAGACAGGATCCCTCCAGCGTTACCTCGAGTAGGAACAAAAGCAAATTCGAAGTTATCATTCCCCCAAATCGATTCCACCAAATTTTCTTCTATAAAATCCATCTTTGTTTCATGAATGCCAACAATAGTCGGTTTTTCTTTTGCTATTAGCTCCCTGACCCAATTCTTTTTAGCTATTGAACCCAACCCTCTTATGTTCAGTGATATTAGCTTCATAAGAACATTAATGATCGATCTAAAATACCTTTGTACCCATGTTACTTAGCCGGAGCAGAATCCACCCATTGGAAACCCACCTTTTCTCCCAAAGCTTTAGTTTGTAACGATGAGTCACATAAGGATGCTCTTACATTGAGTTAAACCTCGTAATATTTCATTAAACCAAACAGATTACATTAGTCTCTATTTAAAGACTAGAATATTACATTTAAGTACCCTCTAATTATCATAATTATAAATTACATAGTCTAACATTCCCCCGCAAGTTGAGGGCGGGGAACGACCTGCAACTTGGACCGTAAGAGCTGAAATCTTTGAGAAGATAAAGGCTTCGTAAAGACATCTGCAATCTGATCACTTGTAGATATGAATTGAACATTTAATTGGCCTCTTGCTACTTGCTCACGGACGAAGTGAAAATCAACTTCAACATGTTTCGTTCGAGCATGAAACACAGGATTGGCTGAGAGGTACGTAGCTCCTAGATTGTCACACCAAAGAACAGGGGGAGATTTAACCGAAACACCAAGCTCATGCAAAAGAGCTTTCAACCAAATCAATTCTGCAACAGTATCAGCCAAGGCTTTGTACTCAGATTCAGTTGAAGACCTTGAAACTGTTTTCTGTTTACGGGCAGTCCAGGAGACAAGGTTTGATCCGAGATAGATAGCGAATCCCCCCGTGGACCGACGGTCGACTGGACAGCCAGCCCAATCCGAGTCAGAATAAGCTTGAACTGGAGAGGATGCTAACTCTTGCCTATGCGCATCAGTGAAAGCATGCAACAAGGAGTCTGACTGTTGACGAATTAAGAGCCCAAGATTAGTAGTACCTTTTAAATAACGCAGAATGCGTTTAACAGCCGACCAATGATTTTCTGTTGGAGCATGCATAAATTGACAAACTTTGTTCACAGCAAATGTAATGTCTGGTCGCGATAGGGTAACATATTGCAAAGCGCCAACAGTTTGGCGATATTTTGTCGGATCCGGAAGGGGAGAGCTGTCGTCCACGTTCAAGACCTGAGAGGCACTCATGGGAGAGCTGACCGGCTTGCAGTCTGAGAGACCTGACCGCTGTAGGATATCCAAAATATATTTCCGTTGAGATAATACCAGATTTTGCTCATGAGGAATAACCTCAATGCCCAAGAAATAGTGAAGCTTGCCAAGGTCTTTGAGGGCAAAAGTTTCGCTGAGGCGATGTATAATATGAGCAACAGCGGTCTGATTGTTACCGGTGATAATAATATCATCAACATAGACAAGAACATAAACCAGAGTGCCACCAGAGTTAAGAATAAATAATGATGGATCAGTTTTTGATCCTGAAAAACCAAGGTCGATCAAGGCCGTAGATAGCCGATTAAACCAGGCCCGTGGAGCTTGTTTAAGGCCATAAAGTGATTTATGTAGAAGACAAACATGATCTGGTTTCGTGGGATCAACGAAGCCCGGAGGCTGTTTCATGTATACCGTTTCCTGCAAATCTCCATGCAAACCAGGCCCGTGGAGCTTGTTTAAGGCCATAAAGTGATTTATGTAGAAGACAAACATGATCTGGTTTCGTGGGATCAACGAAGCCCGGAGGCTGTTTCATGTATACCGTTTCCTGCAAATATCCATGCAAAAATGCATTTGTCACGTCCAATTGTTTGAGATCCCACTTGTTTGTCATGGCTAGAGATAAAAGAACGCGAATAGTTGTTGATTTGATGACAGGACTGAACGTCTCATGATAGTCAACTCCCGGTTGTTGATGAAACCCTTTCGCGACAAGCCGTGCTTTGTATCGAGTAACATTGCCCTGTGGATCTTTCTTCAACCTGTACACCCACTTACAATCAATCAAATTAGTATTCTTAACATAGGGAACTAATGACCATGTTCCATTCTTTGCAAGTGCTTGAAACTCCTCATTCATGGTAGTGCGCCACTCGGGAGAGTTGTTGGCAACGGTAAAGGAGTTGGGTTCAAGGGGAGAGGTAGAAGTACGGGTGGAGGTATAAGCTGAAGGATCAAAGGGGGTGGTACGTTTGGGGTTCGGACGTAGGTTTGGAGGCCGAGACCTAGGAGGTTGAGGCGGAGATGGCGGAGTAGGTTCTGTGGGTGTGGGTGAAGGAACACGAGAGTCGGGAGGATTTGGAGGACTCGAGATGGGCGGAGTGGGCGGTGGTACCGTGGGGGGTGGTGTAGGAAAAACTGAAGTATAAGGATTATGGATGGAGGTGGGTGGTGGAGATGGAGCAGAGTGAAAAGGGAAAACATGTTCATTAAAACGGACATGGCGAGCGACGTATATGCGTTCCGTGTGAGGATCAAAACATCGATAACCATGATGAGTGGAACTATAACCAAGGAAAACACAGGAAGTGGAGCGAAAATCAAGCTTATGACGGTTGTAGGGACGAAGATGAGGAAAACACTGACAGCCAAAAACTCTGAGAAAAGAATAGTCAGGTTTGCGATTATAAACCAATTGGAATGGAGATTTGAGGGAAGAGGTTCGAGAAGGGAGACGATTGATAAGATAAACAGCAGTTTCAAAAGCAAATGACCAAAAGCGTTGTGGAATATGAGATTGAGCAAGAAGGGTGAGACCAGTTTCCACAACGTGACGGTGACGACGCTCAACAATCCCATTTTGTTCACTAGTGTAAGGGCAGGAGCGTCGATGAGTAATGCCTAGTGAGGAGAAGAAGGGGGTAAGAGATCGAAACTCTCCTCCCCAATCAGTTTGAACATTTTTCAGTTTGGTATTAAATTGGCGTTCAACCATGTTGGTAAACTTGGTAAAGGTTGAGAAAACATCAGATTTATGTGCAAGAGGATAAAACCATATGTACCGAGTATGATGATCAACACACAATAAAAAAATCTATAACCATCAAAAGAAAGAGTGGGAGAGGGTCCCCAAACATCACAATAAACCAAATCCAAGATTTTATTACTATGAAAAGTAGAACTAGATAATGAAAGTTTAGAAGACTTGCCCAATTGACAAGACGTACATAAAGAAGAACTAAGTTTTGTAGAAATAGGTAAAGAACAACTAGAAACAATAAATTTAAAAACAAGGTGATGAGGATGGCCGAGACGTTGATGCCAAATATCGGATGAAGCTTTGGTTGCTGTGAAGGCAAGCTTAGGAATAGTCTTGAGTCGAGGTAGGCGGAGAGAGTAGAGACCATTATCACTGGGCCCGAAAGAAGGATAGTGTGTGTAGACTCGTCCTTCACAACAAAAAACGGAGAGTGAAATTCAAAATAAACATTGTTATCATGACAAAATTGTTTAACAGATAAGAGATTCTTTTGAATATGAGGAACATGAAGTACATTTGTAAGAATAAAAGTTTTGGTGTTTCGGTTATTTGACGGGCGAGAGGCATAATGAGCCTGTGGTGGAGTATTTTGTGATCGTATAGGGTGTAATTGATACCCTAACTGAGAGGCTAACAGATGCAAGTTGTTAAGTTGAGATTGAATGGTTGTTATATCGGGTAAAGGATTAGATGAAGTACCTCCGGTTGAAGTAGTGGCAGTGTACACCTGTGTTGATGTAGCAGCAGAAGGGGCTGTTTTACTTATCATATAATCATGATCAGATAAAATACCATGGAGGTCATGAAAGGTAACAGGTGGTTGACGGACCAGTAAATTAGACTTTAAACCATTGTATTCGTCTCGTAAACCTGAGATAGTAAGCATAACCAGATCCTTGTCCTTCATAGGTTCACCAATATTGGCTAAAGCAGATGCATATTCCATTGCTCGGGTGAGATAAGTTAGTGGAGTTTCATCACCTTTCATCTCAATTCGCAGCAACTGAGTTTTTAATGTGTATTCACGAGAGGCAGAGTTTGGTGCATATGCACGTTCTAATGACAGCCACAAGTCTCTAGAAGTTGTACCTTGTACGTGTTGAAAAGAAGCTTCAGAGATGGTTGATAAGATTAACATTCGAACATGAGCATCATTTGCAATCCAGCGAGGATAGCTAGGGTTATCAGTGGTCACATTCTCTGTTGTGATTTTCGATTCAGGGCATTTGATGGTGCCATTAACATAACCTATCAGATGATTAGTGATCAAAAACGGTTCGATCATTGCCTTCCAGAAACCGTAGTTGGTTGGAGAGAGAGTAAAGGCGAATTTGTGAGTGTTGTGAGTTGTTTTCTCTGCAGCAGTGAACGCAACAATAGTGGCCATGGTTGATTAACAGATTTCGTTTTGATCAACAGAGAAGAGAAGAAGAAAGCCTTTTTTTTTTGAAGTTGCTGGTCGATAAACAGAGCCCTGAAGTTGCAGATTTATCTTCGATTGAACTTGTAAACAGAGATTGATCGTGAGTTCGATTGAAAAACCGAAATTGATCTTCGATTGAACTGAGAAGTAATTGATCTTCGATTGAAGGAAGCGCCGATTGAAAGTCAGAATTGGCGTCGATTGAATAGAAAAGGATTAGCGCCGTTTGTAGGGTTAGGGTCGGCTGAGGTTTACTTGGCTCTGATACCAAGTTAAACCTCGTAATATTTCATTAAACCAAACAGATTACTTTAGTCTCTATTTAAAGACTAGAATATTACATTTAAGTACCCTCTAATTATCATAATTATAAATTACATAGTCTAACACATTGGAGTTTGAGTTTGAAGCTTTGACCGATATTTTCTTATGCGATGACTTCTTTTGCCCACCTCCACTTCCATTTGCCCTAGCCCTTCTTTTCATTAGATGGAAGTCTTTGAAATGGAGTTTTGGTTGTTTCCCTCCGTCGACTTCACTGACTTAATTGATTCCCCCGTTTCAGGAACCACGGATACGAGACTTTCGATTTCCATGGAGTCTTCTTTTGAGTTGCAGCTGTTGTGTAGTGATACTCTATAATTGTTATCTTCGAACCCCTATTTTTCTACCCCCACCCGTTCACCATTTAGGTTCGAATGTGATCGTTCATAACAGTTAAAGTTTTGTTTCTCTTTAGGTCCACTGACCTCTCCCCTGAGATTTGAAGTGGGCTTCTTGTGAGGTCCACTGAGCCTGAGATTTGGGTAGTATTAAGTAGTGGGCTTTGGTGGCCCACCTCCATTGTGGATTCTTCCATAACCGGGTCTAAAACACTCAGCCCATTGACTTAATGATCCACTTTTTTGTTCTGCTTTTGATTGAATTTGTATTAATTAGGTCAGTAATGTCGCCGACTCTATATACCTCGTACCATGTATTGCTGACATGAGGATCGTTCTTTTGTCCCGTCATACCTTTGGTAGTTTCGACTTCAGGAAAACCTTTTCACAAGTTACAGATCTCGTATGTCCTTTTTGGTGATTAACCCTGACAATAATCGGACCTTGAGCTGTCTCGCCGGAAAATTCTCCGATCGGTGTTTCCTCCATTTTTTCATCTTCACTTTCCGGTAAGGATTCATCTTCTGCTTCAAAAAAATTTCTGAAAACTTATCTTCGTCCACCCCTTCATCATCTTCTATTGAATCCACCTACCCATCCTCTTTAACTACAATCTCTCTTGCATATCCATTACTTTTAATAACAAATTTGTCCGATAATGGTACTGGTAGGATGTCTGGATTAGGACTCTACCGGCTAACAAAGCTTTGCATCTTCCCAATTACAGTTCTCCGAAGCTACCGGTTTCCCCCATTTGGTAGCTATTTTCTTGAAATTATCTTCATTCCAGAGATCCAGCGGAAGGCCATATATTTTTACCCATGACAGCCTGCAATCACCATTTGAATAGTCCGTTGACCATGGGCTTACTTGATCACGCCATTTATAGATTCCCCCTGTTTATCTTTGACTAGTTTTTCACTTGTTTCCTTTGAATCACATATGATAAGCACCTCCTCACCACCAAGAAACTTCAAAACTTGTATATTTGCTCATATCAGATAGATTATTGCTGAGAAATCGTCAATCATATCAACGCATTTAACTCTGGCCACCAAGCTTCTCTCTAACCTTTTTGCGTTGACAATATCTTGGCATAGGTTATTAATGATCAGGGGTGATGATTTTTCATTGAATATTGGTACTGATTTTGGTTTGCTCCCTTGTACAACATTTGCGTAGAATCTGCCATCATTAATTTTTCACCCAACCTTGAGTACTGAATTTGCTTTTTGCATTGAAGGCTTCTGATACCCTGCTTTCTTATCCCTTGCTTTAAAGCACCTTAACTTAAAAGGACCCAATCCATGCATTGTTCAATCTGTGTAGTAAATGCTCCATGTTCTGCTTTGTACTATACCTTACGAAACCACATCTTTGTCCATTTTTCAGGAGCCTTTTTGACAAGTAAATATCCACAACCGTTCCGAACCTCTTGAGCAGTTCCCATGGCTTGATCTTTGATGAATCCGTTGGGAAGTTGCAGAAGAAAATCGAACTTACCCCCTTTTGCATACTGCTTCCAGCCCCAGTTTGCCATTTCCGTCTTCCATTCCCGTTTGTTTCGTAGTCCCAAGCAGCTTTCTCTCTAGCACACTCTCTCTCTAGCACTCTCTCTCTAGCACTCTCTCTCATCTCTCGTTACTATGCTCAATTAGTCTCATAGATTCATTTTTATGTTAATCTGGTTTTGTTTCTAGTCCACAAGCTGTCTTGATTTTTCACTATCTTCCCTTTTTTGCTCATCTGGTTACAGGGAAATGGGTTCACAAGTTATTGAGATTGTCATTTAATTTGATTTGTTTTTTATTCAAGAATACTTAATGAATTTCCTTGGTTGACAAAATATTTCTTAGTCTAGTAGGTCTACACAAATGATGTTTAGTAATGCTTTAGGAGTTGATTGGTTTGGTATTTTTGCTCAAACTTTTAGCTAACAAGTAATTCTTGGTGTACAATTTGAATGATGTTGGTACAATTAGTTATGTTTAGATTTGGGTAATGATTGTTTGAATTCGAATAGAACTTTTTATCCCATTAGTTGAATCGTTTTTTAGTTTTTATGTTTTCATTAGTTGAAGCTTGATTACTTGTTGGAGAACAAACTATGGAAACAGTTACATTATGAATGCTAATTTTGATAGTTACATGTCTAGGAAAGTAAGAAGTTTAGAACCCGGAATGAATTATATTACTTGAAAATCATGCACATTTGATTACAAATTAATAAATTTAAGAGCTCCTCTTAAATCTTTGCCTTGGGTCCTAAACAAAATTGGACCGGCTCTGCTCACGATCATCACTTCCACCCCACTGTCTTAATCGAACAAAAGATGAAGAAATTATGATGAAGAAACACACAAAAGAAGGTGCCCCACTTGTGATTTCGAACAAACATATAGTAATAGGTTCCCCGCATTCATTACCACCACAATTGATGTCCTGGTTGTGATTTTGAACAAACCCTAATTAGGATTTTAAAAACGTTGAATTTCTTCGTTTTCTTTAAACCAAATGCCTTCTTATAAAATTTTTCAATTTCGATTCCTTTAAATTAAATGCCTTTTTAAAAACACATAAGAAAGAGTGGGACAGTGTGGCCTTGTCATGCCACCCACACAAGACTTTTGTCATGTTCTAAAGTTAAACGAAAGGAAATAATTTGCAACAAAACTCCTATAAAAGATATTCTTAAGTTTTATTTAAGAAAGAAAAGAAAGAGTTGTGTTCAATATAGTTCATATAAAAAATATAGTCCTAAATTTTAATATTTAATCACATGTGATTTAATATAAAATCACATGTGATTCACTATACAATCACATGTGATGGTAAAATCATTACATGTTAAGTACGTAAAAGCCACTCCGCCCAAATTTTTAAAATTCAATCTGGACCATTAATGGGGCTGATCCAAGGGCTAAGATTAGTCCTGTAACACCGGCTTTCACGAGCTTAAAATTTGCGACAGTTTAAACTTTTAATCAAAAGCTTGCAGCTGAAAAAGCAACGTTTACAAAAGATTAGTAAAATTCAACTGACTCGGCTACTAATTTACTTCAAAAGAATATGCCAAGTTCATATCTAATAGGTGTTACCAACTAGCAACCGACCACCGGACTACATATACAACAACCAGTGTTCCCAAAAGATATTTACAACGCCTACCATTAAGTTCCCGCCTCACAAGGCCAACTACTCAGCACCTGCAAAAAGGGAAATCCTGCACCGTTAGCTACACTAGCTAGTGAGCACAGATTTATACATAAGTATCAACAAACAGGTTATCACAACACAGGAACATCATACAAGCTATCCTATCAAAACGCGGCGTGCCAACGTGTCAGTAAAAGTCACATCTCGCAGGGTGGGAAACCCCGCTCAACAACTCCAACTGGGGGTATCAGCTACAACCAACCGCACTGGTGGGGGAGGGAAGAGCAGTCCACCTAATGCGTTCGTGCCAACTTGGATCTTGATCGTAAGACAAGATCCCAACTCACGCTAAGGAACGGCGATCCTGCAGAACCTGAGACACGGCGTGCACCACAGAGCCACCGTTGATCCCGAATTATCCATCTCAAGGGATCCAGCCTTGCGTCTGACCTTAACCATGCCAGCTACTGTCCGGACAAATACAACAAGCAACAACTCACCCATATCGGGTCCAACACTACGCATGCGATTTACAACAAACGAGCAAAACAACTTAACATGACATAGCACATGACAACATAGGATATCGTACCTCATATACGCACGTGAACAACGCTAACAACCTATCATATCTCATATACGCACATGTACAACATCAACGACGTATTTCAACTAACCACAGACAACTCTACTTACTGAGCCTCATGGGAAAACCGGTACTCACCTGGACGTCAAAGGAGACAGATGTAATGCCCGGAGTCCTCAGAGTCCTCAGATACACCTAACACCATAGGTTCATGCTTAATCACCAATTAACAACAACTAACGCAACTTAAAACACAGTCTACGAAACCATCAACAAAAGACCCCTAGTTGCGACCGCAAGGGGTTGCCTTACGACCGCAAGGGATTAACCATACGACCGCAAGGGTGGTACTTCTAGTGCTTTTGGTCATAGGCTATGTGCTTAAGCCCAAATAGCTATTTCCATCGTCCGTAGACGGTAAACTACAAGATACACGCCTTGCGCCAGCAAACACCTTAGTTTACAGTCGCACGAAACATCCCACGCCTCAACACACAATTTACAACAAAACTGGCAACTTTTCTGAAAAACACCCTCTTGCTATAGCAAGGGATTTCCTTGCGGCAGCAAGGGCTTTTCTTAAAAATACTCCCTTGCGATAGCAAGGACCCTTGCGACCACAAGGCTTTTCCTTTGCGACCGCAAGGACCCTTGCGACCACAAGGACTTTTCCTTGCGACCACAAGCACCCTTGCGACCACAAGGACTTTTCCTTGCGACCGCAAGCACCATTTTTACAGAAAACTTAGCTCTGTTCGAGAGAGAGCCTGCAACTCGACGTTTTTATACTTCAAATCGATCCAAACTCATATTTTAACATCTATACACCTTATTTAACACCAATTAATTAGGCTGTGTTCTTCACCAAAACTCAACTAGGTTTAACAACTTAAACACTTACAAGAAGAAGATAAGCAAGCTCAATAAGAACAGACTGATGCTAATGAAATCGAAGTCCCCATAGCTTCTTGATGATTTCTTCTCTCAAAATTCATCAACAGGAAGTGTGTGTGTGTTTTACGTAAGTACGTATGTGTTTGTGTACGTGAATGAAGCTTCGAGGGGATAAGGTTGCTAAGGACCGACCTTAAGTGGTCTAATACCCCCTCGCGGGTATTTTGTTCCCCTATTCAACTTATAACGCGACTTAGGTTTATCCGTTTTAACTAACGGAGATATTTTTAGAACCATTATATAAAACCGTTGAATAAAATACCGACTTGGTCAACTTATGACACTTTACACAAAACCACATTTTTATCTACATTTAACACCAATGAACACATAGAACACCATTTAACAACAAGTATACTACATTTAACAACAAGACACCAATTAAAGTCAAAGTACAACTAACAAAGCTACATGTACAACTCGTTACAACTAGACCCCATTTTAGGATGTTACAAGTCCCTTAGAACTATGCAATAAGTATGGACTATATTGAACATTTCTCAAAAAAGAAAATAAAATAAAAATATTTGAAAGACCGTTTTAATTTTATTTTAATGCTAATTTTATCCTTTCAAAATTAGGATTGATTAAAAATAAATGATTTCCTTCCCGTTAAACTCGTTACTCGAGAAACGGCAGCCCCTTCCCAGTCAACTCACATGTTTGTTTCTTGCGAGTAACTTCTTCACAAACGCCGTGACCACACGTCCACACTCAGCTGGATATAAACGCGAAAACTTAAAATCGATTTAATTAATCAGAGTATCCACTCAGAATAAACCATATATGCACATCCTCTCGATCAGAACAAAAATCAGGGTTTCGATTCCATCTACTGCAAAAATGGAGTTACAACAGTTGGACCATCCTCGTTGATTGATTCCATCATCTATACGATCAAGCTTATAGAATGGCAGAAGAGGAGGGATCAGTGAGTAAGGGGAATGGAGGATTAACTTCCATGGATTCGGTTGAATCTTATCGGTGGGTGTTCCAAGACGCGGATGATTCAGACATCAATGATCATAGAGACGAAGATCTGCCGTTGAGAAATGGCATGGATTCTGAGGATGAAGATAATGCAGACCACAGGTTGATTCGAACGGGGCCGAGGGTTGATTCGTTAGATGTAGAAACTCTTGAGGTCTCAGGTGCTCAACGAAATGATTTGGAGGTATGTTTTTGGATTTCGAACAGTGGTGGTATTGATCTTTGTTGATCCGGCTAATCCTAAGTCTAATAATTGTAACTATACTTGTGCAACGGCCACCAAAATTTTGAGAATTCGAACTGTGGAAATGTTACATCAGTTTAAAAATTGGAAAATATTAAGTCTTAATTTCAATGTGTATATATGACGTTAGGATGGAGTGAATAGGTATACGATATTTAAGCAAACTATTTGGATATACCACTGATACTTTGACTTAATTCTATATGCCACATTGTGTCAGCTGTGGTTAACTTAATTGGTGATTTTAGGTGTAGGATAATCTTGAAATATGATGACTATGTAATTACAGAGTGTGACGAAAGTTACAGTCAAACCATCATGATGAATGTCAGCCTCTTTAACTTGTAAAATCATATTTTCAGGATGTTACATTTAGAAAGAGCATTAAACTGGCTTTTCAAACACTGGGGGTTGTTTTCGGGGATGTTGGAACAAGTCCAATATATACGTTCAGTGTGATGTTTAGCAAGGCTCCAATAGATGGAAATGAAGATATTATTGGAGCTTTATCTCTTGTTATATATACTCTGATTTTGATCCCACTGATCAAGTATGTCCTTGTTGTTCTTTGGGCAAATGATGACGGTGAAGGTATGTTCTAATACTGGCTTTGGCTACTATTTCATTTTAATCTTATGCTCACATGTGGATATAATATTTCTACTCAATGCAAAAAGATAGCTCTATAAGTATAATGGTGTTGGCTTTTTATGTGTGTATGTTTCCAGGTGGTACATTTGCTTTATACTCACTTATATGCAGACATGCTAAGGTCAGTCTACTCCCAAATCAGCTTGCTTCTGATACCCGTATATCAAGCTTCAAGTTGAAGGTTCCCTCTGCAGAACTTGAGAGGTCATTGAGAATAAAGGAGCGCCTTGAAGCTTCATTAGGACTGAAAAAGCTTCTTTTGATGTTGGTGCTTGCTGGTACTTCCATGGTGATAGCTGACGGGGTTGTTACACCTGCAATGTCAGGTTTTCTACTAGCTAGTTTCCTTAATGTTTTTCCATTCCCTCTGAAAGATTTCTACATTGTTCGTTTCAAAAATCTTTTTCGAATTTTGATCTTTTCTAATTACTTCTTTTGCACAGTCATGTCCGCTGTTCGTGGTTTAAACGTTGGAGTTCCTATGATTGATCAAGGTGATAATAATGAGCTAATTGTTTGGAGCTTACCATATAGAAGCTGCTGACAAAGTGTATTTAGCTTGAAAAACTTGCATATAGATCAAACTATGTAATATGCTTAAGCACATGTTTTTCTAGCATCACTTGACATAGGTGGCATAGACCCTTTGGAGAAAGAACCCCTTGAAATATATCCATTAACATCAAGATTCTATAGTTATGCTCTCTAATATATTTTGATTCTGGTCCATGCATCACTCCTTAGGTCCTCTTTTCATCAATAGATTTTACTTCCACCGGAAGTAAAATATGCAAGGGGATCTGGTCTAGAATAATGTGCTAGTGTCTCTTTTTGCTGAACTTTCTTTGTAGTTTTGGATTAACGATTTGCAATATCTTTTTGACCAGTTTTGGTATCTTGTTTTTGCCTCTGCTGCAGATCATGTGGTGATGATTTCAGTTGCATATCTTATTGTTTTGTTCAGTGTACAAAGAATTGGAACAAGTAAGATTGGGCTTGCTATTGGGCCAGCCTTATTTCTGTGGTTTTGCTCCCTTGGGGGAATTGGCATCTACAACCTTGTGAAACATGACAGCAGTGTCTTGAAAGCATTTAATCCTGTTCACATCTACTACTATTTCAAGAGGGACTCAACTAAGGCTTTATACTCTCTGGGTGGATGTATATTGTGCGCAACTGGTAAGTGCATATGCTGATTTACTTTTAGCTCTTCATAGTAAATTGCAATTGTATGTAGGGTAGGTCATGATCTAAATTTGAATATTTGATGTGATTCTGCCATCTAATTGTACCAATTGATCTAGAAAGTTGATCCATTAACCTAAGAAGTAATTTAATAAAGCGACCCATTAAATGAACTAATCACTTTGATTAATTCACACCCATGTGGACCAAATGCTTAGGCCTATTTAAACAGTCAATATCAATTGGATGCAAATTGATCCTCATTAGCTACATCTATATACAAATAATAACGCATATAAAGCTTAATACCTCAAAAGTGTCAAATAGAACATATAAATCTGAAGACAATGGATACTGCCATAGTCACATAGTTCGCGGATCGCTTCGGTACGGGAACGAGGATCGGGAACGCGGTTCGCTAGGTTGGGCGTACCCGGTACGGAGGGGGGTAGGTTCATTTCGGTACGCTTCTGGTACGATGTACCTTACGTTTTGGTACGTTGTACCCATTATAAAAAACATATATCATGAACCATACATTACATAACGTACTAGTATTAAAAAACAAACCTGAAACATAACAATTAACATAAAACATAACTAAATATGTGCTGTAATTCATTAAAACAGTGCAGAATTCCACAAAACAGTGCAGAATTGCACTACAAAAGAGTGCAGAATTGAACTGCAGAATTACAGTACCCCAAAATAGTGCTAGAAATTTATAAACAGTGCTGGAAATTTAAAAACAGTGCTGGAAATTTAAAACAGAAACATCAAACATCAATCTACACGCTGTCTTTTTCCTTTTCCATTCTCCACGCCTTCATCATCAAGATTCTCCCAAAACATTTCTTCCATTCGTAAACTTGAGCCTTCTATTATGTGCTCTCGGGATTCATGTCCCATTTTTTGTGTGGACCGGATTTATATGAATCTGAAACACGAGATTGGAGTCGAATATTGGAGTGAATGAAAACCAATTTGTCGGCTCTTTTGCAATTTAACCGATTTCTCTTAACATTATGAATGTAAGAATATGTACTCCAATTCCTTTCCGCCGAAGAGCTACTAATCGGTTGTGAAAGTACCTTCTTTGCTACTTCGGCTAATTCCGGTGTTTCGGCTCCATAGTTTGACCACCAATCTACTGCATCCATAGACACGCTATCCGCTTGTGTTGCCGCCATGGAATAGATCCCTTTCTTCATATAGAAACTTGCAAATTGCTCTCGCAACAATCTTTCCTCTTCTTCATTTTCTGAAATTCTTTTGAAGGCTTCCATAACACCAAGCACAACTTTTTTATCTAGATTTGGTGCTTTTCTTGCAATACCACCCGGAGCCAATTGTTCAAGGTATCTTCTATCATAAGACCTCGGGTTTAATGCAAACCCCAAACAATGTAGTGTGATTGTCATCTTCTCCCACCCAGCAACAACAATTTTCTCAACTTTCGGGTAATAGCTAGCATATGTATTTTCTTTCATAATATCCTTTATTTCACCTAGCATATTATCCATCCTTTCATAAATTTCACCCATTTTAAAACCATCAACGTCACAAAACTTTACTAGTAGAAAAATAGGTTTAGTGATTACCAACACATTTCCAACATCATCCCAAAAGTCATCATCCCTAATAGTATTGGTAATTTCAACCCCTAAATTTCTTGTGTTTTCATCCCCTTTTTTAACCCATTCTCTCCGAGAATTAAGGGCAATAGTGGTGGCAAGAGCCTCCCTACAATCCATAATTCTTTTTAACAATACATAGTGGGATGCAAACCGAGTTTTTGCAACTTTTAACAACTCTAGTGTTGAATTTTCTCGAAAGATAGACAAGGCATGTGTGTGGTTAAGAAAATACTTAACAATTGCCTTCCCTTTTCTATAAGTAACTTGTAGCCAATAAAATTTGTTTGCCATGTCTTTGAAAATCAAATTTAAAGAGTGAACGGAACAAGGAGACCAAAATATATGTTTGTATACATACTCGATCTCATGTCCGGCCGCTTTACAATTAGCCGCATTGTCCGTCACCACTTGCAACACGTTACTCGGTCCAACGGTGTCAATAGCTCCAAGTAGAAATTTAGAAATCTCTACTCCCGTCTTTTCAACCCCCAAAAAATCTTTCGCATACATGAACATCGCACCACGAGAATTCACGGCCAAAACATTGATAAGTGGCCTATTCTTCACATTAGACCATCCATCCGAGACAATTGAAGCCCCGTGTGTACCAAGTGTCTTTCACTTGTGTTAGATCCTTCTCCACGTCCCGAACACATTCGTCTAATAACACCGTCCTCGCCTTTTCACTAGATGGAGGTTTATATCCATCCAGTGCCTTTTTTAAAGCATGGATCATTTCGAGAAATTGTGGGTTGCGTAGCACATTGAAAGGTATCCCGTTTGCACACAAACCTTTAATGATCTTCAAGTCAACCACGTTTCTCTCCAACATCCCAAAAGATTCTTCACGCCGCTTCTTTGATGATATATTTTTCGAAAGCACCGAGTTCTTCAAAGACTTTGCAACTCCACCACTTTCTGCTTCTTTTACTTTTTTCCAAAGAATATCGTATTTTTGCCTATCTTTAAGCAATGCAGGACACCTTCTAGTTTATGCCTTTTTCCCTACGGGTGCCCCAAAGAAATGAATGTGAATTCTTGTATAAGAAAACTAGTATACTTAACTTTACAGTGTTTGCAAATCCACTGTTTTGCTCCTCCTGAGTTCTTATTGTTTCCAGCACCAACAATGGTAACTTCTTCCAACAATGGTTTAGATGCATCTTTCTCTTCAGTAGTAGCAGCTGGTGGATTCTGTTGAGTTTGTGGTTCAACAAAACCTTCTGTATCACTATCTTCAGCTTTAGGATTAAGTGTATCGGGTATAAATTCTTGAGAGCCAGACCCAAACACCCAAACACCATTTTAGTGAGAAAAAAATTAAAACAGTCAAATTGAATGAAGACAGAGGAATGAAGAATGAGGCTGAGCAGAGGAATGAAGAATATGATATCTCAATTACTAAAAATTTAATTCTGGAATTTGAATTAAAAAGTCAAATTGAATCATAATCTTTGTTGAAGACTGTGAAATTTGGTGTCTGATGGCAGAAAATCTGGTAACGGGCTTTTGTTTGCTGGATATTAACCCCAATCGGTACATGGTTTCCCGCCTCTTCACTGTATCGATCCAATCGTTCCATAATACGTTCCAATCGATCTATAATACGTTCCAATCGACGGATTGGTTACGGCAGAAATCGAATTGACCTTCGATTGGGGTCGAATTGACCTTCGATTGGGGTCGACTGGGTGAACGTACCAAAACGCGAACTGCAGGGCGACGGGAACGCAAACGTACCGCGTTTCGGAACGGAACGATCAAAACGAGGTTCGTGGGCTTTCTAGCGAACTATGTAACTATGGATACTGCATGATTAATAGCATTATCGATTTATAGTTATACTTTATTTGATGGTAAAGCACAAATTCTCAACGTCTACAAGATTACGCAAGTCTTACAATGTACTTTTTGTTGTATGCTTACAAAAGCAAAATAAGTTTGGATGTGATTGTTTATATTTATGATTTGAAAATAATAGTCTTAAACAAAATGAATAACTAGTTGGTACTATATTTCTATAATATGAAGTCTAATAGTAATAGTATGGATGTGCTCAAGCAGAGTTATGGTACAAGCATAAGTGCATTACACTCACTTAGCATAATCTGGCCTATAAAAATATGTTCTGTATTATGTACTTGTGTTGTAAAGCTAGCCAAAAAATTTAGATGAAAAAGTTTTTCGAAAATAAATTGATTAGGACATGATCCATCTAGTTGTAACGTCCCAATTTTTTTTGAAATAATAATAATATAAAACGGAATATCAAAGTAGTTGCGGAAATATCAAAAGTAATTAAAGTTTTGTACAAATTCCCAAAGGTACAAATCAGTAAATTGTTTAAACAAGTTTCATAAGATAAAGTCAAATCATCAGGACTGCGAGCTGTCTCTACTGTCTTGGAGCTTCGAAGTGGTCCCGTCCTGAAAAGATGGAAACTATAGCAACAGTAAGCGCGAAGCTTAGTGAGTAGGTTACTTACAACCTAGAACAGTCTAACATAGTCACATTCCATGAGTATCATACCCGATGTCGAAGCATACGGTCATAACTACCCGATGCCGAAGCAATGGTCATAACTTCCCGATGTCGAAGCAACGATCATAACTACCCGATGCCAAAGCAACGGTCATGCTACCCGATGCCGAAGCAACGATCATAACTACCCGACGCCAAAGCAACGGTCATACTACCCGACACAAGTGCCGGTCATCACACATTCACTTTAATACTAGTAAGGTGTGCAAGTAAGAATACTCACCTGATCGTAGACTTAGTCTCAGCTATCAGCTAATCACAATTTCGTATCGTAGCGAGTCCAATCGCGGAACCTACAGTACATCCCATCAATTAAAACAAGTTCTTAGTCCGAGTCGTATGGTTTTTGGGTTTCACCGACCTTAAGTCGAAGCACTCACTAAGACGGATCTTAACTAGTTAGAACTTACACTCTTAATTGGGTGAGAGTCGGCCCACTAAGGCCGGGATCACCCCAAGTCGGACAAGGGCAAACTCGCATATATATGTATTGCTTCAAGGAAGCAAGTCAGATGGCCCGTGGTTCACAAGTTAAATGGGCCCGATATGTGGGCTTCTAAAACCAAGTCGGATCAGTGCTTAGCGAACTAGGCCGGATCAAGTCAGATGATGAGGGGGCCTAAGTCGGTTCACAAGTTAAATTCGCTCGTATGTCGGATCACAACAAAACCTAAGTCGGATGGGAGTGCATGTTATAAGTCGGACCTTATCATTTCTCACGTGGCCAAGGGACAAGTTGGATCACACTACTAAGTCTAAGTCGGATAGGCCCAACCTGGACCATTCAAGTCGCATGCAATTAACTATTCTAAGTCGCATGCACATATAGCAAGTCGGACGGACTCCCCCCCCCCCCCCCCCCCCCCCCCCCCAATGCCTACTCGAAGACACAAGTCGTACCGTGGCCTTAAGTCGGATAATCTAAGGTCCGACTTGGCTAATTCTCTATCATCTTGGTTGGACTACCATACCCACATAGACTGTTAAATATTAAACTAAACATATAGTATTATTAGTATTATTTGTATTATTGTAACTATGTATTATAAATAGATTAGAAAGTGTCACCACCGGCCATACTACAAACGACGCCGTATGCTGCCGGAATAACCACCGACGGCCGTCCACCGCCGTCACGGCTAACCGCCGTCCTTGACGGAGAACCGCCGGGAAACCGACATAGTACTTGTATATATATGTGTAAAATGTACAGATTGTGTAATGTCGAATTTACAGAAATATTAAAGTATATCTTTGTTTAAATTCGTGTTCTCTTGGCCTGTGATTTCCAACATTTGGTATCAGAGCCAAAGGGATCATCATCTACCGGAGAAGAAGAAGAAAACCCACCGGAGATTCAAGAAGAAAACAATCAGAATCGTTTCAGGGTTCGATTGTTCATCACGGAAGGATACCAGAGGCCGCCGATCAGTAGATCTACCACCGCGGCACCCAAAAACAGAAAAGGGTAACTTACCTTACCGGAGAAGACGACCGGAGACGTACCAGAAAACCGGAGGCAGAGAAATACCACCATTCCGGACATACCAGTCGCCTTTCGAAAAGGGTCAACAACCGAAGCATACTCGCCGTTTAGAACGGTCAACAGCGGAGGAAGAAAACCCTCGGATTTTATTTTTCTCTCGGTGGAACAGAGGGAAACGCAGAAGGCAGAGAGAAGAGATGACAGAAGGCAGGGTTTCTGTCGATAAGGAAACGGCAACAGGGAGGAAAAAGAAACAAAGGGGCGTTGTTTGGTTTTTTCAAAAACTTTGTGAGTCCCAAGAAACCCTCTTGATTTAATTAGTTTTGAAACTTATTAAAATTTTAATTCAAGAAAAAACAAGAGTCAGATGTTTTTTCAAACTGAAAGTTTTAAAAAGGTTTTTAATTGAATTTTTTTAATTAATGTTTATTTCAGAAAGTATTAAAGAAATACTTTAAATAATAAATTTGGTTATTATTTATATTTTTTAAATTGGTTAATGATTAAAGAATTGTAAGTTTTATGATTTATTAAAGTTATAAGTATTACTAAAAGAAAAGTTTAGAAGTAGTTAGTTTTGCCGGTTGAAAAAAGAACCAGTGGACTGTCAAAACAGTTGGTTTGATTCACCAAAGGGAAGATAGTTATTTGTTGGTGAAAAAAGAACCAGGGGACTGTTAAGTGGCAGTTGGTTTGATTTAACCCGCAAAACAGGAAAAGTGAAAAAAGAACCAGGGGACTGCACAGACAGTTGGTTTGATTCACAGGGGTAGTGAAAAAAGAACCAGGGGACTGTCATAGGCAGTTGATTTGATTCACTGAGAAAGTTAGTAGTTTGTACGGGGAAAAAAGAACCAGGAGACTGTTGGGACAGTTGGTTTGATTTGCCCGCAAACTAGAAAGATTGTTGTTAGGAAAAGAAGTAGACCCGATTCATCCGAAAAAGTAAAGGAGGGATGGATCCAGGAGCATCAAAGAAGATTGAAGGAGGAATGTCGATGTCATTCCAGTGCCCAATTCTTAGTACTACGAATTATACTATTTGGGCAGTAAAGATGAAAGCACTTTTTAATGTGTATGGATTATGGGAAGCACTTGAACCAAAAGGAGACGTGGATGCACACAAGAACACAATGGCTATTGCTTATCTGTTCCAAGCATTGCCAGAACAAATTACTTTGCAAGTTGCCCATCATACGAAAGCAGCAGACATATGGGAAGACTTGAAAGCACGATTCGTGGGTGCAGACAGAGTCAAGGAGGCTAGACTACAAACATTGGAATCGGATTTTGAAGCCTTGAAGATGAAAGACTCTGAAACACTTGATGAATTTACCGGAAAGATTAGCCAGCTTGTGTCACAAGCCAACAATCTTGGATCCACAATAGAGAACAAAAGATTGGTTCGAAAGCTGCTAGGATCAGTTCCAACAAAGTTCATACAAATTGTTGCTGCAATTGAACAATTTGCCGATTTGAACACAATGTCATTTCAAGAAGCAGTTGGAAGATTGAAAGCCTATGAAGAACGCATTAAAAAGCCAAGCAAGGAAGAAGATACGCATAATGGACTTCTGTACGCCAAAACAGACAGAAAGGATGAAGACAAGAAGCACACTTGTGAGTGTTGTGGTCGTAAGAAGTCAGTGCAAGATTTCAAAGGAAGAGGACAAGACAGAACTTGGAAGCCACGGAGGAACAAGGAAGTTAACCAACAAGACAAGAGTCATATCAAATGCTTTAAGTGTAACAAGTTTGGACACTTCAAGTATGAATGCACAAAGAAGGACGAGGAGGTTAACTTGACTCAGAGTGAAGATGACGAACCTACACTGCTATGGACAAGTTCTGAAGAAGTAGAAGACCTCACTTAAACTATGTTTAGTTTAAGGGGGAGTGTTAAATATTAAACTAAACATATAGTATTATTAGTATTATTTGTATTATTGTAACTATGTATTATAAATAGATTAGAAAGTGTCACCACCGGCCATACTACAAACGACGCCGTATGCTGCCGGAGTAACCACCGACGGCCGTCCACCGCCGTCCTTGACGGAGAACCGCCGGGAAACCGACATAGTACTTGTATATATATGTGTAAAATGTACAGATTGTGTAATGTTGAATTTACAGAAATATTAAAGTATATCTTTGTTTAAATTCGTGTTCTCTTGGCCTGTGATTTCCAACATAGACGCCATGTTCAAAATCAAGATTCTTTAAAACTTAACCAAACTTAATCATTCAAGTTGCAAAACCTTTCTTTACTCATTTGAACAAATCCTTTCAATTTTTACAAGTTTTCATTGAGATTTAGACTCCCAAATTTCCTTCTCTTTTCTCTCGGCTAACACCTCTTCAAAATCCATTTTCCAGATTTCACAATCAATGAAAACCCACTTAAACTTACTGAAATTTACAGCTATGAAACCACAACTAGGTTTAGCATTACCTGATGATTCCTTTCCAAATTCCTTGCAAGAAATGGCAAAGCTTGAATCCTTCTTCCTCCTTTGTTCTTCAAGAGTTACAACACGCACACACACACACACACCTTACTGTTTCATTCAAATGGCTCTCTTCAAATGAATGCATCTGACTTAGGTGATTTAGCCCTAAACATCCTTATATATGTATTATCCTACAAGGCCAAGCCCAATAGGTCCTCATCTTGAGCCCACAGAAGAAAGTCCATTATCCATTTTTCTTATTTGTTTCAACCACTCAAGTAAGCCCATTAGGCCAAAGCCCTATTCCAATTAATTAATATAATCCAACAAAATATGTAATACCAATAATACTCTGTTATTAAACTCGAAATATAGAGTGTTACACTAGTTTGATTAATTGTATGATGGATCATGACTGAATAATCACCTAATTTATCATCACAGTACGCCTAATTAGACAACGGATCACGTATAATCATTGAAGGATCCGACATGACCTATTGATAGCCCTATTAGGTTTTGACACACTAATAATTGCTTAAACCCCAATGAAGCAACTAGGCTCCTACCAACCGTAGTTGGCTTTAAGCTGGCTTGTGCAAATATTATAGGTTCTGGAGCAATAACACCTTTGTTTCTTTTCTGCTGATTTACTTCAGGTTCAGAAGCAATGTTTGCAGATCTTTGCTACTTTTCTGTGGGTGCTATCCAGGTAAAGCAGCAACATGTTAATGTTTGAATTCACATCTTTATTCATATGTATATATTAACTTTATGTTGCTTTCTTTTCACTTATTTTAGCTGGATTCTCTATTTTGCAGCTTATCTTTGCTTTCCTCGTCCTCCCATGCCTTTTGTTGGGTTACCTAGGTCAAGCTGCTTACCTCATGAATAACAATGGTGACACACAACAGCCTTTCTTTTCTTCTATTCCAAGTGAGTCCACTTCTCTGTCTCTGCGAGTCTGCACTTTCATTTTGCTTTACCCTTGATCCGTAATATTTTAGAGATCCAATTTTGAAATAGTATACTTATGAATGGTTCAGATTTGGGTTATTGTTTATCCCTAACGTGTCAAATGGGTTAATGGGTTAAGCATGTTCTCAATGCTTATAGCCTCATAAGTCGTATTACAATAGTTAGATCCATAATGTAGTAACATGTTAAATTTTTATTTACAAATGGGCAAATAATGTTTCTAGGGTCAATCCGACCTGACGTGATCCATTCTAAAAGTAATAAAATCAACCGATTTCAACTTGACTCGTTTGACCTGCTACCTTACCTGCATATTTGCCATCTCTATATTTGAAGAAAAAAATCTTTGAGCTTAGCTTGCTAGAGGAAGTCAGTTATCTGTATGGTTTATGGCTTATACTTTGTGTATTTCTTGTTCTGCCTGTAGATGGTTCTTTTTGGCCGGTCTTCTTCATTGCTAACGTTGCTGCATTAATTGCTAGTAGAACAATGACAACAGCAACTTTCTCTTGCGTCAAACAATCAATAGCACTTGGTTGTTTTCCTCGCCTTAAAATCATACATACTTCTCGCAAATTCATGGGCCAGATTTATATTCCAGTAATCAATTGGTTTCTGCTGGCAGCTGCTCTTCTTCTTGTCTGTACTATTGCAAGTACTGACGAGATTGGAAATGCATACGGTACACCTTGTTTTATTCATTTTTCATTTGCAAATGTCTATTTAATACGGTAGCAATTTGTTTATTTGATGCATTATCCTTGATTTCTTCTTGCCTGAGACTCCATTGTCAATTTAATTTTAATCTATAAACAACTTCCAAAAGGATCTTTATAAACTTGCTAATTTGCATGACATTCATATTTGTACCTGTATGTTGATAATTTTTTTATAGTTGGCAAAATGGACAGGTTGGGTATCAGGGCTGAAATGGGTTGGGTTGACCTATAACACATATTGTTAGAATATTTATGAAAAATTATTGTGTTAACTATTGTTACAACATACAACGATTAGTTAATAATCTAACTTTTCGAATAAAACTATTAGGAGGTTGTATTTGTATGCGTTAAAAATAAACTTTGCCAGGCTCTGTTCCTTTTGGCTTGTTTCCTTTTTATCTATTTGTCTAATTTTACACTTTCATTCCTTAAAGATAAAACATAACCCGAGTTGACCTATTCATTGGTATATGACCAAAAACTGCTACCTCTAATTGTTTATTTTTTACTACTGTAATTATTGATAAGCTTCATCTAAGCATAATGTTTTTATTTGATTTACAACGCTACTTAAGAATATTAGTTTGAGGAGATTGGATTTTCATACAGGATCTCTAACTGTATTTGATGTTCAAAAACACTGCTTTAACAGTCTTCATGTACGTCAGATTGCGTCAATAATTTAATCCACATCTTGCCTAATGTAAATTTGTAAAAAAAACATACAGGCGTTGCTGAGGTTGGAATGATGATGATGAGTACTATCTTAGTAATCCTGGTAATGCTTCTTATATGGCAGATAAATATCATTCTGGTGCTGTCTTTTGCTGGCCTTTTCCTTGGGTTGGAAGTTGTATTCTTTTCATCACTTTTAAGCGGTATCAAAGATGGAAGCTGGTTGATACTTGTGTTTGCTATCGTTGTATTTTCCATAATGTACATATGGAATTATGGTCGCAAGCTCAAGTATGAAGCACAAGTCAAGAAAAAGATGTCACTGGATGTAATGCGTCAATTGGGTAGCAATCTTGGAACTGTGAGAGCTCCTGGTATTGGATTGCTTTACAATGAGCTGGGAAAAGGCGTTCCTGCAATATTTGGGCAATTCCTTGCTACTCTTCCAGCTGTACATTCGATGATTATATTTGTGTGCATAAAATATGTGCCCGTTCCTTATGTGCCTCCAAGTGAAAGATTCTTGTTCCGAAGAGTCTGTCCAAAGAGTTACCACATTTTTCGTTGCATTGCCAGGTAAATATCTTTCCTTCCCTTTGAGTTTGTTGACATTTGAAGTTTGGGTTATGGCTTTATCTCTAACAGGTCAATGGGTTAAATAGGTTGAAGGTCACTTGAAGCGTATTCTTAATGCTAATATTTAGATCACTAATGTTTAACAGTTTTTGTTATTGTTAGTGTAGATATTCCTTTGTGAGATGTGGGCCCTTATGGGCTTTAGGGTTACTTGTTTATATGTTTCCCGTTGTTCTCTATTTTGAGTTAATCAGGATAATACAAAGTTATTTAGCTCTCAACATGGTATCAGAGCTGGGAATCCCAGCTCCAGTCCCGTCATGACTATAAATCGACCTGTAAGAAGGTCTCCGTTACTCTCACCCCCCCTGTAGACGTGCTCATTGGTCTCCGGTGACCTCAGCCATCCGATCCGACGCTGTTCCGACCATCCACGCGCCGCCGGTCGCCGCCGCCCTCGCCTCACGCGCCGGCGCGTGGGCCTTTCTCCGGCCACCGTTGATTATGTTTTTTCTTCTGAATTGATCGGTTTTGTACTCTGGTTTCATTTCTGGTTAGATTTCGAAGTATCTTGTCTGTTGGTCATATACCCTTGTTTGGGTCTCTTCTAGTCTGCTGTTTGGGTTTTATTTGGTCTGAAGAAATTGCTCATGATCTAATTTCTGAAGCAACATCTTGATTTTGTGGTATTTACTGGTTTAGTTCAGTTGGTTATGCTCTTGAACTCGATTAATATATCAGGCAAACATCTGAGGTTTATAATCTGGACATACAGTCATCTGGGTTTTGATACTTGAGCATTATAATCTGGTTATCAAGTGTTGTGTTCTGATTTTCTGGAAGAGAGATTTAGTTGGGAAAGATTATTGGTGTGATTCTTGAATCTGATATTGTTGATACTGGCTCGAGTTTTTGAAGACACTTTCATTTGGTTTGCTGTCTCTCGGGGTAATATCTGAAACGTTTGATCAGGTAGATCGCTTGTATGAGTTCGGGTTTGATAATTGATTGTACAATCTGGTTGGTTATCCCTTTTCTTCTGCTCTTATTTTGGCTCAAGAGGATTAATTACAATCTTTGAATAATTGGTTATGGCTAATCTGAAATCATCCGTATCAATCTCTACATTGGCTGATAATTCCACTTGTTTACTGTCATCTGCTTCTCAATGGGTTATTGATTCCGGTGCTTCGGATCACATGACGGGTAATCTTAATCTGAACTCTGAATTTAGTAAACACCGATCATCTGATAAGGTCGTAGTTGCTGATGGATCTATTTCTGAAGTAATTGGATCTGGAACGGTTAAACTATCTCGGTCAATGTCATTATCCTCTGTACTAAGCCTGCCTAAGTTTACATTTAATCTGATGTCAGTCAGTAGAATAACTCGTGGATTGAATTGCAGTGTCTCCTTCTATCCTGATTACTGTGTTTTTCAGGATCTGTTAACAAATAAAATCATTGGTAGAGGACGAGAATCTGGTTGACTTTATGTGTTTGAACCTGAAGAGCTTAAATTTCAAGCAGGGTTGGCATCATTATCCCCTATTGAGTTACATTGTCGTTTAGGGCATCCATCCCTTCAAAGTCTAAAGAAATTGTATCCCCAGCTTTCACATCTGTCTTCCCTTAATTGTGACTCATGCCAATTTGCTAAACATCACCGTGTTCATCTAAGCCCCAGAGTTAATAAACGAGCTGCATCTCCATTTGAATTGGTTCACTCAGATGTATGGGGTCCTTGTCCCATTACTTCTAAAACTGGGTTCAAGTACTTTGTTACTTTTGTAGATGATTATTCCCGTGTTACTTGGCTATACTTGATGAAGAATCGCTCCGAAGTATTCACTCATTTTTGTTCCTTTGTCGCGGAGATCAAGACGCAATTTAACGTCTCTGTGAAAACTTTGCGTAGTGATAATGCAAAAGAATATACTTCTGAAACCTTTCATACTTATATGCTTCAGCAAGGTATACTTCATGAATCTTCTTGCGTGGATACTCCTGCTCAAAATGGAGTTGCTGAACGCAAAAATCGCCACCTTCTTGAAGTGGCTCGTGCACTGCTATTTCAGATGACTGTTCCGAAACCATTCTGGGCTAATGCAATCTCTACTACTTGTTTTCTAATCAACCATATGCCATCGTCTGTTCTTCGTGGTGAAATTCCAATGTCTGTTCTCTTTCCTAATCAACGTTTGTTCCCGATTGAACCTAAGATATTTGGGTGCAGCTGTTTTGTTCGAGATACTAGGCCCCACGTTACTAAATTAGATCCAAAGTCTCTCAAGTGTGTTTTCCTTGGATATTCTCGTCTTCAGAAAGGTTATAGGTGTTTTTCTCCTACCCTCAATCGTTACATTGTTTCACGCGATGTGACATTTGTGGAGGAAGCACCTTTCTACCCGGTACCCATTTCTCCTAATCATGAAAACCATGATGATTTGTTGATCTATACTGTACCGATTCCGAATTCGACTGTTGACTCCCCAGTTCCATCTACCTCAGAAGAATCTTCAGAACAGCCTTCAGAACCAACACGACCACCAGTGATTCATGTATATAGTAGGCAACGCCGACCTACTTCAGAACCTCCTGTGATTCCTCCGGTGGCTCCAACTTCTAGCCATGTCCCTCCAGACCTTACGGTTCCAGCATGTGATCCATCATCTAGCAGTGATTCAGATACAGCAGGGGATCCTGATTCGTCATCTCAAGAGTCTGATGATAATGTTCCTATTGCCCTTCGGAAGGGTAAACGTTCATGTACATATCCAGTTGATTCTTATGTATCTTATGCGAAGTTGTCTACAACGTCTCGATCATTGGTTGCTTCTTTAGACTCCATATCCATCCCTACGACTGTTGGAGAGGCTTTAGCTCATCCGGGTTGGCAAAATGCTATGATCGAGGAGATGAATGCTCTTGAGCACAATAACACGTGGATGTTAGTATCGTTACCGGCGAGCAAGAAGGCCATTGGTTGTAAATGGGTATTCACTGTAAAGGTTCATCCAGACGGATCAGTAGCTAGATTAAAAGCTCGATTGGTTGCAAAAGGATATGCTCAAACCTATGGGGTCGATTATTCCGAGACATTCTCTCCTGTTGCTAAATTATCATCTATTCGTTTGTTCATATCTCTAGCTGCAACTTATAATTGGCCCCTTCATCAGTTAGATGTGAAAAATGCCTTCTTGCACGGTGATTTACTTGAGGAGGTTTATATGGAGCAACCACCCGGGTTTGTTGCTCAGGGGGAGTGTGGTAAAGTCTATAGATTACGAAAGTCTCTGTATGGTCTGAAACAATCTCCTTTTGCCTGGTTTGGACGATTTAGTACAGTGGTTACCAAGTTTGGTTTAAAAAGAAGCGCATATGACCACTCGGTGTTCTTTGATTCATCCAGTTCAGGATGTATTCTGTTAGTTGTATATGTCGATGATATAGTTGTTACCGGGAGTGATGAAAATGGAATCAAGAAATTGAAAGATTTCCTTGCATCTCAGTTCCAGACTAAGGACCTTGGTCCTTTGAAGTATTTCCTGGGAATCGAAGTCTCTCGGAATTGCAAAGGGATTTGTTTGTCACAACGTAAGTATTGTTTAGACATTCTGACTGATTCGGGAATGATCGAGGCGAAACCTTGTGAGTCTCCTATGATTCCAAATGTGAAGTTGAAAGCTGACGATGGCAACCCTCTTGAAAATCCGGAGAATTATAGACGAGTTGTGGGAAAGCTCAACTATCTGACAATCACTCGCCCTGACATTGCTTTTCCGGTAAGTGTAGTTAGTCAATTCATGTCGTCTCCAAGAACCTCACATTGGGATGCCGTTTGTCATATTTTGAAGTATTTGAAAGGAGCTCCTGGTTATGGCATCAAGTATCAAAACCATGGTCATCATGTCATTGAAGGTTTCTCAGATGCCGACTATGGTGGAGATCCTACAAGTAGATGGTCTACAACCGGCTATTGTGTCTTTGTAGGAGGCAATCTTGTTTCTTGGAAGAGTCAGAAACAGAACGTGGTTTCTCGCTCAAGTGCTGAATCCGAATATAGAGCTATGGCACAGACGACTTGCGAACTTGTATGGTTACGTAACCTACTTGATGAGATCGGGTTCTCTCAATCAAAACCAATAAACCTATGGTGTGATAATGAGGCTGCTATTCATATTGCTAACAACCCTGTATTTCATGAGAGAACCAAACACATTGAAGTGGATTGTCATTTCACTCGAGAAAAGATAGAAGATGGAACGATTACTACCTCTCATGTGAGGACGGGAGGTCAACTTGCGGATGGATTCACCAAAGCCTTACCAGGGAATAGAGTTAGTTATATTTGTAACAAGCTGGGCATGATCAATATATATGCTCCAGCTTGAGGGGGAGTGTTAGTGTAGATATTCCTTAGTGAGATGTGGGCCCTTATGGGCTTTAGGGTTACTTGTTTATATGTTTCCCGTTGTTCTCTATTTTGAGTTAATCAGGATAATACAAAGTTATTTAGCTCTCAACAGTTATAATACGATAACTTATAACTGGAAGTGGCAAAATGGGTGGGGGTCAGGTAGGTTGGTTAACGTGTCAAAACGGGTAAGTTTTCTGAATGGATTGAAAAAGTTGGTCGGGTCTGGTTGATCCAAATTGTTGTCCATAATTATTAGTTGTGCATAAGTAATTTGTGTATTAAAAATAATTACAGAAACTATCTTTGTTCGATAATAATCTGTTCCTTTAAAAAAATTGATCTGGGAGGTTTTATGCATTAAAAACTACTCTGAGTGTTTCTTTTTAAGGAAATTTTTATCTTACCCATTTGACTTGTTATATATAAAACATAATCCTCCAAATTAACTCATTTATAAGTAAATGAGTCAAACTTGCTACCTCTAGTCATATGCTTATTAGAAGTATTTTTGCTTTATATAAAGTGGCTTACACATTTGTACCCTTGAATGCCATTTATTATAATGGCTTCACGTTTGCAATCTATGATTTCATAAATACAGTTTCTTGTTCTTGTTAGATGCAACTTATTTGCCTGCATGACCTGCAATTGGTAAGGTTGCTCCATTTTAATGAAAATCTCTTCTTGGCAAACATGCAAGGGAAAGTTGAATACAAAGACTTTCATAGCCAACCCTTGCAAATTCAAAGAACCTTAGTGCATAAAAAAGTTGCCTTATTTATTATGTATTAGCACGAATGTAAAAGAATTGGTCATTCGTACACAGATTAACTATATATACATGATATATGTATACATTAACCTGGATAAATGAAAAACTATAGGTGCGAATCAGAGAGGAAGGCCTATTTTGGCATTTTATCATAAACATGTAATTGTTAAAAGATGACATATATGAATTAAATGGCTTAAACATGTTGAAAGTTTATCAAAGTGTATATTAATGCCTAAAACCTCCTGAATAGTTTTTATTTAACAATCAGATTATTACTGAAACAATACAGATTTTGTAATCATATTTAGCCCACTGATTACATATAATTTTTTTTAAGAATGTTAACAAAAAGTATTTGGGGTCAACCCAACCTGACCCATAACATGCATTCACTGACTTTAGCCGAACATACAAACTTCCAGCCGATCTGTTCCCAAAATGTTTGTCTAACTTCTGGTTCCTGTAGGCAAACTCCTTGCACTTGGGCTTAGTGTTGTTTAAGCATATTTGACTTTGTCAATGCATTCCCCCTGCTTTAACACATGGATTTTGGCAGATATGGCTACAAGGACATCCACAGAGAAAATCACCAAATATTTGAGCAGCTTCTAATTGAAAGCCTGGAGAAGTTCATTCGCCGAGAAGCAAAAGAAAGATCATTGGAAAGTGATGGGGATGACTACACCGATTCAGAAGATGAATCCTCACATGTTTTACTTGATCCAAATGGCAGTGTCTATTCACTTGGTGCCCCTCTCCTTTCCAAATACAAAACCAAGACCAAAACCAGTAAGCGCCCCGTCATCTCAGAAGCACCAAGCACTTCACACGAGCCTGAAAAGGGTCCTAGCGGTTCTTCGGTTCAAGACAAGAGTCTTGAAAACGAGCTCGAGGTCCTACACGCGGCTAAGGAATCAGGGGTGGTTTATCTTCTCGGTCATGTATCAATCAGGGCAAGAAAAGACTCGTGGTTCGTTAAGAAACTAGCCATAAACTATTTTTATGCATTTTTGAGGAAAAATTGCAGGAGGGGGATTGCAACTTTGAGTGTACCGCACACACGTTTGATGGAAGTGGCCATCACCCACATGGTTTAAACCAGTGGCTATATGGTCTCTGGTGTGGGCTCGAGCGAAAAAGGTGGAACCAACAGCCATCTGGTTTGATCTATTTGATGGATGGGCAAAATTCATTGAATTTGTGGATTGTTTGTACATTCAGATGTTTGTTTACTCAATTTTATTTTTTTGAGTTTGATTAAGGTCAAGCAAACATAGGGTAAAGAAATGGATGTTGTGTAATTGTTTTTCATACTAAAGTTGTTAGCAAGTTTAGCTTGTATTGGTAGAGGGTTGAGTGAGCTGGGTATAATCCAAAAGAATATGATGTATTTATGTTAAGAAAATTCCAAAGAAGATTTTGTATTTCTTTTTTTTATGAATGTTTTATTTGCTGCTATTAATGTCTTTACTTGTAAATTTATGTATGCAAATTTTTATTTAATATAAGGATAACAAGTTTGTATGTATCCGCTTTTTACTGCGGACTAAAATTACTATTTAAAGTGTTTTTAGTTTATATATTTTCTTTGAAATTAGAAAAATAGTAATTCAAATATTTGAAAAAACCCTTAATATATAAAATAGTGGTTATCACTTATCTACAACTAAAAAGAAAAAAATTTGGTATAGAAGGTAACATTATTTTTACTACAATTAAAGCTTAAACAAATGCTAAAAATTTTAAGTAAATATGAAACAAAAAAAGCGGCTTATATAGTGAGAATACTTAAAAATTTTGACATGTGTTTTGTACAGATAAAAAGCAAAAAAGAAAAAAGAAATGAAAAGAAAAGGAAGATAACAAAGAGGGAGAGTGAGAATAAATGTCGTGAAATTATGTATGAATTTTTTTTGTGTTAGTTATTGTTAATGTAAATATAAAGGTTTATATACAACGGCTCAACCCAAATGTGTAAACTGAAATTACAGAGCTTTTTATTAATTGATAAGGCTCAACGAACATTTTTGTAAGTATGAGGTTTTCAATTATTAATTATTTCTACTCACGGATAGAGATATAATTATCTACTAGCTAAACGACCCGTGTATTAACACGGGCTGATATAAGTCAATTTAAAATATATATAGTTTTAAAGAGTATTATAAAATCTCGTAAGAAATGAATAATCATTACAGAATTTTGAAATTCATACATAAGATTATCATTAGATTTTCTTTAAAACCTCTGTATAAACAACATTCATAGTTTTATTAGTAGGGTTTTCTTAATTATCGCAAATTAAAACTTTTAACCTCTCTTTACTCTTCACTCAAGAAACTGTCACATATAACTGTCCATGAGTGAAAACGTGTCTTTTTAGTACTTCTTATAAATACTCTTTTTAAGAAATATAAAGTTACATTACACGTCTAAAAGTTTTAGTATAATATTAATGTGTTTCTCGTGATGGAGCTTTATCCCGATATTGTAAAACCATAACTATAATATTATTGTTGATGTTGTTTATAAGCGACCCGTGTATCAACACGGGAATGATATAAGACAATTTTAAATTTATATAGTTTTAAAAATATTAACACGTTAAAAAAATTAGAAAACATATATATGAATATAAAATCTCGTAAGAAATGATAAACATTACAGAAGTTTGATATATATAAGATTATCATAATACTTTCTGTAGATACTCTTTATAAACAACATTCATGGTTTTATTAGTAATTTAACGCACACACAAACTAAGCTATTTAATTTGAAATGGGCTAATGACATATCTAACTTGGGTATTTTTCATACTTTTATAATTGTTGCCCTAATTCACGATTTTTTAATCTACTAAATGTTGTTTTTTCCTTTTTTGATATCATAAGATATCGAAGATATCTTTTACAGTTGATTTGTGAACTCACTACCTCGCGTTTACTAAATGAATTGCACACAAAATCAACGAATTTTACTAAGGCAGAGTAGGAAATTAGAGATAAAAAAAACAAATTATGAATCTTCAAACTCATATATAATTTTCGTTTCTTAATCTAGCTTTTAAGTAATTCAATCACAGAATTTTCATGAATCAGACAAATGAGATGTGTTAGAATAGTGGAATTAAAATGGAGCTTACGAAATGATCTACTAATTTTTCTTTCTTTCCTGTTTAGTAACATAATTGAGCATTGAAAATTTTATTTTAAAACTTAGGGCATATTATTAAAGATCACCTATTTATATCATCATCTATTTTTTTTAAAAATTAAAAAAATATTTTCCCACCATTACAACATACAATTTTTAAATAATTTCTTTATCCTTTAAACTTAACAAATTTACTTAATAATAGGAACAATTAAAAGGGATGAATTTTGTTATAGTTCAAATGGTTGAATTTTCAATTAAATTCATATTCAAATGGTTGTTATATTATCCAAGTATATCTCATCGTCTACTTCCTTTTCCTTTTTGTTTATATTTTCAAACTTAATCTATCAATTATTATTCCATTTAAATCACATTTTAAAAATTTTTAAATCTAATTCTAAAAGTAACTTCCTTACCTAACAAAGTGGAGTAATTTTAAACCAATTAAATACACGTCAATTAGAAATATGTATTCAATTCAAATTTAAATATATATATTATTATGTTATCCACGATTAATTCAAATATATATTGTTATCTTATCCAAGATTAACAAACACATGAAGTTTGTTATATAAAATTTCCCTTAAGAGATTTGATGGAATGTGACTTAATAACTAATACATTTTTTATTTTCTTTAATTTTTTTTAATCAAGGGCTATGATTGGTGGAGATTTTTTAGGGAAAGAGTTGATGATGTAAGTAACCATTTTTTTAATAGTTTTATTTTTAATAGTTGATTATATATATGATTCTTTAATTTTTTATATTGATTGATGCACCTTTGTTTGTTTTAAATGTTAACTATTTTTATATAAATTTATCATAAATAAAACAAAACTTAAAAAAAATTATTAATTTTTATCGAAAGACCGAGGAATCAGTTATTATATCGACTATTATACGTAGATAGAATAAATATAAAAAAGATATAAATTGTTTTATGAATAACTTACCCACTACTATTAATGGATAACAAACAATTAAAAATATACTACTTTAAAAAAAATGTCATATTACAATAAAATTTATACCAGAACGTAGATAAAAATGAGACGGTCGCAAATATATAATTATTATTTCTCTAAACAAATTATATAATAATTTATTAAACATATTTTATAACCAACCTATAATTAATTATATTAATATACAATTTTTATAAAACACCCTCACATTTTCATAAAAACCCTTAACATATTTTATAAAACCCCCTTAGAATTTTCACAATGCCCCCCTTCCAAGACTTAAGGATTTTTGGCATTTTTGACATCATCATCTCGATTTTTTAAATTTTTTTTTAAATCAAGAGTTGTGATTGGTGGAGATTTTTTTGGAAGAGAGAGAAACCCTTTTCTTTTAATATATATTAAAGATATCTTATTTTTACCATATCCTGCTTAGACGAGATTAGATAATCTTGTTGTGTTATGCAGTGATGAACATAGAGGTTTCAAAAATTCTCCATAGCCGTCCAGTTTGGACTGTTGCTAGGTAATATTAAGTAGTCGTTAATTGTTATGGGTCGTTTGCCAGTTTCAAGTTAGTGATCAAAGTGTAAGCACTAAAGGGGGCGTTATGGAGGAGAGGCTGGTGCGTGATCGCCTATATAAGGGTGGTCGTATAAAAAGGAGATGATGTGATGAAGAGCTAAATGTGATGGATAGTGTGACAGGGGAAAAACGAATGTAACACACCAACTATGATGCAAAATTGAGTCTACAACTTGGATCGTTAGAGAGGGCGTGGTGGACGCGTGATTGTGGAGGGGTGGTCAAGCATCATGGTGTGATGCGAGGGAGGGTATGGTTTGATTACACCGACATGAGTGTAGTTACGCACCGAATTCAATTTTTTTGATATTATTAATTGGTGTGGATAGTATGGTGAGTGCGTTTAACTGGATGATCTAGTATGATAAAAGAAAAAAGTTGATGCGATGGCAAGTGACATGGATTAAGTTGCGCCTGCATATAATTAGAGTTCATTACAAAAATGGTCCATATGGTTGTCACTAATTTTCACTTTTAATCCTTTAACTTCAAAAATTACGAAATAATCACTGTGGTTGTCACTTTGTTTCGGTTCTAGTCCTTTAGCCTAAGTGCCGTTATCTTCTGCCATTAAAAGTCACCATGTGTCTTGCACATGAGGGCATTTTGATCAAATTAACCTCCATCCTTGTTACCAAACAATAGTTATCTCTTTTGGATACTCTCTTGAAGTTATTATAAGAAGTTGACCCTAATAAATTAGACACTAAAGGATTCATTTTTAACCATTGTTAGATCTCGTAATGACATTTGGATTAGGGTCTGCTACCTAAAAGACTAAAATATTTTTGACATGCTTGCTTTGGAATTAGGATCCATTCATTTAAGTTTTTGTGAACACCGTATTTGCTTTTTCCAAGCACCATATTTAGTTTCACGTCATATTTGGTTTTGTAAACACTGTATTTGATTCCATATCACAATTTAGAAGCTGTCAAGTGTAATACAAATACTCATTTAATAGAACATTTTACATTAGCTAAGTAACTTTATTTGTGTTTGGTTTAATCAAACAGTGTTTTATTATATTTATTAAAGTATAAGAGAAGAAAACAATGAAGCATCTTGAAAAGTCTACAACAATGACGATGATTTTTTATCTTCGTTAGTTTATTAAATGAAATAACCGAAAAACTCAATCAAAAACGAAATACCAAAAATCTTATCGGTTAAATACGAATAAGATTTTATCAAAAACTAAACCTGAATATCCCAAACCGAATTCTTATAAGAGATGATATTTTCACAACAAAAATTAATTCTCAATATATGATATAACATCTTTGAAACTGATATACTAACTGATAAAACATATATCTACCTTGGATCAATTTTAACTGTAGAAATATTATCTCCCAATTTTTACTGTAAATTAAGTGTTATTTTTTAAAAATGAAATACACAATCATTATCAATTTATCATCATTATCATTATTATGTATAGTAAAGTACTAAAGTTGGTGGTGGGTAGACTGACCCGTTTGGCGGGTCAAAACCGATCCTTATCGGCGAAGAATCATTTCCAGTCAAACAAATTCTAGTCGACGTCGACTCACTCATTCTCTTTGTGACCTTCGCCCAATTCAAGACTCCACCGCCATGAACAACAGCATCATCATTATCATCATCATCTAGGTGAGGTTAATTCCTCACAGAATAAATTTTCTTTGTTTCTATCCAGCCTCAAATTTTCAGGTTTTTTGTCCGATTGAGTATTTTTATTTTCTATCGATTGTTATATTTGTTATAGATTGTTGACTGGTATATACGGATCTGTAGATTCTTTTGGGAAATTAGGTCATTGCGATCAAGCATTTGTTATGATGTATGGATGAAATGAATTTGTGTGTTTTAGTTTCCGTGGATTTAGTCTCGTAAATCTGAATTCGAGTTCCAGACTATTCCTAGATGTTACTGACTGAATGATTTTTCATCGTAATCGTAATTTAAAATTTTGTTTAAAACTTATTGTTCTTCGGCAGAAATGAGTGTGATTGTGGTTGCAGTTCGTATGTTGAGTAAATTTTAGTCTGAAATTGGGTGTTCAGTTAAGTTGAATTTGTCTATTAATTCGCTTTTTTCCCTTTTTGAAATTAGAGTCGATGTAGCAAATTTTCAAGATTAAGGCCACGCAATTGTGAGAGTGAATTTACGATACTTACGTCGTGGAAGGAACTTAATTTTTAGGAACGAATTTGTTGTTGTTGGAGGGAATGTAAGGCTTGCTTTACTTGCATCTCTTTTAGTCTTTTCTTGTCTGTAATGTTTCTGGTCGGATATCATGTATCCTTGTGAGTTGTGACTCTGTGTGTGTGTGTGTGTGTCTATTTTCATGATTGGTGACTGATAGTTGTGTTTAGAGTTTGTTATATCTCAAACTTTATCCCCACTGCTAATAGGCTAAGAATAAAACTAATGTAAAACCTGGATGGCGTGAGTTCACAACTGGGCCATTTAAGACAGAGGTAGAGAGAAGAGAGAGGAAAGAGATAGAGAGAAGGTGGGACAGGGAGAGGATAGCATCGAGTGGGCCAAGTCAAGGGAAAGAAACCGATCCAGCGGGGGTTGGGTGTAGGCCTGTTGTGGCGTTGTCAGCAAACCCATTGAAGCTGATGGGGGACCCTCACCCGCTATCGATAGTCTTGGTGGGATCAAATTTACTTCTTGTGCTGGTAACTAGTTGCTAAAGAAGGTTATCTTAGTTAGGCTTGGGAAGCTTAGCGCCTTTATCTATATTAGGTAACATGCTGTTTGGGATGGGCTTCGTTTTGTATCTGTGTAACTGAAATGTGCTTTTGTATGATGTAGCGAAGAAATCGAATTTATGCGTAGATTCTTTTAGCGGACAAATGTGCTTGTCTCTAATAACTTGTGGGTTATACGAGTTATACGGACAAGATTCTTTTAGCTTTTCTCTCCCTTGTACAAGGGTTTACAACAGAAAGTTAAATTCGTTTCTTTTATCTTTTTCATAAGATAGGAGGAAAAGATAAGAAAGGAAAAGGCTAGAAGTACAAACTTACCCTTATTTTATGAAAGAAAAGGTTAGTGGACAAGGGTGGTTTTGTAATTATGACAATCTAGTTTTTGTTTCTTCTATATTTTCTTTCTTTCTTCCATTTTAGGATGGAAGGAGATTGCCCAAATATTCCTTTTCTTAAAACTTAAAGACAAGGGAATTTGACTTTTTCTTCCATTTCTATCATACTGGGCTGTTCCTGTCTTATTCAAGAACAAAGACACATGAATCATGGAATGAGGGCCTTTGCCTTACATCCAATCATTCTTGTTTTCTGTCATCTTTCTGTTAACTTTTATGTGTACCTTTGGTAGTTTAGTTATCATCATCTTCATTTATTTCTTTCTGGGTTTCTGTTAGAATTCAGATATTCTTTTATCTTCTCTAGATAAATTTACTCACAAGTGGTCTTCATATTCACTCCGTTAGGCAAGGACCGTTCACCGTTCTCCATCTCTTCAAGTAAGCAGCTGTGAGTGTCATTTGTGATTTAAACTTCGGTTGAGTGAATAATACCTGTTTTTCCTTCGGCCCTCTATGATCCTTATGTTGGGTATAAAGATGCGACTCTCAACGGTTGTTTTTCATGTTCTTAACCCTGAGATGCATTAAGAGTTTCTTCTTTTCAGAAATACTTTATTTGAAGATTGGCACGTTAACCAATTATGTTCGATGTTGCCTTCAGTCATTTGACAATCGTTCCTTAGGCATAAAGATGTTACCCTTATCAGTCTTTTCATGTTCTTGAACTGTCTTTGTTTTAAACCCTGCCCATTTCTCTTCTTCTCCTTTTGGGGATTTCTCGATATGAAGTTTGCGTGAGTGAAGAACAAGATGTTTTTATTCTACTTTTAGTTACGTTTGATTGCTGGATTAGGCATAATATGTTTGTTATCAGTTATTTATAGGATATGCATGTTGTCAAGTTGCTAAGGGAATCTTTTCAGACATAGAGTATTCCATCTGTTTCATAATAAGTGCAGAGCACCTTGCTTTTCTTTATATCTGGGGTATATGCCTTTTCTGTTAAAGCATTAGAAATCAAAGCAACTAACCTATGTGCAATACAACTATAGGTAATAAGCTTTTCATTCAACAACTCCTATGTTACTAGTATCAGACGCTTCACTTAATCAAGTCTTACAGTATTTCTTAGAGTCCAAAGGGCTAAAAGTGCCAACATAGGTTATCCAAGACATCCCATGGTAGATTTTTTCTTTTTATATTCATAAAAATCCAAATGGTAAGACCCCAAGTTTGTATTTGGTTTACAACCTGATTCTAGGCAGGAACTGTACTTGTATCAAACCGGTTCAGATTGGACTAGCTTATGGTCCCATTATTCTTAAATGTTCAGGTTCTGATTAGATTTCTTTACAATGAAAACCCCTGCTAAAAAGTTCATTAATAAAATATCGAATAATTAATAGAAACACCTGATTCCATGTCACCTATAATTGACATCCTTATTCTATCTCAACTATAAGTGATATCTTTATTTATTGAATGCAGAATACAATTCAGTTTTGGGTCAGAGATTCTGTACCTTGTCTAAGGAACACCTGTAACTGAAGAGCAATGTCGAGTGGCAGCAATACACATTGGTGTTACCAATGCCAGCAACCAGTCCGGCTTCGGGCTCGTAATCCCGTTTGCCCATATTGTTCTGGAGGATTTGTGCAAGAACTAAGCGAGGTTGTCAGGTCGGGCCAACAAGACTTCGGGTTTACTCATGGACACGAGCCTTCCGATTACGGGTTCATGGAACCGTTCCCAGATCCTAGAAACAGAATCATGGACGCTTTTGCCGAGCTGATTAGACAAAGAATGGCTGGAAGAAACCCAAACTTTGATATCAGAAGGAGATCTGGGCTTGTACCTGAACACGGTGTGGTTCCATGGTTCATATTTGATGGTCAAGCCCCGGCTCGGATGTCTGCCAATGACCGGTTTGAGTTTTTCTTCAACGGTGCACCTCCAGGTCCAAGGCGGTCTAATGTCAGTAATATCTTTATGGGTCCCGGGTTAGAGGAACTAATCGAACAACTTACAGTCAATGACGGTAGGCAGGGCCCACCACCAGCAACCCGATCAGCAATCGATTCTATGCCCACTATTAAGATCACAAGTAGACACCTTAACACTGATTCTCACTGTGCGGTTTGTAAAGATAAGTTTGAGTTGGGAGGTGAGGCTAGGCAAATGCCATGCAACCATATCTACCATTCGGGTTGCATCGAGCCATGGTTAGTTCAGCATAATTCTTGCCCCGTGTGTCGGGTGGAGCTGCCGGCTCATGGTACAAGTAGGGGAAGCAGCAGTGGTGGTGGTGGCGGTGATGGTGAGGACGGTGGACATGGTCGAGGAAGGAGGAATCCCTTATCCTTTTTGTGGCCTTTTCGCTCATGAACTGAAACAAGAAATATAATTAATATTGGTAACTTTTCTATCTGCTTTGTTGCCCTTGTTGAAATTTGACCTGGAAGTTGGTTTGGGTATGGGTTTTTGGTTTTTTATGATGTGTATGTTGCTATATATAAAAATCAAGTCTATCCCATGTAAATGGTAATAAGCATTTCCTTTTTTAAATCTAGAATCCTTAGATCCTGCTAGTTGCTATAGTCACTTGTACTTCATGCATTGGAAGATGCACTCTGCCCTGGAAACGCATTATTATGTGGTGTATTTTCCTATGATACAGAAGAGTATATACGAAATACAAGATGGTCAAATGGGTTTGTTTGTTTGTTTGTTGAAGACGACTTTTTAGTTTCCAAACCCCTCATTTGAACGTATGTAACTTATAGATATCTATCTTAATCCTCTCATGCTTCGTGATGAGGTTTCGCAGCTGGAATTACATGTCTTAACCGAGTACAAAATCCTAAATAGAATCAATGTTTTACATAGCAATATAGCATTGTTCTCAAAGTTAAGGTAAAATTTTCATAAAAAGTGAGCTGCCTTTGTATTGCTGGAGCCTTCTCGTGGTCCTGTACTGAAAAGAGAGTAAAAAACAACACTAAGCATAAGATTTAGTGAACACAACTTGCGTACCATACTAGATATGTACACATTAAATTCATTCATCCATGATCATATATCATTTCACATAATACTGAAATAGTGCATTAACGACGATATTACTCCCCTATACACACACATAGGAAAAGTTCATTTGGAAAACATTCTTATTGCAAAGAGAGAACCATTTGTAATCACCGTTAATACTCATTAATAGAGCTATTTTGGTCTTTTATATATTTTTTCAACCGTAAATTGCGTTCTGATGAACCATCATTAAAGAATGAGTCTTGATTTTTCCAAAATACTCCTCATTAATATATATATACCTATAATATAAAATCAACTCACACCTTCTTTGATTGACACATGTGCCTAAATAATTTCAAACTATTCACTCCTTTGACTTTCATACCTTTTCTCTAGCCCTTTGTACTTGATTAGGGCATTAAACAAACCGAACTTTTATGAACCGTTCGTGAAATTGTTCGGCGGAAAGTACGTTTATGCATCGTCTGTTTAATAAACGAACGAACATGAACAAAGATCTCGTACGCTCATTTACGTTCGTGAAGGTTCAGCTATCGTTCGTTTATGTTCCTTTATATTTTATATAATTATTAATATGTGTGTGTGTTTAGATTTAGTGTTTATTTGTGTTTAATAATGCTTGATTTGTATTATAACACGTGTTCCTTTTTTTACGTTTGTTTATCATTTAAATGAACAAACAAAAATGTACACGAACTAGCCATATATTTTAAACAATCGTTCATGTTCGTTTATCGTTCGTGTTGTTTATTTGTTCTGCTAAAGTTAAACGAACGAACAAGAACACATAAATTCATTCGTTTATTCGTTCATGTTCGTTTATTTGTTCGGCTAAAGTTAAACAACCGAATACGAACAAGCCTCGTTCGTGTTCGTTCGGAGCCCTATACCTGATGGTGGAGGCTATTTAAATACTTCATGGTGGATGTGATGGTGATATTGTCAAAAAGTTGCACCATGAGGAGACATCAAAGAAATAATTCAAGTAGTCAAGAGTCCACGACGTGAGGTTATTGTACACGGAGAGAAGTTTTTGTGCGCGGGTTTGATTTCTTGTGTTACTAAGGCTACATGACGGGGAACAATTGTACACGACGTGGTGAATACTTTTATGGGTGCTGGATTTATTTCTTGACTGCTTCACGTGCTATGTGACACGAAAGTTCATTTGAAGTCGAAGGACAATTTTATAGAGTAACGGTTTGCACGAATAGAACGTAAGAGATGAGGATGGATGTGAAAGACAGTCGGATTGGGAGAGACCAAACCCTTCAAAATTAAGTATTAAATGAATATCTAATAATTAAATATTAATTAGAAAGCAATCAAAAATCAAAGTAAAAGAATTAATAAATGAGATAAGGGCAATTTGGTAGTTTCAAGTTGAAGAGAGACCAATAGAGCAAGAAAGTTGGGTTGGGAGGGACCAAACACGTAGAAAATGTGACCAAGAGACCAAATCCATAATTTTCATGAAACCATATAGACCAAAAATGCAATTAACTTTTATTCCTATTTAGTTAAAATATTATTATATTAATAACTATTATATGCATATATTTTTCTCGCTCTTGTTGCAGATCTTACAGGAAACAGTCTCTCTATTTTGGTAGAGATGTAACTGTCTACATCTTACCTCTTAAATACCCGCTCAGACGAGATTAGGTAATGGTGGTGGTGGTGTTATTTTTTGTGGCTCTTCCTTTTCACTTGAAATATGGGTTGTAACTTGGTTCTATCTTGTTTTTTCCTGAATACCGATAACAAGATAGTACCACGAAAAGAGCTACAGTCAAGCCAAAACCACCACCGAGGGTGCCACATCTAGAACTTTTGATCATCTAGAACTTTTAAATTTCGTTTGTTGATCATCTAGATTTGATTCACATTTGGGTTTTGTTTTTTTGAGAGACTGAGTAATTAACGGAAGAGACACTAAGATAGATAGGGTTGGGTTTTCCGAGCACAGCCACCACCACTGCCGCTTCATCTCCGACGACCACCCACCACTACCGCTTTTATGTCTCATTAGGGTTAATCAAAGATCTGCACTGATTTTTTTTTGTTTATGCCATCGTAAATTCTTCTTTTTCTTTGGATCCGAAAGAGTATGTATGTGTATGTCCCATTAAGGTTAATCAAAGATTTGAGCCTACTTTTTTTGTTTATGCCATCGTAAATTCTTCTTTTTCTTTGGATCTGAAAGAGTGTATGTGTATGTGTGTTTTTTTGTTTGAAAGTGTGTGTATGGGGTGGTGGGTATGTGTTCATTGTTCAAAATGGTGATTGTGACTGGAAGTGGCGGTGGTTGGCCGGAGGTGTTTGAATATGTGGGGTGGTGGATGTGTTCAAACCTAAATAAATGAATAAAATTAAAAAAGAAGGGTAAATCTTCTGATCTGATATATATAAAAGACTAATTCTAATCAACTTTATTAAATAATCTTATCCGTTCATTTGAATCAATTTAAATCTCAACCATCCATTAATATTGAAATTAAAATTTAATTTTGACTTTTATTAGTCAAAATTGTTTACTTATTTATAGAGAAAATTTCACTTATGGTCCCTGTGGTTTGTCACTTATTACATGCACGGTCCCTTAAGTTCGTTTATTACACTGAAGATCCCCATGGTACGTACTTTGTTACACTGATGGTCCCTGGTCCAACTAAAAAGACCAAAATGCCCTTATTTTTTAAATTAAACTACTATAATACCCCTCATCCTTCTTTTTTTTATTTATTTTCTTAATTTAAAATCATTTTAATATATTATATAAAATCATTATATATTTATATATACATGTATAGAGAAGAGAAGAGTGTAGATTGTAGTTCTTGAGAATGAAGAAGATGGGAGCCACCCATCACTATCACCGGCCACCCACCACCCACCACCGCCAACCACCATTCTCACCGGCCACCCACCACAGCCACCCATTAGCAGCACACCGGAGCAAACCACCACCGTCCTCACCCCTCTCTCGCTCTCTCTTTCTCTCAACCTTAACCATCACCGCCGCACCCTCGCCAGAGAAGACAACCGGCCGCCACTGCCGTATATCAGATCCACTTCAACCGACCACAACCATCTCGTCTCTCTTCCATCCTCTTTCTCTTAGCCGTCGCACCCACCACAACCCAAGACTCATCACCGGCGCACCCACAGCTCACCTCCGCCGCTCACCATCTGCGGTCGCTTTCTCTCTCGCCCATAACCACAACCGAATCACAATCATCACCGTCGAACACTCGAACATCTTCATCATCACCACCGTCGCATGTCAAATTAGGGTTTTTTACCACTTTTATCTCTCTTTCTCTCTCTACAAATTAGGGTTTGTGATCTTCAATTCTTGGTATGAAATTTGCATCTAATCGGATAGCTCTGTTCCTGGGTTTTGCATTCGATGTTTATATTTCAGGGGAAGAGGAGTGTAGCTGGATTTGGCGGTGGTGGGGGTTGTTTCATACGGTGGTGAGGGTTTTTCAGACGGTGGTGGCTTGGCGGTGGTCAACGGCGGTGAGGGTAGTGGCAGACGGGTTTGGTGTTCTTGGGTTTTGCATTTGATGTTTATATTTCAGGGGAAGAGGGGTGGAGCTGGTTTTGGCGGTGGTGAGGGTTGTTTCAAACGGTGGTGAGGGTTTTTCAGACAGTGGTGGTGGCTTGGCGGTGGTCAACGGCGGTGAGGGTAGTGGCAGAAGGTGGCTTGGGTTATCAAGGGGTGTTTGTTATTTATTTTAGTATTTTAATTTTTTTAATAATATTAATTAGTATTTAACGAATAAAAATAAAAGAAATTAAAGAGAAAGGGTATTATAGTCTTTTCAAGTGCATTCAAGGTGAAGAGGGACCATCAGTGTAACAAAGTACATACCATGGGGACCTTCAGTGTAATAAACAAACTTAAGGGACCGTGCATGTAATAAGTGACAAACCACAGGGACCATAAGTGAAATTTTCTCCTTATTTATATTATAAACTAGTTTAATACCCCGTGTATAAACACGGAAATTGTTAATGTGAATATTAAACATTTATGGTGTGAAATCTTAAATGTATAATAAATCCATATATTGATAACAAATCAAGAAACATTCATGAAAATCACAAGATGATCAAGAAAGAAAATTAACTTACAGATTTGCACCGATAGTTGTTAGCTTTTAGGAAATAAACATAGTTGATTAGTGGGTAAAAATTCCAAGAACAATTTAAAATCATTTAGAAATAGGGAATTTTGATTAGTAAAAAATATTTCAAAAATAACTTAGCGATCACATAAGCCTAGTCTTTTAATATGTAGCAGGTTGGTTTAAAAATTGATAAAAACTAATTATTAGTAAATAATTATAAAACACGAAAGAAGTAAGACTTTTACAAAATGGTGACAAACAACGTCAAAGCCCAAACCAGCGGTTGACGCATCGACGTAATGGAGGAAACACGTGGTATTATGATACGAAACGTGATTGTATTTATTTATACATATAACGATCATTATTGTTACAAATAGAAGCAATATGATCAAATGTTTATTGTTGATAATTTACAAATACTTTGAACTTATTATAATATATTTTAAATGATAAAACTAATAATTTGGTTAAATATGATATTTTGAAATATTTAGATTACATAAATAGGATTTAGTTAATTAATGGCAATAAATCAATTAATTAACGATGTTTATCCAATTAATAGATCTATTTAGCTACTAATGAGGTGTGATTTGCATGGTGTATCTAATGTACGTACATAATTATACATAAATATTAGAGTAAATTACTGAAATGGTCCCTGAACTTTGTTAACAGTATCTGATTTAGTCCCTAGACTTTAAAAAGTACGCATTCGGTCTCTACTGTAGCAGATAAGTCCCATGGACAGTCCCTGGAACTAACCTCCGTCTAAATTGGTTGTTAACCTCCTTTTTAGGAGGGGCATTTCAGTCATTATACGTTATGAGGGACCATTTCAGTAATTAACTTTGTGTTCTTCATCTTCATATATTCATATGTAAACCGATAATAAATCCATAAATTAATCAAATCTCAAAGCAGAATGAAACAATTACAGAACCTACAAATCTTATAAACTAAATCTTGTATATAGTCACCACCAGATAGAATCATCAAATAATTTTATCTAAACAATTACATAACCCTAATCTTGTAAAAAATTACAGAACTCTAATATTGTAAATTACAAAAAAAGAAGCATCGATGAAAGGGGTAGTTGATTTCCACGAAGAAGACCAAATAAAGTCAAAATCGAGCTTCGAATGGAACAGAGGAGGGGCAACCACCACCAGAAACCATTATCGAGTTCCGTATTTTCAACCATCACCAGAAAAAGAAGCATTGATGAAAGGGGTAGGTCAAATGGTCAATGAAGAAGGTATGAAAACCCTAGTAGCAGATCTGAAAACCCTAATCTGACCTTTAACGTAATGCGATGGTGATGAAGAAGGCGACGCCGGTGGTGGTGATGGCAGTTGAAGACGATGGATCTGAAAACCCTAATATGAAAACAGCGGTGGTGGTGGTGATCTGAACACGATGGATCTGAAAACCCTAAAACTCGATGGATCTGAAACGCTAAAACTCAAAATTATTGTTGAAGAACACGATGGAAATGAAACGCCGGTGGTGGTGATGGCGGTTGAAGAACACGATGAATTTGAAAACCCTAAAACTCGCCGTGGGTTTGCCTCTTAAACTCTCACACCACCGCCACACATCGCCGTACTTTCCACCGCCGTGATGTCCGCTGCCGTCATAAGACACTTTCTGTTTGAGATTTCTTCAACTAACTTCTTGTTTCGAGCTTCTGATTGCTCTTTTAATTCGGTTTCTGTTTGAGTTTTTCAACCTCTGTGTGCCTCCGATTATTGAAGAAGAAGATGAATTTGATTATTGAAGAAGAAGATGAATTAGGGTCTGGGTAATGGAAGAACATGAATTAGAAGTGAGCCCTGTAATGTAAAAGGACCAAAATGCCCTTCCTAGAATAGTGACTAATGGAGCAATTTAACAGAAGTTAGTTCCAAGGACTGTCCATGGGACTTATCTACTACAGTAGGGACTGAATGCGTACTTTTTAAAGTCTAGGGACTAAATCAGATACTTTTAGTAAAGTTCAGGGATCATTTCAGTAATTTACTCTAAATATTAGTTTGATGTTTATCCAGTTATATAGATAAGTTGGTTAATAATGATGTGTGGTTTATATGATTATATAATGTACGTACATAATTATATATATTAGTAAATATTAGTTTATTCTAAAAACTTAAAATATTTATTATTGATTTAATTAATGGTTATCTTTATCTAATTCATATTAGTTTGACTCTAAAAAGTCAAAATTAAAGTTTTAGAATTAAAGGAATTAATGGCTAAGATTAAATCTTTTATTAAATGAAGGGTCTAGATCATCTAATAATTTTTTTCAAATTAGTCTTTTATATATATTAGAAGATTATTATACATTATTTAAATCTAATCCTACTAAGATTACAAATCAAATTATTTATCTTTGTGTTTATTATATTTTAATCTAATTTGATCTCGTTTGTTATGGTAAATTAACTTTTGAAGTTATATGATTATATGTGAAATTTAATATTAACGTACAATAAATAATTTTCGTAATTATATATCTTCTTATAATTGTAATAATAAATAATAATACACTCGTTTCGAAGCTTCTACTGTTGGTCTCCGTGTTGACGCCGTTTTTCATCATGGAATAAAATTTCGTGTTTTATATTGTTAAATATCTTTTTATTGATGATTAATATTTATTATTTTTTAAACCAACCCGTGTATCACACGGGCATTTAATCTAGTAATATATAAAATGAGGTGTGTGAGAGAGGATAATATAATATAATAATATTTAAGTAATAAATAATGTATTAAATAAATAAAAGTTATAAATAAAAGAATAAAATAAAAAAAGAAAGGCAAAACTGTCATTTTACCTTATTTAACAGAGTTGACTAATGGTCAACGTTAGAAAGGACGGTACCCGTCACAAATGATTCATAAAGGAGAGTCCTTACCACTTTTGAAGTTAAAGGCTAAAACAACAGAAATACCTAAATTAAAGAACCATTTGACCAATTAACTCTTAACCGGTAAATTAATGGGGACACTTTCTCGCCTCTCCAGTGTGGGTTCGAATTGCTTGGTGGCGGGTTTTCAACCACCCCTCGTTATTTGGCTTTAACCAAGGTTCGAGTACCACACCTTCACTCCATGAAGGAAACCCCTAAGGAAAAAACCCCCAACCACTACATGCAGCAGGATTTGATCCCCCAACCTCTTGTGAGGAAGGGGCGTCTTACCGGATAGGCTAAACCCCATTGGCTGACCATTTAACTCTTAATATTATTATTAAAATCGGATAGAGTTGAGGCAATCTCAAAATAAGTCTTTTCATTCGTTGTACTCACATTAGCAACTTTAGTATATATATTAGTTATATACCGCTTCACACACACAAAAAGTTTAATATAAATAAAAAATAATTAGAAAAAATTATTAAACAATATAAATCATTTATTTAACAAAAGATTTAATCTTATTATTCATTTTATTCAAATTAAATTTTAGTTTTGACTTTTAAAAGTTAAAATATTTTTTTATCTTATTCTACTAATTTATCCTTATAATAATTTAAACATACATATATAGATTATACTTATCTATACTTTTTAAGTTATTGTACATAATTAATTAAATATATAAACGTATATATATAAATTTTACTTACCTATACTTTTTAATTTGGGTTTAGTTTCAAAAAGTGTACTGAACTTGTCACTTTTTGCTATTGTGTATATCAAACTTTTAAAACTACCATTTAGTATATCCAACTTTTTAAAACTACCATTTTATGTATCTGGTTACCTCTTCAACAGGTAACTATGACGTGGCACCGGTTATGATGAGGTGGCATTGAACATAAGTGCTGAGTTGGCAATTAAAAATGACGTGGCAAAAGGTTATCTTCTTCAATATGTTAATATTATAAATAAATAATAATAATACTCAGCAAATTCATCTTCTTCGATGCACTCATATATTCACCCAGAAACATTTATGTTCTCGATGCACCTATACCCTCATGCATTCATAATAAATAACAATATTAATTAATATTAATAATAAATAACCTCAAGCATTCAACGGAGAGTTATTCCGGCGATCGAGTTCAAGGGCGAGTTCTTCAAGCGACTGCAACTGCGAGTTCTTCACGGCGAGTTCTTCCGGCGAGTTATTCAACCGTCACCATTTGCATTTGTTACAAAAGGGAAATCGACGGGGTTTCTTCGTGGAGTCACCATCGTCATCGGGTTCTAGATATGCACTTCGGAGGTCACCATCACCATTGAAATGGGGTTTCTTCGAGAGTCCAGATCTGAACGAAATAGGGTTTCTTCGTGAAGTCCAGATCTGGCCGGCACAACTACCACCACCGAGCTTCATCTTAGGGTTTCATCTTCAAGATCGGATTGAGCTTCGTTTTTAGATTTCGATTTTGTAAGTTGTGTTTATGTTTCACAGATCTTAGTTTAGTGTTTATGCTTCACATATCTTAGTTTTCGTTTTTTTAATCCAGATCTGTGTTCGTTTGTATCTGAAACATTATTTTAATTTGTGTTCTTCACAGATCTTATTTGTTCTTCACATATCTTAGTTTGTGTTCTTTTTTGTTACCAACGATTTATGGTTCCAGATGAAGATGTTATTATTTGTGTTTGTGTTCTTCAATGATTATGTTTATGTGTTCTTTTCCGCTTGTTAGATCAGATGAAGATTAGATATCTTCATGTTCTTCATCATCTTTATCTTGTTGTTCTTCATCATCTTCATCTTCATGTTTTAAATTAGATATAGATATGATGTTGCAAAAATAATGACATGGCTATACATGTGGAAATTTTAGAGACATTAAAATAAATAAAAAATTATAGAATGACTGGTTACCAGCAGGTAACCTAATACATTAAATGGTAGTTTTAGAAAGTTTGATACACTAAATTGTAGTTTTGAAAGTTAGGTATATACAATATCAAAAAGTGACAAATTCGATACACTTTCTAAAAATAAACCCTTTAAATTATTATACATAATTAATTCAAATCCTATAAAAATTATGTATCATAATTCATAAGCTATATCAATAATAAAATATTATACGTAATTATATTCATTGTCCTTATATTATATATATAAGAGTTAATTACAATTTTGGTCCCTGTGGTTTACACAAAATTACAGATTTGGTCTTTAGGCTTCATTAATTACAGATTTAGTTCTTGTGCATTATCATTTGTTTCAATCTTAGTCCTTAGGGCACTTAAAAAGACAAAATTACCCTTACCCTTTCTTTTATTAAATTTTTTAACTCTAAAATCAATTTTTTCTATAATTAAATAATCAATTATTATTATTATTATTATTATTATTATTATTATTATTATTAACACATTAAACAAATATAATATTTTCCCTATTCATCCCCTTGACTATCTCATTTGACTGCACGTCCACCCTACCTTCTACTTCATCCCCAACATCTCAATCACCACCTTCAACATCTACCCCTCCTCCATCCCACCTCCATCAAGACCACCCACATCTTCACCTCTACCAACAGTTTCCCCACCGCCAACATCACCCATTCTACATGCTAACTCCCCACCGCCAACATCACCCATTCTACATGCTAACTCCCCACCGCCATCATCACCCACTCCACCGTCGGTTGCTCCACCGCCATCACCACCATCCAACGTCACCGCCACCGCCACTTACAGCCACCACCCACAAAACCCTGAAATCGAAGAAACCCTCCTCTCTCTATCTCTATATCGTCTCTCTGTCCCCCTCCTCTCTCTCTCTCTCTCTATCTGCCACCAAACAAAACCCTGAAATCGAAGAAACCCTCCAAACCGACACACAAATCGAACCAGGAAGATGAATCTCTCGAATTGAACCAAAACCGAACCAGGAAGACCATCGAAGAAACCCTGAAATGGCAGAGAGAAACCACCACCTACTTCGAGGTCTCCACCGCCACCTTATGCAAAGAACACTATCAATGGCGGCGGCGGTGGTTCAGATCTATGGCGAGAGCAGAGAGAGAGGCGAGAAAACCCTAGATCTGTTCTTCATCATGGTGTTCCCCATCGTGATGGCAGAGAGAGAGAAACGGCTTCAGATCGGTGGCTTCAGAGAGAGAGGGGCACGACGGTGGTGGCTGATTTCAGGCGACGCTGATGGCAGAAGTGCACCGGCGGAGATGCGGTGGTGCATGGCGGTGGTAGGTGGTTTCATCGTGGTGATGTAGAGAAGCTGGATTTGTGGGAGATGGTGGTGGTAATGTTAGTTTGATGGTTCCCGGATTTTAAGGGGGCGACCGAAGATGGTGGTGGCCGTCGGGGATGGTGGTGGCGGTGTTAGATGGAGAGAGAGAGAGAGAGAGAGAGAGGGATGATAAGGAGACAAATCTAGGGAATGGGAAATAGTAGGGTATATTTATTTTTCAATAATTATTAGTTGATTAAAACAATAAAGTAATGTTTTATGTATTATTTAAATAAATTAAGACTAAAATAAAAGTAAAAAAATAAGATGGGGGCATTTTAGTCTTTCTAAGTGGATTTGGACTAAGATTGAAACAAATGGTAATGCACAAGGACTAAATCCGTAATTAATGAAGCCTAAGGACCAAATGTGCAATTTTGTGTAAACCACAGGGACCAAAAATGTAATTAACTCTATATATAAATACTACAAATTTTATCATAATCAAATTTTACATCGTTTTTAAAATTGTTATCTGATCAAGCTCTTATTTCGTTCATACAGTGAAATTAAATATTTAGCTCAACGAATATAAATTAATAATTTCACATAAATAATATGGTTACCCGTACTTACACAGGTATCTAAACTAGTTATTATAAGAAATAATTAACAGAATTCAAATCTTTATTTAAATATTACATGAGACGTGACACGGGTGAGAAATTAGTTTACCATCTAAGACCATCAGCATCTAACCCCACTTACTTTCTCTAACCCACTGTCATATCAGCATCCACATCATCTCTCACCTCCAACCATCACTAACTCACAAACCCCCACATTCAATCTTCTTCAACTCACATCAAATATTAATAATAAAATATATCTATACTATCTTATAAAACATTTAACATTCTCTCTCTTAAAAATTTCAAGACTACTTAATTTTAAGTAGTACATGTTTTTATACAAATAGTACAAACTCTTAAAGCAATAACCCATTTAATTATTTTCTTAATTACCTCAACTTATTTATTGTAATTACTATTAACAACTCATCAAACATTACACCAACAAAATTTTCAAAAATAGAATATTTTCTATTTAATTATTTTCTATTATTTTTCTTATTTTATTGTTCGTCATAAATTATTTTGAAAATTAATAAAAGAGTTTATGGGAAAAGAATAAATAAAGATAATAAAAAAAGTTAAAAGATGGATACTTGTTGATTAGAAAATATTTGTTCACACCGCATTTTGTGAGTATCATACATTTACATTTTTGAAAACGACATGTTATCGAATACAAACTATTCGTCGCCGCCGCATTGCGCGGGTACAATGCTAGTATTAATTAAGAGAGAGAGAGAGAGAGAGAGAGAGAGAAAAGAAAAAGAAAAAATATGAAACCCGTAGCTAGTTGCAATACCAGCTAGGATTGAAAGGGAGAGGAACCAGTGATGGCGTGATGGCACTAGTTGTTTACCAGCTTAAACCCGCCAAACGAGTAACCCACCGATGCGGGTGGTCAAAGAAGAAATCAAGCAAGATCCGTTTTGGATTCCATTCTCAAGTTTTTAACAAGAGAGAAATAAAAAGAAGAATCTTTTCCTTCTTACTCGAGAACGCTCTCTTCTTTTATTATTCCAAAATCTTTCATTGATTTTCTTAAAAATAACTCGAAAACACATTATCCAATTTGATTTTAACAAGTTTTCTCCTTGACGAACAAGTCCAAAGTCGATGTAATGCAATATCATAGTTTCTGTATAATTTAAGAATAAACTTAATATTTTACCATAAATTACTCTTGAGAGTTTTGTCCTTTCAAGTCATCCAGAACCTTTTAAAATGAAAAATAAAGGAAAGATAACACAAAATTATAACGAATTAACATCAATAAGCAAAGTCAAAATGCTTAAATCTACATACATTTGAGACTAATCATGAAATCCTAATGTTAGATTAAAATATATATAAAATAAAGCCCTTCGTTTTTGGCAGCAAATCTAAGGATATATGTTCATATACTAACAAAAGTGATCAAACTATATGCACATTTCTCATCGAACCCATATGTGCTTCATATTTACAACTACTTTTGTTTAAGGATCCGAGTTCTCCCCCTCATCCCCAGTCGGTAAGCTCGGGTTGGATGGCATTCCAGGAAGCAGATTCAAGATGTCAGAAAACGAGTCCTTCATTGACAAACCAACTTCGTCATCCCAGTTCTCCCACTCATCCCCAGTCGGTAAGCTCGGGTTGCATGTCAATCTTGGAAGCAGATTCATGAAATCAGAAAACGAGTCCTTCCTTGACAAACCAACTTCCTGATCCCCGTTCCCTGGTAATATTGGATTAAAATCCGGGCTTGGATACTCATTTCCATCCCCAAGTAGACAACATATCGAGTCAACTCTTGACACTAGACTTCTCTCATCTGAAGTTGCGGTCATCAACTGCGTGTCATTCTACACAATCTGGAAAAGTTTGTCAAGCATACTCGTATTCTCGAAAGCAAGATCGGGGTTTTTCTCTGCAACACAATGTTGTCTAATGTGGTTTATAGGATCAAGTTTCGACATGCTTTGTGGAGCCTTTGTGTGTAGATCTGTCCCACTATCGTCTCTGACCCCTCAAGACGCAGCATTTTCCCATATAAGTACTCTTCCACAAAATCTCCACATTCCAGATTAAGAGTGCCGGTTTCGTTTATATAAGATACAAAGAATCCTTTTGACAGTTCTGGTCGGCTACAACCACTTTTGTTAGCATTATTCAATACATTTGGATCATTTGCTACACATGGCACGTCCAAATTCAACATGCTTTGTTGGAGCCATGGTGTGTTGATCTGTCCCACTATCGTCTTTGACCCCTCAAGACGCGGCATTTTCTCAAATTCGTACTCTTTCACAAAATCTCCACAAACCAAATCAAGAGTACCGGTTTTGTTTATTCGAGATACAAAGAATCCTTTCGAAAGTTCTGGTTGGCAACAACCACTTTCATTAGCATTACTCGATACATTTGGATCATTTGCTACAAATGACACGTTCAAATTTGCGAGTGGACGTTGGCTGAGATCCTTAAGTCTTGTATCACACTGGATCAGCTTTTGAAAATGCGTATTTAGTACACCTTCTGGACACTCTAGATAATGTAGCCTGCAGAAACAACACATGAAGACAAACTTTTTGGTCGTTACTAGTCAAACATCTCGTGATATCTTTTACCTTATAAGGCTGCGTAGCTTATATATAGAAAATCATCAGAGAACACTTAGAAGCAAAAGAGAGTTATTGTAACAACCCGTTTCCGGAGGCTACTCATACGATACAAAACAGAGCAAAATCTAAGAATCTATACCTCAAATAACTCATGCTCAGCTCTCAATCTCTTTACCCTTCAATTCCTGGGTAAACATGCCGCATGGAAAGAAAATGCGGCTGAGCCAAATGCCCATTGCGCGGATACAAACAAAAACAAAATACAATACGAGCGAGACATAACGATTTGAATAGTAAGACTAGCAATAAAACCAATATGAGAAGCAAACAATAACTAGCGAATCAATGGAGTACGAACAATCTGAGCTCAATAAATGCATACACTTGTATAAAACAAGCACTAGCCAATAAAAATGGGTACATGATCCTGCAGATCCAAAGAACCAAACCATGGTGAATGAGGTGTTGGGTACTATGCCTCTATCCACAAACAATAACAATACAATAACTATGGTTAACCAATACGCCTCCAAAAACCCTTATCACACCACAATGAGGAGACGTTGTAACAAATCACACCGTTACGGAAGTGTTACGCCACCGGTGCCATAGTGACGCGTCTATGGTACCCCCATAGGTGGTTAGCATACCCAGAATAAACAAAAAGGACAATAACAATGAAGCAATAACAATACGATACCAACAATGTCACATTCTCAATAAGGAACTCTAGCTAAAGAGGTATATAACAATGAACAATAAGTCAATAAACGAACGAAGTCTAACCAATCTAATTAAACCATACAAGACGTGAAAAGAACCAAATTTAGTTTCAATGTAAAAAGACAAGGTTTTGGGACTAACCAAAATACGATGTTTTTGAAAACACAATAGTTTGAGAAAACTTTGCTTTAAAGTTAACAAGTATCCTTACTAAAGTGTACGGAAATCTTAATAACCAAATGTCGATAGAACTAATAAACAAAGACTAATAGGATCAAAAAGGACCCTTTAAGTAGAAATATACGACAATTAACGATAGCATGTATATATATCCATACAAAGAAGCTAAGAATCCGTATGACGACTATAACTATAACAAAGTAGGAATCTGTACCAATAATCAGATATCGTAATAGAAAAAGAATTTATTGTCTCAAGACTAGTCTTGATCCAAAATTAGATTTGTTTCAGTTGATCTATAATACATAAATGAATTATTAGTTGTAATTATTAGTGTTCTAGCTTCATACGTACTCCATCTATAGATTTCATATACAATTTTATTATTTTATATCCTCTGAAATTGGTTATAGAAACATCCATTCAAATCAGACCAAGCTTCCTTTTACCAAAATTATCAGTAACACATCACTACATCAGATAGTAATGTTCACAAATTTCAATTCACTCTATCATGCAAGATTGCAAATTAACTACTTATTTTTTTTAAGTGACCCCACATGGTGGTAGTTTTGTTGCATTTAGAAAACTACTTAGCTTCTTTTTTTTACTGACCCCACATGTTGAGATTGTCAAAATTTTACAAGAATATAAACGTGATTTACCTGTTCAACTACCATATTTAGTTCTTTGCTATATTCCAATATTCCATTCTTATGCAAGTTTGACTCATGTAGGAAGGACCTTGCCTTGTTACAACCTAAACGAGTTGGATATAAATTAGAGAAGAAGATGGACTTCACAACCTAAACACCAACTTTTTTTGATTTTATATTATGATTAAAATAATTATATTGTTCAATAATAAGAAATTCTTTTGAATGAAAAGCCTATGAATTGAAGTTGTATTCATTAGTGAATTGATTGAGTGCCTCTATATATAGTGCATTAGTGCTCTTTAATTAGTTTATGCTACCTTAATGGAAAGCCTTTCTTCTTAATCAGATGTCGAATTACAAAAAACAACAAGGAAAAGCAAAGCATAACCTTACTTGAAACGCAATAATTAATCTCACACGCGAAGATAATCTATATTTAGCATTCAAAAAATAGCTTCCAGTGGTTTAACAATTCTTTATATCTAAAAAAAAAAACAAAAAAAAAAAAATCAACTACAGTCACATCGAGACCAAGAAGGTAATCAAGATCAAACAGGTAATATGGAACACACAGATTAAATCAAAAGAAACTGCAAAAAACTTAGATGCATTTTACATGTATATCAACTTAAAACACACAGATTAAATCTACAATATGATGAAGAAACACAAACAGAAACAGAAACACAAAATTATGATGAATTAAAATCAATAAGCGAATTCAAAATGCTTAAATCTATTTACATTTGAGACTAATCATGAAACCCTAATGTTAGATTAAAATTATAACTAAAACAAAGCCCTTCGTTTTTGGCAGAAAATCTAAGGAAATATGTTCATATTAATATAAGCATCAAAATAATATATAACCACCAGCCTATTAACAAGATGAAAGTGATCAAACTATATGCACGTTTCTCATCGAACCCATATGTGCTTCATATTTACAACTACTTCTGTTTAAGGATCCGAGTTCTCCCACTCATCCCCAGTCGGTAAGCTCGGGTTGGATGGCATTCCTGGAAGCAGATTCAAGATGTCAGAAAACGAGTCCTTCATTGACAAACCAACTTCGTCATCCCAGTTCTCCCACTCATCCCCAGTCGGTAAGCTCGGGTTGGATGGCATTTCTGGAAGCAGATTCAAGATGTCAGAAAACGAGTCCTTCATTGACAAACCAACTTCGTCATCCCAGTTCTCCCACTCATCCCCAGTCGGTAAGCTCGGGTTGGATGGCTTTTCTGGAAGCAGATTCAAGATGTCAGAAAACCAGTCATTCCTTGACAAACCAACTTCGTGATCCCCGTTCTCCCACTCATCCCCAGTCGGTAAGCTCGGGGTGGATGGCATTTCTGGAAGCAGATTCAAGATGTCAGAAAACCAGTCATTCCTTGACAAACCAACTTCGTGATCCCCGTTCTCCCACTCATCCCCAGTCGGTAAGCTCGGATTGGATGGCATTCCAGGAAGCAGATTCAAGATGTCAGAAAACCAGTCATTCCTTGACAAACCAACTTCGTGATCCCCATTCTCCGGTAATATTGGATTACAATCCGGGTTTGGATACCCAAGTAGACAACACATCGAGTCAAATCTTGACACGAGACTTCTCTCATCTGAAGCTGCGATCATCATCTGCGTGTCATTCTGCACAATCTGGAAAAGTTTGTCAAACATACTCGTATTCTCGAAAACATAACGGGGGATTAAGTCTGCAACACAATGTTGTCTAATGTGGTTTACAGGATCAGGATTCGACATGCTTTGTTGAAACCTTTGTGTGTAGATCTGTCCGACTATCGTCTCTGACCACTCAAGACACGGCATTGTAGCAAATCCGTACTCTATCACTAGATGAAGAGTGCCGGTTTTGTTTATATGAGATACAGAGAATCCTTTCGATAGTTCTGGTAGGCTACAACCACTTTCGTTAGCATTATTCGATAGATTCGGATCATTTGCTACACATGGCACGTCCAAATTCGACACGCTTTGTTGGAGCCTTGGTGTGTTGATTTGTCCCCCTATCGTCTCCGACCCCTCAAGACACGGCATTTTCCCAAATCCATACTCTTTCACAAAATCTCCACAAACCAAATCAAGAGTGCTGGTTTTGTTTATACTAGATATCAAGAATCCTTTCGACGGATCTGGTTGGCTACAACCACTTTCATTAGCATTATTCGATATGTTTGGATCATTTGCTACAGATGACACGTTTGAATTTGCGAGTGGATGTTGGCTAAGAGCCTTAAGTCTTGTATCACACTGGATCAGCTTTTCATAATGCTTATTTAGTACACCTTCTGGACACTCTAGATAATGTTGCCTGCAGAAACAACACATGAAAACAAACTTTTTGGTCATTACTAGTCAAACATCTTGTGATATCTTTTACCGAATATCGCAACCTCAAATAATCGCGATCGACTATTAAACATGATTTGTAAAAGAATACCTATATATGCTTGCTTCTCCGTTCGTAAAATCAGAAGTTGCCTGCCAAAGAGTGTGCTTTTTAGGCTGTGGATTAGTCTCTTTGAAGAAAAGTGGTGGGTTCTCAAGCTGACAAGAAAATTACCAGACATGACTAATAGCTTATGAAAATTACCAGAAAATTAGAAAGAAAAAAAAATCAGGATATAATGGAGGGAGGTAAATACCCAAATAGTCAAAGTGCCAGGCCCATTATCAGGACAGTTTGCTTTCAAACCCTTAATCTGTGACCATTGCATTTCTATTTTATTCTTTAGGCCACCAACAAGAACTTCCCATACAAGCTTATGTTTTGAAAAGTAACATTTTGCCACTAAATCTCCTTCATGCTGGGACTTATACTGTAACAAGAAAGTACGTTTCTTGGTGAGTCAGATATAATTTTAATCTTTAAGAAGATAATATGTTTAATAAGTTGTATGCATTATAAAAAGGTTTTTGATAACAACAGTCTAAGAGGCACTACTCAAGAGTAAATGTAAACTTTTTAACATACCTCCCATTTCCCTATCCTTAAAAGTAGCCCTGGAAAATTAGAGGCTTTTAACTTGTCAGTGGGACCGGAAGCCTGAACTTGTTCCTTAACATGTTTCTTACTTCCCGCTTGAAGATTTTCGTGTGGTAAAGCATCATTGTTCTTAGTGTCATGTAAAAGTCTTTCTTGAATCAGCTCCAATAATGCTGGACTCTTGGTTAGTTGTAAGCCTAATGGTGGCTCGTTTGGGTTGAAATCAGAAAGTGAAATCGGGAACTTATTGCTATGAAGGCTCCACTGCAAATCAGAATGAATCTATGAGTAATTACACTTGAAACATGATTTGTTGTTAGCTGATGTTATCTAATCAGAATTTCTAATTCAACAACTCCTTTCATTGTCTTTTCTATGATATATGGAAATTCAGAAAGATTAGGAATACAACCAACTTGATTAAAATATACAATGAAAGGCTCTTCTTTGATGAATCAGAAATCTAACTATATATTGAATTAAAACACAATCTTATATGTTTAAAAAGATAAAGTAAACCTGGTTTGTTGTTGGGGAAGACGAAGATCTGCACCGTTTATTAACCGGACACTCTTCCGACTCTATTGAACGCTTTTCTCCGGCGGCAAAACTCATCGTTGGCTGCTCCTCCGGCAACATTATTGTGATTTGTTATCGAATCTAGGGCCACCTTATAAGGCTACATAGTTTATATATAGCGAATCATCAGAGAAATATTAGAAGCAAAAGAGAGTTAATGTAAGTATCTAAGTAGCTGTTTTTGTTCACATGGATATTGATGGTCTATTTACCTGCTGCTGTTTTTGGTGTCAAGCTTATTCTTTGTTTATATTGTGCTTTTTGTTATTTTTCTTCTAGTGTTGGTTATAAAAACATCCATTCAAATCAGACCAAGCTTCCTTTTACCAAGATTATCAGTAACACATCACTACATCAGATAATAATGTTCACAAATTTCAATTCACTCTATCATGCAAGATTGCAAATTAACTACTTACTTTTTTTTAAGTGACCCCACATGTTGAGATTGTCAAAATTTTACAATAATATAAACTTGATTTACCTGTTCAACTACCATATTTAGTTCTTTGCTATATTCCAATTATCCATTCTTATGCAGGTTTTAACCTAAACGAGTTGGATATAAATTAGAGAAGAAGATGGACTTCACAACCTAAACACCATCTTTTTTTTTATTTTATATTATAATTACAATAATTACATTGTTCAATAATAAGATATTCATTTGAATAATAAGCCTATGAAGTTGTATTCATAAGTAAATTGATTGAGTGCCTCCATAGTGATCTTTAATTAGTTTATGCTACCTTAATGAAAAGCCTTATATTCTTCTTAATCTGGACATAAACTTTGATCACAATGCATCCAACTTTAGATTGCAATAATACTAAAAATCTAAAGCAGGCCACATATATCAATCAGATGTAGAATTACAAAAAACAACAAGGAAAAGCCAATTATAATCTTACTTGAAACGCAATAACTAATCTCACACGCGAAGATAATCTATATTTAGCATTCAAAAAATAGCTTAACAATTCTTTATATCTCAAAATAAATCAACTACAGTCACATCGACACCAAGAAGGTAATCAAGATTAAACAGGTATTATGGAATGAAGCCTTAGCTACCATGTTTAATGAGAAGAGTAAAGCAACAGTTTAATGAGGTGGAACCTATTCTTGCTGTATATTTTGACGACTCAAAATCAAAACAGAATACATAAGATCGACTAACCTGTAATGCTATACCCAAAATTCAGCCCGACGCAGTTCATGCCAGTCAACGAGGAGAACCGGTGAAGGGGCCGCCGCCAACCGTGGAGGAGGACTCACCGGCGGCCAATATCGAGAGGGGTTCGCTGTAGGTGAGGCGGAGTAAGGGTTTAGGTCGCCGTTGGCAGATTTGTGGGGAAGGGAACTATATATGCGTACGTAGGAAATAGGGTAGGAGAGAGAGACGTGAAGAGCGGGAAATCTCAAAACGAGAAAGAATCGGGGGGATATATGAGATCAGTTACATATTAATTATTAACTATAAGATAAGATCTCCTAAGAATAAGGAAATATATTATATATAAAAACTAATATTATCTTCTAATATTATGATAATTGTTTTTAAAAATCTTATCAAGTCTTCAGAAATTTTTTATAATTATTCTAATATAAATATTGTCATAATAAAATCATTCGCGTTTTATAACTTATTTAAATTCTTTATTAATGTTTAGTATTTACTATATTTCAAACCAACCTGTGTAGCATTCAGACGCAATTCACAATTTGGGTAATATATAAATGATCAAAATATCACTATTAATAAGTTATTAATAAAACAATTGTCATAGTTTTCGTTTTTCCATATATTTACGAGATTTTGAATCCCAATTTGCTACATGTAGTTGAATCACATATTAGTTTATGTGGTGGGATCACAAATTGGGTTTATGGGAATGAATCACAAATTGGTTCATGTAATTGAATCACAAATTAGATTATGTAATGGAATCACACTTAATTAGGTTTATGCGATTGAACCACAAATTGGTTCATGAGCTGAATAAGAAATTAGTTCATGGGGTGGAATCACAAATTGGGTTTACGGGATTGGATCACAAGTTGGTTCATCGGTTCATGTAGTTGAATCATATATTGGTTGTTGAGTTGAATTACAAAATAATGATATGGAGGAAATCACAAATTAGATTCATAGTATACTAGTTGAATCACAAATTAGTTGAAACACTTGAATAGCAAAATTGGCAATTTCGTACCAATCGCAAATTGGTGCTAAGCAACTAAAGCAAATCAGTGACATATGAAGCGAACTCAAATTGGAGAATTATATTTAAATGAACCGTAGATTATTATATTATGGAATTGTAGAACTGTTCAATATGTGGAATCGCAATTTAATTGGATACTAATCGAAATTAGGGGTGGGCTTTAATTACGATATTGTGTCGGAGTGCAATTATAGGTGAAGCCCACTAAGTAATACAATTTAAATGTACCGAAAACCATATACGTAACAAAGGGGCCGATTATAATTATATTATTAAATGTGTAGTGGGCGAATGCCTAAGGCATTTTTTTAAGAATCAATTGTAGGTTATTGCTGACAGACTCGTTTGTAACACCCTGCTTACCGGCCTAGTAGGATTAAGGTAATTAAGTAGGATTACTTTAATTTATTGGTTAATTAATTAAATTTAATTAAAATGTGATTAGTTAATAATTAATAGTTGTTATTATTGTTAGTGGAGTGTGAGGTGTCGGCTGTTGACACCTACATCCCACCACTATGCCACCTTCCTTGGTCATTACATGCAAATTGTTTAAGGTGTGTGTGTGTATATCTTCGGCCGAGAGCAAAAGAAAAAGAAGAAAGAGTTGAACTCAAATTGTAGATTTGGTTTGTGTAATCTGAAATACTGAAGTGTTTATCTACATCAAAAGGTTAGATTACTGAAATTATGTGTTAATTGTTGAATTAACTCGGTTTTGAATGCATGTATATAGAAATCCGATTGAATGCTTTTGTTTGATGAATTGATGATCTAGAATGTATGTTTGTTGGTATTTGATGTTAATATGAACAATACATGTTAGAAATCAGTTCTGGAAACATATATGTTGTTGCATGCTTAAAATCAGAATTAAAATTGAAGTTAAGAATGATTTTTGAATTTATCGGATTTGATCAGTATGAATCAATCGGACTTGGTGTTTGAATGGATCGGATTAGGAGAAATCCGATTAAATTTTATCGGATTGTTGAGAATCCGAGAAAATTAAACAATTGCCTTAGCTTTTTATCGGATTGTTTGCTTATCGGATTTTAAGTTGATCGGATTGTTAGATTTTATCGGATTCCATGTTACTCGGATTTGATATTTTATCGGATTGTAAAACTTGATCGGATTTGCCTTTACTCGGATTCCGATACTATGGGATTTGGAATTTTAATCGGAATTCAAGTCTATCGGATTCCATGTTTATTCAGAATTGTCCTTTATCGGATTTGAGATGACCGGATTTGGACACAATCGGAATTCTAACAATATCTATGCTAGGAATTTGTGAAGGTTGTGTTATGAAAGATCAACTCTTGGATGATATGAAGATAATCATGAACTGATTGCCTTGGCTTATAAAAGGATGTATGTAAATTGCCTAAGCTAAGGAGTTGGATGAATTCACTAAATTACAGGAAGTAAAGAGTGATAGTGAATTGTGTGTATTGATTGTAAATACATGAATTGATATGTACTTGTGATTGTATGTGCATATGTGTTTGATTATAGTATTGTGCTTATTGTTTGTTGATTAAGCAAATACTGATTGTTAGTTGTTTGTTCAGGTGGAGACAAGACTCAGTAGTAAGAAAAGACTGAGTTGCCTGAACTGTTGAAGATATCGGTGAGTGGATATATATCTTGGATGTATAAGATATATCACCTGATTGTTTGCTCTTTTCTGTATATATACATGACGTTGTTGTGAGATCAGCTTGGCGGTTGTTATTCAGCTGGGCCTATGTTTAGAGATATATAGTATTAGTATTTGTCTTGATAAGCATTTGTTGTAATCAAGAAGTGCTATTATTGTTGTCTGTGGTAACTAGGCTATCGGTAAACCTTTGCTTTGGCCGGCATTTGGTTGAAGGTCCGCAATACCATCGGTTCTCTTGTTTGTTTGAGCATTGTTTGTTTGGGTTTTATGCCTTGTACGTTTGTGGTATCTATTCTCTCACTTAGCTTTGTGCTAATCCCCACTGTTGTAATCTTTTACAGGTTAAACCTGGTATGTGGATGAAAGAGATGAAACTGGAATTTTGGGACTGATCATAACTCTGATATTGAAAATGTTTTGTACATAGCCTGTTGTTTTTTAGTAACACTGTATATGTTGTTTTGTAAATCTAATAGATTAAAGTTGTATTTTCTTTATTATATTATATTAGAAATGTGTTTTAGCTTCCGCGCGTATTTCAAGGTAGTATTAAAAGTACGGTGTTACATCGTTACTCCAACAAAATCGTTGATTTACTAACTATGTTGTGTTGTGTTGTTGTTTATTGTTTAAATTTTTGTTGAGGCGTTACAACTCGGAAATCCGTTGATATATACAATTATACATAGCTACTCTACCCTTGAACGAAATCTGTCAGCATATTTTGATGGATTTCCTACGGATCACACTTTGTCGGAAATCCATCGGAAAATTTGTTGTTATATAATCAACTACGACATCCTCATAATTTCGTTAGAAATTATTTACATCATTTTAATGTTTTCCAACAAATTTACAATGGACCACTACTTGTTGGAAATTCGTTAAAAAACGGTTGGAAATCCGCCGATATGTAATTAGTTACTCCACAATCGAAATTTCATCGGAAATTTGTCTGAAAGATTTCAATGAATTTCCTACGGATCACTATTTGTTGAAATCCGTCGAAAATCTTTCGGAAATCCGTCGATATGTAATTACTTACTGCACACTCGGGATTTGTCGGAAATCCGTCGAAACTCTGTCGAAAATCCGTCAAAAAAATTCTAATGAATTTCCAATGGATCGCTATTTGTCGGAAATTCGTCGATATGTAATTAGTTACCGCACCCTCGGAATTTCGTCGAAAATCTGTCGAAAATTTTTCGTCGGAAAAAACCTTTTTTCTAGTAGTGAAAGTTCATGTGAGCCACCAACTTACATATAAGGATTATGGCAATGACAAAAACCATACACCATCCATACGCATGCATGTTTACATATTACTCTCATAGTTTTCTTATTATTAAAATAAACCGCCAATTAGAACTTGAAGATTCAACATCAGACCTCGATTGAGATTTTGAGAGATAAATTACCAGAACTTAAACACCATAAAACCCAATTGCTTTGTAATTCTGACAAAAATAATAAGGATTTGAGAATCCTACTATTTTTTTTGTTAAATCAACTCAGACATTTACTGATATAGTTGAAATTGTGTCAAAAGTAATAGGGATTTGAGAATCCTATTGCTTTTTTACGTGCAATCACATCATTCAGACATTTAATAATAAGTTAGGTGAGAAATTTACTTTTAAAAACACAATTACTTTTTTGCCAAATACCTTCACGTCTACAAAAGCCTAGCCAAGTAATTCATAGCATTGCCTCTCCTCAAAAACTCTCTCTATCTCTACTTATTTTTTTGCAATGCTTCCGTCGTGATTTAAAAAAAATGGCTTGTGTTTTGCGGTGTTACATATAATCCATTACATGATATGTCTTTCAAAAGAATCATTACATGATACAACAACTAGCATAGTATCGGCGCAATGCAATGATGACAAGTAATTATCACTCAATAACATGTCTATTTTTTATAAAGGAGGGGTATCACATCACGCACTATGATAATGTTGAATAATTTTCATCCGCAACATCTATAATTTTTTCTGCTTTTCAATTTCTTTATTGATTTAACTATTTATTAATTTTTATTTAATTTGTTATAATATCTTATAGGTTACAAATTAACTTGACTTTTTAAAACATTATTTATTATGGGATGTTTAGTTATTATAATGGTAATTAAGAATATATTTAAGTTCATTTAGTTGTTTCCTTTTAGGTTTAAATGAGGGTGTATTAGTAATTTCATCTTACTTAATTTTTAAGAATTTAAGCAAATGTGCTAACTACTTTATAATGTAGTATATATATAGATAGTTGTTGATATTGATCAAACCATTTTAGCATCCTTGTCTTTCCTCAAAAACCAACCACATATACTCTCATGAAAAAACATATCATTGCAATAATGATTAGACTTCATTTCTAGTTCTAGAAATGTGACTCATTTTCACATCAAGCACCAGCCAACTGGGCAAGATTTTCTCTTTCGCTTTCTTTTGTAAATTCTCAGTACTGGTTTCTTGACAACAACAACAACGATACTCAATCTCGCTAAAGAGGGATATGGGGGAGGTAGATTTGTAGACAATCATACCCGTACTAATATGTAGAGAGATTGTAAATTGAAAAGGACCTCCGGGTGTGAGAAAAATAAATCCCTACTATATCATATAAGTACAATATAGAAACACTACTGGTTTCTTGAATAAGTATCATTTCACACGTGAACTGGGTTATGCAAATTCGTCTCGTTTTCACAATTTGCATCTGTCAAGTGGGCAACAATTCATATTGTTTTTCGATATAGGTTTCTTGAATACCCATACGGATTTGAGACCGATCTTTCCCGACATGATTTTGATTATGTAAAATGTTCCCATTTTCACAATTAGCATCCACTAAGTGGGCAATTCAAATTGCTTTGTAAGTTATTGAATGGATGGAAATTTGGCTGATTTTCACTATTGGCATCTACCATTTGTGCAAAAATAAATTTGTTTTGCCAATGTGTTTATTTGTGATTTGACTCAGTTAATCAAGTCAATTCGAGAAGGGTGTCAAAACAGTTGTCCCTAAACCTAAACAGGTATTTGGATATAGATGAGAGTTAAAAATATTTTATACGTAACCATAATACCTAGAAGGATATGGACATCATTTAGAATTTTAATAAAAATACACATAAAAGTCAAACATCTAAATCTTAACAACCATAGTCAAAACCTTTAAATTTTGTGATGTATGACAAAAATACTTAACTGAATGAAAATAGATTAAAAATGCTTGGAACTTCTATACACAATTTTCCCTATTAAATAAAGTCAACGCTAAATTCTTCAGCCACCTGAATATACAAAGATGAACATACTTCAGCTGTTAAGAATTATTTAAAATTCATAATCAAAACCTTCTTGAGCAACATGGTTTGAAGTTGCAGCATGGATTAAGCTCCACTGATAAATGAATGATGCTTCCTTGAATATGCCTTCGAGTCAAACTACCTCTTGAAGTCGTTGACCAGGCGCTATACAACGTTTCTCTAACTTCCTCAGAGAATCTGTTGTTGCTAATATCAAGTAGCTGAAGCTGTTTCACCATAGAAATGGCAGAAGAAAGCTGTTGAACAAATGTTGACTTTGACTCGAGAAGAATGTTCTCAAATGAACTCATGCAACTCCCATCAAGATTCGATACGCATGGCTTTTCTTTTGTTAGCTCATCAGCATTGTCATCTTCGCTATCAGCAACCTCGAGCTCAAGTAAATCTTGTTGACCTCGTTCCCTTTGACTTTGACTAAAGTATTGTACTCGTCTTCAGCAGCATTTTCTGACAAGTTGAGCTCCTGTATACATGTGTTGTCTGCTAAAGACTGAAGAATAGCGAGTAAACCAACAAGCCCAAGCTGGCACTTGCTCAAATCAATAACTTTTAAACAACAATCAGGATTCTTTAGTAGTGATGCCAAAGCAATGCTTCCCTGCATTTGTGATTAAATAAACAATTAAACACTTTTTATTCCCTCTGTAACAAGCATCTACAAAGTCTTTCATGTAACTGCAAACTTCAATCATTTAATTATGTGGAGAATTTTTTACCACTAAAATCTATAATATTGATAGATATTGTAAAAAAACAAATTAAGAATCAAACCTGTTGCATGAATGGATTGCCTCCAATATTCAACTCAAGTATACTACTATGCATTGGCACTGAGTTTGGTGATATAACTTGATGTCAGAAAACAATATGATAAATCAAGCTTGACTAGTTCACAGTTCTCAATGCCCCATGAATCAGTCAACTGCATGGCCCTCTCCTGCAGAATGATAGAATCACCATATAAATCAAAAACAAACACCAAAAAGTTAATTATTAAAATGAAAAAAAAGAATAAAGCGTTATAGGAATGCTTTCTTACGTTTCCAATATTTGTATCTCCGATCATCACTTGGGACAAGTATGACGTTCTGATGAGCTTACAAAGGCTATCAACAGCATTCTTGTTTAGCTTTATGCCATTTAAACTTGGTTGAGAAAAGCTGCAAAGAGCCAACCTTACATTCGTGAAATCTTACTAAACAATTAAGGCATTAACTCTACCAACTGAAAAAAAAAACAATCTTTTTCTGATACAAATAACAATGCACACCTCTTTAGAGTTGAAAGTTTGTCCAAAAGATTTACTATGGCATTTCCTGATACAGGGCTATTGTATCCTGTTAAATTTCAGAAAGTTAGGCCTGCTTAATAGATAAATAACATAAAACAAGTTAATATCAAATTGGTTCATGTACCGATGAAAAGTTCTGAAACAAGGGATTCAGAATCGAGGGATTCAGTGACCTTTTGGATTGTTCTAGAAGTGATGGAACATTGTTCTATTTTTAAGCTGTAAAGAGCTGCAAAACAAAAGCTTATATATTTACATATCACTGCTAACCATCATACTGCTTACGTTTACAATATTGGGCAACTTGAAGCAACCCCAAGTGTTCTTGGTGATCAGGAGGAAGCTAGGTGCATTGTTTTCTGGTATTTGAGTGACAAATTGGGTTAAGTTATGCGTATGTTGTCAAAAAGAAAAAGCAACCCGTTTTGACCCGTTACCCAATCTGATCCGACCCGCCCGATTTGACACGACTACCTAAAGTATACATTTAACAATGAAACCCTAATGATCAGATTATCTTTCTTTTTTTTTTAAGGGAGGGGAGGGGGGAAGAGGGGAGGGTATTACAGTATCCCTAATGTGTATCTAACAAATCGACAACAAATTACACAACATGAAATGATAATAACATGTCAACTAAATATTCTAAGAAATAAACGCAGGTATTAGAAAAATGATCTGAAATTCAAATCATTCAGCAAATCCGTGATTTCAATATCAAGAAGTTACAGAATCAACATGCAAAAATCAATATCTAAGAAATCCGCAAAAATCATATAACATCAGATCAAAAAACTGATCTGAAAGTGAAGAAACCTTACGTACCTTTCTGTCTATGGAGATAGATAGATAGATAGACAGATAGTTCCCAGCCATACGACAATTGAATCTTGATTTCCACTACCACCATTGATGTTCTCTGTCTTGAACTCTTGATTTCAACGACTATCTGATTGCCAAACATATTATATACACATCAAGAACATTAAACCAGTGGCGGATGTATTAACAAAAGGGGGTATGCAAGTGCATACCCTCAAAATAAAGTAATTAGTTTTAAAGAATTTGAAATTTTTATTTTTGCAATTTATTTAATAGAAGTGCATACCCTACTAAAAATTAATGCATACCCTTTGAAAAGAAAATATGTATGATGTAAATAAAACTCAATCCATATCCAAAATAAATGTAGAAAAAGCCCAATCAAAATTAGTTCAATGATTTATGACTACAAGTTTATAATTCAAATGTAGAAAAAACCCAATCAAAATTAGTTTAATTATCTATGACTATAAGTTTATAATTCAAATGTAGAAAAAATCCAAAATTTCTTTCAGATGCCTTGAATTATGGGGCAACAAAGAAGCAGTGATCTATAGAATCTGACGTAAGACCCGACCCGAAACTCAAATTTTGTGATATTAACCTTAATTATTGATTAAACGTATACTTCTACTATAAAGTGCATACCCTAATAAAAATTTCTAGATCCGCCACTGCATTAAACTATTTTGAAATGAATATAAAACCACATGAAATTATTACCCCATCACTGCCGATTTCCTGGCGGTTGTGGCTATGTAGCATGCTCCATTTATACCACCATACATAGATTTCCTCTGCTTGACAACTATAAGCAATGGTTAAACAGTTAAATACAATCGATGAACCCTAATCTCAAATCCTTAATTTCAAAAAAAACAATCTCGGAACCTTAACCTTGATTACACAATCGATGAACAAAAGCCAAACTCAATAAAATAACAATCGAACCCTACTCTCGATAAAGAAAAAGAAATCGAACCAGTATCTGATGTTGAATCTTGATGCCCTAAAAAAGAAATCAATGTTGTTAATCTTGGACTGAATTGGTAAGGAAATCGGTGAAGTACAGTGAAGGCAGAAGGGATTTCTTTAGGGTTTTTTTGTGAAAGGGGAATACCGTTTGTTAAATTGTTGATTTCCAGACATGAATCTACTACCGCCATTGATGTTCTCTGTGTTTGCTCTCTCTAAAAACTCTCACAGAGTATTGATAATCTGTAACCCAAGAAGCTTTAATCGCTTCATTCTCTCGCTACATTCTAACGGTATAGAAAAAAATTCAAAAAGAGGATATTATCAGTTAGGCATTGTAGCGCAACCTGAATACCCTCCACATCAGCTTTTTCCCTCCCCGACTTCTTTACAATAAACTATTTAGCCGATGCTTTGTGGGTTATTTTCCTAATTCAATATCATATTAGTGGTCACGTCATTTTTCTTTCTTTACCTTATGTCTTTACTCAATATTAAGTTATACCTTATCTTCTCCTACCCAATCTTTTTTCACTTTTTTTATTATTATTTTTCACTTTTTTTATTCTTTTTTTTCAACAAATAATATAACTAATAAATAAATTAATTTAAAATTCAAACATTACTAAAAATTAAAATTACATAATTTTAAACTTAAAAAATATATATATAATTTTAAACTTAAAAATTAAAAACAATATTTAATCCGTAGACCTCCACCCGTACTTGCGTCGTAATTCCTCCTTCATATCCTTCATATTTTCCAATGCCGCTCCCGATAGATGACTCGTCGGTTGCATGAAAAATTTGAAGGCCCTGAGTTTATTTTGTTCCGCTTGCATATCGAGAAAATTGGCATTTTGGGAGTGTAAAGATGACATTCCGCTCAACAACGACGAGATACTCTCATCTTTTGACCTCGTTTGATCCCGATGTCGCCGCCCGCTTAACCCGATCCCTACCCGCGGGTCGTCGAGGTTCGGTTGGGTTAACTTGTTCTTTCTCATCCTCATCATCGCCCTCGTTCAAGTCTATATGGACATGTGCGTCGGAGGAGGCCGTGTTTGAAACTTGGTTTGTATGGGATGACGAGGTTTTGGTTCGTTTGGAAGGAGGAGAGATGGCATCAATGTTTGGAACTTGGTGCCATTTGGGAGAATTCTTAAGAATTTCCCAACAACTTTGATGACCAAACGCAACACCGTGATTATCCTCACGGTAACGGTTGAGCGCGATAGATAGAATATCGGCATCGCTCGTACCACTACCTCTCGTATTGTAGAGGTTGTTGTAGATCCCCGCAAATTTTGACACCTTCGTATTAATGTCTTTATACGTGGCATTAATTTGGTGTACGTTGCGGTAGCTATTGGGTTTGCCAAGTATTTTTTAAAAACACGTCAAGACGCGTTGCCAAAAGTTATCTACAAACGACAATAATATTATATTAATAATAATAATAATAATAATAATAATAATAATAATAATAATAATAATAATAACAATATATATATATATATATATATATATATATATATATATAATAGTATATACCGAATAATATTAATAATATATACGAAATATAAATAATAATAATAATAATAATAATATATATAATAGTATATACAGAATAATATTAATAATAATAATAATAATAATATAAACGAAATAATAATAATAATAATAATAATAATAATATAAAGACTAAAGATAAAGAAGTATACTTTGTTTTTGTGAATTCCCGATAATTGGGTCTTCGGAGACATCGACCCACGCCGTGACTAACGCATTTTCCTCGTCGGAAGTCCACAAAATTGCTTTGGCTCGATTGGCAAACGCTCCGGTTTTCTTCCGTTGTGACGGTTGAGCGTCTTGTTGAGTTTCCTTTTGTGTTGGCGGTTGCATTTGTTGTTGCGTTTCTTGTTGGGTTTCAAATTGAGTTTGCGGCACTACATCAAAAAAATCATCCTCCTCTTGAGTGTCGAGAGGTAATTGTTGTGGCGATTGTTGATGCATCGGGGGTAACGGTTAAAAAATTAAAAAAATAGACGTTGGGAGCGTGGGGGGTGGGTATTGAAATTCTCGCCGAGCACCAAGACCCGTTGAGCCTACTCGCTGCCCGAACTCGAAATCGCGTAATGGTGTTACCGCTGTAACTCGACCGAACTCGATGGGATCGAGTCGACCACAACGCGCAGTCTTACTATCCTAATCTTTTCACCACTTTTTTTTTCTTTTATTTATACAATTAACTATTTATCAAAATAAAATACTTTTATATAAAATAAATATTATTAAAATGTCATTTTAAAATTAAAAATATTACAATACTAAATATTAAAAATCTTAAAATACTAAAAATTTAAAACTTAAATTTCTAAAATATTAGGGTGATTCGTAGGCGGTGTTCATCCCCTCGAGTGCGGTCTCGCTATGAAAATATTCAAATTACACGTTCACACAGCCAAGCTTACTCGCAAGGCAAATCATCGACTGCAAATCCGTATCACTAATCACGAACTACCGTCCAGTTATGTCGTACGGGGCACAGTAATACAAATCTTCAAAATCGTGGAACCGATCTCGCATGAAGTCGAACAATAGTGTTTTGGGAGAGGGTTTTAGAGAGGGTTGATCATAGTGTTTTGGTGTGAAAATGAAGATAATAAGGTTAGTATTTATGGAATGAAGGAGAAAGTAAAAATAAAAAAATTAATTACTTGTTACCGTTAGACAAAATTCAAAAAAAAATGTGAAAGTTGTAGCGTGTGTGGGAAGCCGGACGTTGGAACTGCCATGGAACCCGGAAGATTGCGTTTCAGGGTTGCCCGGCACCCGCCTCATCCGGAAAGCACACCCGGAAGATACCGAAAGGTGGTACAAATTGCCTTATATGGTTACTACAGTTACAACCCGCATACCGTCTTGGTATTTCACTAAGGGTTGTTTTTTTCTTTCTTATTAAATGTTGTGCGGATAAAGTATCTGTCAGAATAGATGAGGTTTGTATGAGATAAGTTGTAGTGTTGTTTGTTTTATGTGTTAAATGAACTATCTAAATAAGTAAGTCTGATTATCTTAATATATTAAAATAATATCCTTATTTATTTTAATACATTTAATGAAAGACATGTAAGATAAGATCAAAACTCAAATAAGTATAATGAAGAACACACACACACACACACACACACATATATATATATATATATATATATATATATATATATATATATATATATATATATATATATATATGCAAAAGTTCAAACGAGAATTCGTACAAGAACCGCGAGAACCAATCTGAGCCTTCCAATTCCCCCTCCTTCAATGTCATTGCCTACCCATGAATTCATCACATGCACCCTGCCACACTTGATCCTCCCACGCTCCACTTTCATGAGTTCTACTTTATCAAATCAGCGGCTAAGATTGGTTGTCGCAGTTCTCGTATGAAAAATAGTTCTCGTTTGTACCGTCCCATATATATGAAGAAGTTTATTTGAGAACCATTGTTAGCGCGAGAATCGCGAGAACCAATCTGAGTCGTCCAATTCCCCCTACTTCAATGTCATTGCCCACCCATGAATTCCTCACATGCACTCTGCCACACTCTATCCCTCCACGCTCTCCATCCATGAACTTCCCATATTCAAGGAACGGCTGAGATTGTTTCTCGCGGTTCTCGCGTTAACAACTGTTCTCGAATGAATGGAGATTGTTCATTCGAGAACCGTTGTTAACGCCAATCTCAACTGTTCCTTGAATATGGGAAGCTCATGGATGGAGAGTGTGGAGGGATAGAGTGTGTCATGGTGCATGTGAAGAATTCATGGGTGGGCAATGACATTGAATGAGGGGGAATTGGACGGCTCAGATTGGTTCTCGCGGTTCTCACGCAACGGTTCTCGCATGAACTTTTCTCTCTCTCTCTCTCTCTCTCTCTCTCTCTATATATATATATATATATATATATATATATATATATATATATATATATATATATATATCAAGGTTGTCAAGATCGAAATCCTACCTAAGATCGTTTTCGTCTTTGCAAGATCGGATCGTAAGATCAGGATCGGGATCGTAAGATACTACCACAAGTCACTAAATTTTTTTTTCTTTTTATGTGATATAATCTTGTATCATAAACAAATTATTGAAACTTCAAATTTCAAAATAGCATAAACCTGGTTATGATATAATAACAATTCACCACCATATAGTTGTTCACACACATAATGAAGTTTAATACGTGTAACCCTTAAACACGTTTAATAAATCTAGACCACATATGTTGTATCGATGTAGTTTCCTTCTTCCGCAACAAAACCTTGTTCACGTGAACCTCCATTCTTTATCACCGTCGTTAGGGTCGTGAGACGAACTTGCACCATCAAAAACATTAATCCATCCCTCATTTGTGTCATGATGTGTAGTTTCCTCCTTCATAATCCACTCATCATCTGAACAAACGTCATCAAGATTCAACGTGTCAAGTTCTAAACATTGAGCTTGAATATATTTTTCATATTTTTCGTCTCTTTTACTAAGTTTTAGGTTGTACATCACATACACAAGATCATTCATTTTTTTATGTAACCGATCCTTCTCTTATAATGTACCTAAATAATGAAACTAAGGTTAGATTATACTTAAAAAGAACGTGTTGTAATTTACCATCCCAAAAGGACTCCAGTTTCTTTCACATTTCAGATGACGAGCACGTCAAGCTCAAAATTCGCATAGCAAATCTCTTTAACTCCGGGGTTTCATCTCCATATGAATTTTACCAATCGACCGAGGATTTCACATGTCTTGTGAGTTTTTCTACTTAAAACCCAAAAAGCCCTCTTGCATTTCTAAATTGGTCAAACTGGCAATCAATTGTCCCTAGCTAGTTTGATATGGGTACACATTCTTTGCAGGCATGTATATAGTCCAACATTGTGTAAGATCAGATCGTTCAACGATCGATCTCACGATCTTGATAACGATCCTATGATCCTAACTCGATCCTATGACATTTACGATCCTAATCGTTTTTGTAAGGTATGATCTTAGGATCGTACGATCTTACGATCAGGATCGCGATCCTAACAACATTGATATATATATATATATATATATATATATATATGTATCATATGGTTGCCCGTGAGTATAACCGTCAACATATAACTTTCAAACGTAGCCATAAGATCATATTGACTTATAATCTCAGCCGTTTAAAGTCTTAAAATAGTCAGCCATTACATCAAGCTCTCGTGAAATCTGGACCATTCAAATATGCAAATAAAACTACTCTACATCAACCATTAAAAAAGCATGTTAGCAGTGTTACATAAAAATCGTGTAACTACCCACTTACATAAAAAAGATGTTAAGGCTCTCTTGAAAAATCTACAACCCCAACCCCCAAGTATGTATTTCGCTATCTCCATCTTCCTTCTACTTCATTCATACCACCACGGTAACACCACTGCCAACATCCGTCCACCCCTCAGATCTATCTCTTTTCTTTTTTTTCTCTCAGATTTGTTCGATGAAACCAACGGTCGTGGTGCGGTGGAAGCCGACGATGGTGGAATAAATACCAGACACAAACCACTTAGATCTAACCAAGATATAAACAAAGAAGACAAAGAAAAGAGGGGTGATGATGGGTTAATCGGCGATTCAACGGTTTCCCAAAGAAGGAGAAACCGACGACAATGGTGACTGCGGCGTTGAGACGAATTGCAGAGAGAATCACGAGAGTGAGATTGAGGGCTTAGGGAATGGCCTCTTATGTGGTTTGTCAAAGGAGGAGCCGATGATGATGGCGTCGATGTCGGCAGCGAGCGATCACCGGAGATGGAGAACCCTGGTGGAGGCCGACGGATAGTAGAACCTGGCGGTGGAGGCTGTTACGCGTGTCGTGTATGGATTTAAAGATGAGAATCACGCTTAGTTTTAAAATGTGGAATTATGAAATATACAACACGCACGGGCAGTGTCCCTACCTATATATGTAGTATAATTAATAAAACCGAGAAAAGATAGAGTCGGAGATGATTAATTGCATAACATATTTGATAAGAAAATTCAGATTTTATTTAATAAATGTTCAACTATGTATTTACGATCGATAGAGACTTCAATCCAACATTTTCCGCACATATAATCTTTTGGGGTTTTGAAAACATCCAAAGATTCTGTAATTTCTCCTCCACATTTCAGATGTTGAATGATTGGCAAAAGACTTACCAACAGGAAGATTTGAATCATTGTCAGTATATAGATAGTTAATCCATTACATGATACAACAAAAGTTATTGGTATTTATCAAAACATTTCAGCATCCTTTTTCCCCTCAAAAATACACCCCAGAAAAAAAACATATCATTGAGACTTCATTATACATAAGGCAAAATCCTTGTGAATTTACAATAGAAAGCTTTTCAGTTATGCAGTATGTAGAGCTTGTACACTTAAAGATCAATGAGGAAAGAAACAAAGTGAAAGCTAAGTTGAAAGCCAATAAGGGCATACCTCTAGACCTATTCTCCTTAACAAGTTTCAAAAAGTATAAGCGTGCAATTTCAACCTTCAAACTTACAAGAGCCTGCTTCTATGTGTATAAAGTCATCCTCAACTTTGAATATATTATGTTTCTGCAAGAAACGAATAACCAGGTCAATCTCAAAAACAGTTTTCCAATTATGTTAACAAAATTACATTCCATATCTGAAGAAACTAAATAAAACAATAAGAATGGCAAGACTTGCCGGTATCCTATGCCAAATTCCTCCAAAGCATCTGACCCTTTACCAACCGAGTCCAAAACAACTCCAAGATCGATCTTTGCTAGTGCTTGTCCCTGCAATAACCATCATTCCAAATAAAAAACCAGGAATAGTGAACATATGAAGATCAATTAATGCCATTAGTTTCTAAAATGACATTGAAGAATCAGCCCTTTAAAAACATTTACTTTACTTAAATCATTATCTTCAGTTTCTTGAAGCCTTATCTCTCAATCTCTCATAGTCTCACACCACCTTGGTTAAATGCTTGCAAGGCACAACAAACACTGTTTGTTCCATTGTCGCACTAGCACTTGAGAGACTTAGTACTCTAAGTGCCAAAGAAACCTTCACTTCAACTTGCAGGCAGCTAATAAGTAATAAAGATGACTCGGGGAAGGGGTTTTATTTTATTCCAAGTCGCGTTACCAATTTCAGGCTTGAGGAAAAGCCTAGTGACCTAGTCTTTATGGGGGCGGTATTGATAAAGAATATGTTATAGCCTATAGGTATCCAACAGCCAATTGGGCCTTGGCCAATGCAGTGTATATAAGCTTATATTGGTCAAGCGGACGGAGACCACACAAACAATAATATTTTATAGCACTTTAACTTAAAAGGAGTATAAGGTAATAGATCGTTTTTATTATTAGCCAAAAATGCAATACTAGTGTAGCTTATTATTAAACTTGAAATGTATGATCGTAAAGGAATGAGAATTACAATCCATTGCAGTCAAGCCAATTGTTTGTAGGAATAGTATAACATGTAGTTGGAAGCGTCTATTTGTAGATATATCCTACAAAAAAAAAGAATAATGACTATAATATATAGATATTTATAAAGGATGTATAAGAATAAACAGTTGAGAGTACCTTATTCGTCGTGTAAACTTTTTAATACACCATATGAAACACAATCATGGCTAAATGTTTTCATAAACCAAGACCTTTGTATTCTCATGAGATGCTCCTATATTCACCGACGTATAGAATAGTATAAACTTAAGCTTTATTGATTATCATTACGAAAGCTAAGCCAGAAAATTATTTTCTCTTCAATTTAAGTGAAAACATGTCATCTTCATATTAGAGATATATATCAGACATAACAAACAAACTATTCTTAAGTATCTAGTGTGCTTAGTTTTGTTTTGTTTTTGTTTTGTTATAGTTATTGCTTTCCTTGTACTTGTATAGTATGTGTCGAGGATTCATATTAACTTAATTAGTTAAAAGACACTTTTATTCTTTATACCTTGAGATATTACGTATCTATCAAGTATAAACACTACATAAGACCAAAAAAATCTAGTATATTAATTAACTTATTAAGCCCTACCCCGCCTCTTTCTTTATCGGTGGTGTTCTTTGTGTTTCCATAGGCGATTAAGCCTTATACCAGCTTTCACTGTTTCAAAATCTCCACACTTCCACTGCACAAATCTTAACATTCGACGAACAATCAATATCAACTTTGAAACGTATGACGATTTGAGGGTGTTGTAATTGTCGATTCTAAGGTGAACGATCGACCATCAAACACTTTTCCCTTGTAATCATTGATTCTAAATGTGGACTTTGTCGGCTCTACAACTATAAATTGAGGTAATCGTGTTCTACAACGTTTGCTCTCCGAGGTAATTGACACCACAAGTCTATATTGAACATTGTGATGTTTTTTAAGTAATTGTAAATTTTTCTATGTTACAATATTGTCTGGATGTATGGTTTTCAAAGGAGCTACGTGCCAATTCTAGTGGCTGATCAAAAGATAGATTTTGAACTTCCTTATAAACATTGTTTATTTTGAACGTCACTTCAATGAATTACCGATCAAGAAATGTTGGTGATTGACTAAAAAAAGAATAGTTGTTTATGTTTGCACTTAAAAACAAACAAACATGATATGAGGAGTCAATGTTTTGTTTTTGTTATTTTTTGTCGATCCGGTAATTAAAGGAGTATTTGTTTTATAAGTTTTTTTTTTGTTTTTGTTTTTTTCGTGATTGACTTATAATTACTTTGTATTGTTATATGTATTGCATATTTAAGTGAATATATTTGGTGAATTGCGTCTTCAAATAACCTTAAAACATTTTAATTACTTTGTGATGTTATATTTATTGTAGTGTATTCAATTTATATTGGTAGGCGTTCAACCAAAGAATGACAAACGCAACTAAACCTTAAACTTTCCTTGATGCATGCCGCCGGACCACGTCAAATTTATTTGTTTGTTAAGTGAGGCAAATGTTGCCTTAAGGACGTACTTATATTGATTGTAGTGAACTTATGATTGATAATTCGTTATTCGCATTTGTGTATGTGAATTTATGATTGATAAACGACTTAGATAGTTTGAAAGGCATGTAATATTATTTCAAGCCAAAACTATTGTGCACTAATGTATTTTTTGAATATAACAAGACAATTAGTAGTACTATTAATGAATAAAAGTTTTTTAAATAGTGTATTGAATTAGTAATACTTTAGCATATAAACTATTTTCATCAAATAAATGTTAATGCTTAACAAATTACCAATAAATATTAATTGAAAAATAGTTTGTTTTGTGATTATTATACTTTATGGTTGTTGAAAAATCATTTGCTATCCTATAGAAAAAAGTTTTTCCTTTGTCATTACAAAGTTAGAATTTGTGTAAACATAAGGAAAGCATTAATTTAGTAACGAGACATATTTTCTACATGTTTCCTATTTGGCAATGTTTTAATTAATTCCTTATGAAATCATTAATAATGTGTAGTGAAAATTCTTCATGAAATTATAATTGTATAGGTAAGTGTATTATTGGAATTTAAAAACACTTATGTAACACCACTTTTTTAGAAAAACTAATAAACATATTATATAACTCTTAGCACCAAAAAAGGATCGAAGTTTTACATAATACTGTCACCATTTACAATGGTGCTAATATGTTCCTCAAAAGTAGTGTTTAAAACGTTTCTAAAACAAAGCCAGGAGCTATCCAGCTATCAAGCCGCTGGGGTCTTCCCCTTGCTAGAACCTGACGCACCTGCATGCACAAAACACTGAACGTAAGCTAACGCTTAGTGAGTATACTACTGAAATAATAAACAAAGCATGAGAGCTATTTCTCTTTAGGATGTCTCACATCCCGATCTAAAATCTGTAAAGACTTATTCAAATATGTTATATGGTCCCGGAGTATACTATACAAAGTATAAGTAACCCCTGACAGTTGTTTGGGTATAAGGATCTCAATATACCCCATCTCTGTACACAGTGCAATAATATCACATAACCAATCACACATCATGCAATTAATATACACACGTATGTTAATCTAGTTAAAGGTAAGTACACTCACCTTAGCAGCAATTAAAATTATACTTCTATCACAAAGATGTCAGTTTCTTATTGCCTACAAGCAATAAACAAATACCTCATTAACTTATAAACGCTAATGCAATGATTCTGACTGACTAGCAAAAACTTAGCTAAAAACTACCTCCTACGGCCGCAGAGGAATTACCCTACGCCCACAGAAGTTTCCCTCACTATGGCCGCAGGGATCCATCCCTACGCCCGTAGAGGTTATTCTAAACTTCCTACGGTTGTACGCTATGTGCACTACGCCCATAAGCTTGTTTCATTTGTCCGTAGAAGGTAACTCATGAAAAACTTTCCTACGCCCGCAGAAACCCTCTCCTACGGCCGCAGTATACAAAACCAACAAAGCTTTAAAACACCTTCCTACGACCGTAGATAACCTTTCCTACGGCCGCAGGAACAGTCGTTACAGCAGACTTCTTGCTCTGTTCGTGAACAGCAGCCGACTTCAACCCTTTAACACCCAAATCTCGAACAAACTCAAAATCAACTATACAAAAAAGTTATAACATTAATACCAACTTTCTTGTATCAAATATAACACAAAACAACTCAAAAACACACTAATTCAATCTATGAACAAAGATTCAACCTATGAATCCTTTTCTTGACTCACAACCCAAATAAAACATGTATAACTCTTACATCTTGCTTCGACTTCACTATGATAAACAAATTCAGCTATCCTCCTCTTGATTTCTTGCTAAAAATCTGGATTCAAGATGTGTTATGTGTGTACGTGGGTGTATTTGGTTCTCCTGAAGTTTTGACTACAATGAGTCAAAGAAGACTCATCTATATCTACAACTTTGGGCAATTAACAAAACAGCCCCTGGACTTATTAACATTTCTGAATTGGCAAAACTAGCCCTCCAACTTTGTTTCTCATAAACACATAGCACATAAAGGCAACTAACCAAATACATAAACACTTAATATTCAATTTAAGACAATTCATAGCGAAAACTTTATGACCTTGGGGCATTACAACTTAATTTTTAAGAGACGAAACAAAAAAGTGTAAATGGTTTATAATATAGCATAAATATATATTTTTTTTATTATTATTTGATATGGGTTGAAGATGATTGGATGTGGGGGTTTGAGGGTTAGAGGTGAAGGGTGATGTGGATGCTGATGTGACAATGAATTTGGTAGGATAAATGTGGGTTGTATGCTAATGGTCTTACAATCCTAAATTACCCTAATCTTTTTCGTACCTTTTTTATTTCTTTTATTTGTATAAATAACTATTTATCAAAATAAAATAAATATTAGAGTTAATTACATTTTTTGTCCCTGTGGTTCGCATGAAATTTCACTTTTAGTCCTTGTGTTTTATAAATTACGACATTGATTCTCATGGTTTACATTTCGTTTCAATGTTAGTCCTTAGGGAACTTAAAAAGACAAAACTACCCTTATCTTATCTTTTTTTTTTCATTTTCTTTTAACTTTAAAACCATTTTCCTTTATTAATAAATAATAATTATTAAAAAATAACAATAAAAACAATCTCCTACCCTAAATTGATTTTGCAACACCACACGAGTTATGTCTCTATACACCTACCACCGCCACCACAGTTCCCAGTAGACCACCGCCACCATAGTCTTTGTCTGGCTACCACCATCTTTATCCATCTTCCATCACCATCTCCGGCTCAGAGGTAGGAGGGGGTGGTTTTATTGCGGCTTCTAGTTCAGGTGGCTTCTGATTTCGGATTTTTGGTGTGCGGTGTTAGTGGGAGATGGTGATGGATTCACGTTACTTACAGTTTTTTTGATTTTGGATTGTATTTTCCTTTTGATTCATGTTGCATCTAGTGATGCACAAATCTTGGTGGTTCTACAAAGGGAGAAGGCAACGACGGTGGTTGTTACCTTCTCCGGCGGAAGGGGTGGTGGTAGCGGTCGTTACCTAATCAGGTGGAAGGGAAGTGAGAGAGGAATGAGAGAGAGAGAGAGAGCGCGCTTGAAGGATGATGAGTGAGAGTGAGGGGCTTAGGGAATGGCCTCTTTTGTGGTTCGTCAAAGGAGGAGCCAACGATGATGGCAGCGATGTCGGCGGCGAGCGATCGCCAGAAAACGAGAACCTTGGTGGAGGCTGACGGAGAATAGACCCTGGTGGTGGAGGCCAGGGGCGTTGACGACGGTGGTGAGGGAGAAAAGTCCAAGGGGGGGGGGGGTGGAGCTTCTGTTTGGACTGAAAATGGTTTTGATGAGAAAGGGGGTGGGGGGGGGGGGGGTGAGCTTGTGTTTTTAGGGTTTTGTGGAGAACAAAAAGGAAACGGAAGCTCACGCGGGGACTAAGGCAGAAATTTAAATGTACTTTTTTTTCTATTATGCATTTCCCAACTTAACAAATTGTAAAAATGGAAATAATTACAGAAACTTCACATTATTTTTGTTATATTAAATGTGTATATAATTTGTTTATCAATAAAAAAAGGACAATAATAACTACAACCCTAAGGGCTATGGATAAGATTAAACTAGCATAGTACCCGCGCAATGCGGCGACAACAAATAATTCTCACTTGATAACATGTCTATTTTCGATAAAGTAGGGGTATCATATTCACGCACTATAATGATGTTGAATAGTTTTCATTCGAAACATCTATACTTTTTTCTGCTTTTCAATTTCTTTATTGCTTTAACTATTTATTAATTTTTATTTAATTTGTTATAATATCTTACATGTTACAAATTAATTTGTGTTGACTTGACTTTTTAAAACATTATTCATTATGGAATGTTAAGTTATTATAATGGTAATTAAGAATATAATTAAGTCCATTAAGTTGTTTCCTTTTAGGTTTAAATGAGGGTATATTAGTAATTTCATCTTACTTAATTTTTAAGAGTTTAAGCAAAAGTGCTAAATGCTTTATAATGTAGTATAGATAATAACTCATTTTTCATTATCAGCCTTCTATACAAGAAATTCACATTAATCACGTTTTAATTAATATTCGGACTTTCCATATATCATATATGGTTACTACATTTAAAAAATTTAAATTTTTTTTATTACTCTTATCTATAGTCCCTGTTGTTAGCATTATCCTAAGAAACTAGTTTATTATCCCGTGTAAAAACACGAGGATGTTTAAAAAAAGTATAAAATTTGATGATATGAAATTATAAAAGATATAGTAAAATAAGCGTAAAAGTGTTTCAGAAATGTTTTGAGATATTAAAATTTTCAGATAAAAATAATAAAATATCACCAAACATTTACATATGTCAGAATTAAAAAAAAAAACAATAACTAATTTTTTTTTGAAGTACTACTATTAATGGATAACAAAAAATTAAGAATATACTAATTTTTAAAAAGTGTCGTATTACAATAAAATTTATACCAAAACGTAGATAAAAATAAGACGATCATAAATATATAATTATTTTTTCTCTAACCAAAATGTATCACAAGTTACTAAACATAATGTATAAACACCGTATAATTAATTATATTAATATACAATTCTTATAAAACCCCCTCACATTTTCTTATAAACCCTCACATGTTTTATAAAACCCTCTCATAATTTTCATTCAGGCTCTCCCAATTGATTTAGATTTGGATTTCTAAACTTGTTTTTGAAATTGAATAATTTTGAAATTAAAGGTTGTGATTGGTTTATTAATACTCAATTTATGGTTATTTTTGAAAATTTGCATGCCTTATATATATATATATATATATATATATATATATATGATTGTATATTAGTTTTTGTGGATCGTAACATTCAATAATTTAGTACCATTATCTTTTATTATTATATATTCCACATTTTTGTTTATTATTTAAATTTAAATTATTCTTAAGTTAATTAGTAACTCTATACTTACAATTTTAATTTTACTGATGATTATTATCTTGTATTATTATTTATCCTATATTTTTGTTTATTATTTAAATTGTTTACATAGAAGACTAAATATTAATTAAAATAATGGTAATGCGGTAATAATTTGTTTTGTTTAATTGCATTTCGTATATTTATTTATGTCTTTTTATTTATAGAATACTTATTATATGATCTTTATGTCTTTGTTTTTTATATATTTTTTGTGTTTTTTGTATTGTTAAATATCAGATTTATTATTATTTATGTATGTAGTTATCACATTTACAACCCGGACATCGTTCAGGTATTACACTAGTTAAGTATGACCGTGATAGATTATGGCAATATAAAAAACATACTTTTCGGATGGGCAAGCATAAAATATCGGGTGTAGGGGTGAGATGGGTTCTAAAATGGGATCGGATCGAAAAAGACAGGAGTGTACCGGAATCTGAAATCTAACCAATTAGTCCCGCTCTGGACCGGTCTCGGTCCGGTTAGGTTATGTTCGCTGATTGTTTTCAGTTTTTTGTTTATTTTATACACAGTGTCAAACAAAACCGAACCGAATCGAATAGACAACCGAAATCTATAAAAAACAAGAACCAAAGACCGGACTAGTCGGGACCGGTCTACAATCTGATTGGTCGGTTTTCGATACCATGCTCATCCGTGCCGGTAAAATTTGACTGCTTAACAGCAGAACACACACACATTAATATACTCCTAAATCTACACTTTTTGTTCATAGCGTAAGCCTTAAAAAACACTTTCTAACAATTTTGGCTACAATCATTTGGTATTTTGGTATATGGCTGCTCAAGTTAAAAGTAGCTTCGGTAAAAGCTAACTAGTGTTATACCCGTCCGTTGTCCGGAAAATTTTCTAATATGTGTGTGTACGTATGTCTTTATTGGTGATAGTGGAAAACTAATACTACTTAGCTCATGAAAAGCATGACTGTGCTTTTGAGTATGTCACATTTATGGGTTTTATACATAAATGTTACACATAGTAGTCGTCCATTAAAGTGTCGCGACAATGGACAAAGTGTGGTCGTTAATGGTGTCATGTTAATCGTGGTAGTAGTGATATTGAATACATTTAGAAAATCAATTTGGAGTTTACCATTTTACCATTTTCATTAAAGAACCATATTACTAAAAAAATAAATGGATGACTCATATTGAATCTCACGGTTTCATAATAATTTTTGTTCTTATATGAACTGCCCTTATATTATTTATATGTGTGTGTGTTAAAGAACCAAAATAATTAGAAAACCCGTGGTATACACATACATAAAAAGAGTAAAATGGTTAAATAAGTTTTATATTGTTTTTCTCTCTTAAATTTACATCACTGCTTCATCGATAGCTACATTGTTGTTGTTGTTACTGTAGGGTTTCGCTGGCCATCCCACCCGCGCAGCGGAAGCGTGAAAAACATGATTTTTGGTAGAAAATAAGATGCCAACAATACCCGTCAATGGTGGAACTCTACATATATGTATGCAACCAAAATAAAGAGATGTAATAATAAATATACCATGCTCCAGCTTCTGAAATCTTCATGGTTGGGATGAACTCATAGTCACCAAGAGAGCAACTCTCTATTGATAGTCCACTCCAAGTTTGTTTGATCCCCAAATGCTAGTAAGCCTTATGATCTTCATGACTTGAAATCACTTCTTGGTACAACCCACAAACTCTAGAAGTTGCTCAAGAACACTTAGCATTTCTGAAGGAACTCCCAAGAACTCACAAGGAGTAATGAGAAAGAGAGAGAAATGTATAATTGATCAATTATCAATTATATCATATTACGACAAGTCTTTAGACTATGGACTCTTCACATGTCTCCAGACCTGAAATGGTCGTCCATGCAAGCCCCAAGAAGCCCCAATAATGTATGCCTTTGAGCCATGTGCAGACAAGACAAAAACATTAACTGCAGTCTGTCAGACATAGATAACGGGCAGGATAACAGCCGTTATCTAGGCCGTTATCTCCCATACAATAACGGGTAGGGATAACGGCCGTTATCTAGGCCGTTATCTCCCCAAACAATAATAGGCAGGGATAACGGCCGTTATCTAGGCCGTTATCTCCCTTTTGTCCTTTTATCTCGTTTGCGATGCGTGCTGTCGGGATCAATCCTTGGCGTGTAACCCAATAAGCTCGTGTATCATCAGTAGCATTACTAATCTACGCGTGTCAGTGGGCATATAATCCAACAGTTACTTATGTGAAATACACATTTGTACTGCACATGAGCGACAGTTCAGTAGAATACCTGAAAATCAACCATAATCGTACAAAAATTTATGACCATGATGTTGGGTTACACATGTTTTATTAATGTTATTATTGTGAAGTACTCATGTGCAAATATTTGATGAATAATCATATTACGTTGGTGTAACCTTTTACTAAAAAAATACTTTTTTAATAAAAAAATAACAATATGAGTGTTGAATATATTAAAAAGAACAAAATACTCGTTGATTTAATATAATTTTTATAAATTACAACTAATTTTCATTTTAAAAACATTTAAGATGTTTGATTTTATATGAAAAAAAAGTATAACAATACTGGTGAAATCGAAGAGAAAAAAATGCTCAAAAATTTGATATAACTTTTATAATTTATAATTTTTGAATGTTAAAGATATTTTCATTTTAAATAAAACTGTAATGTTTGACAAAGTTTAGCAATAATCTAGCAATTAAATTGTATAGTTTGTTAAAATTTGAATTGGTCAACTGCCATACCACATTTCTACATCATAGATGCACAATTTTTTTGCCACATCAGCATTTTCTCACTGCGTCTGCGATATATATATTAAATTGTAAACTTTTCGCACACATTAATCTGGCGGGAAAGTCGAAATGAAAAGAATATGTTTCCCTCTTGAAAACGAAGAATTAGCAAGGCAAAATAGCCCAATATCATCAGAAGACACTTCACTCTCGTAACATAATCAATCAAATTACATTGTAGCGATCATGAAGAAAGATGATAGTCAGCTGAGCACAGCGAAGCGAGCATACAGGAATGCTTCGGAGGAAGGCAATCGGCAGGAAGAGGCACGATGGGCAAACGTTATCGGAGATATATTCAAGAACAGAGGAGATTACGTCGAGGCTTTGAGATGGTTTCGACTCGATTACGAGGTTTCAATTAAGTATTTACCTGAGAAACACTTGCTCCCCACCTGTCAATCCCTCGGTGAAGTTTATCTTCGTCTCCACCAATTCAAAGATGCCCTAGTTTATCAGGTGATTCGTTTTTTATTTTTAAAATTTTGTCATATATTCATTTCGTTCATGATAATTTCGCTTCTGGTATATCTTAATTGTTAGGGTAAATGGCCTATTTGGTCCAATAATCTAAATACCCGAACTTGATTGAGTTTTGAAGTTCATGTTTTGCTGGATTACTGTCCCATCTTCCTCAATTTAATTGAAATGTCGTCGAGTGGGTAAGAGTTATAGTGAAGTTCTATTAATGATGCAAGGAAAACAGCCATATAAATATGTAACAGCATTTCAATTGATAAAACTTGTCTCATCATCTACGATCTTAAACCTTAGATGAGTTGGTGACATGGTGAATTGCAAATATATTAATGCATTTTGTGGAATCAGATGGGAACTATTTGACTTGGACCAAGAACACGATTAACCCTAATATTGAAAACTAGGTATGTTTTGGAAGATAAACTAAGATGAATCAGTTGCAAGGGAAATGACCTTTGAAGCAATTGAACGTGGGTGGATGAGACTATGAAGTAGATTGTTCTTATTTGGTGCAATAAAATAGAAATTAGATAATTGAGTTGGTTTTTAATTATAGATTAGCGCTTCAAATTAATTTCACTACTTGTTCCTTCTGAAACATGTTTCATTTCTATGCAAATACCCCATTTCGGCAATACAAATTTCATTTTCAGAGTTGTTCACTTGTTCAGCACTCCAGCTTCTTATAATCTATGATTATTGCAAGGGAAATTTGCATTCTCTGTCACAACTATCATTTTGTAGGTACCTAATGCTCATTTCTGAGTTGCATTTTGACCCATCCATTTCTAGTATACATGGATAATCTGCTTGAGCTGCCCCATGGTAACTGGGTAAAAGGTCTATAGATGACAAAATCATGTTAAATGTGAAATGTGGAATGAAGATAGTGAATTTGCCCCTAACAAACAGAAGGGGGACTACACTCACTCTTTTATTTTCTTGATTTTTTATCTTATGGTTGTTTTTTTCTTTGATAGAAAAAGCATTTGGAGCTTGCAAAGGATGCAGATGATCCAGTTGAGCAGCAAAGAGCAAGTACACAACTTGGTCGGACTTACCATGAAATGTTTTTGAAGTCTGAAAATGATCAAACGTCTATCCGGAATGCCAAAAAGTATTTTATATCTGCTATGAAGCTTGCTAATACTCTCAAGAAAACCCCAGGTTCCAACAATCATACTTTTCTAAAGGAATACATTGACGCCCACAATAACTTAGGAATGGTTGAGATGGATCTTGATAACTTGGAAGAAGCTGAAAAAATGCTCACAAAGGGATTAGAAATATGCGACGAAGAAGAAGTGGTTGAGAATGATGATGGGCGCACTAGACTCCATCACAATCTTGGTAATGTTTACATGGAACTACGGAAATGGGATAAAGCTAGAAAGCACATTGAGAAAGATATTGTGATTTGTAAGAATATCGGTCATTGTTTAGGTGAGGCAAAGGGATACATTAACCTTGGTGAATTGCATTACAGGGTACAAAAATATGAAGAGGCCACATTTTGTTATGATAAGGCGATGAGTTTGGCAAGACGTATGGACGATGAACATGCTTTAGTTAATCAAATTAACCAGAATCTAAAAATTGTAAAGGAAGCAATAAAGGTAATGGAAGATTTAAAGAAAGAAGAGCAGAATCTCAAGAAGCTGACAAGAAACATGGTTATGGCTAGAGGCACTTCAAGTGAAAGAAAGTGCTTACTTCAACAAAATGCATCTCTTGACCGTCTTATTGAGAAATCAAGCATGATATTTGCATGGAAAAAGGTATGTGTCAAAGTTTTCTATTGTTTCAGTTTTATTTATATCTGCTTTGTATGAAACTGCTGGTACTACTACTCTCTTTGACTTGAAAAAAATGACAAGGATGCTAGATTAGGTGAAGAGGTTATTTGATCTTCTGTATGCTTTCAACAATGTTCGTCAATCCACTAATGCTTCAGTTGTTTAGTATTTATTCTTGTTATGGGTGTTTGTTTTATAACATATCTTAATAAATTCTGGAATTCTTCTGATAGCACTGTGAGTTTGCCAAAAAGAAGAAAAAAATAGCAAGCGAACTTTGCGACAAAGAAAAGTTGGGCGATTCATATCTAGTTATTGGCGAGTCATATCAAAAGCTTCGAAACTTCAGCAAAGCCAAAAAATGGTACACTAAAGGTTGGGAGACATACAAGTCAATTGGTAACATGGAGGTATGTGGTGCTTATTTTATAAATCTGATTAACCAAAACGCATGCATAAAACTCAAGATGCAAAAAGTATTAAAGAATTGAAAATAATAACTTCTTTGAATACGGTATGTGGTGCTTATTTTATAAATCTGATTAACCAAAACGCATGCATAAAACTCAAGATGCAAAAAGTTTTAAAGAATTGAAAATAATAACTTCTTTGAATACAGTCATATTTCAGCTTCAATAGATTATGAGTTAACTAAAGTAAGTGTTTTTAAAGGGCTGATTTAATGTCATTCTAGAAACTAATGGCGTATATATTGATTTTCATATGTTCACAGTTTCTGGTTTTTTATTTGGAATGACGGTTATTGCAGGGACAAGCATTAGCAAAGATCAATCTTGGTGATGTTTTGGACTCGGTTGGTAAATGGTCAGATGCTTTGGAGGCATTTGGGGAAGGATACCGGCAAGTTTTTCCATTCTTATTGTTTTATTTAATTCCTTCTGATATTAATGTCAATAAAGTGCATGCTTTCAAATTGTTTTAAATAAACGATTTTCTTTTTTTTCTTTAAATTCTCTTTTGTTGCAGAATTGCTTGTCAAGCTAACCTACTTTCTGCCCAGCTGTCTGCACTGGAGAATATGCATTATAGTTACATGATCAGATTTGATAATGCTGAAGAGGCTAGGTAACTGTTACCTACTTAGTACTTGATCCAATTTTCATGTTTCTGATAGTCTGATCTTATCAATACAATTTTTTTGCATTTACAGAAAAATAAATTAAGTTACCCTTATCAGGGCTGCACCATTAGGCAGATGGCAAAACTTTCATGCTTGTAGTTGTGGGTGTGTTTTCCTAGTGTTTCTAGAATTTTTTTTCTTACAAAAACGAGCACGTTTTTAGGGGGCATTATAATGTTTAGGACTAAAATAGTGAAGTTTTCTGTAAAAGTACAAACATCTAACCCCAGTGAACAAACTAAACGTTACATTGAATTTACTATAACGAATAGTAAATTGCCAAATTACACCAGAATTCGTATAAAAACTTAAAATATTCTTCTTTATCCCTTTTGATTTATAAAATTCTATTCTATACCTTTATAATGTTTCACATAGTGGCAAAATATCTAACATATGAATAAACATTAAACATACTAACATTTATCAAATGTTATTTTACTATTCATAAGCACTGTTCATCTACAGTGTTTTTTTCACTCTTAAGATATTATTTATCTAAACTGAGGACTTTTTCATCTATGGTAAATGTAGTTTTCTCATAAGGATTATTTTTTTACAAAAAAGTTCTATCTCAAAGTCTAATTTATTAAACTTTGTGAAGAACAGAGCAATCGTGTTTTATTGATACGTAAACTTAGATACAGAAGTTTACACACGGGAATCTATATATACGTGATACATGACCTATTACATAAGAAAGACTATTTACATAACAAGCCCCTCTACTTTACAGAAACCTCTAAGAGGATATAATTCTAACACTCCCCCTCAAGCTGGAGCATATATATCATAGGCACCAAGCTTGTTATATATATATTCGACTCGAGGTCTTTTTAGCGGCTTTGTAAATCCATCTGCAAGTTGGTCATTCGAGTTAACAAACTCGGTGACGATAAGGCCATCCAATAACTTTTCCCTGATGAAATGACAGTCAATCTCAATATGTTTTGTCCTCTCATGAAACACTGGATTCGAAGCAATGTGAAGAGCAGCTTGATTGTCACATACAAGTTTCATATGAGAGACCTTGCAAAAACTGAGTTCTTTAAGAAATTGTTTGATCCAGATTAGCTCACATGTTGCGTTTGCCATGGCCCGGTACTCTGCTTCAGCACTAGATCTGGCTACCGCATTCTGCTTCTTACTCTTCCAGGAGACTAAGTTACCACCAAAGAGAACACAATATCCAGATGTGGATTTTCTACTAAAAGGGCACCCACCATAATCAGCATCTGTGTAGCATGATATTTCTGTATTACCTTTGTTCTCATACAGTAAGCCTTTCCCCGGAGCTCCTTTGATATATTTTAGGATCCGTAAGGCAGCTTCCCAGTGAGTATCACATGGAGCATTAAGAAACTGGCTGACTATACTCACAACAAAAGAAATGTCTGGACGTGTTACCGTGAGATAGTTGAGACGGCCAACCAGTCTTCGGTACTTCCCTTGATCAGTCAAAAGCTCCCCCTGGCCTGGTAAGAGTTTGACATTAGGATCCATCGGAGACTCGACAGGTTTGTAACCACTTAAGTGTGCTTCCTCTAATATGTCTAGAGCATACTTTCTCTGAGATATTGAAATCCCATGTTTAGATTTTGCAACTTCAATACCTAGGAAGTATCTGAGGTTGCCCATGTCTTTTGTTTGAAAATGCTTGACCAAGTGCTCTTTCAACTGCTTTATGCCCTCGTGATCATTTCCCGTGATAACTATGTCATCAACATACACTATCAAATAAAATGCATCTTCCCCCTTGAAATGTGATAAAAAAAAGAATGATCTGCCTCACTTTGTCGCATCCCAAATCCTTTCACCACGGTACTGAACCTCCCAAACCATGCTCTAGGAGATTGTTTTAAACCGTAAAGTGACTTTCGTAATCTGCAAACTAGACCAGACCCCCCCTGAGCAAGAAACCCAGGTGGTTGCTCCATATATACTTCCTCTTGAAGGTCCCCGTGGAGAAAAGCATTATTGATGTCCATGTAAAGGCCAATCTCGCATTGCGGCGATGGATAACATAATGCGAATACTTGTCATCTTGGCAACCGGAGAAAATGTATCACTGTATTCTAGGCCAAAGATTTGAGTATAGCCCTTAGCTACCAAACGAGCTTTCAGACGATCAAGTTTTCCATCAGGCCCAACTTTAGGAGTGAATATCCACCGACATCCGACTTTAGATTTCCCGGCAGGTAATGGAACTAAGTCCCATGTTTCATTCTCGGTTAAGGCTGCCATCTCATCTAACATTGCCTTGTGCCACCCTGGATGGGAGAGAGCCTCGTGTATAGTCTTAGGGGGCGTTTGGTTCGTGGGATTTCGTGGGATTTCAAGGGAATGGGATTTGAAATCCCTCCAAATCATGTGTTTGGTTTGTAAAATGAACATGGGATTCAAATTCCCAGGATTCTTAAGAATCCCACATATGAGGTATTTTTCAATCCCTCCACCACCCCTGGTATTTTGAAATCCCTCAACTGAGGTATTTGATCCGGCGACTCTCCGGTAACAATTCCGGCGAACAACAATCCCTCAACATCGTTTGCTACTGTGATAGAAACCACCGCCTTCTTCGTTTTCGTCAACCACCACCGCCGTCGTCGTCTTCGTCAACCACCACCGCCTCGTCGTTGTCTTCGTCAACCACTGCTGTCGTCGTCTTCGTCAACCACCACCGCCGTCGTCGTCTGTTCGTCAAACACCGTTCGTTCTCCCTTCGTCAACCACCGTCGTCTGTTCGTCGTCCCTATCAACCACCGCCGCTCGTCGTTCTCCCTTGTGTCAGAAAACCCTAGACGAACAGATCGGTGGTGGTTTCTAAACCCGTCGTCAAACCCTAGACGAACAGATCGGTGGTGGTTTCTAAACCCGTCGTCAAACCCTAGACGAACAGATCTGCGAAGGGTGGCGGCGGTTTGGTGGTGGCCGGAGGTTACGAAAACCCTAGGGTTTCTTCAGGTGGTGGAGGTAGTTCGGTGGTGGTTTCTGTTTGCATAGGGTGGCGGCGGCGAGATGTGGCAGATATGGCGAATGTGGCTGCGGTTTGGTGGTGGCGACTGTTTGGTGGTGGCCGGAGGTTAGGTGGTGACCGGAAGATGAGAGATATGTGGGTGGTGAGTGTTTTGAACCAAACAAAGGATTGGGATTTTAAATCCCTCCTAATCCCAATCCCACCAAATCCCAATCCACTTTAAATCCCATTCCCCCCAAAATCAATACTTGAAACAAACGCCCCCTTATGAATACTCACAGAGGCAAGGCTAGTAACACAAGCTGAAAAAATGGTAGACAAGCGATCGTAGCCAACATAATTATATATGGGATAAGGGTTGGTGGTGGAGCGTGTACCTTTTCGCTTGGCAATGGGAAGCTCATCATCTGATGGACCTGTATCGGGAGGAGTAACTGGCGCAGAGAATGAGTCAGGGGCTCCTACAGTAGATGGACCAGCATCTTCACTATCGGTAGGAGCTATGCAGTTATCTCGGTCAGAAATCAAATATCGTTCAAGGACCGATATTTGAAATCTCGGTTATATCGGTGAGATATCGGTTTTTATATTTTGTAAAATATAATATATATATATATATATATATATATATATATATATATATATATATATATATAAAATCATACAAAAATTAATTAAAAAGTATAGCACAAAAGTTACTAGATAGTAATATGGGAATTGTTCAAGTGTCAAAACATACAGAAATCAAACTGCCCTGTCGTAGTCGCGAGATTGGAGGAAGACAGCTTCAGACTTCAGTCTTCAGTCGACGGGAAGGATGAAGGATGCGTGGTTCAATCGGTGTTTTTTGTTTACGTTAGTAGAGCAGTACTAGTTTTAGGTTTAACATGAGAAGGGGCTTTGGAAATTAGAAAATGGGCTGGGCTTGTAAATCAAATAGAACTTAGTAGATAAAAAAATAAAAAAAATAAAAAAATACCCAGTATAAAAATCGGTGATATACCGATATCTCGTTTGCCAAATATCGCCCAAATATCGCCCAATATCGCCGATATTCTCGCCTCCGAGATATCCCAGCGATATTTGAGACCGATATTTTGTGAACTTCCGATATCCGATATCTCGGCGAGATATCACCGAGATTGACTGCCCAGGGTAGGAGGAACGGGTGGCGGTTGGTGAGGACGACGGTGATAAGTTTTCAATTGAAGAAATACGAAGAGTAGGAATAGGGAGGACATTTTCAACACCGGATTTGTTGTGGGGATCAGCAGAATAGTAGAATTGATAGTCAAAGAAAGTGACATCAGCAACCATGAAATATTTGTCCATGGTTGGAGAGTAACACTTGTAACCCTTCTGTAGTCTAGAGTAGCCAAGGAAGACACACTTGACTGCTTTAGGAGAAAGCTTATCTCTACCTGGTTCTAGATAATGAACAAAGCAGATAGAACCAATGGGATGTAAAGGTAGATGATACGGTTTCTGATGCGGAAACATGATAGAGAAGGGAGTTTGATTTTGTAAGACAGAAGATGGCATTCGATTGATCATATAACATGCTGTCATTACAACATCAGCCCACAGTTTGAGTGGAAGGTTGGCATGTAATAGCAAAGTGCGTGTTGTTTCAATGAGATGTCGATTTTTCTTCTCAGCAAAACCATTTTGTTGCGGGGTTCGAGGACAAGATGATTCATGCAGAATACCATTGGATGACATAAACTCCTGAAAAGGTTTAGAGAAATACTCTAAAGCATTGTCACTTCGAAGAACATGAATAGTTGTATCACACTGAGTTTTAACTTCGGCACAAAAATCTTTAAATATAGTAAACAATTCAAAACGATTTTTCATTAAAAATAACCAAGTTGATCGTGAGTAATCATCGATAAATGTAACAAAATACTTAAAACCCAAAGTTGAACAGACTCTACTAGGACCCCACACATCTGTGTGTACAAGAGAAAAAGTAGAAGTAACACGATTATTGACTCGTTTAGGAAAAACACCACGAGTGTGCTTCCCTAACTGGCATGACTCACATTCTAATGAATCTAAAGATGATAAACTTGGCACAATCTTCTTCAACTTGGAAAGAGAAGGGTGACCATATAGGTGATGTAGGTACGATGGAGACATTGTACTAGCTGCAATAGAAGGACGCGATCCACCTAAGTAGTAGTGACCTTGTGACTCATGCCCTTCGCCAATCATCCGTCCCGTGCTCAGGTCCTGTAAAAACACAGATTCAGGTGTAAAGGTTATGGAGCATGAATGGGTTTTAGTAATACGACTGACATAATGTAAATTAAATGGACTTTTAGGAACATATAAAACAGAGTCCAAGTTCAATGAAGAAACAGGTTGAGCAGTGCCTATTCCATGAACTGCAGTCTTACTACCATCAACAACAGTTAGCGGTGGTAATGAGTTAGAACAAGTTAACTGAGAGAAGAGATATTTCTTACCACATAGATGGTCAGTTGCACCAGAATCAACAATCAAGGGACTCGTATTCTGAGCTTGAGTAGCAAGGATTGAAGGAGTACCCGTGTGACTGGTAGCAGTAGAGGTGGAATGTTGTGTAGCCTGAAACCTTAGAAAGGCTTCATAATCAGCTAGTGGCAGATTCACTGTTGGAGCTGATGAAGTAAGATGAATAGAACCAGTATTCGACTGATTGCTCTGAGCTGGTGGAGCAGCAGGACGACCATGTTTCTTTCAACACTTATCTTCGGTGTGACCAAGACGGTGACAAAAGTCGCATGATGGCCGTTTACTATTACGTCCTTTCTTTGGAGCTGAAGCAAAGACGGCTGGTGTTGGAATCGAGTTGGAACCGGATTAGCCATGAAAGCTGAGGGGTTGATTCCATGTGGTGTAGTACCAGTGCTTGTCATGTTCAGAAGTCTGCGAAATGTATCTTTCATTGTAGGCAGAGTAGAACTGGTAAGAAATTGATGCCTTGCAGTTTCAAATTCAGGTTTGAGACTAGAAAGAGCAGCAACCATGAAGAATTTTTCTCGTTGAGCAGTTTGTTCAGACTGAGAATTGACAAAGGGCATCAGGGCATCAAATTCCTGACTCAAAGCACGAACATGTCCAAGATATGACTCCATACTACCCTCTTGCTTCAGATTTTGTATATTATTAACAACCGTGTATAGTCGTTGGATGTCATTGGTGTAGCATTCAGAGGCTTCAGTCCACACAACATAACAAGTTTCAAATGGACGAAATAATTGAATGATGGAGGAATCAATTGATTGCCACAACAGATTGCAAAGTTGGGCATCAATTTGTTCCCATTTTGCCTGATCAGCTGATGCAATGTCTATAGCCCATTTGATTAAGTGATCACTTTGTCCTTGTCCTTTAAACCACATCTTTACTGAAGATGCCCATGATACATAGTTGGCTGAACCAGTCAGCTTTTCCGAAGTAATGGACTGATTTCCGAGGATAAACGAATGTGTAGATGGGGGGTTAATCACATCACCCATATTGTATAAGTGTTACTAAACAAAATAAGCAGTGAGCATAAACAACAATGCGCAGAGAGGCAATAACCTTGCGCAGAGAAGCAATGCGCAGATAAGCAGTGCGCAGAAGAGGGTTGCACAAATAAGCAGTGCGCAGAGAAAACCCCTAAGCGCCGCCGTACCAAAAATTAACCCAAAAAACAATGTCGATCTAGGAATAATGAAGATTGACTATCGATTGCAGCAGTAATCAATCCAGAACCAAAAACAATTGATGAATAATCACCAAACCAAGCGATTGCAGCAAGAAGAAAGAAACGATGGACAATGATACTTACCAAACCAATCGACGCATACTAGAGAATAGTCGATGATTAGGTAATCGATCCACCAAACAGAAACACCACAACACCTTCGGATATCTTCGGATAGGGAGACACGAAGGGCAGGAGCGTGATGATGAAGAACGCAGCGGAATGGTTATCACGATGGCTTTGATACCATGTGAAGAACAGAGCAATCGTGTTTTATTGATACGTAAACTTAGATACAGAAGTTTACACACGGGAATCTATATATACGTGATACATGACCTATTACATAAGAAAGACTATTTACATAACAAGCCCCTCTACTTTACAGAAACCTCTAAGAGGATATAATTCTAACAAACTTAATATTTGAAAAACTAACTAACAAAGTCTACCTCAAAGTCTAATATAGTTAAAGTTAACATCTGAAAATAATTAATCAACATAGTCTACTTCAAAGTCTAATATAGTTAAAGTTAACATGTGAAAATAATCTTATCTCCACCACTACCTTCTAATGTTGTATGACACATGGTTGATTTGTGTGACGATTAGTAGTGGATGAGGCTCCATTTTGCATATTTTACAACGGTAGTGCGTGTCTGTGGTAAGTTTCAGATTTCTTGGGGTTTTTAAGTTTGGTTTTTCAATAGATGTGTATTTTAAATTTGTTTATGTAAGTATATCTGTTTGATACAAAGATATATGAACATATCTTCCACCTTATATATACAAACAACACAATCAAATCAATCTCGCGGATAATTTAGCTAGGGTTCTTGGTTGCTAACTGCAATAAGGTTAAAATATTAGATGTGTTTTTGGTCAAATGTATTTTACATATTCCTATAATTTGACATGCTATGTTATAAACAAATGGGCCTCACTTATGTTGCTATCAATATAATCTTCACGTATACTTCTCGAACTTGCCATATATGTTATTAATGGTAGACATTCATACTTCTAAAATTTGTTAATTTATCATTCATGTTGAATCTTGCGGGTAACCCACACTTTTTGCGTGAATGATGATTGTTTATATGAGGAAGGAGGACATAAAGTATCAACTTCATAACCTAGAATAACGTTTATGCTTAACTCGAAATTCTCCTTCAACGACGCAGTGCGCGAGTAAAAAAAGGTGTTGGTTTCTATATATAATAAAATGTATTCGTTAAAAACCCCGCGCGCCGCAACGCGCGGGCACCAAAACCTTGTTATATACATATATTAAAAAAAAACTCATTGATACCTTTTAAATGAAAGTATTATTCATTAAGAGATCTTAGCTATATTTAAGAGTCATTTATGGTTGTTTTCAATAAGTTTTTTAAATAATTTAGAAGCAAACAGGTGTAGAAAGCTACATTAGTTTGATTATATTAATATAATTTAGATTAAATTCATTAAAAATATAATTCAAATAAAACGAATAGAATATTTTATTTGTAACTTTGGAAACAAAATAGTTTAACTTAAATAATTAATTATGTTTTAAAGTAACTACTGTGCAGAAAATTTAGTGGTAATGTTATAGTTTTTATGTTAGAGTTCTAAAAGTTTTTGTCTAATCATATTTTCCTTTTTTGTAGGAGGTTGCAGTCACAAATAGACAAATTAAAGCAGTCAAACAGTGAGCTTGAACCTCCAAGAGACTGCTGCTCTGAGACTGATACAGAGGGAGATGATATGTCATTAATGAATTCTGGTATAAATTATTCACCAAAATTAAATGTATCCCAATCATATTCAAATGATGAGTCAGCAAATGAAGACATCCCTTTGGTCTCACTTCTTCGTCCAAAGCACAAATCAAATGATTCCCAACAAACAAAATATGCTTTAAAAAAGTCATTGGAAGCTACTCCCACAAGCACGCCTAGTCAGACAATTAGTCGAAAACGGGCTCGCCTTGTTGTTTCTGATGATGAAGATGAAGATGAAAGTAAGGAAGTTTGGTGTTCCCAAGGAAAAGTTCATGGGTTCCCGCAAGAACATGTTGCCACTTCTAATGAATGTGAGTTATTGTTGATTAACCTCATTTATACGTGACACAAAATGGGTGTAGTTGGGTAACTGGTCATAACACAAAATGGGCAGGATAAACTGGTGTGTCAAGCTGGGCCAACCAACCAACATTTATCTTTATCCATCTTTTTTAATTCAAAAAATTTAAAATGTGCTAAATTTGATTACAAAACCTATATGATCACAAAACCTAAAGATAAAGCTGACCTTTGGATGTCTTCCGACCTCGCTGAGTTGTTCGACCCATTTGCACCTTTCTGTTCAGTTACATCCTTTCGCTGCTTATTTGACCTGCTTAGGATCAAAGATAAATTGACTCATAAATAAGTAAGTAGGGATTAATATTTATATCACTTGAAACTGAAATTGAGTACCAAAAATTTCTTTTGTTGTATTGATTGCAGTGAAGAGTAGACACAGTCTAAATAGTCACGTTGATGAATATCAGGTAAGACATCTTTTGATTTATTCAATTATCTGTCTCTTTCTCTTTCATTATTGTTGGTTGATGATAGTTAGTTGCGGAGTGGTGGTTGACTTTTTGGCAGGGTATCTCACCAGTTGGCTCTAAATACGGAATTAGTGAATGTACTCCAGGAATACAGCTGGAAGAAAGCACTTCTTCCCATAAAGGCAGGAGTCCTAATCTAGTCACATCAACTGCAGATGATTTTACATGCTCAAGGCCCTGCGAAGTTGTTAATGCTTCTGATGTTGGTTCCAACGGTCTCAAATGTGATGTTGGTGTTACTGAAAATATCTGTCTGAAAAAAGATCATTCTGCCCCTATTTTTGATGCTTGTGATGATGAAAATTGTGTGAGTATATAAGATAACTTCTCATACTAATGTCTTTATTCAGTGTTGCTACTTGGAGTATTAAAACTAGTATAATTCTTAGATATTGTGTTGCTTCTCTGACACATACACACAGATATGGAATGTAATTTTGTTAACATATGGCGTACTTATTAATTGGAAAACTGTTTTTGAGGTTGACTTGGTTATTCGTATCTTGCAGAAACATAATATATTCAAAGTTGAGGATGACTTTATACACATAGAAGCAGACTCGTGTAAGTTTGGTGATAAGATAAGAGGCACAGGCCATTTGAAGGTTGAAATTGCATGCTTATACTTTTTGAAACTTGTTAAGGAGAATAGGTCTAAAGGTATGCCCTTATTGGCTTTTAACTTGGCTTTCACTTTGTTTCTTTCCTCCTTGATCTTTGATTGTACACATCTTTAACTGTACAAGTCAACATATTGCATAACTGAAAAGTTGGTTTTACCCTTGGCACTAACAAATATGGATGGAAACAAGATATGCCATGATAACCTAGTCTTTAGCACTTGCTAATATCACACAAATATGGTTTAACATTAATAGTAACATGTTTACGAGTAGTAGAAGTTGGCAAAACGGTCTTCTTAAAACGTATGATTTTAAAGAGAACTTTTTGACAAAATTGTGTGCATAACCTACAAGTCAAACTTGATCTTGATGTTTCATGGGTTAGGACTTCGGAAAAAAGTCATGTTAAATGTTATATCAAATGCATTTTGATTTAGTCGTGAAATAGAAATAAGAGATCTACTTACGGGACAAAAAAAGTTGACTGAAACTAGAAGACATAAACATAATTGACTGTCGGCCTATTATATTGAAACTGTACTAAGTTTAAAGCTTTCTATTGCAAATTCAGAAGGATTTTGCCTTATGTATAATGAAGTCTCAATGATATGTTTTTTTTCTGGAGAGTATGTAGTTGGTTTTGAGGGAAAAAAGGATGCTAAAATGTTTTGATAAATACCAATAACTTTTGTTGTATCATGTAATGGATTAACCAACTATATACTGACAATGAGTCAAATCTTCCTGTTGGTAGGTCTTTTGCCAATCATTCAACATCTGAAATGTGGAGGAGAAATTATAGAATCTTTGGATGTTTTCAATACTCCAAAAGATTATATGTGCGGGAAATGTTGGATTGAAGTCTCTATCGATCGTATGTGCTATATACATTTATTAAATAAAATCTGGATTTTCTTATCAAATATGTTATGCAATTAATCGTCTCCGAATGTATCTTTTTGTAGGTTGGGTACCTAAACGTTTGGTAAAACTCTATGTTGATTCTTGTAAAGATCTTTTTGAATCGCCCAACTTGAATTTGCTTAAGAAGCTCTATAGTTTAGAGGTAAATTCATCTATGTATAATAAGCTTTCTTTGCAATTGGTCTATAAATTGTTAAATTTAAATTCTAAATAACACAAGTTTATTGTTATCTGGTTCTTTTTAACAGGTATCCGAGGATGAGATTGATGTCTCTGACTGTAAATTAGAAGATATATCAGTAGCACCGTTACTAAGTGCCTTACATGTGCACAAGACAATTGCTTTATTAAACCTTTCCCACAATCTGTTTGGTAATAAAACTTGACTACTAGCGGTTACTAAATGCAATTTTCTTATCCATAATACGGATAGAGGTGGTAAAATGGGCTGATCAGGGGGGATGGACAGACACTACAATCAGTAATTTCATGCAATTATTTATAATTTTCATATGTTTTTCATGAGTTTGTTATGTATTATTGTCAGGAAACGAGACTATGGAAAAACTTAAACATGTATTTTTGTCATCAAGTCAAAAGTATGGTGGTTTGGTTTTGGATTTACACTACAATTGCTTTGGTCCAACAGCCCTTTTTCAGGTTTCTTTTTTTTCTTCTTTCTATTTGCCTTGATATATTCCCAGCCTCACATTGTTCATTATATATTCCTCAAATTATTTATAGAATTAGTTCCTTTTTTAATATACAGATTTGTGAATGCACGGTGCTTTTGTCTCGCTTGGAAGTACTTAATATCTCTGGGAACCGTTTGACTGATGGATGTGCTTCTTACCTTTCCACAATCTTGCAGAACTGTAAAGGTGATCCACAATTTCTAATAAATAAGATTATCAACCTTTAAGTATTTGTGCACATAATAATCTCCTTTACTTAAAAACCATCAACATTCTTTGTGCTTCAAGCTTTATGAATATATAAATATATAAGCTTTTGTCTTGCAGCTCTTTACAGCTTAAAAATAGAACAATGTTCCATCACTTCTCGAACAATCCAAAAGGTTACTGAATCCCTCGATTCTGAATCCCTTCTTTCAGAACTTTTCATCGGTACATGAAATAATTTGATATTAATTTGTTTTGTGCTATATATCTATTAAGCAGGCCTAACTTTCTAAAATTGAACAGGATACAATAGCCCTGTATCAGGAAATGCCATAGTAAATCTTTTGGACAAACTTTCAACTCTAAAGAGGTGTGCATTGTTATTTGTATCAGAAAAAAGATTGTTTTTTTTCAGTTGGTAGAGTTAATGCCTTAATTGTTTAGTAAGATTTCACAAATGTAATGTTTTGGCTCTTTGCAGCTTTTCTCAACTAAGTTTAAATGGCATAAAGCTAAACAAGAATGCTGTTGATAGCCTTTGTAAGCTCATCAGAACATCATGCTTGTCCCAAGTGATGATCGGAGATACAAATATTGGAAATGTGAGAAAGCATTCCTATAACGCTTTATTCTTTTTTTTTTCATTTAAATAATCAACTTTTTGGTGTTTGTTTTTGATTTATATGGTGGTTCTATCATTCTGCAGGAGAGGGCCATACAGTTGACTGATTCATGGGGCACTGAGAACTGTGAACTAGTCAAGCTTGATTTATCATATTGTTTGCTGACATCAAGTTATATCACGAAACTCAGTGCAAATGCATCTTTGCTTAGTTGTATACTTGAGTTGAATATTGGAGGCAATCCATTCATGCAACAGGTTTGATTCTTAATCTGTTTTTTACAATATCTATCAATATTATTATATTATAGATAATATATGTACACTTGCTCCAAAAAATTCTCCACATAAGTGAATGATTGAAGTTTGCAGTTACATGGAAGACTTTGTAGATGCTTGTTACAGAGGGAATAAAAAGTATTTAATTGTTTATTTTATCACAAATGCAGGGAAGCATTGCTTTGGCATCACTACTAAAGAATCCTGATTGTTGTTTAAAAGTTGTTGATTTGAGCAAGTGCCAGCTTGGGCTTGTTGGTTTACTCGGCATTCTTCAGTCTTTAGCAGACAACACATGTATACAGGAGCTCAACTTGTCAGAAAATGCTGCTGAAGACGAGTACAATACTTTAGTCAAAGTCAAAGGGAATGAGGTCAACAAAGATGGTCAACAAGATCTATATGAGCTCGAGGTTGCTGATAGCGAAGATGAGAATGCTGATGAGCTAACAAAAGAAAAGCCATGCGTATCTAATCTTGATGGGAGTTGCATGAGTTCATTTGAGAACAATCTTCTCGAGTCAAAGTCAACATTCGTTCAACAGCTTTCTTCTGCCATTTCTATGGCGAAACAGCTTCGGCTACTTGATATTAGCAAAAACGGATTCTCTGAGGAAGTTGGAGAAACATTGTATAGAGCCTGGTCAACAACTTCAAGAGGTAGTTTGACTCGAAGGCATATTCAAGGAAGCATCATTCATCTATCAGTGGAGCTTAATCAATGCTGCAACTTCAAACCATGTTGCTCAAGAAGGTTTTGAATTTAACATATTCTTAACAGTTTAAGTATGTTCATCATTGTATATTCAGTTGGCTGAAGAAATTGGCGTTGACTTTTTTTAATAGGGCAAAATGTGTATAAGGTCCAGTTTGTTTCACTGTAACGTGAAGGGATGTAATGGAATTGAAATCAAATTCCGTTGTATATTGCGTTTGGTAACATTATTTGGAAAGAAATTAAATTCTTTGAAATATTAATATTCCTTTAGGTAGAGGAATGTCATTCCATAACTAACATGGATGAAATTAAAATCATTTTCATTCATTCGTATCACGGTAAAACAAACAGGACCTAAAAGTTCCAAGCTTTTTTAATCTATTTTCATTTAGTTACGTATTTTTGTCATACATCACAAAATGAAAAAGGTTTTGATTATGGTTAAGATTTAGATCTTGACTTTTATGTGTATTCTTATAAAAATGCTAAATTATGTAGATATCCTTAGAAGCATTAAAGTTGTTATAAAAATTTTAAACTCTCATCTATATCTAAATACCTAATTTAAGTTTATGAACGACAATGGGGTGGTTATGGCATCTCTGAACCTGCACTGTTTTGACCGCACCCACACCTTGAATAGTTTAAAATTCTTGAAAAAAACTTTGCTTGAAAATAAAATGTACAAACTAAACCAATGTTAATAACCATGTCATAATTTTAATATTCACAAACAACTTTTAAGCCAAAACAAGGTCTATGATCATTTCATGTAGGGGTGTTCAAAACAGGATATCCGAAATTTCAGATAGTTGGCTTTCAGTATCCAAATCTGAAATTTTGTATTCAGATATTGGATATCCGAAATATCCGATAATTTAAAAAAATATATTTTTTTATATAATTTTAAAAAAATATATTTTTTACATAATTTTAAAAAATATATAATTACTAAATAACCATATTTTAAACTTTTAATTACCAAAAATAGCTCAAGTATGCTTCAAAATGAAAAAAATACATGTATAAAAAACTATAAATGTTAAGAAAATTAAATAAATAAGCAATATAATAATAAAAACTTATTTTTCAGATATCGTATATCCGAAACTTAAAAAAATTACTATTTGAATCCGAATCAAAAAATTCAGATATCCGAATTTCGGGTATCTGAAATTTTGGATATCCGAATTTTCAGATAATTTCGAATTGGATTTTTGGATAATTGATTCGAATGTTCGGATTCGTATTATTTTGAACACCCCTAATTTCATGTACTTAGGCCATCGGTATGTTAACCCAATCATCATCCAACCCGAATGACACCTCAACGTCATATCATTTTCTCATTTCTTTAACTTAAAAGTGAAATACATCAACCCAAACTAACCCTAATCTTTTTCCACTTTTTTTAAATCATTTTAATACACACACACACACACACACACACACATATATATATATATATATATATATATATATATATATATAGAGAGAGAGAGAGAGAGAGAGAGAGAGAGAGAGAGATATGGTTCATTTGAGAACCGTTTTTATTACGACTATCATGAAAACCAACCTTGGACCTTGATTAAAATAAATCAATGACAAAAAAAAGACTTTTGATGACACATTAATGACTCATTAATGATGCATTATAGAGGATATTTCGGGTGAATTTGTAAGACTATACTTTTTGTAATTGTTTGTTTGTTTTATTTTATAGTTTTGATTCAACATTAAAACAAAACGAATTTAAATAAACAGTGAAACTGCGATTTTATAAAAGAATTATGGTGAATAAATGCGTCGATAATTTTATAAAATTCGAATTTTATTATTTGTCGTGTAAGTTTAAATACTTCATTATAAACTATAAGTTTTGCTTATAATCATCTTGTCTACCTAGATAGGGTATGCATATAAATCGTGATTTTGAAACTGTCGTTTTAAAAATTTAAAAATAGTGGATATAATAAGTTTTTAAAACGTAATTAAATCAATCGGATATGCAACCTTTCTAGGGACATCTATTCTGCTTAAATTATATTGGTGTTTTGACGTGTCCAAACAGTTAGTATCATTGGTGTTCCATGATCATTGATAGGCCATGGTTTACGTGTCCTAGTTGGTTTACGTGTCCAAGATGCATACAATATAAGATTAAAAAAGTTTAGATTTCGTTATAAAAATCCTATATCTAGGAATCGTGTCAGTTATATACGATTCGTAAAAGACATTACCTACTAGAAATAGGTGATTAAAACTAATCTCAAGCTAGTACTCGAGGAGCTGTGCATACAGAATGATTAGTTGAGTCGTAGGTGAATCATTCAGTATAATTAACTAACTGTTAATCTACAGGACTTATTAAAAAATTACAAGTCTTATCTTAACAAAACATATTATGATAATTTTTAGTAAAGGCTGGCAATTTGGGTCGGGTTCGTGTTACTGGGTTCGTGTCATTCGGGTTCGGGTCAGTTTCGTGTCGACCCAATTTCGACCCTTTTATTTTCGTGTTAGGTTCGAGTCGTGTCACTTTTTTTCATGTCGGGTTCGGGTTGTGTTTCGTGTCAACCCATTTCGGTCAAAAGTATATGACTAGTATTTTTTTTATTTTCAATTATGGTTTTCGAATACGGGTTTCGGGTACGGTTTTCGATTATGGGTTTCAAATACGGTTTTCAAATTCGGTTTTCGTCATAAAGTTTTCGAATTCCTTGTCTATTTCCAATTTTCTCTACTAACTAGTGATTGAAATATCGAATATCTGTAACACCCCAAAATGGGGCCTAGTTGTAAACTGTAGTACATGTAGCTTTAACAGTTGTACGTTGACTTTAATTGGTGTTTTGTTGCTAACTGTAGTATAAATGTTGTTAAATGGTGTCTTAAATGTTAATTGGTGTTTTAAACATGAATTTGTGCTAATTGGTGTTAAATGGTGTTAACTGGTGTTAAATGTGGATAAAAATGTAGTATTATGAAAAGTGTCATAAGTTGACCATGTTGACAAATAGTTGAACGGTTTTGGATAATGGTTCCAAAAATATCTCCGTTAGTTGAAACGGATAACCCTAAGTTGTGTTTTAAGTTGAATAGGAGAACGAAATACCCGAGATGGGGTATTAACTTGTTAAGTCGGTCTATATCCTCTTTCTTCTTTACTGGATAAGCTAAAGACACATACACACACTTTACACACACATATGTACGTACAAGCAAAGCCACACCCAAACCTTTGTGGATTTGAAGAGGAAAAACTAAGTTGGGTCAAGATTAGAGGCTGGATTCGTGTACTGAATCTGTTCTTGTGGAGTTTGATCATCATCTTTTGTAAGTTCTTGTTCATAAACCTTGTTCTTGAGTTTAGTGAAGAGGGAGACCCATTTGGATGGATTCAAGTGGGTTTTAATGTTGTTTTTGTGACCAAATCATGTTAGGAAGTTTATATATATGTTAGACAACTTGTATAAACACTTGAATATGGATTCAAGTTGGATTTTGAGTCAAAAACCCGTAAAACAGCGTCTGTTTACGAACAGAGCAAGAACACGCTGTAAATATGGTTCCTACGGGCGTAGTATGATGTTACTACGGCCGTAGGGTGTTGTTTATGTTACTGCGGTCGTAGGAAATGGTTGCTACGGCCGTAGGATTGAATTTATGAGGATTACCACCTACGGGTGATGGAAACAAGACTACGGGCGTGGGTATATAATCTACGGCCGTAGTTACCCAAAGGATGCCTACTACGGGCGTAGTATATAGTTACTACGGCCGTAGGCCATGGTTCTTTGGCAAGAACTCCTACGGGCGTAGTGCATATGTACTGCGGCCGTAGTACGTGTTGGATGGTTGTCCTGCGGGCGTAGGAACATGTTCCTGCGGCCGTAGGAGGCTGTCAGAAGCCATGTTGATCTTTTGTTGAGACAGTTGTTAGTGTTGTCTGTTGTAGTGTGTACTAAGGGGTGTTTGTCCATGTTTATTGGTGTTAGGTGACTCGGACGATTCTGTGTGCTCTTGGGATTCCCGATTGCATATCTGCCTCTTGTAGTTTCGAGGTGAGTACCGGTTTCCCATGAGTCTCAGTAGGTAAGTTATCTGTAGTACATGTTGACACATGATTGGTGTATTGATACGTGGAAATGGAGGTATGTTATGATAAAGTTGTACAAGCATGCTTAGTATTATTATTGTTGATATGAAAGATATTGTTGTGATTATATGCGCGCATGAACTGGATCTTTATTGGATCAACTAGTTGTATATGAAGTTTTGTCCGGACACTGAATTGGAGAACACGGGGGTCAGTCAGGTAGACGGGTTTCAATACTTGGCTGGGTTCTCGGGTAGACGGGAGTTAGTACCCGGGCATTAACGGTACTCAAGTAGTATACGCTTGGGTGATGGTCCTGCAGGCCGCCGTTCCTCTAAGGAGTAAGGTTCCTTGATAGATGGGAACCAACATGATAGATAATTGGCGTACTATGTGGAATGCTTTTGGGTTGTTGAGCGGGGTTAGCTCCCCTGCAACATACGACTACTGCTGACACATTTGTCACGTCACAATATGATAGGATAGCCCTGTGTGCTGTTCTGATACATGATAGCCTGCTTATTGTTGCTTATGTGTAATTGGTGCTCACTAGCTAGTTGTAGCTAACGGTGCAAGATTTACCTTTTTCGCAGGTTGATGCTAGAGGCCTGGTGAGGCGGGTACCGATGGTAGCTTTTGTTATATATACCTTTTGGGGAACACGTTGTAGTTTGTATGGATCCGGTGGTCGGAACTAGTTGGTAACGCTTGTAGCTTTGAACTTGGCTAACCTTTTTGTTGTAATTAATTAGCCGAGTCAATCTTGTAGTTTTTGTAAATGGTGTTTAATTCCGCTGCAACACTTTTGATAATCGATGTTTAAAAAGTTTAAATTAACTCAAATTTTAAGCTCGTTAGGGGTGGCGTTACAAGTAGGTATCAGAGCCTAAGTTTGAGGAATTGAGTACTCGTAGAAGTATTCAATCTCAAGCTCGGGCCCGACCATCGTTAAGTGTTCCTATCTGGGTAATTGGGGTTGAGTTGAGTGATATGTGGCTGTCTTATGTGATAGATTAATTGTAGTATTTGTACGTGGTGAATAAATGGTGTACTAACTGTGGTCTACGTGTAAATATTTAGTTGAGTAGAAATGGCCGAACGTAGAGCTACGACAGAAGAGGCTCTCAAACGAATGGAGGACGAGGCCTCAAGTGAACGACGGGAAGCTGAGGACGAGGCTTCTCAGCATAATGTGGAACCGCCAAGACATGATCAAGAGCAGGCGGCATATGTTAGACTGTTAGAGGAGGAGCTCCGATTGACGAGGGAGCTGTTGCAAAATGCTTTGGCAGTGAAGAAGCCAAAGAAGTGTTCTTACAAGAAGTTCTTGTCTTGCGGGCCGAAGGTTTATGAGGGTAGTGATAATCCCTCTGAGACTATTCGTTGGTTACGTGAGACGGATCAGGTGTTCGAAGCTTGTGAATGTGAACGTGAGCTTCGCGTCAGATATGTTGTTCAGAGGTTAAAAGGGCCAGCACTGGATTGGTGGGATACAGTTAAAGATACGTTGAGGCCAGAGGTGATTGATGCTCTGACTTGGGAGCAGTTTTCTGAGAAATTAAAAGCGAAGTATTGTACAGATTATGATCTGGAGCGACTGGAGAACGAGTTTAATGGTCTCCGTAAGGGGGATAAGCCTATTGAGGACCTTATTCATGCTTTTACGGATAAGGTTAGATTCATACCGCATTTAGTGACTGATGAAAAAGCCAAGATGCGGAAGTTTGTAAACATGTTGCCACTTGATTATCGCGCTCATGTTAGAGCTGCGGCTACTTTGGATCGGGCGTTTGAGATAGCCCGACAGATTGATGGGGATAGACGCCAGGGAAAGGGGGATCATGCTGCTGAGGGTCAAAAAAGGAAGTTTCAGCAGTTCTCAAAATCTGTTACTTCCAAGGGGCAGTCGTCGACTGGGGGAAAGCCTGATTCTTCGAAGAAGGCTAAGTTTGAGGGTTCGTGGTGCTCTCTGTGTCGCACCTACCATGCCGGTGATTGTTCGAAGGCCACTACTCGTTGTTTTAGGTGTGGTCAGAAAGGGCATTCGGTGAATGAGTGCGAGTTTAAAGAGAACGTATGCTACAAGTGCCACAAGCCAGGGCACCGGATTACAGATTGTCGGTCAAAGTCAGACGCTGGAACTGGAGGATCTGCCTCAGGGCAGAAGAAAGACAACGCTCCCCGTGCTAAAGGGCGGGCGTTTCAGATGACGAAAGAGGAGGCGAAGGGTGCTGGGGACGTGATTACGGGTACTTTTCTTATTAACTCTACCCCAGCATGTGTATTGTTTGATTCTGGAGCTACATATTCATTTGTGTCTGTATCTTTCTGTGATAAACTGCAAATGCCTGTATCTGTGTTGTCTGAGCCTATAAGAGTAGAGACTGCTAGTGGTAAAGTAGTTTCTGTTGTAGATAGTGTCCCTCAAGCAGTTATTAATATCGACGGGAGTAGTTTTCTTGTTTCTTTTCTTTTAATGCCGATTGCGGGATTCGATGTTGTGATTGGGATGGATTGGCTTAGTAAGTTGAACGCTGAGATTTTCTGTTCCAAGAAGTTGATTAAAGTTCCTTTACCTGACGGGTCATATGTTGTGGCTCGTGGAGAGAGACGAAAGTTAGATATTCCTATCATTTCTCTGTTGAAAGCAAGAAAGTCGGTTTCGAAAGGCTGCGATTGCTATTTAGCACATGTGATTGATGCTAAATTGGAGAAACGTGTGGTTCGTGATATTCCGGTGGTGACAGATTATCCAGAGGTATTTCCTGATGAGTTGCCTGGGTTACCGCCAGTCAGAGATGTTGAGTATAGAATTGATCTTGTTCCGGGGGCTACCCCTGTGGCTAAAGCTCCATATCGTCTTGCTCCTTCCGAGGTTCGCGAGATGATGACGCAAATTCAGGAGTTACTAGACAAAGGCTTTATTCGCCCGAGTTCTTCTCCTTGGGGTGCTCCGGTGCTATTTGTGAAAAAGAAAGACGGGACTATGAGAATGTGCATTGATTATCGGGAGCTGAATAAGCGAACGGTAAAGAACAAATATCCTCTGCCGCGGATAGATGATTTGTTTGATCAACTGCAGGGAGCGACGTGCTTCTCAAAGATTGATCTGCGGTCTGGATACCACCAAGTGTTAGTTGCTAACGAAGACGTCCCAAAGACGGCTTTCCGTACTCGTTATGGTCATTACGAGTTTTTGGTGATGCCTTTTGGTTTAACCAATGCTCCTGCTGTTTTCATGGACCTGATGAATCGGGTTTGTCGTCCATTTCTTGATAAATCGGTGATTGTGTTTATTGATGATATTCTCATCTATTCTAAGACAGAAGCTGAACATGAGTTGCATTTGCGAGAGGTTCTCAAAACTCTTAAACGGGAGAAGCTTTACGCTAAATTCTCAAAGTGTGAGTTCTGGCTACGAGAAGTTCATTTTCTCGGTCACGTGATCTGCAGCGATGGCGTGAAAGTTGATCCGGCGAAAGTTGAAGCGGTTATGAATTGGGGAGTTCCTTGAACTCCTTCTGAAGTTAGAAGTTTTCTCGGCCTAGCTGGTTACTATCGGCGGTTTATCCGCGACTTTTCTAAGCTTGCGGGTCCTCTGACTAAATTAACCCGCAAAGATGTTGCATTTGTTTGGGCGGAAGCTCAAGAACAGGCGTTTCAATATTTGAAACGGCTATTGTGCGAGGCTCCAATACTTTCCTTGCCAGAGGGATCTGAAGACTTCATTGTTTACTGTGATGCCTCGTATTCTGGGTTGGGGTGTGTGTTGATGCAGCGAGATAAAGTGATTGCCTACGCCTCAAGGCAATTGAAACCTCATGAAGGCAACTATCCGACTCATGATCTTGAGTTGGCAGCGGTGGTGTTCGCGTTGAAATTGTGGAGGCACTATCTCTATGGTACAAAGTGTGTGGTCTGTACGGATCACAAGAGCCTGCAATATGTATTCACGCAGAAAGAGCTCAACATGAGACAACGTAGATGGCTCGAGTTGATCAAAGACTATGATTGTTAAATTCGCTACCATCCTGGTAAGGCCAACGTGGTGGCGGATGCATTGAGTCGCAAGAGCTCTACTGCAGATACTAGATTTATGAAACTTACTGTGGTTCCTGATATATTTGCTCGATTGAAGGAAGCGCAGCAAGTAGCGTTACAAGATGAAAACCTAAAAGCAGAAACGATGAAAAAGCTGAAAGATCAGCTTTTTGATGATACTCGCGGACTAAAGACGTTTCAGTCTCGCGTGTGGGTGCCTCTTCATGGTGATAATCGTGAGCTGATACTGCAGGAAGCTCATAAGTCTAGGCTGTCGGTTCATCCGGGCAGTACAAAGATGTATCATGACTTAAAGGCATTGTACTGGTGGCCTACTTTGAAGCGAGATATTGCTTCTTTTGTGGAAAAATGTCAGATCTGCGCGCAAGTTAAGGCAGAACATCAGAAGCCTTATGGCAGTTTGCAGCAACTAGAGATCCCTGAGTGGAAGTGGGATCACATTATGATGGATTTTGTGACGAAATTGCCGAAGACCCTTAGGGGTCATGATGCTATTTGGGTCATTGTCGATAGATTGACCAAGAGCGCTCATTTTCTAGCTATCAGCGAGTCTACTCCGCTAGAAAAGTTAGCAAAGCTGTATGTAGATGAAGTGGTGTCACGACATGGTTTGCCATGTTCGATTGTGTCGGATCGTGAAGCGAGATTTACTTCACACTTTTGGCAGAGCTTGCAACATGAACTTGGTACACGTGTTCATCTGAGCACGGCGTATCATCCGCAGACAGATGGCCAGTCGGAAAGAACTATCCAGACGTTGGAGGACATGCTTCGCGCATGTATTCTCGAATTTGGTGGTGCGTGGGATTCTCACTTGCCGTTGGTCGAGTTCGCTTATAATAACTCGTACCACTCCAGTATTGGGATGCCACCTTATGAAATGTTGTATGGGAGGCGTTGTCGTACTCCCACATGTTGGTTAGAACCCGGTGAAAAGCAGTTTGCCGGACCTGAAATTCTTCAGATTACGGCAGATAAAGTGAAGATTGCGCGGGAAAAGCTCAAAGCGGCCCGTGACAGACAGAAAGTATATGCTGATCCTAAGCGCAGACCAGTTGTATTCCAGGAGGGCGATCGGGTGTTCCTGAAAGTTTCTCCTTGGAAAGGCGTGATTCGTTTTGGTAGAAAGGGTAAGTTGAGTCCACGTTACATTGGTCCATTTCGGATTATTCGCGTGGTTAATGATCAGACAGTTACGCTAGAGTTGCCTCCAGAGTTATCTGGAATTCACAACACGTTTAATGTGTGTTATCTGCGTAAGTGCAAGGTGGAGGAGAACCAGATTCTGCCTCTACAAGAATTGAAGGTTGACGCTTCAAAGCGCCTAGTTGAAGAACCTGTAGAGATACTTGATTCTAAAACCAAAAAGTTGCGTCGAAAGTTGATTAAACTGGTGTTAGTCAAGTGGAAGCATAACCTGGGTTCGAATATGACCTGGGAGACGGAAGACGACATGAAAGCTAGATACCCTCACTTGTTTGGAGACGATCAGATTCCGAGGACGGAATCTTCTTAAGGGGGGTAGATTTGTAACACCCCAAAATGGGGCCTAGTTGTAAACTGTAGTACATGTAGCTTTAACAGTTGTACGTTGACTTTAATTGGTGTTTTGTTGCTAACTGTAGTATAAATGTTGTTAAATGGTGTCTTAAATGTTAATTGGTGTTTTAAACATGAATTGGTGCTAATTGGTGTTAAATGGTGTTAACTGGTGTTAAATGTGGATAAAAATGTAGTATTATGAAAAGTGTCATAAGTTGACCATGTTGACAAATAGTTGAACGGTTTTGGATAATGGTTCCAAAAATATCTCCGTTAGTTGAAACGGATAACCCTAAGTTGTGTTTTAAGTTGAATAGGAGAACGAAATACCCGAGATGGGGTATTAACTTGTTAAGTCGGTCTATATCCTCTTTCTTCTTTACTGGATAAGCTAAAGACACATACACACACTTTACACACACATATGTACGTACAAGCAAAGCCACACCCAAACCTTTGTGGATTTGAAGAGGAAAAACTAAGTTGGGTCAAGATTAGAGGCTGGATTCGTGTACTGAATCTGTTCTTGTGGAGTTTGATCATCATCTTTTGTAAGTTCTTGTTCATAAACCTTGTTCTTGAGTTTAGTGAAGAGGGAGACCCATTTGGATGGATTCAAGTGGGTTTTAATGTTGTTTTTGTGACCAAATCATGTTAGGAAGTTTATATATATGTTAGACAACTTGTATAAACACTTGAATATGGATTCAAGTTGGATTTTGAGTCAAAAACCCGTAAAACAGCGTCTGTTTACGAACAGAGCAAGAACACGCTGTAAATATGGTTCCTACGGGCGTAGTATGATGTTACTACGGCCGTAGGGTGTTGTTTATGTTACTGCGGTCGTAGGAAATGGTTGCTACGGCCGTAGGATTGAATTTATGAGGATTACCACCTACGGGTGATGGAAACAAGACTACGGGCGTGAGTATATAATCTACGGCCGTAGTTACCCAAAGGATGCCTACTACGGGCGTAGTATATAGTTACTACGGCCGTAGGCCATGGTTCTTTGGCAAGAACTCCTACGGGCGTAGTGCATATGTACTGCGGCCGTAGTACGTGTTGGATGGTTGTCCTGCGGGCGTAGGAACATGTTCCTGCGGCCGTAGGAGGCTGTCAGAAGCCATGTTGATCTTTTGTTGAGACAGTTGTTAGTGTTGTCTGTTGTAGTGTGTACTAAGGGGTGTTTGTCCATGTTTATTGGTGTTAGGTGACTCGGACGATTCTGTGTGCTCTTGGGATTCCCGATTGCATATCTGCCTCTTGTAGTTTCGAGGTGAGTACCGGTTTCCCATGAGTCTCAGTAGGTAAGTTATCTGTAGTACATGTTGACACATGATTGGTGTATTGATACGTGGAAATGGAGGTATGTTATGATAAAGTTGTACAAGCATGCTTAGTATTATTATTGTTGATATGAAAGATATTGTTGTGATTATATGCGCGCATGAACTGGATCTTTATTGGATCAACTAGTTGTATATGAAGTTTTGTCCGGACACTGAATTGGAGAACACGGGGGTCAGTCAGGTAGACGGGTGTCAATACTTGGCTGGGTTCTCGGGTAGACGGGAGTTAGTACCCGGGCATTAACGGTACTCAAGTAGTATACGCTTGGGTGATGGTCCTGCAGGCCGCCGTTCCTCTAAGGAGTAAGGTTCCTTGATAGATGGGAACCAACATGATAGATAATTGGCGTACTATGTGGAATGCTTTTGGGTTGTTGAGCGGGGTTAGCTCCCCTGCAACATACGACTACTGCTGACACATTTGTCACGTCACAATATGATAGGATAGCCCTGTGTGCTGTTCTGATACATGATAGCCTGCTTATTGTTGCTTATGTGTAATTGGTGCTCACTAGCTAGTTGTAGCTAACGGTGCAAGATTTACCTTTTTCGCAGGTTGATGCTAGAGGCCTGGTGAGGCGGGTACCGATGGTAGCTTTTGTTATATATACCTTTTGGGGAACACGTTGTAGTTTGTATGGATCCGGTGGTCGGAACTAGTTGGTAACGCTTGTAGCTTTGAACTTGGCTAACCTTTTTGTTGTAATTAATTAGCCGAGTCAATCTTGTAGTTTTTGTAAATGGTGTTTAATTCCGCTGCAACACTTTTGATAATCGATGTTTAAAAAGTTTAAATTAACTCAAATTTTAAGCTCGTTAGGGGTGGCGTTACAATATCAATACAATTTAATAGCTTTAATACAAAAGTATTAACTAGTGAACAAACCATGAACTAAAATAACCTAAAGGAAATTATCCAATTTCAAAAATCAAGATTTTTCCTTCTTTACCGTTGTATTCTCAGAAGGAATATCGGGTTGGGTGGGTTCGAAAGGGTCTTGATTTAAATCATCATCACTATGATAATGTTTAGGTTTAAATCTTACCAAGTTGACAAACGTCAAAGTACCAAAAGTCCAAAACAATAGTAAAAAAAATAGCAAAATGATGTTATATTGTTTAGGTTTAAATATTTTATTATTTATTTAAGCTTTTCGCTTTTCAAGGTTTTAACTTTTGTTTATCGGATTTTAATTTTATTGCCCAATATGTCACTCCCTCATTTGAATTCGCAATCTCCTTTTTGAAATTTTAATTTTAAGTATTAAAAAAATTTAATTTTTAGTTTTACCCTTATACGGGTCACTTTCGGGTTGTCGGGTTGACCCTAACCCAACCCATTTATTTTCGTGTCAACTTCGTGTCGACCTGGTTTTGACCCATTTCGGGTTCGTGTCACTTTTTCGTGTCCGGTTCGGGTCGTGTTTCGTGTCGGGTCATGAATTGCCGGCCTTTGTTTTAACTATATTACAATGATAGTTTTTATTATCAAATCTTATATATATAGGCAAAAGTTCAAACGAGAACTGTTTTTCGTACGAGAACCGCGAGAACCAATCTGAGTCGTCCAATTCCCACTTCTTCAATGTTATTGCCCACCCATGAATTCATCACATGCACCCTGCCACACTTGATCCCCCCCACGCTCCACATTCATGAGTTCCACTTTACCAAATCAACAGCTAAGATTGGTTCTCACAATTATCGTACGAAAAACAGTTCTCGTTTAAACCGTCCCCTGTATATGTATATGTATATGTATATGTATATGTATATATATATATATATATATATATATATATATATATATATATATATATATATATATATATATATATATATATATATAGGGGAAGGTTCATGCGAGAACCGTTGTTAGTGCGAGAACCGCGAGAACCAATCTCAGCCGTTCCTTGGATATTGGAAGTTTCATGGATGGTGAGCGTGGAGGGATAGAGTGTGGCAGGGTGCATGTGAGGAATTCATGGGTGGACAATGACATTGAAGGAGGGGGAATTGGACGGCTCAGATTGGTTCTCGCAGTTCTCGCACTAAGAATGGTTCTCACATGAACTTTTTCCTATATATATATATATATATATATATATATGTTATGGTTTGATTATTGGGTTGCAACAAGTGAAGAGCTGCAAACCAGCCTGATATGACATGATCTAATCAACTCAAGGACATGTTCCAAGCGGCAAGCGCAAGCCCGTGTTGAGCATTTTGATGACATGTTATTAGTTATATTTCTGAGTACAAATAGGCACATAAAGTAGAGGTATGATTAGTAATATTAGAGGCTGATATCTAATCCTGTAGCCTGATATGCTATTATTATTTAGCCATCTCCAAAACTTGAAACCAACAATGGTTGTAGATGAGGAATGGCTGACTTTCAATGTTATTGCTTGAGCTGATGTGGGTATGGTAACTTTGAAAGTATTAATTGGGAAACAAGTACTTAAAGGGGACATGTGTGAAACTTAAAAGGGATTATACATTTATACCATCTGAAATGCATGTGAATCTTTAAGAGAACGTAAAAACTCAATTTTTGTAGCAAATGGAGATCAAAGTGCAATAAACTTCAGATCCATGTATGATTGACACTCGTCTGTTAAGTTAAAATTCCTAACCCCAGAATCCATTTATGATTCATTTCTAAATTCTATAACTGGCTGTTTTATTATTGGTTTTTGATAATGCCTCAAAAGGGGAATGGGTTTCGGGTCAAACATGTTGACACCGAGAGTCTAATTTTTATGCATACAGACCTGAATCGTTTAATACTTTTATTCAAAGATTTTGATTCTTATTACAACAATATTGATTTTTCAATTATGATTAACACAATTGTTTTTCAAAAATCCAAAAAGGGAACAAAAGGTGTCTGCGGGTCCACCCAACGTGACCCTATCCGTCTCAACAGGTACTAAAAAACCTGCTATTTCAATCCGAACCTGTTTTGACTTGTTATACAAGGTGTGTCTCTTTTTACCTCTACTTTCAGACGTTTTAAAATGTTGGTACGTTTCAGAGGAGATACGGGTGCCGTGCAATGATGCTTGAAACGGTAACGGCAGTGCTTGGCATGGTGGGTGAAATTCTACTCATGAAGAAGCCGAGAATGAGAGGATGCACCTCATGACAATGGTAGAGCTTGTGAAACCCAAATGGTATGAACGCCTTCTGGTTCTAGCAGTCTAGGGGGTTTTCTTCAATGCCTTCTTTGTTATATACATATTATCGCCAAAACTGGAGCATAGGATCGTCGGGTATCTTGAAGAAGAGGCAATACATTCATACACCGAGTTTCTAAAAGACATTGAAAGTGGCACATTTAAAAATGTCCCAGCCCCCACTATAATAGACTATTGGAGATTGCCAAAAGACTCAACTCTGAAAGATGTCATAACTGTTATCCGAGCTGATGAAGCTCATCACCGTGATGTCAACCATTTTGCTTCTGTAAGTCTCACACACCAATTCCAACCGTTCTAGAGGTGGCAAAATGATCGGATTGACCCATTTAGAAGCTTTTATGCATTAAAAGCACACTTTGGGCGAGTTTCCGACCCATTTCATTTTTTACTAGCCTTTTCCCATTTTACATATTTGACACCTGCTAGGGATAAGTAAATGGGTTCAAATTTCTTCATGAACTTGTTGATGATGATTTGTTATTGTTGCAGGACATCCATTTCCAGGGTAAGGAATTGAGGGAAGCTCCGGCGCCTATCGGTTACCATTAAACCTTTTGTGCATAAAGGTACTTACCTACAGGTCTATTCATTGGTATATGATTTGAAGTTTAATGGTCTTATTTGTGTTTACTAAAACAAACAATTATTTGTGAAGTACTGCAAACTCATATTCTACCTAGATTTTGGTATAGTCGTGTTACCAGTGTTAAAATAATGTCGATTTTAACACAGTTTTGAATAAATGTAGTCACATTTTTGTTTGCCCAACACTTTCAATAGTATAGAAGTCGCTACAAATATTAAAAAGCATTTCCTCCAGGCTTCAGTTATGAAAAATAACTATCCGATTATCATTAATATGACTTCTTGCAATGTTTTCGTCGATGGATATAGTGTTATCTTCAAAAGTCTGAGCGAAGTAGACATTTAAAGTTTGTGCAAAATAGATGTTTGGTTTCAGAAGTTAAGTCATAATTGTATGTTATGTTGATACATGTGTTTGTGTTTGTCTTTTGAATATAATTTTGCTCTCTTTAATCTTATGGATATATTATTGAACTAGTCATATGTTATTATCCAAGAGACTTTTATATATGTTATTAGTGTTTAACCTTTAGACTATTTTTCTAGTCGTTACGATACTTTTGACTTAACCTAAAAATTTGAAGGAAATAAAAGATTGAATAAATAGTGTTATAAAAAATCATTCAAAATGTTAAATAATCGTTTTGTAATATAATAGAAATATGCATATAAAGTTTTGCATTATGGTGGTGGCATGTTGTGTATGATATTGTATATATATATACACACACAATGTTGTTATGCAAATACTCAGGTGGATCAATGCATCTTTTGGTGGTAGCTTGATGAACTTTAAGGAAATGTTTACATAATATGATGTCACATACACATTGTATATATTACTTAAAGAGCTTTAGATGTTAATTTGTTTACTAATTGTTGGCCCTTTTCTAATGTTTAATCTGAATATGTACTTAAAAGACTTTTATTATTATTATTATTATTATTATTATTATTATTATTATTATTATTATTATTATTATTATTATTATTATTATATAATTAACTTAGGAAAATAAGTGTGTGGTATGTCACACAGATTTGGCGGGAACATAACTGTCAAAGGACAGTTATTAAAAACAGTTGGAAACCGTCAAAAACTACAACTATAAATACCCAAACATGTACCCATAGATTGTGTGTTCTGTATGTATGTATTGATACCTTCGATTGGTTTTCTGTGTTCATTCTTAGTTCATACAGTTTATATATATACAACACTGTTTCATTGTTCTTCTAATACAAAGAACAGCAATGGTTCCATACGTTCCAAATTATTATCTATAATATATCACCATCTCTTTTATAAACTTAAAACATAATTCCTTTTGAGTATTATAAACACTTTATTAATCAATAATAATAATAATAATGACATTATAAGCACTTCATCACCAAAATTAGACTCAAATAATCAATACCAACCAAATAATCAAATCTAAAACCTAAACACAAATCAAATGCTGCAAAAAATTAAAATCTAAAACAAATACGAATAAAGCCTAATAAAGTCAAACAACAGAAAACAGTCTAATTAAATATGAATGTGTTTTGTTGTCAAAACTTAAATACAACGTACACAAATCTTAACAAAACTCGAACACACCTTAATTGGAAACCGTAAACAAAGCCACAAAACAAATATGAATATGTGCTATTTATCATTGATGGTCACCATGGCAGCACAATTGATGGTCAAAATGGTCCCAACTATGAGTTTATGGAAAGGAAAATGTAACTAAAAATATATAAATTGATAAGATAATGGGTATTTAGGTCATTTTATGTGAAGGAGGGACCATGGATATAAGAAAAAGGGTTAAGAAAGACTAAACTCCTACGAGTACTATAATGGTCAAATACGTAATTTTGAGCAAACATAGAGACCAAGTTTGTAATTTGCTCTTATTTTTAATTACTTATTAAATTAAAGATTACAACCAAAGGGCTTATAGCCTAGCGGTATCTGGTGTTTAAGGTGTCTCACAAGGTTGTGGATTCAAGTCTTGCTGTGGACAAAATAGTGTAGATTTAGGATTAGAGGAAAAAGTTCATGCGAGAACCATTCTTAGTGTGAAAACCGCGAAAACCAATCTGAGCCGTCCAATTCTCCCTCTTTCAATGTCATTGCCCACCCATAAATTCCTCACATGCACCCTGCCACTCTCTATTCCTCCACGCTCTCCCATCCATGAACTTCCCATATCTAAGGATCGGTTGAGATTGGTTCTCGCGGTTCTCGCACTAACAACGGTTCTCAAATGAACTCTCCCCTCGGATTAGATTAGAGGGTGTGTGTGTGTGTTTAGCCATTCAAAAAAAATTGAAAGATTACAACCCCTTGGTTTTAATCTCTAAGTGATGAAGATGAACAATCAATAATGAAGATCAAGATGTATAAATTAGTGATCAAGATAGACAAATCAAAAAACATGTATAAGTTGGAAACATACATGGACAAATTGATGACGACAAAACTGCATATTTAACCATATAAGAACACAAATAGCAAATCAAACTCATCAATCAACATACAAATGAAATTAACGTGCAAATGCATTGAAAACATTCAGATCAAAATGCATTGAAACATCAAATGTAACACGCAAATAATTTCAAAATGCACCATATGAGGAAGAAGTTGCAAAACATTTACAACAACCAATACATGTTTTGCAAACATTCGGTTCATATACATAAGAATAACATACCCACAAGTAGGGATGACAATGGATCGGGTGACGTCATATCCATATCTATATCCATTTAATTTTTCATCATCCTCATCCATATTCATATCTATTTAAAACAATCTCGTCCGTCCGTATCTATATCCATCGGATTAAACGGGTAAATTAATATCCATTGGATGTCAAATGAACTTTTGCCCAAAGAAAATACCACATTTTTATAAATAAATTATGATCATTATTGATATAAATACATATTTTCTTCCAAAAAAAGGATAAGAATCATAGTTTCTTTCATTTTGACACTTACACACACACACACACACACACACATATATATATATATATATATATATATATATAATCGGTACAACTGTACAAAAATATTATAGAAAGGAGTGTGAATTTAACCTACATAATTGTATTAATATATTTATATATAAGTTTTAAAATTGAAATGCATATATGAAATTATATGTAATTATATCAAATTTAATTCGGGTTGATGGATCAATATCCGAAATTCATCCATTTAACTTCGTCCATATCCATCACAGATGGATCAAATGATCATTAGATCGGGTGACAATTGCAATCTCTGCCCACAAGTATGTACATTCAAGCCCCTACCAATAGTGTTCACTTGCCAATTTTATGGCATTGAAAACAATCCCACACTTGCAACTTACCACATAATGCTAAAGCCCAGGCTATGTATGCATACAATTCTAGACTCCACACCAGGGGCGGACCTTTATAGGTCCCGGAGATGCCCGTGCTACCTCTTAATTTATGTCGCGAAGGGTAAAAATTTTTATCGAATTTTCGTTTACGTATACGTGCTACCCCTAAAAATATTTGGGCTACTCTTCTACTAGAAAACATTGGGCTATTTGAGTTTATATTTTAATCTAACTTAAAATTAATAGGCCCATAACACAAGCTCGTTTTTTTAAATTGGGCGAACGAAAATGACAACTTTGAAAGGTAATCTCTACATTCTTACTTTATTTTTTGATTTTAATCTTATTATATAGTACGCGAAAAAAAATTGTGCTACCCCTAAACTTTGCTTCTGGATCCGCCCCTGCTCCACACATGAGTAAACAAATCAACAACATCTAAAGCTCTTTAAGTAATATATACAATGTGTATGTGACATCATATTATGTAAACATTTCCTATAAGTTTATCAAGCTACCACCAAAAGGTGCATTGATCCACTTGAGTATTTGCGTAACAACATTGTGTGTGTATATATACAATATCATACACAATATGCCACCACCATAATGTGCAACTGTATTTGCATATTTCTATGATATTATACAAAAGATGATTAAACATTTTTATTTAACATTTTCTATGATATTCCAAAACACTATTTATTCAATCTTTTTTTTCCTTCGAATTTTTAGGTTAATTCAAAAGGATTGTAACGACTAGAAAGATAGTCTAAAGTTTAAACGATAATAACATATGCAAAAGTCTCGTGGATAATAACATATGACTAGTTCAATAATATATCCATAAGATTAAAAAGATCAAAATTATATCCATAAAACAAACACAAACACATGCATGTATAAACATAACAATACAATCATGACTTATGAAACCAAACATCTATTTTGCACAAACTTTAAATGTCTACTTTGCTCATGACTTTTGAAGATAACGTTATATCCATCGACGAAAACATTGCAAGAAGTCATATTAATGATAATAAGATAGTTATTTTTCATAACTGGAGCCTGGAGGCATGCTTTTTAATATTTGTAGCGACTTCTATAACTATTGAAAGTGTTGGGCAAACGAAAATGTGACTACATTTATTCAAAACAGTGCTAAAATCGACATTATTTTAACACTGGTAACACGACCATACCAAAATCTAACTAGAATATAAGTTCGCAGTACTTTACGAGATAAGACCATCAAACTTCAAATCCTATACCAATGAATAGACCTGTAGGTAAGTACCTTTATGCACAAAAGGTTTAATGGTAACCGATAGGCGCTGGAGCTTCCCTCAATTCCTTACCCTGGAAATGGATGTCCTGCAACAATAACAAATCATCATCAACAAGTTCATGTGGAAATTTGAACCCATTTACTTATCCCTAGCAGGTGTCAAATATGTAAAATGGGAATAGGCTAGTCAAAAATGAAATGGGTCGGAAAGTCTCCCAAAGTATGCTTTTAATGCATAAAAAGCTTCTAAATGGGTCAATCCGATCATTTTGCCACCTCTAGAACGGTTGGGATTGGATGTGTGAGACTTACAGAAGCAAAATGGTTGACATCACGGTGATGAGCTTCATCAGCTCGGATAACAGTTATGACATCTTTCAGAGTTGAGTCTTTTGGCAATCTCCAATAGTCAATAGCAATAGCGGGGGCTGCGACATTTTCAATTGCGCCACTATCAATGTCTTTCAGAAACTCAGTGTATGAATGTATTGCCTCTTCTTCAAGATACCCGACAATTCTATGCGCCAGTTTTGGCGATAATATGTATATAACAAAGAAGGCATTGAAGAAAACCCCCTGGACTGCTAGAACCAGAAGGCGTTCATACCATTTGGGTTTCACAAGCTCCACCATTGTCATGAGGTGCATCCTCTCATTCTCAGCTTCTTCAAGTAAAGCTTTTATCCAACCGCCACTTTGTTGGAACTTACGTAGTGATCTCAGGTGCAGTAGCATTCCACCCACCATACCAGGAACCGCCGCTACCGTTTCAAGCATCATTGCACGGCAACCGTATCTCCTCTGAAACATAACAACATTTTAAAACGTTTGAAAGTAGAGGTAAAAAGAGGCACACCTTGTTTAACAAGTCAAAACAGGTTCGGATTGAAATAGCAGGTTTTTTAGTACCTGTTGAGACGGACAGGGTCACGATGGGTGGACCCACGGACACCTTTCTTCCCATTTTGGATTTTTGAAAAACAATTGTGTTGATCATGATTAAAAAAATCATTATTGTTGTAATAAGAATCGAAATCTTTGAATAAAAGTACAAAACAATTCAGGATATTTCTGTATGCATAAAAATTAGACTTTGGGTGTCAACATCTTTGACTTTGACCCATAACCCATTCCCCTGTTAAGGCACCATCCATAATCCAAATCCAAATCCAAAATCAATAATAACCCATTAAGATAGATGCAAGCCTCTGAGAGGTAAGTTGCATCTCAAACTAAACTTTGAAAGGCCTATTCAATTCTTTGGTACAATTTATCCCTATGAGCTGTAATGATACCAAAGGGGACTCACTAGTGAATGTGTATATATAGAACAAAAGCAATACCATGTATTAGAGATTTGTATAAACAAATGGCCAATTAAAAAAGTAATTATCTTAATAGTTGCGACACAACAGCCAGTTATAGAATTTAGAAATGAATCATAAATGGATCTGAAGTTTATTGCACTTTGATCTCCATTTGCTACAAAAATTGAGTTTTTACTCTCTCTTAAAGACTCACTTGCATTTCAGATGGTATAAATGTATAATCCCTTTTAAGTTTCACACATGTGCCCCTTTAAGTACTTGTTTCCCAATTAATACTATCAAAGTTACCATACCCAAATCAGTTCAAGCAATAAGATTGAAAGTCAGCCATTCCCCAACTACAACCATTGTTGGTTTTTTAAGTTTTGGAGATGGCTAAACAATAATAGCATATCAGCCTACAGGATTAGATATCAGCCTCTGATATTACTAATCATACCTCAACTTTATGTGCCTATAGTTGGTCTTAATCAGTAATCAGAAATATAACTAACAACAAACTTCATCGGTAGGATCATTGGTATCGTACACATTGTACGTAAGATAATGACAGCACCAGTTTGATTGTATAATGAATTGCTTAAATTGAATTAGGGTTAATTATAATTTACAAACTACTTATACCTCAATGGTATTTAAAGAATGTACCCTAACCTATCACTAATGTCCTATAGACACTACTAAAATAGGATAAACACAATTAAGGATCTAACATCATTAGTAGCATAAGGAAGATTATATACCTGAAAAAAGATATCAGTTGGAACTCTCAGCAATTTCACTGTCCTCAAAGCAAATTTATCCACAAAGTTCTTTGGTACATGGTGCTTACTGAGATCGATTGACAGATTGGATTCATATGTATCCCATGGCTACAAAGCAAGAGTAATAAACACAATCATAAACGCAAATAAAATTCCAAACGAAATAAGAAAAAAAAAATGCATAAAACGTCGAGATCTAAGCAATCAAAAGAAGCAAGAGCAATTACCATGAAACAGTTCCATGGCCACTCCGTACCATCCTCCCTGGTTATCTTAGACCTCGATATTCCCCAATAGCTCGACGGCACAACCTGATCTCCGCCTTCTTTCTTCGCGGCATCATCCTGCTTCACCGACGGCGGCTTCGACGCGGGTTCCGCAGCAGAGCTCATCATCCTCCTCCAGTGAAAGCTTCCAAAATCCTGATCCGTAGCCATTACCGCCCTATCAAACGACCTGAAACCTATTACCACCGGTGCAACCAACTCCGGCGACTGTAACATGCTTCCTCCGGTGAAATTCATGCCGCTGTTGATCGCACACCTCCTCAAAACCGACTTCGCAAACAATCGATTCATTTTAGAATGATGAAAGATCGAAACAGTTAGGAATTTCAGTTGCAAGGAATCAAATTCAGTTAAGTAGTACGTTAGGAATTGAGATCGTTCTACAGTCTTCTTCTCAGTCGGTGTTAACAGGAAGAAACTGAAACAGAGCGGTGAAAAAGAAAATAGAAAAGAAAAACTGTAAGAATCTAATTACGTGCTTCGCGGTCTACAGTTTCAATTTGTAGCTTCGTCACTCTACCAGATGAAAGATGCATATGAACTTGTACAGTACAATATATTTATGCATGATGGAAAAAAAGTTAATTAATTTAAATAATGTTTTATTTGCATAGAAGAAGTATGAAATGACGGATACACCCCTGATAGAGTTGACGTGGATTCACTAGAAATTAGCCCTTACTTTGGCCCCAAGTTTATGGGATGTGTTTGGCAGTGGGGCAAGGATATTTGCGCGGTTCTTGGATGGCACACGTGCTAATTAATTAGATCTATGTAATTAAATTTTATTTTTGGAAGAGGATTTATATACCTTATGTTATGGATTATTGATACTTTAGTTTATGTTTTTTTTATTTTTAATTGGTTATAAGAACTATTTTTTATGTTTTCAATGTTATTTTAATATTATTAAATTATAGAAATAAGTATATAAAATTATAGATTAGGATGTATGACTAAACACCCTTTTTTTAAACAAGTTGCTAAATTACTACATGACTACATCTCACAAGTGACAAGCCCTCGAAGAAAGTTACTTTTTAGGGATTACGTTTAAATATTGATTTTTATTAACATATTTAAGAAAAAAAGATGTATATACTAGAAGCTAGATAGATTCGTTTATATTTACTGGCACTTTAATAAGTAAATAATAAAATAACTAATATAGTTTTTTGCCATATGTTGAAACTATTGGATTTATATGAGTCTGGTTTGACTCATTTGTGGTAAAACAATCAGGAGCCAAATTGCACTATACGACACACACATATTTTCACCATTTGCTGCTGAAATCGATCAAAGAGAGGAGATTATCATCTGAAATTGAGTTCCTAGTGATTCTATAGCAAGAGGTATGTATTCTTGATGACTTAAATTGAGTTTTAGGTCAAGAAATGGATTCATAGTTTGAATCCTCGAGTTTATGTGTTAGTCTTTGATTTTGATGTTGTTTGATGGTTCAAGAGGTTTTGGTATGTGTTAATAGATGTTACTTGGTCAAAAAACATGTATAGAATCGTCAATTGAGGGTAAAACCTCGAGTTTCAGTTGCTGTCGTCGAACAGAGCAAGCTGGTCTGCTGTACCGACTGTTCCTACGGCCGCATGGATTATTCCCTACGGGCGTAGGAAGGTTTTTGATGTGTTTCTAAAGTTTAGGCTCCTACGGCCGCAAGAAGTATGTCCTACGGGCGCAGGGTGAATCCCTACGGCCGTAGTTAAGAAAACTCTTGCGGGCGCAGGGAATTTTCCCTACGGCCGTTGTAACACCGCAAAAATACAAGCCATATTTTTTTTTAAATCACAGCGGAAGTAATACGTCATAAAAAAACTAAAAAGGAAATAACATCAAAAGTTAAAACCAACACTGTACAAACATACAGTACTTCCTTTAGTGTTACAAAACATTTCATAAAGTATGGCTCATCATTCTAAAACCCAAAATATCAGAGCTACGGTCAAACTTTCCCTGTACTCAAAAGCTGCAACCTACCGTGCCCTCAAAACCTGAAACAGAGAGTTAGGGTGGGGAATTAGCACAAAGCTAAGTGAATGAAAATCAAGCCACAAACAATTAAAGCAGAACCACAACGATCACAAGAACAGTTTATCTCAAATATCAAAGGACCGGCGGCTCTGCCGAGCCGACGACCAATGCTGGCCATAGCAATGATCTACCGATAGCCATCTGCTAACTGGCACAGTTAAACCCCCTCTGCTACAACAAATGCAACAGAAGATCTAAAACTGCCTAACCAGAAGCAACTGACCCAGCCCAAAACCACGCTTAGCTGACCTCTGCCACAAACATCATGAGCACAATTTCATGCCTTGATACTCATATCTTGGACACAATTTCAATAATCATCACATAACCAATCAAACAATCCTATCAGACTAAATAGTCTATCGCATGATTAATTGTATAAAATTCAAGTAACCATAACAGTTACAACTAAAACCACCGGTGCATTAAAGTCCACTCACCTGTGTCCTCGACACCCACCAAACTCAGTTGTCTAATTTCACTGAGGCTTCGGATTCCCTGAGAACACAATACAACCGAATTAGTGAATCTAATCTCAATTAATTCAATAATTCAAGTAGCTACACAAATGGGTCAAAACTAAGCCATTACACAAAACTCATATAATTAATATGGAAAACTTCCAAAACCAATTAAGATATCCATATATGTTACCAACAATGTGTAACAACAACAAAACACATTTAAAGTCCAATTCATAAAATTAAAGTAGCCTTATATCATGAATTAAGCATAATTAATTTATACCTTTCTACACATGTTTCCTCATCAAAACCATTCATATATACATATCCTATAACCATGCATGTAATAGGTACTAGCAACAAATAACAGCATACAAGAAAACACGAAGCAAAACAGAACTTGCAGAGCTGTGCAGGTAAATCTCGCGCCGCGGCCACCCATAGCCTCCGCGCCGCGTAAATTTACGAACAGCAAACTGCAGTTTCTGTTTTCTCGCACCAGCAGCCAAAAACCCACATAAAACTCGATTTCCAGGCAGCTAAATCGAATAATAACACTTCCAAACATTCAAACAACATCAACTAACATATAAAGAACAACAAAACACATTTCTAATCATCAAATCATGCTTTTAGATTCTCAAATCCAACCCAATACTTCCATTAATGAGTTTGAAGCTCAAGTTCATAAAATACACAAAATGATCATATTCCCAACTCTAAATCAGTAAATAATACTTCAAGAACTTGTATAAACATAAACCAAATTCGGATTGGTAAAAACCCACATAATCTTGAACCCTAAAAATCAAAGATTAGCAATAACAATCAAGAACCCAACAAGAGTTAACAAGAACTAACCAAGAACAATAAAACATACCTTTAATCAACAAATCCCACACACAAAATGAAGAATCAAAGTATGGAGCTATGAGAGTTCTTGGGTTTTCTCTTTTTCACCTCACCAAGAAAGCAAGATAAGCACAAAGAAGAAACTTGACTTCTCAAAGTCAATATAACCACAAAGTTGGCTGGGAATTAATTTAAAACAACACACAGTGTCAAATACTGTTATCTAGCATACATGAACCTAATTAAAGCGGTCTTACTCAAGTCATTAACAAGCAACGAGGTATTATTCGGGACCCTCGTATAAAAACGAATCATATGATACCAATACCATATAAAAATATTAAACTAATATTTTTACCTCTTATATCGCGGTCCAATTTAAATACCAAGTAAGCATCAAATAAATATATAAATAAATAGCAGATAATTATAAACAATCAAATATACTAATATAAGCAATTAAATAACTTACCACCGCCACGAACCGACTAGGCCCTAAACGCGGGTGTTACAAATCTCTCCCCCTAAAGAAGATTCCGTCCCCGGAATCTCATCGCGCTCAAATAGGCTAAGGTAGCGGTTCCTCATGTCTGCCTCGGTCTCCCATGTCAAATCTGAACCCAAGCTATGCTTCCATTTAATCAAAACCATAGGAATCTCTTTCCTCCGAAGCTTCGTTGTTTTACGATCAACTATCTCAACTGGTTCTTCTATTAATCGCTTTTTCGAATCAACTTTCAGATCATGTACTGGAAGAATCTGACTTTCATCCTCAACGTTACATTTACGTAAGTAACAGACATTAAAAGTATCATGAATACCCGTTAACTCTGGTGGAAGATCAAGAGTAACAGTCTGATCGTTGACTATCTGTCGTATACGAAACGGACCAATGTATCGTGGAGCTAGTTTCCCACGTTTCCCAAAGCGAATAACCCCTTTCCACATAGAAACTTTCAGATAAACCAACTCACCTTCAACAAACGTAACTGGTCTGCGACGTGGATCTGCGTACATCTTTTGTCTGTCTCTGGCAACTTTCAACTTTTCCCGAGCAATAGCAACTTTCTCAGCTGTCATCTGAACAATATCAGGACCCACAAACTGTTTCTCACCTGCCTCTAACCAACAAGTAGGAGTACGGCAGCGACGACCGTATAACATCTCATAAGGTGGCATACCGATACTCGAGTGATAAGAATTATTATACGCAAATTCAATCAAAGGCAAGTGTGAATCCCAAGACCCACCATATTCTAACACACAGGCGCGTAGCATATCCTCAAGTGTCTGAATAGTACGCTCACTCTGACCGTCTGTCTGAGGATCTAGCTAAGAGTAGCTTTATACCAAGATCAACGAGTATCTAATTACGAGTAATCGTAGTTAGATATTTGGAGAGAGAAGAAGGGTGTATTGAGCTCCTTATACCCAAGAACAGTGTCAGAGACTGACTACGCGTGAGGTGTGGTTATTTCCCGGGACCAGTTAACCAGTTTATGGTTATGCAGATTACAGCTGGGTGTGAAAACAACCTGAGAAAGAGTTTACTCTTGCTTGGGTATATTGAGCTCCTTATACCCACAGATAAAGCGTCAGGGGCTTGGTTACGCTCGAGGTGTGATCATACCCCGGGACTAGTTAACAGTTTGACTGTTTTGCAGGTTATAGCTGGGAAGTGAGACATCCCGAGAAGAGATACTCATGCTATGTGTTTATTAGTCAGTAGTATGCTCACTAAGCGAAAGCTTACGTTTTAGTATGTTGTGCATGCAGGTAACCAGTTTCCAGCAAGGGTAAGGCCCCGGTGCTCCGCAGAGTTGGATAGCTCCCAGCTTTTGAAAAGAGTAATTTTAACACTACTTTTTGTAAAACTATTAGCATGAAAGTGTTGTAGCTAGTTTTCCGCAAACTCTGACGTTTTAGAATGCTAATAAGTAGTAATTAAATTTTTAAAAGCTATTTTAGAAAAGTGGTTTTACAACTTGGTATCAGAGCCAAGGTTTGAGGGATTTAGGCACGCATGAGTGTGATGTCTGAACTTAAACCCTGGTTTTGAGATAAAGTGGAGCTATTTCTGTGGCAGTAACCTTGGTGAGCATACAGTAGTAAGAAGTTATGAACTGTTATCTATTTTATAGTTTGAGCATGAGTAGTAATGTTTATGCATGTGTAGTTAACTTTGTCATACGTGACCTAAGCTTGTGAATCGGGGTATTCCATGACGGCACCAAGAACAGTTGTGTATAATATGTCCCTTACAACATCTGGCCAGTGTGTGTAAAGAACATATGGTATGCAGTTGAGCTTGAGATTGTTATGGTAGTGCCTTGTGAATCAAGTGATGGGTAATACGTGACTGTGTTTAGTATGTGAAGAAGACAAGAATTGAATATGAGATAGATGTAGTATTAATAATATTACCTACCTTGTTATGAGAAACAGAGAAAGATGTTATTGTATAATATGTTAAAGATATATGATTAACCCTGTAGAGGGAGTTGTTACAGAAGATTTTGTAAGATTAAGAGTACGATTCAGTAAAAGAGATAGTAGTAATAGAGTTGAGTAAGTCCTACAAGCAAGCGTTTTAGATAATGTCAACCAAGCGTTGGGCAAGTATCAGAAAAGAATGAAAGTCCCGTGATAGTAGCACGTGGATGCAGCCATATAAGCTATGATTAAGGCACCAGTAAAAGTTAAAGCTAGAATTGACCCGTTGTAGGGGTGCACGTGTAAAGACTTCAGAGTACAAGCCACCTCTCTTCGAGGGGGGTTACAGATTTGATTGTGAGCAGTTGACGGTTAGCAGAGACAGAAAGGGGTTTTTCGTACCAGTAGGTGTCCACCAGAGAGAGAGAGCAAATATAAATACTTATAATTTTATGGGTAGAACAGTGAAAGACGGGTGTACCATGTTATTGAAGAGAAAGGTAGAAGCACAGGTTGAGGCCATGATTAGGCCTAATTTAAGGAATTGTTATAGTCATACTAAAAGCTCGTGTGAAACAGATCACAGATTAGTTTCAAGTTTGATGACAGACGATAGCGTTGGTAGATGATATCACCAAGAAGTTGTTAGAAATGTGACATTTTATTCAGAGTAAGTTAGTGCAGAGTTTATGTGATTACAGTGTTATAATTTGATGTTAGAAGTGATATGTATGAAGCTTAATGACAGTTACTAGTAATATAGTAGGCGAGATAATAAGTCTTGCCAAGAGAAAGAATAACGGTTGAGTAAGAAAGGATTAGTAAATGAGAAGAGAAAGGTTGAACCGACAGGCGTGTTAAGTAAGAGGTCAACGGTGGTATTATTACAGGGGAGGTTAGCTTACCCATTCGGATGCGTGAAGTGTGAAAAGCAAAGACATGTGATCAAAGATTTGAAATAACTCGCTTTAAGGGTGCTATCAGTTTACCAGTCAAGTACAGTAAGTTTGTTGTTCTAAGTTATCAGCGATAGAGAGAAAGTCAATAAAATATTTACTCTAGTTTGTTATGACGAGGGTCAGTACCAGAGAGTAGAAATGCCCTGGCCAAAAGGGGCTGAGTTTTCCAGTTTATAGCTAAAGAAGTAAAGGTAGAACCTGATGTGATTACAGGTAGATGAAGCAGATGAGACTACTATTGTGAATAGTATGTGTAGATACAGAGTAATAAAGATAAAAATTGCTAGTTTCCATTAAGTATTCGTAGTAACACCCTCCTTACCGGCCTAGATTAATTAAGGTAATTAATTAATTAATCTGGAAATTTAATTGTTATGTGGATTAATTGTTTGTTGGAATTGTGTTATTTGTTGTATATATATTATCTTATATATATTTATTTATTAGATTTTATATGTATGTATGTGATGATGGTGGGTGGTACGTTGGGGGGGGGGGGGTGGTTGGTCATACCACCCCATGCTTTTGTTACTTGTTGTAGTAAACAAAGTGGAGAGTGTGTTTTGTGTGTCTCGGCCGAGAGAAGAAGAAAAGAAAAGAAGAAGAAAGGAAATTATTTCATTGTTCAATCTTTTGATATTGAAGTGTTATTCTTCAATAAGGTTAGAAACTCTATGCCATTATGTTGATGGTAGTTTAATCTCGGTTTTATAAATTTGTGTATTTATATCTACGAATTCCGATTGAAGCCTGTTTGATGATTTGATGATCTTAGGATGAATGTATGTTAGATTTTGATGATAAATTATGTTCATTATATGTTTAGAATGATTTCTAGAAACATATAACTTGTATGCGTGAAATCAGTTTAGAAAATGAAGTTAAAAATTGAAAATATGTTGAGTTATGAAGGACTCGGAATTCATAAGTATGAATGAGTCGGATTCCGTCTCTTGCTCGGATTCCGACTAGAATTGCTCAGATGATATAAATTCGTGTAAAGTACTCGGATTCCGACTCTGTTTGATGTGCCTTCACCTTTAAACGGATTGTGAAGTTTATCCGGATTCCGCCTGTTTACTCGGATTCCGCCTTGTACTCGGATTTTGATCAATTACTCGGATTGTGACCATTTACTCGGATTCCGCCTATTCACAAGGATTTGACTTTACTCGAAATTCAATTGGTTGTGTTGAACTTGACCATTGATCGGATTTGATGGTTTGAATATGAGCATGAGTTTATACCTCAAGCATGGCCTTAACATATGAAAGGAATATATGTATTGCCTGAGCTAAAGAGTTGGATGAAATTCACAGAATTACAGATTGTAAAGGGTAATAGTGAATGATGGTATATTATACTGAATATACATGAACTTGATATGTACTTGTAGATTATTGATACATGTGATATATAGATGTATGTACTTGTTGATTTATGTACATATTAAGTATTGTGCTTATGGATAGATTGTTAAGCAAATACTAATTGTTAGTTGTTTGTTCAGGTGGAGACAAGACTCAGTAGTTGAGAATAGACTGAGTTACTTGAACTTTTGAAGATATCGGTGAGTGGATATATATCTTGGATGTATAAGATATATCACCTGATTGTTGCTCTTTGAGATGTATTCTCTTGTTGACTGTATATATACATGTTGTTTGGGAGATCAGCTTGGCGGTTGTTTTTCAGCTGGGCCTTGGTTTAGGGATATACAGTACTAGCATTCTTCTTGATAGCATTTGTTGTAATCAAGAGTTGCTAGTATTGTAGTCTGTTGTAACTAGGCTATCGGTAAACCTATGCTTTGGCCGGCATTTGGTTGAAGGTCCTGCAAGACCGCCGGTTCTCTTGTTGTTTGAGCATTGTTGGTTTGGGCTTGATGCCTTGTATGTTTTTGATATCTATTCTCTCACTAGCTTTGTGCTAATCCCCCACTGTTGAACTCTTTTACAGGATAATCCTGGTAGGTTGAAGATAGAGGTGAAACTGGAATTATGGACTGATCTAACTCTGATATCTGTTTTGAGATTGTAAAGAGCCTGATTTTGTAATAACACTGTTGTAGTTTTGTAAAGTTAACCAGCAAAGTTGTATTTACAATATTATATATATGTAATTATGTTATTAGCTTTCACGCGTATTACAAAGTTGTGTTTTAGAAAATACAGTGTTACAAGTTGGTATCAGAGCCCTGGTTTGAGGATTTGCATTGAAGATGTGCAATACTCGAACCGAGGCTCTGATCAGTCCAATATTTCCAGGGTGGGTAATTAGTAAGGTAGCTATAGAGAATATGATGTGGTACTAACGAATTATAATCTGACAACTTGTGAGATGTTGTGTAGAACAGATTATTGCTGATAACAACGAGAACCTAGTATTTACCCCTTCGTCCCAAAGAAGACAGCACAACAACGTGTCCTCTACTGCTGCCAATGAACAACACAGAGCTGGTACCTCTCACAACGGGGAATCTGATAACCAAGATTATGTACTGCAACTGGAAGATACTTTGCAGACTCAGAGAGATCGTATTCTACAACTAGAGCAACAGTTGAACCAAACCCAATCTTCACAACCAACCCCTACTGTTCAGATGCCTCATATAACCGCAACTTTTACACAACCTTTACCACCACCTGTTTATTCCACAACACCTGCAAGCACGGTGTCAACACCTTATGGATCCTTTCCATTTATCCAAATGCCACAAGGAGTGTCTAACCAGCATCAAACCCCACAACAAAACTTCTTTATTCCGTGGTTTCCGCAGCAAGAAACTAGGAGCAAATGCCAATTCAAAGATTTTGTGGCGTGTGGAGCACCGGAGTATTTGGGAAGCTCAAACCCGAATGTTACTCTAAACTGGTTGAAAGAAACTGTGAAGGCTTTGGAAGCCTACAACTGTGAGAAAGCTGAATGGGTCAAGTTTGCAACGAGACGTCTGAAGGATCAAGCTTTGGCGTGGTGGGATTCACTGACCACCCACCTGCCGAGGGAAATTGTTAATGCCGTCACCTGGGAGCAATTCCAGGATAAATTCTGTGAGCAGTTTTGCAATGCTTTTGACATGAAAAAGATTCAACGAGAGTTCCTAGATTTGGCACAGACAAGTAATATGTCTGTGGACGAGTTGATCAACAAGTTTCAAGTGACTCTTCATTTTGCAAAGCAGTAGGTGCCCGTAGAACGTTCTCAGGTTCAACACTTTGTGAAAGCTTTGTTACCAGAATATCGGGGTAACACTCGTTTGGCGACATCGCTTGTCCAGGCATTTACATTAGCAAGATCTGCAGAATCTGACGTCCAGGATCGGGAAAAGATGAATAAGGGATCGTTGAGCAAGTTTGGTGGAAATTCCAGTGGGAATCAAAGTAGAGGAAAAGGGCAGAGTTATCATGGAAATTCCGATCAGAGGGTCAAGGGATCAGGATCTTATCAGAGCAAACCTTGGTGCCATAATTGTAAATCTCGGCACACCGGGCAATGCACGCCCCAAACTCGCAAATGTTTGAGGTGCGGTGAGTTTGGTCATGATTTAGGTGCATGTAAGTTCAACACCTTTGTTTGCTGGAATTGCAAAGAGGAGGGACATCGAGCTGGAAGTTGTCCAAAGTTGAAGACCGCGGGGAATTGGGCAGGGGTAAGTAATACCGGGGGATCGTCTTCTGCAGGCCAGAAGAGGAAAACTGTACCTTCTGCTGAGGGTAGGGCTTTCAAGATGACTGCCAAGGAAGCTACTGGCAGTGATGATGTAATAACCGGTATGTTCATAGTTAACTCTATGCCTGCACGTGTTTTGTTTGACTCTGGTGCAAATAGATCGTTTATATCTATGACTATGTGATAAATTGAAATTACCTGCTTCTGTGAATACTACTCCTTTAGAAGTAGAAGTAGCTGACGGTAATGTAGTACCTGTGACGACCTCTGTAACTGGAGTTCAGGTTAGTATTGATGGTACTAGTTTCCCAGTAGACTGTTTGGTGATGCCTATACCTGGATTTGATTTAGTATTAGGCATGGATTGGTTGAGTCACCATAGGGCTTGTATCCAATGTCATAAGAAACTGATAACTATTCCTCTGGTTGACGGGTCGCATGTCGTGGCTCGTGGGGATAGATCTCCATCTTCTCTTCCGTTTATTTCGTACATGAAGGCTAGAAAATCTTTAGCCAAAGGGTGTGCGTCCTTTCTAGCTTATGCTATTGATGTGAAGAAGGAGAAGCGGCCTGTTCTTGATGTTCGTGTTGTTTCGGAGTATCCGGAGGTATTTCCAGATGATTTGCCAGGGTTGCCGCCAGTACGTGATGTTGAGTATAAGATTGATTTGATACCTGGTAGTACGCCTATTGCAAAAGCTCCGTACCGTTTAGCTCCTTCAGAGATCAGAGAGATGATGACTCAGATACATGAACTGTTGGATAATGGGTTTATTCGTCCAAGCTCTTCGCCTTGGGGTGCACCGGTATTGTTTGTTAACAAGAAAGACGGGACTCTGCGTATGTGTATAGATTACCGAGATTTGAATAAGAGGACCGTCAAGAATAAGTATCCATTGCCGAGGATAGATGATTTGTTCGATCAACTTCAGGGAGCTTCATATTTCTCGAAGATTGATTTGAGGTCGGGCTATCATCAGGTAAGAGTAGCCGAAGAGGATATGCCTAAGACAACATTTCGTACACGGTATGGTCACTATGAGTTTCTTGTGATGCCGTTCGGTCTGACTAACGCTCCTGCAGTGTTTATGGATCTAATGAATCGGGTGTGTCGACCATTTTTGGATAAGTTCGTCATAGTGTTTATTGATGATATCCTGGTGTATTCCAAAACGGAGGATGAGCATGATCGACATCTGTGACAAGTTTTGGAGACTTTAAAGCAGAAAAAGTTGTATGCCAAATTGTCCAAGTGTGAGTTCTGGTTGCGTGAAGTCAAGTTTTTGGGACATGTGATTTGTAAAAATGGTGTTAAGGTTGATTCGGCAAAGATAGAGGCTGTGATGAATTGGAATGCTCCTAAGACACCGACAGAGATTAAAAGTTTTCTCGGATTAGCAGGTTATTACAGATGTTTCATTAAAGAATTTTCGAAGCTTGCGGGTCCGTTAACCAAGTTGACCAGAAAGGATGTTCTGTTCCAGTGGGGTGAGGCTCAGGAGAAATCTTTTCAGAACTTGAAGCAACTTCTGTGTCAAGCTCCTGTTCTTGCGTTGCCAGAAGGGTCTGAAGATTTTGTGGTATACTGTGATGCTTCACATGCTGGGTTAGGATGTGTATTGATGCAAAGGGGTAAAGTTATAGCTTATGCTTCCAGACAGTTGAAACCCAACGAGAAGAACTATCCGACTCATGATTTGGAGTTAGCAGCAGTGGTGTTTGCTTTAAAACTGTGGAGACATTATCTGTATGGTACAAAGTGCACGATTTGCACCGATCACAAGAGTTTGCAGTATGTGTTTACACAGAAGGAATTGAATATGAGACAACGCCGTTGGATTAAGCTGATAAAAGATTATGACTGTGATATTCAGTATCATCCGGGGAAAGCTAACGTGGTAGCTGATGCACTTAGTAGGAAGGGTTCGGCAGATACAATAAAGTTTATGCGGTTAGAGATCAAATCTGATTTGATAGATCAGTTGATGGCTGCTCAACTGGAAGCACTAAAAGAAGAAAAATTGAAAGATGAGATAATGGTGAAAAGACAGCATGAACTAACAACTGATTCTCGGGGTTTAAAGATATATCAGAATCGTGTTTGGGTGCCGAAGTTTGGTAACTTGCGGGAATTGATTTTGACTGAAACACATAAATCCAGAATGTCTGTTCATCCTGGTAGCACTAAGATGTATCAAAGTATGAAGACTTTTTATTGGTGGCCTACTATGAAGTTAGATGTTGCACGATTTGTGGAGTCATGTCATATATGTGCTCAAGTGAAAGCTGAACACCAAAAGCCGTATGGATCTCTGAGACAGTTAGCAATACCTGAGTGGAAGTGGGATCACATCACGATGGATTTTGTAACAAAACGTCCGAGGACTCAGAAAGGAAATGATATGATTTGGGTTATTGTCGACAGATTAACCAAGAGTGCACACTTTCTTGCTACTACTGAGACTGCACCCTTGAGTAAGTTAGCCAAGATGTATATCGATGAGATAGTATCAAGACATGGAGTTCCTTTGTCTATCGTGCCAGATCGGGATTCGAGGTTTGTGTCAAACTTCTGGAACAGACTACAGCAAGAGTTGGGGTCTAGGGTTAATTTGAGTACAGCTTATCATCCGCAGACAGATGGGCAATCAGAAAGAACAATATAGACTTTGGAAGATATGCTTCGGGCATGTGTGTTAGAGTTTGGGGGTTCTTGGGATTTGCATTTACCGCTGGTTGAGTTTGCTTACAACAATTCTTACCACTCCAGCATCGGAATGCCGCCATATGAGATGTTATATGGGCGACCGTGCAGAACCCCTACTTGTTGGTTAGAGGCAGGAGAGAAACAGTTTGCTGGGCCAGATATTGTTCAGATCACAGCGGATAAAGTTGCAGTAGCTCGGGAAAAATTGAAAGCTGCAAGAGATCGACAAAAGATGTATGCAGATTCTCGTCGTCGACCAGTAACTTTTGTTGAGGGAGAACGAGTCTACTTAAAGGTTTCACCATGGAAGGGTGTGATACGCTTTGGGAAACGTGGAAAGTTAGCCCCTCGATATATTGGTCCGTTCAGAATTCGAAAAGTAATGAATGATCAGACTGTGGTTTTGGATCTTCCTGATGAACTAGCTGGTATCCATGATACCTTCAATGTTTGCTATCTGAGGAAGTGTAATATAGAAGATCAGACTCAGGTGTTACCGATAAAAGATCTGCGTGTGGATTTCAAAAAGAGGTTGATTGAAGAACCTGTTGAGTTGCTGGATCGTAAAGTAACAAAACTGAGAAACAAACAGATACCAATGGTATTGGTGAAGTGGAAGCACAGTTTGGGTTCAGATTTGACTTGGGAGACCGAAACTGATATGAGGAGTCGATACCCAGCGTTGTTTGAGAGCGATAAGATTCCGAGGACGGAATCTTCTTAAGGGGGGAAGATTTGTAACACCTTCCTTACCGGCCTAGATTAATTAAGGTAATTAATTAATTAATCTGGAAATTTAATTGTTATGTGGATTAATTGTTTGTTGGAATTGTGTTATTTGTTGTATATATATTATCTTATATATATTTATTTATTAGATTTTATATGTATGTATGTGATGATGGTGGGTGGTACGTTGGGGGGGGGGGGGTGGTTGGTCAAACCACCCCTTGCTTTTGTTACTTGTTGTAGTAAACAAAGTGGAGAGTGTGTTTTGTGTGTCTCGGCCGAGAGAAGAAGAAAAGAAAAGAAGAAGAAAGGAAATTATTTCATTGTTCAATCTTTTGATATTGAAGTGTTATTCTTCAATAAGGTTAGAAACTCTATGCCATTATGTTGATGGTAGTTTAATCTCGGTTTTATAAATTTGTGTATTTATATCTACGAATTCCGATTGAAGCCTGTTTGATGATTTGATGATCTTAGGATGAATGTATGTTAGATTTTGATGATAAATTATGTTCATTATATGTTTAGAATGATTTCTAGAAACATATAACTTGTATGCGTGAAATCAGTTTAGAAAATGAAGTTAAAAATTGAAAATATGTTGAGTTATGAAGGACTCGGAATTCATAAGTATGAATGAGTCGGATTCCGTCTCTTGCTCGGATTCCGACTAGAATTGCTCAGATGATATAAATTCGTGTAAAGTACTCGGATTCCGACTCTGTTTGATGTGCCTTCACCTTTAAACGGATTGTGAAGTTTATCCGGATTCCGCCTGTTTACTCGGATTCCGCCTTGTACTCGGATTTTGATCAATTACTCGGATTGTGACCATTTACTCGGATTCCGCCTATTCACTAGGATTTGACTTTACTCGGAATTCAATTGGTTGTGTTGAACTTGACCATTGATCGGATTTGATGGTTTGAATATGAGCATGAGTTTATACCTCAAGCGTGGCCTTAACATATGAAAGGAATATATGTATTGCCTGAGCTAAAGAGTTGGATGAAATTCACAGAATTACAGATTGTAAAGGGTAATAGTGAATGATGGTATATTATACTGAATATACATGAACTTGATATGTACTTGTAGATTATTGATACATGTGATATATAGATGTATGTACTTGTTGATTTATGTACATATTAAGTATTGTGCTTATGGATAGATTGTTAAGCAAATACTGATTGTTAGTTGTTTGTTCATGTGGAGACAAGACTCAGTAGTTGAGAATAGACTGAGTTACTTGAACTTTTGAAGATATCGGTGAGTGGATATATATCTTGGATGTATAAGATATATCACCTGATTGTTGCTCTTTGAGATGTATTCTCTTGTTGACTGTATATATACATGTTGTTTGGGAGATCAGCTTGGCGGTTGTTTTTCAGCTGGGCCTTGGTTTAGGGATATACAGTACTAGCATTCGTCTTGATAGCATTTGTTGTAATCAAGAGTTGCTAGTATTGTCGTCTGTTGTAACTAGGCTATCGGTAAACCTATGCTTTGGCCGGCATTTGGTTGAAGGTCCTGCAAGACCGCTGGTTCTCTTGTTGTTTGAGCATTGTTGGTTTGGGCTTGATGCCTTGTATGTTTTTGATATCTATTCTCTCACTAGCTTTGTGCTAATCCCCCACTGTTGAACTCTTTTACAGGATAATCCTGGTAGGTTGAAGATAGAGGTGAAACTGGAATTATGGACTGATCTAACTCTGATATCTGTTTTGAGATTGTAAATAGCCTGATTTTGTAATAACACTGTTGTAGTTTTGTAAAGTTAACCAGCAAAGTTGTATTTACAATATTATATATATGTAATTATGTTATTAGCTTCCGCGCGTATTACAAAGTTGTGTTTTAGAAAATACAGTGTTACAAGTTGGTATCAGAGCCCTGGTTTGAGGATTTGCATTGAAGATGTGCAATACTCGAACCGAGGCTCTGATCAGTCCAATATTTCCAGGGTGGGTAATTTGTAAGGTAGCTATAGAGAATATGATGTGGTACTAACGAATTATAATCTGACAACTGGTGAGATGTTGTGTAGAACAGATTATGGCTGATAACAACGAGAACCTGGTATTTACCCCTTCGTCCCCAAGAAGACAGCACAACAACGTTTCCTCTACTGCTGCCAATGAACAACACAGAGCTGGTACCTCTCACAACGGGCGTATTATAGATTCTAAGAAACCTAGACGAGTTAGTTGATCAGTTTAAGGATATGTTATGATGTTCAAAGATAGATCTGCGGTCAGAGTACCATTAGCTAAATATTATAAAAGAGAATATGGTGAGACTAGTGTTACCCCTGCGTGAGTAGCAAATAAGGATGCAAAGTTGAACTGGGAAGGTGAACAGTAGAAAGTATATGATACTTTGAAACATAAGTTGTGTGATGCTTCAGTGCATATGTTTATAGATGAATGAGAGACGTGGTAGTTGTTGTGATACGTTATACAGAGTAGTAAAGCCATTACTTATGTTTTTCCTCAGATAGATGTGAATAATAGTAGTTACCTTCCCATGATTTAGAATTAAAATGCAAGAGTTTGAACAAGCATCAGAGATGGTGATTAGAGCTTCTAAAGGATTAGTAGAGTGTGGTTTTAGACCACCCACATGAAGTTAATATAGTGGTAGATACTTTGAGCAGAAGGTCAGGCACCATACACTAAGGAAGCACCGAGTAAGAAGGTCAGTTGTCACTGCAATACTTGATAAGATTAAATTAGTTAAAGATAGCAACCTAAGAATTAGGGTATCAAAGATCAGGCGATGAAGATAGTAAGAGATGGTCGAGATCTATTGATCCAGTATGACCGAATATGGGTACCCAGTTAAAGGAATGTATGAGACAAACTCTTTTAGAAGAAGCAGATTGCTCTCAGCTTCAACGCGCACAGTATCAATAGAGATGTATAGAGATATGTTGATTAATATTTGACCTGTCCATAGATAAAGGAAAAACACCAGAATTCTTATGAAGAGTTACAATCGCCTGATGTCCCAGCTTGAGAGTGGGAACATGTTATGAATTGATACTATTTGAGTAACAGTTAATAGACTCATGAAGAAGTACAAATTATTCTGGTAAAAGAAATATATTTTTAAAAGGATGGCAGATGATTACATGTGAAAAGAGATGACAGCTAGACAGAAAATTTCAGTTATAGTTATTCCAGAGAGATGTCCGATTTACCTCCAGGCACTGGAGTAAGTTGAAAAGATATATGGGGACTGAGTAATATGTTGATAGGGTGTTCCACCCTCAGACGGATGGATAGAACGAGAGGGTAATACAGATACTGAAAGATAAATTCAGAACTTAAAGTTCTTGTGTAGTAACAGTTACCAGCAGAGTGTACCAGATGTTATGTGTTAGAGAATGTCAAACCCTAACTGTTAGGGTGGGATTGGTCAGAAAGAGAGAATTGAATAGATGATCGAATGTAAAGATAGTAGCACAGATATATGAGCGGCTTACGGTTGCACAGGATAAACAGATTAGTTATGTGAGTAAGAAGAAATTTTTATTAGAGCTCCAGATTGGAGGCTATGTGTAGTTGAAAGCGTTACTGTGGGTATGTCTTATCAGATTCAGAAATAAAGGTAAGTTAGGGCCTCGTTTTATAGGTCCATTTGAGATTATTGTGAGGGTAAATAGCGTACGGACTAGAATTTCCAGGTAAAGTGATTCAGATTCGCGATACCGTAAAAGCACAAGGAGAGTTCAGATTACACTTAGGTGTATATGCGATGTTCTATATATGATACATAATTTTATGTTCAGTATGTAATAGACCTTCTATGTTAGTAGCGGGTAGATGTGTGATGTAAGACTGTAGTCAGTGCGCTGCAATAACATTCGGAGTTGAGGAGATGTAAGAATGCCTTTAGTGCGCTATGGTAGCATTCAATATGATTTGACCCACAGTTAGTTATACAGTAGATTTCGAGGACGAAATCGTCCCAAGTGGGGAAGAGTTGTAACGCCCCAAAGTTCGTAAGTTCCTAATTATGAGTTTATATCAAGTGATGTGTTAAGTATTAGACATGGTTAGCAAGTTTCTATTATGTGAAGTATGATCTTTTAATTACAAGTTAGAGGGCTTAAATTGCCAAGATCTGAAACTTAGAAGTGTAGGGGCTATTTCTGCCATATTTTGAAACTATTGGATTTATATGAGTCTGGTTTGACTCATTTGTGGTAAAACAATCAGGAGCCAAATTGCACTATACGACACACACATATTTTCACCATTTGCTGCTAAAATCGATCAAAGAGAGGAGATTATCATCTGAAATTGAGTTCCTAGTGATTCTATAGCAAGAGGTATGTATTCTTGATGAATTAAATTGAGTTTTAGGTCAAGAAATGGATTCACAGTTTGAATCCTCGAGTTTATGTGTTAGTCTTTGATTTTGATGTTGTTTGATGGTTCAAGAGGTTTTGGTATGTGTTAATAGATGTTACTTGGTCAGAAAACATGTATAGAATCGTCAATTGAGGGTAAAACCTCGAGTTTCACTTGCTGTCGTCGAACAGAGCAAGCTGGTCTGCTGTACCGACTGTTCCTACGGCCGCATGGATTATTCCCTACTGGCGTATGAAGGTTTTTGATGTGTTTCTAAAGTTTAGGCTCCTACGGCCGCAAGAAGTATGTCCTACGGGCGCAGGGTGAATCCCTACGGCCGTAGTTAAGAAAACTCGTGCGGGCGCAGGGAATTTTCCCTACGGCCGTAGGGAGGGCCAGGATCAGGTCAAGCTGTTTGTTGTTTAGTGTTCAGTTTAAGATACCGCAGAGCGTATAGAAGTTAATGTAGCACATGTTTATTGCTTGTAGGCAATAAGAGCTTGACGTTTCGGTGATAGGAGTATAATTGCTTAGCTGCTGCTAAGGTGAGTATACTTTCTTTAATCAGATTAGCATACGTACGTGCACTAAGTGAATAGTATATTAATTGTATGTATGATATGTGAAGTTAAAGGCTATTGTTCAGAGATTCAGTAGCACTATGTTATAGTATATGATATGATTAGTATGCATTTATGTACAAAGTGAACAGTATGATATAAGTGTTGTGATATGTGATAACATGTCATCTATGTATGATACGTGTTTAAGCTTGAGCTATGCTCATGATGTGCTATAGTACGAGAGCAGAGGCCGAGGGTATCTAGCTAAGAGTAGCTTTATACCAAGATCAACGAGTATCTAATTACGAGTAATCGTAGTTAGATATTTGGAGAGAGAAGAAGGGTGTATTGAGCTCCTTATACCCAAGAACAGTGTCAGAGACTGACTACGCGTGAGGTGTGGTTATTTCCCGGGACCAGTTAACCAGTTTATGGTTATGCAGATTACAGCTGGGTGTGAAAACAACCTGAGAAAGAGTTTACTCTTGCTTGGGTATATTGAGCTTCTTATACCCACAGATAAAGCGTCAGGGGCTTGGTTACGCTCGAGGTGTTATCATACCCCGGGACTAGTTAACAGTTTGACTGTTTTGCAGGTTATAGCTGGGATGTGAGACATCCCGAGAAGAGATGCTCATGCTATGTGTTTATTAGTCAGTAGTATGCTCACTAAGCGAAAGCTTACGTTTTAGTATGTTGTGCATGCAGGTAACCAGTTTCCAGCAATGGTAAGGCCCCGGTGCTCCGCAGAGTTGGATAACTCCCAACATTTGAAAAGAGTACTTTTAACACTACTTTTTGTAAAACTGTTAGCATGAAAGTGTTGTAGCTAGTTTTCCAAAAACTCTGACGTTTTAGAATGCTAATCAGTAGTAATTAAATTTTTAAAACCTATTTTAGAAAAGTGGTGTTACAAATAGCCATATTTTATATATTCTTAGTGTTAGATTATGTGCAGAGATAGATAACATTTATCATCGTATCCAAGACTATGTGACACTAAAGGATCACACCGCTGCACACCCAAATAGAACCTTTTGGATTTTACCTTTTTGTGTATAACAATAATTAATAGTTTAATTAATTATTGAGAAAAGAGAAAAATAATAAAAGATATTTATTATTTAAAAGGAGAAGTTGATATTTAGTTTAAATATTAACGGGACCAATTAATTAATAGTTATTAATTAATTAGAAATGTCGAGGGTACTTTCTGTAATTGATTAATAGTTTAATTAAAGCTGGGCTTTAATTAAACGGGCTTAGGCCTAATAAGGGTTTATTATATAAACCTTATTAAGCCTCATTAATCACATAACTCAATTACAAAGATTAAAGTGATAACCCTAAAAGCTCTCTCCCTCCTCTCTCTTTCTTGGCGGCGGCGCAAGAAACAAAACCGACTACCAAGGGCGGTGGCCGGCGGTGACGCAGAAACGCACACACACGCGGGTCACGGTTTGATCCAAGGTTTAATCCTTAGGCGGTCTAGCAGACTGTTCGAGGTGGTGCAGTAGCGGTGGATAACCTGCAGCTGTCTAGAGGATTGAAGAAAAAGTTTTGGTTTCATCAAGGTATAACTTTTCTAATCCTTTTTTCTCTTTTAGTTTCTGTACGAGTTAGATGAGATCACTGGAGGGGGTTTTATTCCGCTATGCATGTTTTTATACCCTACAAAACCCTTCAGTGGTATCAGAGCCACTTCTAACCTCGTAGGAGATAGGTAGGTTTCTTTTTATTCTGATGAAATATGATTCTGTTTTATCCAGAAAGAAATTTTTTTGATCATCCTAGTAAATAGAATTCAAGTTTATGATTTCTATTGGATTAGATTAATTAGTTTTTGGATAAATAGATTGTTAGATTTAAATTTTAATTAAATCTGTTTTTTTTATTTATTGTTGTTATTTGCGATAACCGAGAGCATCAACACCACCCTAGTCGGCGGCGGTCTCAAGTCTGGGACGGCAGTCGCCAGCTGCCGATGATCAGCGGCGGTCTGCGGTGGTTGTAAGGGTACGCGGCGCGGAGAGCGACGCGTTAGCGACGCGGTTAGCAGCCCAGTTAGCGGCACTAATTGTGTGGTGGGTTCGGCCCAAAAGAACAACGGCCCAGTAAGCCTGCGACCTAGCTAGGGTTTAGCGGCGCTAAAGGTTTTTGGGCCTCGGCCCAGTTTTTATTTCTCGGTCCGGTTTCCAATCAATGACCCAGTTTAAATATTTGGCCCAGCTCGCGGTTCAGATATTTTGTGGTCAATATTAAATTGAAATACAGTTGTTATTTTAATTTAAGGTCTAAATGTTATTTTGAGTTTTTGATTAATTATCAAGTATGAAACTTGAAATATATATTTATTGCAAATAACAGAAAAACAATATAGGGGTTTTAACGGGTTGTTAAAATCAGTAATTTTTCATCAAGGTGAATAATTAGAAATTAGTTGCTGTTTTACTTTCATGTATTAGTTTAGTACATGTTTGGGATGTCATAGCCGAGCCCTAGACCTTGTGGATTTTTTAATTTCTCGCACTTGTGGTTGTGATTAGTTTTATTATTCTATGGTGTGGGGAGGCTTGCGTGCCACTTACAACCCCTATTCTATTTTTGTAAAAGTACTAGAATTAGCGGGCCTGGGCCTTTGATCAATCTTGTAATTTTATATTTCTAGTTTTTTAGACTTTAGAATAGAATAGACTTTTAGAATAAATTTGAAGCTGATACAAGAACCAAGAATCAAGGAGCAGGGAGCAGGATTGGATGCTGGAGCCAGTGGGAGCTTCAGAATGTCATGCCATGTGTGTTGTTTTTTTCCACTTAGGTTTTGACCGTTGGGTTTTTCGTGTGGCTCACAAAACCGACATTAGTTAAGGGCAAGGCTAAGGCATAGTTGTTTGTGGTTGTTTTATTTCTTTACATATTTTATATATGCGTGGTTGTGATTAACACGATGAAATAAAACAAGGGTTTTAATAATAGTTAATTATTGAAACAGATGTTTTTAAAAGGAAAACTGGCATTAAAGTTTTTTACGTTAAAAAACTTGGAAATCCTTTTTAGAAAAATCTTAGATCAGTGTGCTACCCACCTAATGGTACACCCTTGCTGTTAAACGGTACTCGGGTGTCGGAAGTGCCCAAACCTTGGGCATCCTGGCTCAAACCATTGCGGGAAGGGGCATGAAAGATTCTGCGATAATCGGGAGTCCCGGCCAGAATTCATGTTGTCTTAGGTGGTGCGATCTATTTTGGTGATAATCGAGAGTCCCGACCCAAAATGCACTAGAGGGACTAAACATGCACGGTTCCTATAACCGATGTCCCGCGGATATAGGATTCGTGTCCAGTTAGGATACGATTGGTATAGTTCTCACCTACCAGAAATAGCATTGTCCCGGTGGGAAGTGCCCAAACCTTGCATCGGGAAATGTGAAATATGGATCCTAGTCTAATAATTTTTGTTAAAAGGTAATAATTATTAGAAGATATAATCAATACTGAATCGGTTTTATCTTTTCCTTTTTCTGTAGATGTCTATTATATCTGTTATTCCGTTTTATTCACCAAGAGAGTCTCTAAGTCTCATCACCGGCAAGTGGAAGCTTTCTGGTCCAAACTTTGCTGTTTGGAAGTTGCATCTGAAAAATATTTTGGATGCACAGGGGAAGCTTCACATTATTGAGACATTGCCTCCAGAGCGACCAGGAGTAGATGCCCAGGATAGTGAGTATGACACTTACTATCAGTATCTGGATGATGAGTCTGACGTTATGTCGATTCTCATTCTCACAGCATCATCCGAGTTTACGGATGATCTCCGTGAGAAGTCGTCTTATGAGGTTGTTCAAGGAGTGGAGCAGAAGTTCAAGTTTAGTGAACGGATATGTCGTATGCTACTGATGAGGGAAATCCTTTCATCCAAGATGAAAGAAAGTCAGCCTATTAGCGATCATCTCATTAATATGAGAAGGCTCTTGGATTGCTATGAGAGCTTGGGGTCAAAATCAAAACCACATGAGCTAGTTATGCTCTTGTTCGGTTCCTTGTCGGACTATTACCAGAAAAGAGTAATGTATGTCCTCAGTGATTTTGAGATGACTGTCGCAGGGTTGCACGAAATCCTCATGTGCATTTGCGACGAGTTGAACCCGAAGCAGCTAGAGTCACCAGTGGTGGACCCTATGCAGGAGGATGACTGGCTGGAAGAACTTGGAGAGATTTGTTGCCCAGACTGTGGTAGCAAGGATTCATGCGAGCACTCACTCGACATAGATCAGCTGGACATTGGTTCGCCCAATGAGTCAGGTATCTTTATGATAGATTGTCTTATTACTTCTTATGAATCATAGGTATTGGATACCGGATGTGGTCATCACATATGCAATCATTTGCAGGGATTCAAGAGAAGTAAGAAGCTGAGACAAGGAGATATGGACCTGCGGGTAGGCGAAGGCTCCATGGTTGGTGCTGAAGCTGTAGGGACATATTGTCTTAGTTTGCCCTCGGGCATGGTCTTAGAACTAGAACCCTGTTATTATGTTCCAAGACTTATTAAAAATGTAATCTCGTTTGATTTGCTTATAGACTGTGGATTTGCTTATGTTTTAAATGAAAAGTCTATTTCTTGTTTTAAAAACGATGTTTTCTTTTTTAAAGCTACTCCAGAAAATGGTCTATATACGCTAAATCTAGATAACAATGACATCTATCATATAAGTAAGAGATCCAAGAGTAACTTGAATCAAACTTACCTATGGCATTGTCTTTTAGGACATATAACAAGAAACGCATAGAGAAACTCCGAGATGACGGAATTTTAGAACCATTTGACTTAGAGTCATATGATGTTTGCGAATCTTGTTTGTCTGGTAAAATGACAAAGCAACTTTTCAACTGTGAGAATGAAAGGGCCAGCGAGTTATTAGGGATTATACACACAGATGTGTGCGGACCCTTTACTCCGGAGGCTAGAGGAGGATACCGGTATTTCATAACATTTACTGACGACTTCAGTAGGTTCGGTTATGTCTACCTCATGAGACTTAAATCTAAAAGTTTTGACAAGTTCAAACAGTTTCAGAATGAGGTACAAAATCAGCTGGACAAGAAGATAAAGTCGCTTCGGTCGGATCGAGGTGGCGAGTATCTGAGTCAGGAATTCGACGATCATTTGAAGGAATGTGGGATTGTTTCACAACTCACACCTCCGTATACACCTCAGATGAATGGTGTGTCAGAAAGGAGGAATCGTACACTGCTTGACATGGTACGATCAATGATGAGTCGAAGTTCACTACCATTGTCGTTTTAGGGACACGCACTCGAGACAGCATCGTTCATGCTGAACCGGGTTCCAACCAAATCGGTTGAAAAGACACCGTTCGAGGTATGAACAGGGAAAAAGCCCAAAATGTCTTTTCTAAAGGTTTGGGGATGTGAGGTGTATGTTAAGAGAACATTCACGGATAAACTCAATCCCAAATTAGATAAGTGTATCTTCGTGGGCTATCCCAAGGAAACCATGGGATACTATTTCTACAACCCAGATGAGAACAAATTTTTTGTTGCTCGTAAAGGGGTATTCTTGGAGGAGAAGTTTCTAAACTCAGAGACTCCAAGAAAAGAAATAGAGCTTCAAGAAGTTGAAGAGGAGGAGATTACACCACCACCGATAGTTGAACCTGTAGTTCAACAGAGAATTGTTGAACCTCAACCCGAGTCTGTGGTTGAGGAAGAGGTGCAAACACAAGACCTTCGCAGGTCTAGTAGGCCTCGTAATGAGCCAGATAGGTATCTAGGATTCCTAGTTGCTCAATACGAAAGGGATCTTTTAGAACCCACTACCTACCAAGACGCTGCCTCAGGTTTAGAATCTGAGAGATGGCTAGAAGCCATGAAGGCAGAGATGCAATCCATGTATGACAACCAAGTTTGGGAGTTAGTGGATTTGCCTCAACACAGTAAAGCTGTTGGGTGCAAATGGGTCTTCAAAAAGAAGACAGACATGGATGGAAATGTGCATACTTTTAAAGCAAGGCTAGTGGCAAAAGGTTTCACGCAAACTCATGGCGTTGAATATGATGAAACTTTTTCCCCAGTGGCAATGCTTAAGACTATTAGGATTCTAATGGCCATATCAGCATATTTTGATTACGAGATATGGCAGATGGATGTCAAAACCGCTTTCCTTAACGGGAAACTGACAGAGGATGTATATATGATACAACCGAATGGTTTTGCGGATCCAAAGAACCCTAATAAAGTATGCAAGTTGCTTAAATCCATTTATGGACTAAAGCAAGCATATAGGAGCTGGAACTTACACTTTGATGAGTGCATCAAAGAGTTTGGTTTTACCAAAAGTGAGTTCGAGTCGTGTGTTTACACCAAATTCAGTGAGAGCTCGGTAACCTTCCTAGTCTTGTATGTAGACGACATATTGTTAATAGGAAACAATATACCAGTATTACAAGGAGTAAAATCCTGGTTAGGTAATGTTTCCATATGAAAGACTTGGGAGAAGCTGCTTATATACTGGGTATAAAGATCTATAGGAATAGATCTAAGCGGCTTATCGGACTTAGTCAAAGTACTTATATTGACAAAGTCGTGAAAAGATTCAAGATGGATGGATCCAAGAAAGGATTTATTCCTATGCAATCTGGCGCGATTTTGAGCAAGGCTCAGTGTCCTGTGTCTAGTCAAGATCAGGACAAGATAAAATTGATACCATATGCCTCGGCAGTTGGTTCGATTATGTATGCCATGCTATGTACTAGACCCGATGTTGCCTATTCTATCAGTGTCACGAGTAGATATCAGCAAAATCCTGGTGAAGCTCATTGGGTGGCCGTCAAGAATATTCTCAAGTATCTGAGAAGGATGAAAGACATATTCCTAGTATATGGAGGTTCGATGGATGAGCTCAGTGTAACTGGTTACACTGATGCTATTTTCCAGACCGACAGAGACGACTTCAGGTCGCAGTCAGGATTTGTCTTTACCCTAAACGGAGGAGCCATATCTTGGAAGAGTCAGAAGCAAGATACAATAGCAGATTCTACTACAAAGGCAGAGTATATTTCGGCAAGTTATGCGGCAAAGGAAGCTGTCTGGCTGAAGAATTTTATCTCGGATCTTAGAGTTGTTGCCAGTATCTCTAGACCGATCGATATATTCTGTGACAACTCAGGGGCTGTAGCGCAAGCTAAAGAGCCTAGAGATCATCAGCGGACAAGGCACGTACTCAGGAAATATCACCTCATCCGAGAGATCATTGGAAGAGATGATATTAGATTGCAAAAGATACCGACGGACGACGACGTTGCTGACCCGTTGACGAAGCCGCTAGCTAGGGCTAAGCATGAGAGGCATGCGAGTTCTATAGGAATGCAGTACTTGGAACATAGCAGCTAGTTCGTGTTTTTTTTATTATTACTATGGATGTAACTTGAAACCTTTTATTATGTATTTACATTTCATGAGATTGAAATAGGAGGTATTTGCATAATGTTTCGTAGTTATCCATTTTTAGCATGTTTAACCTATCCATGACAAGTCAAGTTATGAATTGTCTAAATGCCCGTAGCTACTTAATGTAGTGGGAGCTACATTAGGGAGGTAACGCTATTATGGATATTTGATGATTTATTCGGGTATGAATAAAAGCACAAGGTTGTGACCAAGTATTCATAGATATTTGTCAGGGGATAAATATTTGGGTGATCCACATCAAGTTTACTTCATGGAGCGTTAACATAAGTAAACTTGATAGGTTATCCTTAGACCTGAGATATTTGGTTTGGGGCGTGGTAACTTCTGTACTTTAGCATGTTCTAACGTCACGCCGTAACAGGGTGATCATAAGGGGCTTGTCTAGGTGCAGCGGAAGCCATGTGCTCAAATTGCAAATAGTCAAGATGGGATTTGCACCTCTTTTTAGGAGAGATATTTTTTGAGCTCCTCGAAGATTAAAACTACTGAAAATGCGTGGCCGCGCTCGGTTAGAATGATAGTTATTCATTCGGGAAAAACCGTAACTGCAGAGTGTCGAAATCAGAGTCGAGAAAATCTGAGTATTAGATGAGATCCTTGCTCCATGTCAAATACTCACATTACGAAATATCGCGATGCAAAAGGAAAAGCCTAGATAATCCAAGGTGTGGATTATATCTCTAGATGTAAGAGATCTCATAGTCTGGTTAACCTAAGTGTCTGGCTAGGGACCTCCTTAGGCCAACGATGTACAAGGAGTGTTACTTATCTTGCACAAGTGGGAGTTTGTTAGATTATGTGCAGAGATAGATAACATGTATCATCGTGTCCAATACTATGTGACACTAAAGGATCACACCGCTGCACACCCAAATAGAACCTTTTGGATTTTACCTTTTTGTGTATAACAATAATTAATAGTTTAATTAATTATTGAGAAAAGAGAAAAATAATAAAAGATATTTATTATTTAAAAGGAGAAGTTGATATTTAGTTTAAATATTAACGGGACCAATTAATTAATAGTTATTAATTAATTAGAAAGGTCGAGGGTACTTTCTGTAATTGATTAATAGTTTAATTAAAGTTGGGCTTTAATTAAACGGGCTTAGGCCTAATAAGGGTTTATTATATAAACCTTATTAAGCCTCATTAATCACATAACTCAATTACAAAGATTAAAGTGATAACCCTAAAAGCTCTCTCTCTCTCCTCTCTCTTTCTCAGCGGCGGCGCAAGAAACAAAACCGACTACCAAGGGCGGTGGCCGGTGGCGACGCGGAAACACACACACACGCGGGTAACGGTTTCATCCAAGGTTTAATCCTTAGGCGGTCTAGCAGCCCGTTCGAGGTGGTGCAGTAGCGGTGGATAACCTGCAGCTGTCTAGAGGATTGAAGAAAAAGTTTTGGTTTCATCAAGGTATAACTTTTCTAATCCTTTTTTCTCTTTTAGTTTCTGTACGAGTTAGATGAGATCACTGGAGAGGGTTTTATTCCGCTGTGCATGTTTTTATACTCTACAAAACCCTTCACTTAGTTTGAATTTAATAGATATATATACATTGTACAATATACAAGAACTTGGAGCAGGGTAATGACTCCTATCTTTGAGTTCATAGAATCCTTCAGCTACGAAACATTTATTCTAAGTAATATTGAATTTTATGTCTTTGGATATAAAATGCGACTTGTTTCATTCATGAGTCGACTTGATTTCAATTTTGTTTTAGGCAATACTATATGAATCAATGAAAAACATATATTTTTCAACAAACATATACACATACTACATTATAAAATATTTAACATTCTTTTTTTTTTAATTCTAAGACCACTTAATTTTAATGAGTAAATTTTTCTACGTAAATAATACAAGGACTCAAAGCAATAGTCTAATCAATCATCTCCCTGATAACCTCAACAAAATTATCGTAATTGTTGTTTTAATAACTCATTAAACGTAATTAGATACTTTTTTCTTATTTTTATTGTTTTTACAAGATTACTTTATAGCCGAATAAAAGAGTAGGTGACAAAAAATAGAAATAAATAAATTAAAAAAAGGAGAGAAGACAAAAATGTTGTCGAAAGTAAAAGTGTTTATGGTATTATCCTTCAATAAATAAAGTGTACTTAACAAACCCTTTATATAGGGTTGAGAATACAAGGATAGAATCCTCTAAAATAGGAGATATACACAACTACCTAAAATACAAGATATGACTAAATATATATACAAAACATATATACGGCTAATAGTCCCCCGCAGTTGGAGCGGGAGTAGCACAAACGCTCAAACTGGAGCGAAAAGATTCAAAGAGAGCCCGTGACAAGCCTTTGGTAAAAATGTCTGCATACTAAAAGGCGGATGGAACATGAAGGACCCGTATATGACCAAGACAGACTTTCTCGCGCACAAAGTGGATGTCAATCTCTACATGTTTAGTCCGCTGGTGTTGAACTGGGTTACCCGAGAGATATACTGCCGAAATATTATCACAATAGACCACGGTGGCTTGGCGCAGAGGGACATGTAGCTCAAGAAGAAGATTGCGAAGCCAACTAGCTTCAGCTACGGCATTAGCGACGCCTCTGTATTCGGCTTCGGCACTAGAGCGCGAGATGGTAGTTTGCCGTTTGGAAGACCATGAAATCAAGTTATCGCCAAGATACACACAATACCCCGATGTGGAGCGTCGTGAGTCAGGGCAACCGCCTCAGTCAGCAACAGAATAAGCGGTTAAAGAATGACTGGGATACTTGTTTATACGAAGGCCGTGATCAATAGTACCTTTCACGTATCGGAGTACCTGCTTCATGAAATTAAAATGGGAGTCACGGGGAGCATGCATGAACAGGCACACCTGTTGAACGGCATATGATATGTCTGGTCGAGTAAATGTAAGATATTGAAGAGCACCAGCTAGGCTTCTGTATAAAGTACCATCGTCGAGGAGTGCACCCGCTGTAGCACTAAGTTTTGACGACGTGTCGATAGGGGTGGTGCATGGATTGCATGAGGACATGTTAGCTCTGTGACGAATGTCTCTGGCATATTGCGATTGAGAAAGAAATAACCCATGCTGATCACGCGTAACAGAGATCCCCAAGAAATGATGTAACTTCCCAAGATCAGTCATAGCAAATTCCCGAGAAAGGGTACTGATGATGTGCTGCAGGAGATGGGAAGCAGAAGCAGTGATAATAATATCGTCAACATATAAAAGCAAATAAGACATATAAGAACCCTGACGATAAACAAATAAAGAGTTGTCACAAGTACTGCTGCGAAAACCATTTGCTGTAATGTATGTGGCAAACTGGTTATACCAAGCTCGAGGGGCTTGCTTAAGCCCATATAAGGAATTCCGCAGTCGGCAGACATGGTGCGGGAGGTTCTTATCAACAAACCCCGGTGGTTGATGCATATAGACAGTCTCCTGAAGGTCGCCATGTAAGAAGGCATTCTTCATGTAAGAAGGCATTCTTGACATCAAGCTGATGGATAGGCCATGATTTGGAGACCGCTAGACTATATACAGTGCGAATGGTAGCGGGTTTAACAACCGGGCTAAATGTATCATCGCAATCAATGCCCACTGTTTGAGATTTACCATTAACCACCAAGCGGGCTTTATATCGCTGTAGGGTACCGTCTGCATGAAACTTGTGGCGATAAAGCCACATGCATCGAATGATAGGCCGGTCAAGAGGACGCAGTACAAGTTCCCAAGTATCATTTGCTTTTAACGCACGATATTCATCGGTCATAGCATGCAACCAATTTGGATCCGTAAGTGCCGTCTTATAGGTGGAGGGCAAAGGTGAGATGGAGGAGACCGGGTTATGGGGTGGAGGTGGTATGAAGGTTAAGCAGAAGACGTGGTTTGAATATGCCATGTTTAGATCGGGTGGTCATGGGGTGGTGAGAAGTAGACGGCGGAGGAGAAAGTGGCGTTGGGGATGTAGGGGGTGAAGGAGGTGGTGGGGAGGAAGAAGTGGAGGGTTGGAAGAACGAAGGAGGGATGGAGGTGTCGTCAAGGAAGTGATAGGACGATGGTTGTGGTGGAGTTGAGAAAGGGAAAGAATGTTCATCAAAGATGACATGGCGGGAGAGGATGACCTTGCCGGAGCTAAGGTCGAGACAGCGGTAACCCCGAAAGCTAGAGGGGTACCCGAGAAAAACACAACGGGTGGAGCGAGGTTGAAGTTTGTGAGTGGTGGTGGCAGTGGTAATCGGGTAACAAGCACAACCGAACACTTTTAGATGATCGTATGTGGGATGGCGGAAGTAGAGGGCGAAGGTGGGGGTGTGAAAGTGGAGTTTCTTGGTTGGTAAGATGTTGTGAAGATAGGCGGCAGTATGAAGGGCTTCTACCCAAAACGTGTTCGGGAGGTTGGCGTGTGTGAGGAGAGCACGAATAATATCGTTTAAGCGACGAATCATGCGCTCGGATTTACCGTTTTGAGGAGAGGTTTGAGGGCAAGCGAAGCGGAAAAGGAGGCCATGAGAATGAGCAAAAGATTTGAATTCATTATTGTCGAACTCTCCTCCTAAATCGCATTGAAATGTCTTTATTTTGTGGTTGAATTAGTTTGGATAAGTTGATGGAATTTGGTAAAGTTGGTGAAAGTTTCTGATTTGAATTTTAAGGGATAGGTCCATACATATTGGGTGAAATTATCGATGAGAACCATGTAGTATTTATAACCAGACTTGCTAATAATAGGAGAAGTCCAAAGATTACAATGAATGATATCAAATGGTGCAAATGTAATAGACATGGAATCATAAAATGGCAATCTCTTACTTTTCGATAATTGACATGAATGACAAATAGAACTAGACTTAGTTTTATTACATGGAATGAAAGAACGACTACTAAGAATATCTAAAACTTGAGCGCCGGGATGGCCAAGACGATTGTGCCAATGGTCAAAAGATGAAGTGGTGATGTAGGCGGATTGAGGTGTAGGTGGAGTGAGGGGGTAGAGGTCCCCCGAGTTGTCATGGCGCGAAAGAATCTTCCCATTCGTGCGATCCTTCACAGAAAAACCGCATGAGTCAAATTCAAGAGAAACATTATTGTCACGAGTGAATTGACGAACGGATAGTAAGTTTTTAATAATATGTGGTGCGTAAAGAATATTACGAAGAGCAAAGGACCTGTTAGGGGTATCATTGGTGGCACTTCCGGATCCTTTAATTGATAAAGCATTACCATTACCGACAAATATGGTACGTATAGAAGAAGGTGATAAAGGGGTTTGAATTTTACCTGCATCCGATGTCATGTGAGACGAAGCGCCCGAGTCCATGTACCACGAAGAGTCCGGAGGGTTGAGTTGCATTGCATGAAGCGCATGACCAAGATCAGTAGGGTCAAGAGCGTTATACTCGATGGGTTGTTGAGTGACGTCCTGCTGCTGGGCCGACGGTTGGGCCGAAGAAGAAGAGTCAGCGGACTCCACGCTCTCCATCCATGAATTCCACTTATCCAATCAACGGCTAAGATTGGTTATCGCAGTTCTCGCACAAAAAATCGGTTCTCAATGGAACCCTCCCCATATATGTAGAGGAGGGTTCCATTTTGAACAACTTTACAAGTGTTACAACGTAGATGCGAGACATCCTGGAGAGACTTTATTACTGTTTTATGATTATTTTAGTTCAGTTAGTATGCTCACTAAGCGAAAACTTACGTTTCAATGTTGTTGTTTCAAGCAGCTCAGGTTCCAGCAAGGAAAATGCCCCAGTTCCATAGTGATTGGATAGCTCCGGGTGTTTTAAAATGATAAGTTTTGACACCTAGTTTGGAACTTGTTAACATGTGTATATATAAAAACATGTATTTTGTAAACTCTGATGATTTTGTAATGCTAATCAGTAAGCAAAATGCTTTTAAGTAAAACTGAAAAAGTGGTATTACAACACAATTCAGACTTATTCTGATGATTTTGTAAACTCTGATGATTTTGTAATGCTAATCAGTAAGCAAAATGCTTTTAAGTAAAACTGAAAAAGTGGTATTACAACACAATTCAGACTTATTCGTACTACAAGTTTATCTTTTTAGGTGCTAGAAGCCTAGAAGTATGTTATTTGACTTATTTGTAATACAATTTTTTTCGTCGTATGGCTGCAAAACAATTCGGTTAAAACCAAAACCAAATTCATAAAAGCTTTTTGGTTGGTTTTCATAGTCAAATTTATCACCTCTTATTTCATCAAATCTCCACTTTCTTGGCTTCATTTCTTCTCATCACATAAAAATACAACACAATCATACCTTCATTAATCTCAGAACATAAATAGGATCCACAACACGAAAAATGTTCAATAACCATACAAACAAGATCAAAGTCGATGAGCTAACAGTTTCCGACTCGATCCAGCCATCCATTGCCATCGTCTTTGATGATTTACTCTTAGTGTTTAAAAACGAATCTTTCATCATCATCATCCACATATGCACCTTTATTGTTACTACTAAAAACAGATGAACTCAAATAGCAGCATCAACTGTACATCAAACCCGTCTCAAGTTTCTTGTCATCTAATAATATCCCAAATTGCTCTATATGATATCACAAAAACCAAGAAACAAAAATCTGAAAAAAAGGATTGAAAAAAAATACCATTCAGTGATCATTGTTGGCAGCAAGGCTCTCGTAGAACAGGATGTAGCCATGATCAGTGTTGCTTGCGTATTCTTGAGCTGACCCGAATGAGGTTTGAACAGCAGATTCGTCGATCATTTCTACATTTTCATCATCAAAGAACAGCCAGTGGTTGTGGCTTTTGACCAGACTTACATAATGGCCGTGGTTGGGCCCACTGCCGACATGAACCACCACTGCAAATAATGAGTACTCGCAATCGGCGTCTTCCATGGTGTTTGTCAGCTTCAGTTCAAGAGGAAAAACAACACGATATGATAACTTCTTGTACCTCCCGAGCTGTTCCATGTATTTGAAACGCTTCAAATGTATAACCAAAATATGTGGTGGTTTCTTGATCTTCATCCTTTTTTGTGCTTCCTGCAAACTGAGCGATGGAAGAAACAGAATTAGAGGTGGCAATTCAGACTCGTTAGTCATTAATGGATCAACCAGTCAAACTAAGTTATATTTTGTCTCTAGTGGGTCAAATAGATAAAGTGTGGATCAAAAGTCACCCATAGCATTCGCAATGTATAAGAATTGTTTTACTTCTAAATCAGATTATAGTTGTAACAATATATATAATCTTTAGAGCATATTTACAACATTAGAAATTTCCTAAATTCAAGAAAAGAAATGACTAAAAACACAATACACAGATTCCCATCAACATTTTTAGGATTCATTATTCTAAGTTGTTTCAAGATATATCAAGAACTCAACATACCTGAATTTCTCTAAACAAAGGGAAATGTTTTGAGGTTCATTTTTTTGAAGTGATTTCAAGATATATTTCAAAGGAAATATGGCCTGATTCCCCAAAGAAGGAAACATTTCTAACATTTCATTCTTGACGGTGCTTTCAAGATAATATGTCAACCCAATATGTAAAAAAGATACTGAAATTTGGAGAAAGTACCAACCTGCAGCATTTATCACAGAAAAACTTATCCTCAGCATTCAAGGTCTCAGTGGAGCTGAAGTTCTTTAAACAACTGGTAATCGAACTGTTCTGCTCTATATCAAGGCTTAAATCTAAAAATGTCTCATCCCTTGCAGTCACAGTCTCGCATCTTAAACATTTTGTTTCATTTGTAAGTATACCCTGGATTTTTATAGAACCATGAATCAGTGAACAAAAGCAACAACCAGCACAAGTCACCAAAATGATGTTTAGAAACAAAGATATAAGATTATTTAGACTACAGGTTTCTTGGAATCTTAATATGATGATAGAATCAAAATTTCATAGGGCTGAAAACAGTTATGTTCGGTTGGTTCTTGAATGGTCTCGTGCAGTAGGGTGTTCATTGGGTCGAACCCAAACCAAAAAAAGATCAAAACAGTAGATACAAAGTAACAGACAGAAATCAGGTTGATCAATACCAGTATGGTTCTGGTTTAGAACTTCTTCCATCCCAAACTGGACCATGGAAGTGTGAAACAGAATACAAACTTGGTGTTTTCTATATTCAAAAATAAAAATGTAGAAGAACGTTCCAAAATTTTAGAAATTTTTTTAAACCACAAAGACCCAGTTCTTGACCGCATTGAACAGAGAATTGAACCAAAAACCATTTTTTAAAGCTTTAATACTGAGATAAAGATAATATAGCCGGTTTACGTCTGATCAAGGTTCGATTTTGAGTTTTCTCGGTCCTGACCAGCGACCACTTTTTGCACCCCCAAAGTGAAGAAACCAGAGTCTACTGTAAACCTTCATGGTTTACTGAAACGACAGACAGTTTGGGATGTGGTTGTAGACCCAACATAATACATCAACATGCAAACTTCCGACATAATTTTGACTCATTGGAAGTCAAATTTGGAATAATGCCATTAAACAACTGCATGTGTGTTTGACTATGTTCTATATTTTTTTAGTTCAAGTTTGTTTAGTTGCGTCTTTTGCTTTTTCAATATGATATTTCTTTTTTCTAAAAATAAACTGCATAAAATATTGTATATTATATACAATTATCAGTTTTCAGACTAACCTGAAAGTTTTTGTGAACCCAGGTGACCAAGGGCTCCTTCCGTACACCACCATTGGCGTGAGCAACATGTATCCCATTTGGAATTTTTTCAGGAGGTGATAAATGTTCTTTCAGACCTTTTACTGAATTGGCTTCTTTCTCTAGTATGTCAACTAGTTCGTTTAACAAGAAATTCAAAAACTCATGTGCATCCTACACAAAATTCATAACATCAATTATGCTAAAATATTTTGCTTTTGCAGAAACAAAATGGGTTGCAAATATCCAATGTGAAAGCTATATCATATACCTGATGCATGTAACCACGGAAAAGCTCGTTTTCCTTCTTCACTCTTTGTACAAAGCGTTTTGGAGCAATAACACCTGTTTTCTTCTTTTGTGTACTAATCTAATAAAATTACCACAACTCACATTAGCTACATTCTTAGTAATTAGGTGCTAAAAATTTCTCACAATCTCACCGCAGTTTTAACTTAAGTTGGTGGTTATTGAGCAAAAATGATATGTAAGCCTTTTGACCATTACAGTTTCAATGTACATTCCAAATTCTCCAAAGTCTAAACTGCCTTTTATGAAAATACGAGTCTAACATTTCTTTTTGTCTTAAACGAGATTTTGGTCTCAAAGCTCTTTTAACATGTAGTAAAAAAAAAGGAACAACACACACACAAATGCGATCCTACTTAAATTACAAAGCTTTATCACTTAGAAAAAGAAAAAATGTGATGGTCTCTAACTATGATACCTATGTGTATAAATTTTACATGATATGTCTTGAAGTATACCATCAAGGTATAAGTTAGAAATGTTAGATTAAAACTTAAAAGCTATAGTATAAGATTTGGATGCAAAAAAAATATCATTTAATAGCAGAGATACTGAAAACCAAACTTAGTATTTTATAATAGAATTTCTTATTTGTAAACATTATATACTTTAAAACTACAATATGCAATTCATCCCTGACCATTTCAGCTCTATTCACTAAAAGGAAGAAGAATTAGTCAAAAAAGGAATAAGAAAGCGACATATCAACATATGTGAGGGCCATGATAAGAAAAGTATATAAAACCCATTTATGCAGACTATGCTATCTAACTAAAAACAAGCTAATGTGACCACTAAACATATAGTCAAGTAACGCGTACCTGCATAAACAGTTCTGCCAAACATGTAAGGAGATTTTCTTCTGCATCCCCTGGATTTTTAACATTTGCATAGTATTCAAGAAGTTGTTCACGAAATGGAACACAAAAATACAAGGCCTGAAGCATAAGAAGAATTCATATGTGAGCATCAGTTACATACTTAGGTCAAAACTGCAAAAGGCCAAAAAACCTACTTCAGAAGAGAAATAAACAGAACTGAAAACGAGATAATTAACACGAACCAATATCTTTAAACAGTAATAAACCAAATTGCAATTAAGTAACTACATTTTTGAACAATAGTAGTTGCAAACTTCAATTTATTACCAAAAAACATGAATGCTTATGCATTTGCTAAACCATAACTTTATTTACATGTCCAAAGCAAAAAATGGAAGTATGCAGTGGAACAGAGAGACTAAGAGACCAGAACGGATAGTTTTTTTTCTTCTTATATTCACAAATAAAAAGTCAAAGGAGATCCAACATCTACGAGGATGCCAAGCAGTAAATCAGTCAAAGCATTTTTTTGGTTACATTTTCACACATTAAATAAAGAAATCAACAGTCAGACAGTTATCTCAATGTTAGAACTGAGGTTTACAAAATTAGCAAGTGTTAGAAACAGACACTTCTATTCCTTCAATATATCTTTCAATATATAATTCGGGAATTTGACACGATGTTCTAAGTACTATTTGTGAAGAAACATATCCACCAAAGAAGTGAAGAAACATTTGAGAAACAATATCCTTTTCAAGAAACTATACATAACTAAACAAAAACTAACTGTGTTCCAGAGTTACATGTGAAAAGAAAATGGAAGGATAGAAAATTAGCGGGAGAAGAGAAAAGAAGAGCAAGGAAAATATTTTTGTCATTGCCCATTCCCGAGTTTGAAAGAAAATTAGAGGAGAAGTGAAATTTGAAGTGTTTTTTTGTTTCCTTCCAAAATCTTCCCTACTTTGGGAGGAAAATCTGGAAAGAAAATAAGAAAAAAATTTCCTTCCAATTTTTTTCTTTTCTTCCCTAGAAGACCTGAGAACACAACTGAAATTCATTTTCCTTCCTAAATCTTTTCTTTTCTATCCTAATTTTAACTCGGGAACACAGTGTAAATCTGCCCCTTAAACTAACATATCCACCAAGAAATTAAACTGAATTATTAAAGAAAATGACCAGAAATGAAGTCCAAACATACATTCCTAATGTTAACTTAATTGCAAGAACATACTCTACAGATAAACTCCAAATTATCACAAGTAGTATCGCGTCAATCTTCACATAACAATTAGAGTAAATTAACCAATGAGATCGTATTCAATAAACAAAACCTCAAAATCAAAATGAAAAACGAGAGTAGATCAAATGAAACCTGCAGGACGCTGTTACAATAGCAAGTGTTGCCGAAGTTTTCTAGTCCAAAATACCGTTCGCCTTCAGGAAATTGGTCTCCTAGAGCTTTCTCGAGCTTAGACCCCGCTGCCCCCATGAGACCATCAACCAAATACCAGAATTCCTCTATTTCTTTCCCTCTGTATCTATCTTAACCCTTCAACCGAATCCAGAATAAAAAAAACTATAAGAATTCACACAAATTAAAAACCGTTGTGTTGATTCAACAGCGATTGATTAGGGTTCTTGAGAAGATTTAGCAATATGTGTTCATGTATCTGGAGAAAAACAGAAGATTCGATGTAGAATCCATTAGGGTGAATATATATATGGAAACGGATATTTCAAAGAGAGGCGTGAGGAAACAGTTTGATCTCGTTTTTTATTTTTTATATTTATTTTTATCAAGCAGTTCTGTATTCTGCTTCTCTAACCCTTCGAGAATGTGAATTTTTAAAATCCGACCCCTGAAGAAAAGTAAATATAAAATTGGTCCACATGTTTTAAAAGTTGATATATAATTTGTAGTTTTGAAATTTTGTTAATTTTAACCGAAGTCTGTTAAGTTTATATCAACAAGGTTTTGGTGCCCGCGCGTTGCGACGTGCGAGGTTTTAACGAATACATTTTATAATATATTATAAAAACCAACACCTTTTTTACTCGCGCACTGCGTCGTTGAAGGAGAATCCCGAGTTAAGCATAAACGTTATTATATATTATGAAGTTGATACTTTATGTCCTCCTTCCTCACATAAACAATCATCATTCACGCAAAAAGTGTGGGTTACCCGCAAGATTCAACATGAATAATAAATTGACAAATTTTAGAAGTATGATTGTCTACCATTTATAATATATATGACAAGTTCAAGAAGTATACATGAAGATTATATTGATAGTAACATAATTGATGCCCATTTATTTATAACATAGCATGTCAAATTATAGGAATAAGTAAAATACATTTGACCAAAAACACATCTAAGATTTTAACTTTATTGCAGTTAGCAACCAAGAACCCTAGCTAAATTATCCGCGAGATTGATTTGATTATGTTGTTTGTATATATAAGGTGGAAGATCTGTTCCTATATCTCTGTATCAAACATGTATACTTACATAAACAATCTTTAAAATACACATCTATTGAAAAACCAAACTTAAAAACCCCAAGAAATCTGAAACTTACCACAGACACGGACTACCGTTGTAAAAATATGCAAAATCGAGCCTCATCCACTACTAATCGTCACACAAATCAACTGTGTCATACAACATTAGAAGGTAGTGGTGGACATAAGATTATTTTCAGATGTTAACTTTAACTATATTAGACTTTGAGGTAGACTTTGTTGATAAATTATTTTCAGATGTTAACTTTAACTATATTAGACTTTGAGGTAGACTTTGTTAGTTAGGTTTTCAAATATTAAGTTTAATGAATTAGACTTTGAGATAGAACTTTTTTATAAAAAAAATAATCCTTATGAGAAAACTATATTTACCATAGATGAAAAAGTACTTAGACATTAGAAGGTAGTGATGGACATAAGATTATTTTCAGATGTTAATTTTAACCATATTAGACTTTGAGGTAGACTTTGTTGATTAATTATTTTTAGATGTTATCTTTAACTATATTAGACTTTGAGGTAGACTTTGTTAGTTAGTTTTTTCAATATTAAGTTTAATAAATTAGACTTTGAGATAAAACTTTTTTATAATAAAATAATCCTTATAAGAAAACTACATTTACCATAGATGAAAAAGTCCTTAGTTTAGATAAATAATATTCTAAGAGTAAAAAAAACGCTATTGATAAATAGTGCTTAGGAATAGTAACATTTATTTAATAAATGTTAGTAGTTTTAATTTTAACGACTAGTTCTGTCTTTCTAATTTGTTTTTTTTATCACTCTTTTCTTGAACACCTCGTCATTGTTATCAACTTATTATTACTATTACCGTTATTATTGTTAATGGTTAAAAAACATGGCAACTATTATAAAATTAATTTTTATATTGGTCTTAACTCTCTAGTCAACATGCCTCTTATGTTTTGGGCGACTCACTGATGGCTCAAACCCCTTGGAAGAATACTTTTTTCGCCTCTACCCAAGCTATGCAGGAAAGGCCAGCTATCACAGCTACGAACTGAATATGTAATAGAGTAGATTCAAATATGAAACATAAAAACGTCAAATTTGATATTAAAACATTCTTTCATTTAAGACTTTTAAGTTGGAATGAAAAAGAAAACAACAAAATAACATGTCATTCATTTGTATGTATGAAAAAAAGTTAACCAAACGCAACTTAGTAAGGAAAATATGACTTTCTATGTCTTATAACGATTGAAATATGAAAAATGACTTGATAATCTATAATACTATATAAACCATTTAACATTCTGTCTTCTCTTAATTTTAAGAGTTCTTAAAATTCAATCAAGACAAGATCTTGACAATTCATTCTATCTAAATTAATCTTATCTACTTAATCTTAACCATTTCATTTTCTCTCCTAATTTACTTTAAATTCACACTAACACACACACACTCTCTCTCTCTCACACACATAAACATATCTCCTCACATCAATATAATTTTTAAAACTTTATTAACTTCTTTCTCTTTATTTCATTAATATAAATCTTTTTTCTTATTTTAATGTCTTTTAGAAATTATTTTTTAATCAATAAAATAGTTAGATGCGAATAAAATAAAATTTGAAAAAAACGCACATGTTGATGTAGAAAACTTTTTCATGACATTGAATCGAGCGAATAACATATCATTACATTGTTAAAAGCGACATGTTGTGAAACAAAAACTATATAAATAGGCCATGAAAAGGACAAAAAAGAGACCGATTTCTAAATATGTAGGATGAATATCGTACGGGTATTATTCCTTACACTCTAATCTACTAATATCCTATTATAACATAGTCATTTAAATTCAAGTTAAATATAGTAGAAACTTGAAAAAGTTAGAATACTCATTAATTATAAATTACGCATATTGTACAGTTGAAGATTATATTTATCTTTTATTTATTTCACTAATTCACGATGTTCAATTATACCGTTTCGAGGTCTTGCCTTTTTCTCTCCATCTATGTATTTCTGATTTTCGAAAATTTAAAATTTTCATTTAACTATATATACATCCTTATTTTATTTTCTTTAATTCGTATAAGCTAGGCTATGTTTTTTAAAGGGCAAATACATGTAACTTTTTATAATTTTCCACTTGAGGTATCTATCTACATTCTTTTCCCCCTTAATTTAGGGCATTAAACTCTTTTTCAGTTTCTTAAAAAGATAATTTTTGATTTATAGAAAAGGTAACTAACTAGTTAAGTTACCTCCTTCTCAAACATAATTAAGCCCATAAACAAAATCCAACACAAAATGGAATGGAACAAGTAACCATCGACGTGTAATTGGAAACCAAACCATCACAAAAATTAGTCCAAAAGAAAATCAGGCCATAAACATGATAATGGAACAACAACCAGATATGTAACCATCATCGTTAAAACTGTTAATTTGAGTCAGGTTTGTATTAACGTGCTCATGTTGTGTGTGATCGTGTCAACCCATTTATTTTCTTATCAGGTTTGGATCGTGTTTCATGTTAACCTATTTCGCCAATATTTTCGTATATGATTTTATTTTCTAATTTTCTAATTTCCTCTTTACTGCGATATGAATTTCAAATATGATTTTCATTTAGACTTTAACTTGAATATTCCATATTCATTTCGATTGTATTTTGAACCTTAGATACCGAGTTTGTTTCAAGTAAATTCAAATTTTGACTTTATTTTGTATTCAACTTATATAAACGAATATACTAAACAATATAATAAACTATGCTTCTAACAAGTGACAATAAATATTGTTATTAAACAGCCGATAAGATTAAAATAATACATCATTAGATACAGTTACGAAACAAATCTAAAATATTAAAGCATTTCATACTTAAGATGTCACTCCCTCATTTGAATTCACAATCTCGTTTCGTTTTCAATTATTAATGTTTTTTTGTAATTGTATAGTTTTACCCCCTTATACGGATCACTTTGGGATTGTCTGGTTGATCTAACTCGGCCGTTTATTTTTCGTGTCAATTTCATGTCGGCCTACTTTTGACCTATTTCAGGTTTGTCTCGAGTTCAAGTCATGTTTCGTATCAGGTCAAGAATTGCCGGCCTTAACTATATGACTGGACACCAAAACCATTAGAAGAAAGTTTGAGCATAAATAAGACAAATCTATAAAATCCAAATAACCTGCTCCAACCATAGGCAAAACCAAATACACATCCCCATATGAAATGGAACAAAAACAAGCTAGTAATTGTATTCGTTACGCCACAGATCGAACAAAGCAAAACACACCTATAGCGAATGGGCGGTTAGACAGAAAACCGGAACTCATAAATTGAACAGGTACATTAATCACGTTGTTTGTGTTCATCACGCATATATAAATAGATCCGAAGCGAGAGTCAAGAGTGGATTTGTATTCAATAGAAACCAAACGCCATGGACGATCGGTTACTCTCGGAGGGGTTTAAGACATGGGTGCGCGAACCCCAAATAGAATTTTGGATTAGTAAAGCAGGAAACTAAAAGAATACATGTTATCTTAATATCGGATCACGTTCTCCTAACAGTTCGTACCCTTGTTAAAAAAATTGATATCTAATAAACATAGGTAGGGCAAGAATATGTACAAACAAAAACCACAAGTTCCTCTCTATTACTCGCGCTGTTAACAAAGACATTTATCCGATGCTCGTATTTTATTCTTTAGAAGACAAGAACAAGCATAAATTAAGAAATAGATTTACACCACAGGCGATGGAAAGGATATACATGGAGTGTGTTTGTTGTTTGTGTGTTTGTGTGTGTGTGAGAGAGAGAGAGAGAGAGTCGGAGAGAGAGAGAGAGAGAGATCACCCAACAAGAGAAGCTGATGCCATATTAGCTTTTCTGACCCCTCAAGGTAAAACCATCATTTTTTATAATCATTTGATTGGATGATACTGATCAGACACTCGTCGTGGAGGCAGCTTTCGCAGGATAAAGAGCACAAGGGCAGACGGTAAAATCTCCACAATCTATGTAAAGAAAACAGCTTTTAGTGCACGGAATCACATTAAAATTTAAAATAAAGAAAAAAAATTCTATTCCTGTAACCAAATGTGGGAATTTTGGCAGGATATCATTATCTTTGGGTATGGGAAGTGTTCATGAACTTACCATGTAGTAGGCAAAATCAAGTATAGGGTGATTCAAGACATGGATATCAGCATTCTTGTCAAAAGCAGCAATTGCAACCTATTAAAAAAACCAATCCATATAATTTACAGAATTTGGGCTCGATAATGTAGACGGTGCATGGTTGAACTTACCATCACACATCTGATTAAAAAACAAGTGCAGCAAATTCCTGTCACGAATCCCACCTGCCAAAAATTCACATATATAAAGGTTCATTTTTAGTTTTCAAGATAGACAATAGAAAAATGAGAAAACCATCCTAAATTTAGTTCATCTCGTCTCAATTACTACATTAATGAGGAGTAATTAGAGATGTAACCTCGTGCAGCTTCTTCTGACGGCCTCTAGATTCAATTGGGAAGCGTCTAAGCATGACAAACAACCTATGACCCAAGAAACAAGAACTGTGAATCCCCAAAAGTAAGGAAATAATGTAACATCAACGAAAGAGAGCTCATATCTTTTGTACTATTTATTATTTTGTGACGATAATCAATTACCTCCCACCATATACAATGAACCCTACAGCAGCACCCAGCGAGATAACTGCAGACACACAAAAGTGCACATAAAAATCTTGATGATTGCAGGAAAAAAGAAGGAAGAAAGCAACTATATTGATATTCTGATCTCGAGTGTTCTTACCTGAAAAGAATAGTTCAGCAAGTTCCACAGCAGTGGCAGTTTTGCTGAATTTCATATAGATCCAGATGCAAATCTAAAAGTCATCATGTGAGAGTTAAAATGCATGACAGCATATACGAAGGCTTACATTCCCCTTTTACCAAGGATAAAATAATAGCATTACCACCATCCCAAGAAAATGGAACACTCCATAACCCATTGAAAGTGAGTTATTAGCTCATAAGAATCAGTACAGGTTATTAATAATGCTGATTGTGATGCACAAGGTTTCTTAGTTTTTGGTATTTAACACATTTATAATTAGTAAGAAGACCCTTTGTGTCAAGCCCGGCATTGCATCTATTGGGAAGGAGAAATTAGAACATAAGGAATCGGTCACAGACGAACATCAGACTACCTGAAGGAAGTATACAATCCCATTTATTATGAAGTATGCAGGTCTGAGTTTTTCAGTTGGAAGACTTCTCGCCTGAAATTCCAAAAACAGAAGTTCATTAGTCATTACACCAACCATAATAAGAGATGTTTGCTAATACTATAAGTACATGCGGACATCAACTTTTAGTGTAAACTAGTCATTGGTGTTTTATGAAAACCATAAAGACGTATATGGAATACCTGATGGTATATCTCTGCCCAGAATAAAACAAGTAATGTGTACGTTGAGAAAAACAAAAGACCAGGAAGATCCAACAGTATCATGTCTAGCACCTGTAGGTATCATGATGGTGAAGAAAAGCAGCTAAGTTGAGATTAATATTACCACAATATTCCTAATTACTTTACGTACCTATGTCTAAAAGCTTATTTACATTAAAAAGGGCAGAATAGGTACTTACTTTTGGTTTTATGTGAAAAACCCTCCAGTAAAATCCAAATTGAATAGCTCTTACTGTGAAAAAGCATAAAATTTTAGATCATCAGACAGACTGGTGAACCGTGAAATACTCAGAAATTTAGAAAATGAGTAGCAACCTTACATCCATTGACCACGAAGTTCATCAAGTGGAAGACCTTTTGTGTTGTCCAACCATATTCTGGTACTCTCATTTGAATACGAACAAGTTGCACCTGCAAATTCAGTGATAATCACCAGCTTATGATGCATAAAATTGTTATCTATAGGTTTATGTACATGTATATTTTAACAAGATTGAAGTAAACATGTACAATTATTAAGCACTACCAAGTCTCTACTTATAGGTTTATGTACATGTACATTTTAACAACATTGAATTAAACATGGATAATCATTAAGAACCAAGTCTCTACAAATCTGTGTTATTTACCATGATCCTCTCTACAGCAATACGCAACTTTAGTTCCATTCTTAACCAACCAAAACTAATTTGAGATAAAATGTTCCTAGTATTAATAGTTCTGACCTAATCGAAGAGATCTAGTTCGTCAATGGTCTGCACCATGCTTGCTATGGTTTTCAGTTGGTGTGAAGCTTTTTGTGCGGATAGACTCAAATCTAGAAGACCATTTATTTAAAATCAGAACTGGGAGAGGCTCAGCATAGGCATAGTTATGAATTATAAAGTTGCTAAGGGGTTTGGACTCCAATAATACTTTTATGATCTGAATATCCGATGTGGGATACTACCACCTCTTATTTTCTAAGGCTCTGTTTGGTATGCAGTAGTCAGAATCCTTTTGGGTGTGGGCTTGATATTAGGCCATATTGGAAATGAGTATATCATTAGTCAGAAACTACTTTGGATTTGTCCATTGAGTTTGGTTATTATTCCAAAAACTTACATCCCAATCAAATGATTACCAAACCAGTAGCCAACTTATTTGAGTTGCATTGTGTGAACCAAAGAACAAAATACGACCATATAGCATTTCTCAGGCAATAAGAAACAAAAAGGTCAACAAGGACAAAATCATAAGTTGCCAAAAGCTATCAAGATCAACGATAAGACACACTATAGCAGCTATAGATCATCAAGGTAGAGCCGTTTTCTAGACCACCCAGCTTCCATTGCTTTGCTGCTTAATTGAATTACTGAAACGGATGTTTCTTGTTTTTTACGGGTATGAGAATGCAATAAAGATTGAATAGAAATTTGAGAAAAACACTGGTCTCATTTTACTTAAGTTTATCATTACATAAACCAAGGAAAGGTGAGGAAGACAACTAGACTAGGAAACAACGAGGGATGCAAGACACTAGATATGCAGAATTGACCCCATAGAGGATTCCCGTCAAGAACGACTGGGTAACTCTCAGTTAGGACATATGGTTTGGTCCCTAAAGACGATTCTAATAATGTTTAATCATATTTTATTGGTTTTATTGGTTTTCCTTTTCCATGTTCTATGTAATGCAACTCTATAAAGATACTTATTTTTTTTAGTTCATTGCATTATTATAAATTTTGTCTTTACAATAATTTTGTGTTGGTTAATTCATAACACTTCCTTTCTTGGGAGTCAAAAGTATTATGTTCCATATAATATATAATTAAACATTAAGACAATGGAATAAAGATGTGGGATGGAGCCATCCACAAAATAATGCGTATCTCTGACATCAAGGATTGTACTAAACTGGGATCAACTTGACCGCAAGTCAGTTCCTGGACATGGCCCACGCCCATGGCTTGCCTGAGACTAGACTCTGTATGCCTATATCAAAGAGCACACCCCCAAGCAAGGAGCCAATGATGACAACAAGGGAGATAATCATCAAGTAAGATAAGAAAAAATGGGCAAGAATGGAAATGGGTATAACAGCAAGAATGGTGATGAAACCAAGCATCCTGTCCTTGGGATTGGCTGATCCCCATTCCCATTATCTCGATCCAAACACACCTTAGTCTGCAATTCCTATTCCCCATTGCCATTAAGTCAAGCCAAACGCCCCCCTAAGTAGTAAACTGAAAACAATGTCAGGTTAATTGTAGGAAAGCCAACTTTCCTTGTTTGTAGAAAGGAAGGAATGATTTCATACGCTTCGCCCCTGTGATGTATATACTGCAATAGTAAAGAACCTATACCATATGTCAAGTAACAAAACACTCCATGATTTACAGTGAACGCAAATTCATTTCGTCAAAAGGCTGTTTCCATTACCGACAATCAACAAATTAACAAACAGCACTAAGCATCAAGTTACTCCTAATTCAGATGGCAGAAGCATTGATTCGCCACAAACAAGCTAGCCAAACAGCCGCAAATCATAGCACACACTGCCTCCAATAGCAGAAGAAATTCAATTTAACATGTACGACCCGAAACTCACACTTCCTAAATGTTAATTTCATTTTGAAACTTGAGATACATAATTGAATCCTTTTGCATTCCTAGTCTTGTTCTGAATCGAAATATCCCATAATTACATATCACATCACCAAAACGAAGCCCTAATTTCAAAAGCAAAGAGTATAAACTATAAACCATATTCATCGAATTCGCAATTCATTCCAACTCGAGATCTAACTTAAAAGAAACATACCAGAGCAATTAGAGAAACAAGAGCATAGGCAGCACAGAGAGCGTAGAAGACGCCTTCCTGCCATTTCTGAGACTGGTCTACCCCATTCCACAATTGATTTAACAAGGTTATACCTCCAGTAAAGCTTTGTGCATCTGCTATGAAATTAAACCATAGGAAAGCCTTGCTACTGGACGCCATTAACGATTAGAATTGAATCTGGATCAAGGAGGAAGAGGAGAAGAGATTAACAGCGATGAGAAAGGCGGAAGAAGGGGACAGTCGTGGAGGATTGGGGAGGACACGTATGTAGATTCATTGTCTCAGATGTCACACGTGTCAATCCGGTTATAACCAGTTCAGATCAATCAAAAATAATATTAAAATATTGCCTATAACAGACAAAACTAAAAAACAACACTATCGTAACGAGAATAACTTTTTAGCTTCGTTGTATTGTAGATTCGCGGTAAGTGTTTTCTTAGATTTATGATTATGAGTTTAATTAATTCTGTAAACATGTGTAGATATTTTATTTTTTTTCCTTTCAATAGATTTAAAACTATATTAGTATGTACGTGTGTTCAGCTGTTAAAAAAACTTTATTTTTTTAAACCGGAATCTATATTTAATATAATATAACCTACAATCATATGTTAGTAAGTTATCTTGAAATTTTAAAATATTAATTTCAGTTTATTATTATTATTATTATTATTATTATTATTATTAATCTTCCTTAAAGTTCTTCATTCCAACTTTTGAGTACCAATCATTCTAAGAGGAACATGAACAAATTTGAGTATCATTCTAACTTTTTATGGATCCATTCTATTTTCTCCAAATTTGCGATGTGGTCTGTGCAAGTTATTCATTGTGTTTATTGAAACCCATATCTCATAATTGATTAATACGAAATGAGGATTGTTCAAAACCAAAGCTGGGAAGATGAACCATATCGCAATCCCTAACGAAGTGAGATGAATCACGGAGCCAAAATTGATTCATACAAAACCGTTTGTTGACTATCGTTCGAACAAACAATTGGAAGCTGAACAAGAGTTTGAAAGACACCCAGATCCGATCCTCAATGATAATGATAATAATAGTAGTAGTAGTAATAATAGTAGTAATAATAATAATAATTATTATTATTATTATAATAACGGTAAAAAATAGAATAAAACAACAAAAATAAATAATCAAAAGTGACCTAATAATCTATGATTGTAGGTCAAACTTAAAAATATTAAATTAAATCTTAACTTCAGAAGCTTTAATGTATCAATGTCTGTAACATCCTCCTTACCGGCCTAGAATTATGAGGTAATTAATTAATTAATCTGGAAATTTAATTGTTATGTGGATTAATTGTTTGTTGGAATTGTGTTATTTGTTGTATATATATATTAACTTATATATATTTATCTATTAGATTTTATTTGTATGTATGTGATGATGGTGGGTGGTACGTTGGGGGGGTGGTTGGTCAAACCACCCCATGCTTTTGTTACTTGTTATAGTAAACAAAGTAGAAAGTGAGAGTGTGTGTGTTTTGTATGCTACGGCCGAGAGCAAGAAGAAGAAGAAGAAGATCGAAATTCCATTATTTCAATTTGTTAAATCTTGAAGTGTTTAACATCAAGAGGTTAGAAATTCAGAATCCTTTATGTTGTTTGATGTTGATTTTCGGTTTTGTATATATATATATATATATATATATATATATATATATATATATGAAATCCGATTGAATGTTTATATGATTTGATGATCATAGGACGTATGCATGCTAGATTTCTTGATTAATATGTGTTGTGTACATGTTTAGAATGATTTATGGAAACTTGTATAAACTTGTATGCATGAAATCAGTTTAGAAAATGAAGTTAAAATAGAAAATGTGTTAGTTATGAAGGACTCGGAATTCATAAGTATGAATGAGTCGGATTCCGTCTCTTGCTCGGATTCCGACTAGAATTGCTCAGATGATATTAATTCGTGTAATACTCGGATTCTGACTCTGTTTGATGTGCCTTCACTTTTAAACGGATTGTGAAGTTTACCCGGATTCCGCCTGTTTACCCGGATTCCGCCTTGTACTCGGACTTTGATCAAATACTCGGATTGTGACCATTTACTCGGATTCCGCCTATTCACTAGGATTTGACTTTACTCAGAATTCAATTGGTTGTGTTGGACATGACCATTGATCGGATTTGATGATTTGAATATGAGCATGATTTTATACCTCAAGTATTTGCCTTGGCTTACGAAAGGAATGTTCGAATTACCTAAGCTAAAGGAGTTGAATGAATTCACAAGATTACAGTAAGTAAAGAGTAATAGTGAATTACAGTATAATGTTTGAATGTACATTAGTTGATCTGTACTTGTAGATTATTGGTACATGTGATATGTGGATATATGTACTTGTTGAATTATGTACATGTTAAGTATTGTGCTTATTGTGTGTTGATTAAGCAAATACTGATTATTAGTTGTTTGTTCAGGTGAAGACAAAACTCAGTAGATAAGTAGAGACTGAGTTACCTGAACTTTTGAAGATATCGGTGAGTGGATATATATCTTGGATGTATAAGATATATCACCTGATTGTTTGCTCTTATTCTGTATATACATGATGTGGTTGTGAGATCAGCTTGGCGGTTGTTATTCAGCTGGGCCTATGTTTAGAGATATACAGTATTAGTATTTGTCTTGATAAGCATTTGTTGTAATCAAGAAGTGTTATTATTGTTGTCTGTGGTAACTAGGCTATCGGTAAACCTTTGCTTTGGCCGGCATTTGGTTGAAGGTCCGCAAGACCGCCGGTTCTCTTGTTGTTTGAGCAATGTTGGTTTGGGCTTGATGCCTTGTATGTTTTTGATATATGTTCTCTCACTTAGCTTTGTGTTAATCCCCCACTGTTGAACTCTTTTACAGGATATTCCTGGTAGGTTGAAGATAGAGGTGAAACTGGAATTATGGACTGATCTAACTCTGATATCTATTTTGTAATTGTAAAGAGTCTGATTTTGTAGTAACACTGTTGTAGTTTTGTAAAGTTAATCAGAAAAATTGTATTTACCATATAATATATATGTAATTATGTTATTAGCTTCCGCGCGTACTATAAAGTTGTGTTTTAGAAAATACGGTGTTACAATGTCAATAAGGTTTAGTTAATTACACAAAATATAAAAATTATGATACTCCATTATATTTTAGTGCATTTAACATCCCGTATTATATTAGCAACTTAGCAAGAAGCTAGGCACAAAGAACTTTGTCAACGTTATCAAGGTTTTCATTTGGACTTCTGACACAAAAAAGTAACACATACACATATGACGAACTTAAGTCAGGTGTTAAATCAAAATCATATAAATAATTAATGTCTAGATTCTGCTGGTTTTGAGATGATATAGCGTTACATTGTTACATACTCTAGCAAATCTAAAATATAAACCTAACAACCGAATTTTTTTTAAATAATGCATTTTCTATAAAAAAATTATTAAACATAATGCAAGTCTCTCAACATTTTTAAAATTAGTTATAGGGATTTAAGATCCCGAATTTGATGAAGAATTAGGGATTTGGGATCCCAAATTTGACCAAATACAACCACCAAATGTGTAACACCCACTTTCCCGACCTAGATTAATTAAGTTAATTAATCAAACTTAAGTTGAAATTTAAGTTTATTATGTGGTTTAATTCTTTTGTGATTTAATTATTTAATTTGTGAATTAAATGATTATATGTTAATTAATTAAATAATGGTTAGTGGGGCGGTGGGTTTTGAGGTGGCCGAGAATGGGGGTGATTAGTCACCACCCTATTTCCCCTAGATTGCCACTAACCTCTTTGTTATGTGGGTTAACCGATTAAAGAGAGGGATAGTCATTACCACTCTTATTTGCATGCAAACTTCAAACTTAGTGTGTGTGTGTTCTTCTTTGCTCTCGGTTGAAGTTAGAAAGAAGAAGGAAAGCCGATTTTGATCTTCTAATCTTGATTGATATCTCTAGTGTTCAAAGCATCACAAGGTTAGACTATTTGATTCTTGTTGCTAATTGTTATTTGATTTCGGTTTTGAGTTGCATGCCATGCTTGATCGATCGTGATAAACATATTATGCATGTAGGTGAATCCATGTTAGAATGATCCTGTTTATATGCCATTTCTATGTTTTAATAATTTTAGAACATGCATGTTACGAAAAGTATTAATCTGGATTGAAATGGAATTTTCGGATGAATGTATGAATGAGTCGGAATTAGGGGATTGAAGTAATCGGAATTTGACGAAATCCAAGTTCTTTGAGTTTAAATCGCATGGATCACACTGGAATATGATTTGCATTGAACATTTATACTTAGAATTTTCTTTACTGGATTTGAATCGCATGACTTGAATCGCATGAGATGTGGATCGCATTTGGTTACATTGAATCGCATTGGATAGTGAATTGAATACGTCCTTAACACTTTGGATCGCATTTGATTGGGTTGTAAAACTTGGAATCGCATTGAAATTGAATCGCACTGGATAACATATGAACTTGATTCGCATTGGATTGGATATGAATCGCATATGATTTGAATAGTATGAAACTTGAATCGTATTCGAATACATTGGAATCGCATGGTATTGGATTGAATTTAAATGCCCTTTGGATCGCATTCGATTTGGATTGCATTGGACTTGGAATCGCATGGGATTTGCATTAGCTTGAATCGCATTGGAACCTTATGGGAATCACATTGGATTCGGATCGCATTGGAATTGACTAAGTTAATGTTCGAATCGCATTGAAGTACCTAGTATCAATCGCATGCGATTCACAAGTAATCTGAATCAGTGTTAATCGCATGCGATTCACAAGGAATTGTATTTGATTGTTTATTTGTGAGAAATTGGATTTGGGATATACATGTATTATATATCTATTGATTTATATATAATGAATACATGGGAATATGTAAGTATATATGATACTTATTTTGGATCAGTATTATGAATTAAATACTGACTTGGGTTATTTTATTCTCAGGAATTGAGAAGACTCAGTGAAGTTAGTCACTTGAGTGTACCAGAGTTTTGAAGACTTTGGTGAGTGGGTTTATATCTTTTGATATACAGGATTTAATATCCTATTTGGAATGCTCTTGTTTGGATTGTATATACATGTTATTTAGAGATCAGCATGATGCTGGGCTTGTTGCTTGGGGTGTACCGTACCAGATCTTGAAGTGCATTTATTGTACACAAGAAGGCTGGTACTGTTATCACTGTTAGCAGGGCTATCGGTAAACCTTGGTTTTGGCCGACCTTGGTTGTAGGTGCTTGCAACACCGCCGGTTCTCTTGGGATTCATGAGCTATTTGGGTTTAGGCATGTTTGCCTTGTATTTGATTAGATATTAATTCCCTCACTTAGCTTTGTGCTAATCCCCCACTAGACTGTTTTGCAGATCATCTTGGTGAGTCTTGGAGTTTGGACTGGGAATATGGACAGACCTCACTCTGATGTCAAAGTTTTTATTAGGAGCCTGTTTTGGTTTAACACTGTAAAAGTTTTGATGTATAAAACAAGTTAATCTTTTGTATCTATTATGTAATTAAGTTAAGTATATGTATTTAGCTTCCGCATGCGATATAATTATATGTTATAAAAGTAGAGTGTTACAAATTGGTATCAGAGCCCTGGTTTGAGGATTTGCATGAATGATTTGTGCAATACTTGAACCTAGGCTCTGGTCAGTCCAGTATTCTCAGGGTGGGTAATTAGTAGAATAGCATTGAGGGTAGTTAATGTGTTTTAACTAACGGATTATATCTAACAATTGGTGAGATGCTATGTATAGCATAGATAATGGCTGATAACGTGAATCCGACAACTACCCCTACGTCCCCCAGAAGGAACAACAATCAATCCTCTACTGCAGTAAATGAACAGCATAACAGGGCAGGAACTTCTCACAATGGTGAATCTGAGCAACAGGAATATGTGTTGCAATTAGAAGATACTTTACAGTCTTTGAGAGATAGGGTACAAGAATTGGAGCAGCAGCAACTTCAGACACAGTCATCACAACCAACTCAGACAATCCAGATGCCTCGGGAGTCGGCAGTGTTTACTCAATCCATACCACCACCTGTTTACTCAGTTGCACCTTATAACACGGTGTCAACACCGTTTGGAACTTTACCATTTGTGTCTATGCCTCCTATGTCCCAACCTTACCAACCACAACATAATTTCTTTGTACCTTGGTACCCTAATCAGGGAGGTTTTAAATCCAAGGCTCAATTCAAAGATTTCATGGATTGCCAGCCGCCTGAATATTTTGGAAGTTCTAATCCTACCGATACTTTGAACTGGTTGCGGGAAACAGTTAAGGCATTAGATACCTGTAACTGTGAAGAATCGGATCGGGTCAAGTTTGCTACAAAAAGATTGAAGGGCCAAGCGGCAACTTGGTGGGATTCTCTAACAGCTCACTTATCTCGTGATGTTATCAACTCTATAACTTGGGAGCAATTCCAAGCTAAGTTTTGTGAGCAGTTTTGTAACACTTATGATTTGTCAAAGGTAAAACGGGAGTTCATGGATTTAACACAAGACGACAAGATGTCAGTAGATGAGTTGATCGTGAAATTCAATGAGAAGTTAAGGTTTGCCAAGCAGTGGGTTCCGGATGAGCCATCACAAATAGACCATTTTGTTCAAGCTCTATTACCTGAGTACCGGGGTAACACCCGGATGGCAACTTCATTGGTACAGGCTTTTACACTTGCTCGTGCTGCTGAGGGTGATGTGAAATCAAGAGAGAGGATGAACCGTGAGAAAGGATCGTCTCAGAAATTTGGGGAAATCAAAGTGGCAACAAGGGTAAAGGATAGGGGAACCAGAATCGGAATGATCAGAGGTCAAAGGGTTCGGGTTTGTATCAGAATAAGCCATGGTGTAAACCATGTAACTCCAGTCATACCGGTCCTTGTTCAGCTCAGACTAAACGGTGTCTACGATGTGGCGGGTTTGGTCACGAACCGTCTGCTTGTAGGTTCAAAACAAACGTCTGTTGGAACTGCCACGAGGAAGGTCATAGAGCTGGGGCTTGCACAAAGCAGAGGTCAAAGGGGACGGGGCAGGGGGTAGCAACTGTCGGGGGATCGTCTGCAGGTCAAAAGCGGAAAACAACACCTTCTGCGGAAGGTAGAGCTTTTAAGATGACGGTTACAGAAGCTGCAGAAAACAGTGATGTTATCACGGGTATGTTTATTGTGAACTCTATGCCTGCTCGTGTGTTATTTGATTCGGGTGCCAATAGATCTTTCATGTCTGTAACTTTGTGTGACAAACTGCAATTACCTGTTACTGTTATTGCTTCGCCTTTAGAAGTAGAGGTAGCTGATGGTAAGTTAGTGCCTGTAACTTCTTCTGTGAATGGGGTTTCAATAGATATTGATGGTACTAGTCTGCCTGTAGATTGTTTAATAATGCCTATTCCGGGGTTTGACTTAGTATTAGGCATGGATTGGTTAAGTCACCATAGGGCTAGTATCCAGTGCCACAAGAAACTGATTACTATTCCCTTGGCTGACGGGTCGCATGTCGTGGCTCGTGGGGATAGATCTTCTTCTTCTTTTCCAATCATCTCGTTTATGAAAGCTAGAAAATCTCTAGCTAAAGGGTGTGCGTCTTTTCTGGCCTACGCAATAGATGCAAAGAAAGAAAAGAAAGTGATTACCGATGTTCGGGTTGTGTCAGAGTATCCGGAAGTGTTTCCAGATGATTTACCGGGGTTGCCTCCTGTTCGGGATGTTGAATACAAGATAGATCTGATTCCTGGTACTTCGCCGATTGCGAAAGCTCCGTATCGTTTAGCTCCATCTGAGATCCGTGAAATGATGACACAGATTCAAGAATTACTTGATAAAGGGTTCATCCGACCGAGTTCTTCGCCGTGGGGTGCACCAGTTTTGTTTGTTAAGAAGAAGGATGGAACTTTTCGTATGTGTATTAACTACAGAGATCTTAACAAGAGAACTATCAAGAATAAATATCCTTTGCCGAGAATTGATGATCTGTTTGATCAGCTACAAGGGGCTTCTTATTTTTCGAAAATTGATCTTAGATCGGGTTATCATCAAGTCAGGGTAGCAGAGGAAGATATCCCAAAGACTGCTTTTCGTACTAGGTATGGTCATTACGAGTTCCTAGTAATGCCATTTGGTTTAACAAATGCTCCTGCCATATTTATGGATTTGATGAATCGTGTGTGTAGACCTTTCCTAGATAAATTCGTCATTGTGTTTATCGATGACATTTTGGTATATTCAAAGACTGAAGTTGAGCATGATCAGCACTTAAGACAGGTTTTGGAGATTCTGAAACAACACAAGTTATATGCCAAGCTTTCGAAGTGTGAATTTTGGTTACGTGAAGTTCAATTTTTGGGACATGTGATTTGTCAAGAAGGTATCAAAGTGGATCCGTCCAAGATTGAGGCAGTAATGAATTGGAGTGCACCGAAAACACCTACTGAGATAAAGAGTTTTCTGGGATTGGCAGGTTATTACCGCAGATTTATAAAAGACTTTTCTGTTGGAACCTAGAGGGGGGGGAAATAGGTTCTTTAACTTAGTTTACCAATTTTTACACTTATAAAATTTGTAAGTTGTGTTAAAAATATTTTTCTTGAAGTTTATAACACAACAAATATATATATACTTGAAATAAAGAGAATAAGGGTAGAGAGATATCACCAATTAGTAGACAAGAGATTTATAGTGGTTCATGCAAGTGTTAACAAACTTGCACTACATCCACTCCTTGGCCTCACCCACCAAGAGTTTGCTCCACTAGCTTCTCTCTTTGAAGGTAGAGATAAACCTTTTACACTTCTCTTTTTCACTTGCAAGAATTAACACTTCAAACTTGCAAGTAAGGTAAAGATAACCTTGCTTCACTCTAATTCTATAGGCTAGAGTTGATCCTTACTTCTCTCTAATTCTAAAGGCTAGAGATGATCCTTACTTCACTCTAATTTGAAAGGCTAGAGTTGATCCTTACACTATTACAAAATATATAGAAAGATGATGTAGTGTTTAAGCTTTGAAAGCTTTGCTCTTGCTTGATTCTTGATCTTGAATGATAGATGAATTATCAAAGAATATGAGCTCACAAGATATGAATATATGTTATGTGTTTTTGCTTGTGCAAGAGATCCTAAAAAATGAGGTTTGAGTTGGTTTAAATAAGGAAAAAGGTGAAAGTCCAAAAGCTGTCCAGTACCCTCACGGTCGATCCAAGGTCGACCGTGGCTAAAACCGTGAGGTACCTGAACTTTCTTGTTCTTTGCAATATAGACGTTGGACTTTATTTAAAACCACACTCAACTCATTTTTACCATAAAAATCAACTGAAAAGTATATGTTCAAAAGGTTGGTTGATCTCATACTCTTAAAGTTTGAATTTAAACACATATATGGAAGTTTGGAAACCAATACACAAAGCATGTTGGAATTTTACCCCTTTGGGAGATTCCTTTGCTAATTATGGTGGTGTATTGTTTCAAAGTAGGATTGTGTTTGTTATTTGCTTAAAATAGGAAGTCTTAGATTTAATCAACCAACACAATTGAGTTTTATAAAATCTTTGTCATTTTTATAAAGTTTTTATAAAAATAATTTTATAAAAACATAAACTAATTTAATTATTTTATTTGTAAGCTCATATAATTCGAACTCTTGTTTGTAGATATCTTCGTCATCGGCTTTGAAGATATCATCTTCACTTGTTAAGTACGAGTTCGGTTGACTTGAAGAAGAACAACATTTAAGAGTTGTGAGCTGAGCAGCGACGGTTGATTCACGGTCGACCGTGGTATCGACCGTGAATGTTGATTTATCTTGATTTCTTCTTTTCTTGTTGAATTGAAGTCTTCAATTATTTGTTCTTCACTTGATCATTAATTTTAGGTTTGTTGATCTTTAAAGAATGTAGCATATGAACATATGAATAAATTTGATAAGCAATAATATTACTTGTTCATATTTTTATCATCATCAAAATAAGGAGTGCATTTCTTAATGTGTGACCATGTATGCACTAACAATCTCCCCCTTTTTGATGATGACAAAATATGCAACATTTAATTAATATTGCTACACAAATGTATTCATGTTAACAATGTTGCACATCTACATTCTTCTCCCCCTTTTGTCGAATCAAAAAGGAACATTCTTCTCCCCTATTGATCTAGCACAAAAAGGAACATTCTTCTCCCCCTTTTGTGATGAAGCTCCCCCTTGATCAAAGATCCCCCTTGATTTATGATCCCTTTGCTCTAGCCCTTGACAAAAGATAGACAAAACAAAACACAAGTGCAAGATATACAAAAGTATATGCATAAACTCAAGTAGGAAGCATGAGAGATTTATGCATCATTATCTTGTATTTATACTAATGATAGGAAGGGAGGGTGTGAATATATATGAAATTTTCTTTTTGGTTGGTGACTCCCCCTTAAAATGTGCATATTATGTTAGGGACAACCAAAATACACAATCCTAATCTTAAGTTAAGTATCAAAAATTTCTTAGCTCTAGATTGTGGAGATTATCTCAATATTAGTCTATTCATTTCTAATTGATATTTATTCATATACATTATGTAGCAAATGGATGATTTAATCAAGTAAGTGACCAATGTGTGCACTAAATTGACAATTATTTTGATTTTATGTATGAAGCACATGATGTCATTTATGTATAATATCTTGATCTTCAAAGAATAATTCATTGTGTATGTAGATCAACATATTATGACACATTTGATATAGAATTGAACTTTTCAAGATTACAATCAACATTGATATGTATATTTCTTAAGTATTACATATTTTAAGTTAATTCTATACCTACGTATACACACAAAAATATACTCACATTATTATAACAACACAAAAGTTTTCTAATTTCAAGCAAGTCAAACAAAGATTTAGTAATTACATGTTTGGTTCATGATAACTTAAGTTTATCTTCTTTTGATAGATAAAATAGGCTTAAGTATAAGTTTACTTGTCTTTTATCTTGTATTCAAATTTGCTTTTTATTTATGTGTATTCAATATTCTACAAGATTAGGATGATTTGAGAAAAGTGTTCTCATGAGTACAAAGCATGCAATACCAATGCTCCAATCATTATTTATGCATGTATGCCACATAGTTTCATGTGTCAAGTGATAATCAAATTAAGTATGTGACACATGAGATTAGTCATTTAAGTATATAGGCATACTCAAGCATATATCAAGATGACAAATAATATGATTTCTTATGAGGCATAACTTGTCATCTATTTTAACTATCTTGATTACAAAGAGTAATTCATTAAGTACCATGACAAGATAGTAAGAGAGAACCACTTGCAACAATCAATATGTTAATTTTTATTTCTTCACCATGTAATCATTTTCATCACAAACTTATTACAAAGACTCTTTTGATAGTGATCTTTATGAAAAATCTATGTGTTAGGTAGCTTGACCACAATTCATTATATGATAATTATTCAACACTTGATGAGTATGAATGACATATCATAATGTTACATATGTTTAGTGATATTTCATGTAAGAATCACATATGTAATTTGATAACATTAAGAACAAGGATATGTCAAACATGAACCAAAGTATTATCATTTAGCATGTATTGTTATTTTGGTAACATATCTTGTTGATGTAAATAGGATATTATGAGCATCACATATAAGTTGCATACAAGCATTTTACCTTTTCAAACCAAGTAAGATATTGAATTTAGGCATAAGGTTTGTGTAAATTATTTTTATTTCTCCATGTATGTAATTACTTAATGAGCTCTTATAAAAGTAACACATGAAATGTTTGACTAAAATAGTTTTTCAAACACTCATGTCATAACTCAACGTTTAGTTTGTGATTACTTTGAATTGTGAAGTGTATAAGATATAAGCAAGTACTTATTTATTGAATGTAATCTTATCTTAACTTCATAATAATCATTTTATGACTTTGCAAGTTTAATTAGTTTATCACCTATACTAATAGTCTTGACTTTTTGAATTAAGTTCTTACAATTTGAGCCCAAGACAAGATATTCAAACATTAACATCATAGGGAGTTGCATGTTAGCATATTGTTGCACTAAACCAATGTAATATAATTTATTTAATGCACAAAGGTTTAGGCATAGCATTTTAGTACCATAAACATGCTTTTATTCATTTGTTTACGATGTTGTTCAAAAAGTTTGTATAAGTTCTCAAAGTAATAGGTGATGAAGTGATGATGATTCATTTTATTTGAAACACAAATGTGAATGTAAACTTAACATGTATGTGTATACCAATTTGGTTCATGTGTCCTAAATGTGAGAAGATTTTAGCAAAATAGTGCATAATGTGATTACTAAGCTTAGTTATACTATAATAGATGTAAATAAAATTAAGTTTCGAATTAAAAATCAAAAACTAAAAAGTTTGAAAATTTTCCAGCAAGCTCACGGTTTTACCACGGTATCAGCCGTGGTTCGACCGTGAGACTGCTGTTCAGTTTTTTTTTTTTTTTTTTTTTTTTTTTTTTTTTTTTTTTTTTTTTTAATTTTCATAAGTTTAATACATACAACCCACATCCGCATTTCATACCCACATTCCAAATAATAACCCTACAACCCACATGCATGCTCAAGTATTCAAGATTTATCCCCAAAAAAATTTCAACTATAACAAAACAAATCCTAAAATCACATGAGATTCTGTGCAAAAATGATATCCTAAAGAGAAGGAGAGCAAGATTTGTGAAGAAATATACCTTTGAAGATGAGGATTTCGTGATTTTGGAAGGTAACTCGAGAGGAATTCGATGAACTTGAAATGGAAAAGAAAATGACGAAATCTTGAGTTTCCACCGTAGATATTTCGTTTGTAGCTTCAATCTTGAGGTAAATTTTGAATTTGTTTGAAGTTTTGTTGTAAAAATCGCAAATCTTGAGCTTAAAAATCGTTAATGGCGGCTAGGGTTTTGAGAGAGAGATGGAAGTGATAAAGTGAAGGAGAGAGAAAGACAAGTGGCCTCCTAGGGTTAAAACTCGTTTTTGTTCCTACGGTCGATACACGGTCGACCGTATGTCGACCGCGTGTTCCTTTATCAATTTTGTACATCATGGACAGTAAGCCCACGGTTGATACATGGTTTCGACCGTGATTCGACCGTGAACCCTCTGGGCACCAATTTTGAATTTTTCACATAATCATGCATATTCTTCTAAGGCATATGCTCCATCATTCCTAAACCAAATCTTATTGCATTACCTACTTCTTTCTTAAGTGGTTTAGTATTTATGTCCGCAACTATGATTTATCAAAGTAAGTTGTCTTAATTTTTTATATGATATCTTTTCAATTCTAAGACAATATTACTTATGATAAAATCTAATTTTGTTCTTTAATCACTTAAACCCAATCAAAGTATATGACAATGAAATTCATGGGTTTGAAGCAAGCCATCAATTTTTGACAAATAATTTATTATTTGAGCATATATTTCCATATATATGAATATATAACACATATTTTCAAATCATTTCAAAAACTTTTAGTCAAAAACATGTTTAGTGAGAAATACAAGTATTGCATATACTCATTTAAGACAATGTGATGAACATAAGCATGGTATATCCAATTTTGAAATATTGTTCATCAATATGCAACTTTAATCTTTAAGCACAATATTTCTCACATTCAAAAGCAAATACTCTTGTTTAGATGTAGATTTAATATTTTAACTTTATGAAACCATACATCTAGAATTATTAATCAACTATCAATTTTCTCAAATTTGTTATTTAATGATTTCAAGATAGTTTAATGTTTGTCTTGCCTATATCAAGAAGGACTTCAAGTTAAATTTGTATGATTTAGAGCACAAGTCCAAATGATATGAGTATATTTAATATGTCATTATAGCACCGCATATTTCAACTTTGTAACTCAATCAAAAGGCATTTCACATGAGTGTGGATTGAGCTTTGCAAGACATTCAAGAATATGATAAGTATTTTTAAGTCTTCTACATTACTAATAAAATACTAGTCATTTAAGATTAAGTTTTTATATCAATACTTTTCGATTTTCATGACACATTTAAATGATTATTTTCACACACATTTTTATTAGAATATCTTAGGAAAATTTTCAGTTGTTACACATATAAATGAAGTCTTGGTAATATGTATCTACTTGAATGATCATCAAAACTTCAAATTAAAATGATGTGTTTTATAAAGTTTCCAAGTCCAAGTAGTTCCTAAGATATCATCATACTATTCTTAGTACAAAGTGTGATTTTAAACCATTTTAATGATTCATGAAAATATTTGATAAGACATTTCATGACATATAACATATTGTCTTTTATTAATGCTTTTGCTACCCTTGACTTGTTTTTATAGATAACCAAGTTTATGTGAAGATTTATATACCATAAACACACTTAGACATTTCAAGTAGCTTCACATATGTTCTCATGACACTTTCAACACATAGATTTCAACATATAAACCTTTGAGAAGTGTAAGAGAAACTTATCTTGATTGTGTTTCACAAGTGTTGTTCAAAGCATTATCCTTGATGATTTGTTATCCAAGTCTTTCATCCACACAATATTTCAAGTTGCATCATGAATAATATTCAACATCCAATGCAAGCTACAACTCAAACATATTTCATATATGTGGTACCCATCTTTTCATGGGTCCGGGATTGTTAGTATCAAAAACACCTACTTTGATCCACTTTGGTGTTATCTTGAAACATTGTTCATTCCTTGAAGTTGGAGTATAAGATTTTATCATATGTTTATTACATCCAACCTTAGGCATACTAGTGAAAGAACTAGGGGCAATCTTGTATTTTTCAAACTTTTGAAAATTCCAGCGAGCTGACGGAAGATGCATGGCATCAACCGTGGTTCGACCGTGAGTCGACCGTGAATCGACCGTGTATCGACCGTGAGCCTTCTGGATTTTTTCTTTTGCCTTTTCTTTCACAATTTTGAATGGTTTTAATGATATGTTGCTTGTTTCAATTGATAACTCATGACCTCCTTCATCACTTGATAACTTTTGAATTCTAACATTCTTTTCTTTGAAGTTTACACAAGTAGAGCAACCTTGTGACATAATGTTAGATTTTCTTAACTCATTTCTTTCCTTGACCAAGATTTCATTAAGATCTTTGAGTTTAAAATTATCATTCTCAACATTTTTCAAATCATTGATCTTGGTAATGAGTTTTGAATTAATATCAAGTAACATATCATATTTATCTTTTAGCTCATCATGAAGATTATGTAAGTAATCTTTACTACTAGAATCATTTATGAAAGATACCTCATTTTCTTTAAAAGCCATGAAGCAAGCAAGTTCTCTTGATCTCTCTTTTTCTTTATTTCTTCTTGCCTCAAGCTCTTCAAATTTACCTATATCTTTCCATAATCTCTTGGCACAAGTGTAAGAACACATATATTCATATTTACTTTCCTTAAGAGATTTATGAATAAATATCAATGTTTGTTTATTTAGTGATTTATTTTCATCAAAATCACTTTCAATAAAATCACCCATGTCATAATCTATTGATCTTAAGAAAGTCAACATGTAGGTTTTCCAACCTAAAAATGTATAATCAATAAACATGGGTAAATTCGCCATATAAACCCCCAATCTTAGGTTATCTTCTAAGTCCATGGATCTAACTCAAGATATTTTTGTAATAAATTGTTTTCTCAAAAATTCATAAAGCAAGTTGTATCTCAAAACAATTTTTACAAAAATTTTAGAGCAACTTGCTCTGATACCAATTGTTGGAACCTAGAAGGGGGGGAAATAGGTTCTTTAACTTAGTTTACCAATTTTTACACTTATAAAAATTGTAAGTTGTGTTAAAAATATTTTTCTTGAAGTTTATAACACAACAAATATATATATACTTGAAATAAAGAGAATAAGGGTAGAGAGATATCACCAATTAGTAGACAAGAGATTTATAGTGGTTCATGCAAGTGTTAACAAACTTGCACTACATCCACTCCTTGGCCTCACCCACCAAGAGTTTGCTCCACTAGCTTCTCTCTTTGAAGGTAGAGATAAACCTTTTACACTTCTCTTTTTCACTTGCAAGAATTAACACTTCAAACTTGCAAGTAAGGTAAAGATAACCTTGCTTCACTCTAATTCTATAGGCTAGAGTTGATCCTTACTTCTCTCTAATTCTAAAGGCTAGAGATGATCCTTACTTCACTCTAATTTGAAAGGCTAGAGTTGATCCTTACACTATTACAAAATATATAGAAAGATGATGTAGTGTTTAAGCTTTGAAAGCTTTGCTCTTGCTTGATTCTTGATCTTGAATGATAGATGAATTATCAAAGAATATGAGCTCACAAGATAAGAATATATGTTATGTGTTTTTGCTTGTGCAAGAGATCCTAAAAAATGAGGTTTGAGTTGGTTTAAATAAGGAAAAAGGTGAAAGTCCAAAAGCTGTCCAGTACCCTCACGGTCGATCCAAGGTCGACCGTGGCTAAAACCGTGAGGTACCTGAACTTTCTTGTTCTTTGCAATATAGACGTTGGACTTTATTTAAAACCACACTCAACTCATTTTTACCATAAAAATCAACTGAAAAGTATATGTTCAAAAGGTTGGTTGATCTCATACTCTTAAAGTTTGAATTTAAACACATATATGGAAGTTTGGAAACCAATACACAAAGCATGTTGGAATTTTACCCCTTTGGGAGATTCCTTTGCTAATTATGGTGGTGTATTGTTTCAAAGTAGGATTGTGTTTGTTATTTGCTTAAAATAGGAAGTCTTAGATTTAATCAACCAACACAATTGAGTTTTATAAAATCTTTGTCATTTTTATAAAGTTTTTATAAAAATAATTTTATAAAAACATAAACTAATTTAATTATTTTATTTGTAAGCTCATATAATTCGAACTCTTGTTTGTAGATATCTTCGTCATCGGCTTTGAAGATATCATCTTCACTTGTTAAGTACGAGTTCGGTTGACTTGAAGAAGAACAACATTTAAGAGTTGTGAGCTGAGCAGCGACGGTTGATTCACGGTCGACCGTGGTATCGACCGTGAATGTTGATTTATCTTGATTTCTTCTTTTCTTGTTGAATTGAAGTCTTCAATTATTTGTTCTTCACTTGATCATTAATTTTAGGTTTGTTGATCTTTAAAGAATGTAGCATATGAACATATGAATAAATTTGATAAGCAATAATATTACTTGTTCATATTTTTATCATCATCAAAATAAGGAGTGCATTTCTTAATGTGTGACCATGTATGCACTAACATTTTCTAAGTTGGCTGGACCGTTAACTAAGTTAACTCGAAAGGATGTTCCGTTTCTATGGGGTTCAGCTCAAGAGAATGCTTTTCAGACTCTGAAACATTTGTTGTGCCAAGCGCCTGTTCTTTCGTTGCCTGAGGGTTCCGAAGATTTGTGGTGTATTGTGATGCCTCTCACGCCGGTTTGGGTTGTGTTCTAATGCAAAGGGGTAAAGTGATTGCGTATGCTTCTAGACAGTTGAAACCAAATGAACGAAACTACCCAACTCACGATTTGGAATTAGCAGCTGTTGTGTTTGCATTGAAACTGTGGAGACACTATTTGTATGGAACTAAATGTACGATCTGCACAGACCATAAAAGTTTACAGTATGTGTTTACGCAGAAAGAATTAAACATGAGACAGCGCCGTTGGTTAGAACTGATCAAAGATTACGACTGCGATATTCAGTATCATCCTGGTAAAGCGAATGTAGTTGCAGATGCACTCAGTCGAATAGGATCTACAGAGACTGTACAATTTATGCGATTGGAGATTAAGTCTGACTTAGTGGATCAATTGGTAGCTGCACAGCTAGAAGCCTTGAAAGATGAGAACTTAAAGGATGAACTGATGATTAAACGTCAGCAAGAGTTAACTACCGATTCGCGTGGTTTGAGGATTTATCATACACGTGTTTGGGTACCTAAATTTGGAAATTTGAGGGAGTTAATACTGAACGAAGCTCACAAATCCAGACTATCAATACATCCGGGTAGCACGAAGATGTACCATGATTTAAAAACTCGTTATTGGTGGCCTACAATGAAAACAGATATAGCTAAGTTTGTAGGGATGTGCCACATTTGTGCTCAAGTTAAGGCTGAACATCAGAAACCGTATGGATCGTTGAAACAGTTGGAAATACCTGAGTGAAAATGGGATCACATAACGATGGATTTTGTAACGAAACTGCCCCGAACACAAAAAGGGCATGATATGATTTGGGTTATTGTCGACAGATTGACTAAGAGTGCACACTTCTTGGCTACAGCTGAAACTGCTTCTTTAAGCAAACTGGCTCAACTATATGTAGATGAGATAGTGTCTAGACATGGGGTGCCTCTATCTATTGTTTCAGACAGAGACTCGAGGTTTGTATCTAACTTCTGGAACAGATTGCAACAGGAATTGGGATCCAGAGTAAATTTGAGTACGGCATATCACCCGCAAACAGATGGTCAGTCAGAGAGAACTATTCAGACTTTGGAATATATGCTTCGGGCTTGCGTGTTAGAATTCGGAGGATCATGGGATTCACATCTGCCTTTGGTGGAATTTGCTTATAACAATTCCTATCATAGTAGTATCGGTATGCCTCCGTATGAGATGTTGTATGGTCGTCCATGTAGAACACCAACTTGTTGGTTAGAAGCTGGGGAAAAGCAATTTGCAGGACCTGATATTGTTTAGATGACAGCTGATAAGGTTGCAATTGCTCGTGAGAAATTGAAAGCTGCAAGAGATAAACAGAAAATGTATGCAGATTCCCGTCGTCGACCAGTATCATTTGTCGAAGGTGAATTGGTTTATTTGAAAGTATCCCCTTGGAAGGGTGTGATTAGATTTGGTAAACGAGGAAAATTAGCTCCTCGTTACATTGGTCCTTTCAGAATCAGACAAGTGGTTAATGATCAGACCGTTGCCTTGGATTTACCGGATGAATTATCAGGGATTCATAACACTTTTAATGTTTGTTATCTGCGAAAGTGCAATATAGAGGATCAAACACAGGTTCTACCTTTGCAGGATCTTCGGGTTGATACTAATCAGAAATTAATAGAGGAACCAATTGAACTCCTGGATCGAAAAGTTACAAAGCTCAGAAAGAAACAGATTCCTATGGTGTTAGTCAAATGGAAGCATAGTTTGGGCTCCGATCTAACATGGGAAACCGAAGCAGATTTGCGTAACCGATATCCTTCTCTGTTTGAGAGCGATGAGATTCCGAGGACGGAATCTTCTTAAGGGGGGGAGATTTGTAACACCCACTTTCCCGACCTAGATTAATTAAGGTAATTAATCAAACTTAAGTTGAAATTTAAGTTTATTATGTGGTTTAATTCTTTTGTGATTTAATTATTTAATTTGTGAATTAAATGATTATATGTTAATTAATTAAATAATGGTTAGTGGGGCGGTGGGTTTTGAGGTGGCCGAGAATGGGGGTGATTAGTCACCACCCTATTTCCCCTAGATTGCCACTAACCTCTTTGTTATGTGGGTTAACCGATTAAAGAGGGGGATAGTCATTACCACTCTCATTTGCATGCAAACTTCAAACTTAGTGTGTGTGTGTTCTTCTTTGCTCTCGGTTGAAGTTAGAAAGAAGAAGGAAAGCCGATTTTGATCTTCTAATCTTGATTGATATCTCTAGTGTTCAAAGCATCACAAGGTTAGACTATTTGATTCTTGTTGCTAATTGTTATTTGATTTCGGTTTTGAGCTGTATGCCATGCTTGATCGATCGTGATAAACATATTATGCATGTAGGTGAATCCATGTTAGAATGATCCTGTTTATATGCCATTTCTATGTTTTAATAATTTTAGAACATGCATGTTACGAAAAGTATTAATCTGGATTGAAGTGGAATTTTCGGATGAATGTATGAATGAGTCGGAATTAGGGGATTGAAGTAATCGGAATTTGACGAAATCCAAGTTCTTTGAGTTTAAATCGCATGGATCACACTGGAATATGATTTGCATTGAACATTTATACTTAGAATTTTCTTTACTGGATTTGAATCGCATGACTTGAATCGCATGAGATGTGGATCGCATTTGGTTACATTGAATCGCATTGGATAGTGAATTGAATACGTCCTTAACACTTTGGATCGCATTTGATTGGGTTGTAAAACTTGGAATCGCATTGAAATTGAATCGCACTGGATAACATATGAACTTGATTCGCATTGGATTGGATATGAATCGCATATGATTTGAATAGTATGAAACTTGAATCGTATTCGAATACATTGGAATCGCATGGTATTGGATTGAATTTAAATGCCCTTTGGATCGCATTCGATTTGGATTGCATTGGACTTGGAATCGCATGGGATTTGCATTAGCTTGAATCGCATTGGAACCTTATGGGAATCACATTGGATTCGGATCGCATTGGAATTGACTAAGTTAATGTTCGAATCGCATTGAAGTACCTAGTATCAATCGCATGCGATTCACAAGTAATCTGAATCAGTGTTAATCGCATGCGATTCACAAGGAATTGTATTTGATTGTTTATTTGTGAGAAATTGGATTTGGGATATACATGTATTATATATCTATTGATTTATATATAATGAATACATGGGAATATGTAAGTATATATGATACTTATTTTGGATCAGTATTATGAATTAAATACTGACTTGGGTTATTTTATTCTCAGGAATTGAGAAGACTCAGTGAAGTTAGTCACTTGAGTGTACCAGAGTTTTGAAGACTTTGGTGAGTGGGTTTATATCTTTTGATATACAGGATTTAATATCCTATTTGGAATGCTCTTGTTTGGATTGTATATACATGTTATTTAGAGATCAGCATGATGCTGGGCTTGTTGCTTGGGGGTGTACCGTACCAGATCTTGAAGTGCATTTATTGTACACAAGAAGGCTGGTACTGTTATCACTGTTAGCAGGGCTATCGGTAAACCTTGGTTTTGGCCGACCTTGGTTGTAGGTGCTTGCAACACCGCCGGTTCTCTTGGGATTCATGAGCTATTTGGGTTTAGGCATGTTTGCCTTGTATTTGATTAGATATTAATTCCCTCACTTAGCTTTGTGCTAATCCCCCACTAGACTGTTTTGCAGATCATCTTGGTGAGTCTTGGAGTTTGGACTGGGAATATGGACAGACCTCACTCTGATGTCAAAGTTTTTATTAGGAGCCTGTTTTGGTTTAACACTGTAAAAGTTTTGATGTATAAAACAAGTTAATCTTTTGTATCTATTATGTAATTAAGTTAAGTATATGTATTTAGCTTCCGCATGCGATATAATTATATGTTATAAAAGTAGAGTGTTACAAAATGCTTTGAAAATGATAAAGAAAAAGCCGGGAAGTGCACCTACGTAACATGTGGCAAATTCGGGATCTCAAATCCCGAATTCTCTTTCAAATACGGGATTTAAAATCCCGAAAACTCTATTTTAAAAAACTTTGGGAGACTTGCAATATTTCCGATAATTTCTTTAGAAAATACATTATTTAAAAAAAAAATCCCCAACAACTATGCAGAAGTTTAATAAAAGCTTCATTTAGGAGGAGCCATGCATGGCTAGTCTTATTTATTTTCTCATGTAACATCCTCAAAAAAGGCCTAGTCGTATATACTCTTGGTGCTTTAGAATCTCGAATTTAATAATGGATGTTAGAATTTATTTAATTAAGTTAATATTAAATTATTATGAAACGGAATAAGAAGTGGTGATATTGAAATATTAACGAAAATAGATAAGTTTAATATAATATTAAGCGGTTTTGAATAATGATTCCGGAAACATCCCCGTTAGTTGAAATGGGCAGATGAGTATTAAGTTGTAAGTTGAAAAGGGGAACAAAATACCCACTAGGGGATAATTGAGCACCAAAGTCGGTTCTCTCTTTTCTCATATACAGACACACATATACGTACATACACAAAACACACACTAACACTCTCTTGACTCCACCTAGGGTTCTTGATCATTTGAAGAGTAAACCATCAATCTACTGATTTGTAGCAATAAATTCAAGCTAGTAATCTATTCTTTATCATCATCTTCATCATCTCCTTCAATCAAGTAAGTTCATCTCTTCCATTTTCTTGAGTTCTTGAAGGTTAGGTCAAAAGTGGCAAAATCCGAATTAGCTATCCATAATTGATTCCATGAGTTCTAATCTGTTCCTATATGATTTCTAAGTGTTTAGGAATCATTATCTTGAATTTAAATGTTGATTTTGAGCTTGTTCCATAATAATCAACAAATGGGTCAAAAATGGAGATTTGGATTCCATAGCTTCAATCATTGATTAGAGTTTGTTAATTATATGTTTCTAGACTCTTTTTGATGCCTTGAATGTTGTATAATCACTGGAAATTGATTTGGAATGCTGGAAATTGAGTTTGATGTGAATATGGACTGAACAGGGGCTGAAAATTCGATATTGCACTGATCTGGAGTGCTTTGCGATCGCATGGACTTCCCTTGCGATCGTATAGGGTGCCTTGCGATCGCATGGCCCTCCCTTGCGATCGCATGGGGCCTGTTCAGCCACAGTGCGCGGTTTGTTTGCTGTTTTTCGATGTTTTATCGTACGGGATGCTCGTTTAGGATTCTAAATAGTCTAATAGCATCATTAGAGGATTCATATTAGTTATATTAGTTATGTACTTGTGTGAAGTGACTAAACATGAGTATTATCTTATAGGTGAACCGTACGACTCCGAAGAACGCGACGATCACGATATTTGTTTACTATAGCCTCTAGCCTCTCAGGTGAGTATAGGATAACATACGAATTAATATAATCATGTTACATGTTATTAGTATGTGCAAGTAGTTCCATGAAATGTAATTAACATTGTTGTATGCTTGAAATGCGTACTGTATGCTATGTTTATGCATGACACACGTAACAATTGAATCATGATTTATGATATGATTATGATTATGCAAGTAGCATGTATGAATTGAACCATGGTTATTATATGGTTATGATATGCGCGCTATGAGGCCCGGAATGGGTCAGATTTGTGTTTGTGAACGGATCCGAGATATGGGGGCTGGTTATAGTCCTTGAACGGGGCCAGCATTTGGGCTGGGGCGCTTTGAGACCTGCGGGTCGATGATAACCGTCAACTACCTGGGGTTGCAAACCCAGCGTTCCTCGAGCAGGATGGGGATTGACTTATTGTTGTACCCCATGAAGGCTTTGGCCTGAAACGCAACGGTGGACCGCTACCCGCTCACCCACCCGCGCGGTTGATGTGTCTGGTTTCCCAGTTAGGAGTGTTGAGCCGGGTTCGCTACCCTGCAAGATTATGCTTCCTTCCGGCTGTGCCAGCTCATCGCGAGATGCTAGGATAGCACTGTTTGATATTGATGATATGTGATATGTTTATATTACTGACTATGCTATCTTATGCTCACTAGCTTTAATTAGCTAACAGATACTTTCCCCATGACTGCAGGTGATACTTAGGCGCGTGAGCTTTGGGTACCTGCTGGTTGTTATTTGTCTTTTGGAGGAACACTTGTCTTGGTTACTTATAATTACTGTTTATGTTTGTATAAACTTGTTTGTGTGGTCGGTGAACAATTTAAGTAACACCAACGAATCTTTTGTATACCGTGGCTGATTTTGATTGTAATTAGTAGCCACTTTTATATTTCCGCTGCTATTATTGAGTTTTGAAAAACAGGTTGGTTTAAGTTCAGTTTACAAACGGATCCACGCAGTTTGGATTCTTGAATTTCTATTATTAAAATGAAAAATCTGGTTTTCAAAAGCACGGTGTTACATTTCACTTCATATATATTCCTACTTTCACCTCTAGTAAAAAATATCTTGGCATGTAATTATGATCAGAAGAAGAAGACATTGGATTGGGTCCAACTTAATCGACCCTGAAGTTATATATATTCGGGTCATATGGTAAGTATTCACCTGGCCAGGCTTCCTTGTTGCATACTAAAACTCATCTTACCTAATACAGCTAAATGCAAATGGGTTTGTTTGCTTAATTTATTGAGCGTTAATTAACAAATTTCTTTTGGTTTATAGTTATTAAAGCTCGATCTTAATTACCATCGACACATGATTTTGGCTCTAGCGAAACGAATTCACTAACAATGTCTCCTTCTGGACCTCGAGGCACATTTAGCAATCTCTTGATCTATCTCATCATCTATATACAAAGAAGATGAGATCACCATTTTCGGATTACAACAAACTACAAAAAGTATATGAATGATCAGTTTATTACAACATACTATTGTCTACTATACTAGTATTGGCATGTTGTTGTCATTAAAACCCACATAAGTTCCTAATCTGCAAAAAAAAAATTTTTTAATTAATTAATAATAGATCTGCAAGCATAAGAACAATATAAATTATCTTCAAAAATACATTTAACAATAAATAAGTACAATATGTTATACAAATAAGATCTAAATTACGAGGTTCAAATAAGAATATATATTTAGATGAGAATAAGAGATTTAATAATGACCTTTCATTTGATTTGATTTGATTGATGATCTACATTTGGTTATTCATTTTGTTAATTACCCAACCATGAATTATGACAGTCATGAATTGCAACAGGTGAATTGTGATCGTTAGATCTAAATGATCAACAACTAATTGATGGCTAGGATTTGTTCTCTCATTCGACATTCTAACTTAAATATCTATTCTCACAATAACCTCCCCCTACACGAGATATTCTCGATGTGCAAGCAAAAAATCCGAATAATCTTATTGATTCTCTTCCTGAAATTGCTTGAAAGCTATTGTGCCTCCTGCCTCTTGGAATTGCTCGGAAATGAAAAGAAGACGGTGAGGAATTTTGAGGGCCATGGTAAATGACCTGTACGTAAGATGATTACGCTGCAATTAATTAATATCTTTTTCCAAATTAGTGAATATTTTGAGTTTTATAGCTAAACTTATTCTAACACTAGATTAAATATTAATAGATACATGGATTGGTTTAAGAAAATAATAAAATATTATAAATTAAAAAAAAGATATTCAATTATTATAAAATGCAAATGGAATTGAAGAAGAGCATACACAACAGCAAAAACATGGTATCATGTTATGAATAGACGTGATTTATTACTTGTATAATTCATATTGTTACAATCAAAGACAAAACTTCAAGTGTTTATTGGTTATAATTTAAAAGAATTTTAAAATAATTACAAATTATTTTAGATATCGGTAAGATGTGTCTTTCTAAATGAATATATATGAATTCGGGTGTCTGAGTCAAAAGAATAAATTACATATAACTTTCGATGTGTCATAAGGACGAATTGTTAATGTCAAGACTCAAGAGTACTCAAAATTGTTAAAAACGATAAGAGATTAGGTACGGTGTGAGACGTCATAATGTTACCTACCATTTAGAATAATTCAAGATATTGATTTTTTTTAATAGCAGAATACACGCACACACTAATCAATCTAGTCTTAAATTTACACCTTTTGTCTACAGTGGGAATTGATCTGACCATAGGCAAAGGAGAACACCTTCCAACACCTTATACCGCGGCTACAAGCCCTTTGGTGACTTCATGTTTTGACTAGGTTGTGTGACTTCTACGAAACATACGAGTTATTGTCATATATTCGTTTGACGTCAAGTAAGTTTTCTAGTTATTTGCGACAGACGGGTATACACCAAAAATGTGATTTTGGATGTAAAGAGTATTTACTTGTTTGTAAATATGTTTTACGAAGCATTTTGTTAATACTATTTTTAATATATATGATTTGAAGACATGAACATGATTTTGGAAAAAGATGAAATGCATGATACGATGTCCTTTGAGCATGAATATATTTTGTTGTGTGTTTAGACCAATGTCAGTTAGTCGGTGTTATTAAGGGTTGATAATAATACGAGTTAATTACATTATTGGTCCTTTTATTAGTGCACTTTATTTCATATTCGGTTCTTTAAAATACGAAATTACAATACCGTTCCTTTATACGAAAATTTGTTACACTCATGGTCCTTTAGTTAACGGTGAGTTAACTCTAACTATTAGGTTGTTATTCAAGGACAAATTTGTCATTCCACTTAAAAAACACAATCCCCCACATGGCCACACATCCTCTTCATGTGTCTTCCTTTATTAACCGCTACCACCACACAAGAAGAAGACGGAATTCAGGATGTGCTTGGTTGGGGGTTTTAAGGGGTAGGAAATAAGAATGGTAATGATTAATATTGGTTGGTTAGGTGGAATATAATTATTACTCATTAATGGGTAAATCATTCCCCGGTTAATTTGGGGTAATGAATGCAGGGTAAGATTTAAGTATATGTGTCTCCCCACCAATCACCACCACCATCACCAACCACCATCAATATTACTACCACCACCGACCGCCGTCACCACTACCACCGACCGAAACCACCACACCGTCATAACTCGTGGCACAATCACCACCACCTGTCACAATCGTCGCTATCATCAACCATCGCTTGCCACTATCAATTTTCGTTGATTGTTGACTCCACCAACATTATTTTTAACCAGCAACAACACCGTCTTCACCAACGCACTACCACCGACCACAACCACAACCACAACCATCACCATGGATTCAAGTATGTATTGGTCCACCAACCACCACCACCGCTATTACACTCTACCACCATCATAGACCGCCATCACGACAGCCATCACCATACTTTCGATCATCGTCACTACCACCACCTACACTTCATGTCGCCACCTCTACTGACTACCACAACCACCGTTGTCATCAACCACCGCTCGTTGTCACTAATTGCCATTAATCGATGCTTCAACCAACATCACCACCACAGTTCATCATCCTTAATGGTTGCTGCCAATCAACCACCACAACTTACTATTGCCACCAAAACGACCATCAATACCATTTCCACCACAGACCACCACCACCGCCATGGATCTACTTTATATGTGTGTGTGTGTGGATGTAATGATTACCTAGATTAAGATAATACTAGGGAATGCTCATTACATTCTTTTGAATTCTATCACCCTTTCTCATTCACATTCTCCTCTATTTAACCAAATGCCCCCTTAAATGTCAAGAATCAATATCTATACCATCATTTTCGTTGTCAACAATCAATAATCAATAACTGAGATCAACAACAAAGAACATATGAAATTCAATCAATACAATATTAACAAAACTCTGGAATTTAAACTTAAGCAACAAAGAACACGAACTCATATTTCAGTACACCCAAATCCCGATAAAACAACAAAGAAAAAGATGAACTTAGGTATGCATTGATCTAGGATTCAGACTTAAACAACAAAGAACATAAACAAGAACAAGTTGGAATACCCTCGACAAGAAGTATAACCTAGATCGCAATTCGCAACTTCAATGAAAAGTCAAAACCCTATATCTGGAATACCTTCAACATTATGGTCATAAATTGAAACTTTGCTGGGCCAGACCTAGTGATTTGCATCATCAATACCCTCTGGATGTTATATCATCACAAATATGCAATGATGGCAAGCCGAAAGGAAGAGAGGGTGATGTAAGGATGGCAAAAAACCCCGCACCCGTTGGGGAACCCGTTCTCCGACCCCGATTTGACCGGGGAATCCCTGAGTTAACCGGGGATGGGGATGGGGATTCCCCGAACTTAGAAACGGGGATGGGGATACCCTTCGGTTCCCCGACCCCGAACCCGCACATTATATATATATATATATAATTTTTAGTCAAATTTCTCATATAAATATGCATTTGAATTTAACTTTCTTACATAATCTACATATCATAAAGATTCTTTTTTCTTCTAATATACATGATCGTTTTATAAGATTTATTAAACACATAGAATGAAAACAAACTAATACGACGAAATTATTAACATAGTTTTTTGTAGAATTATTTTGAAAGGATTATAAGCGTCTTTCATCGACATATGTAAGAGAAACCATCTATTTGGTTGATAATGTTATGCGTATAATAGAATAACTTAGTAAATATATTATGTCTTCTATCAAAAACATTATTTATTTTATGAAACTATTAAAATATTCGATTGATTACATCTTGATGTGTACCGATTGAAAAGATTAAGTTAGATTCGTAATTCTAGTTTTGTATAAAAATTCTCATGTATATCTATTTAGAAAAATCGATTTTGTATAGAAACAAAATCCCCGATTCCCCGCGGGGATCCCCGAAACTCGACGGGGACGGGGATGGGGATGCAAATCGATTCCCCGGCGGGGATAGGGACGGGGATAGGGATTGGGGGTGGAGAACGGGAATGGGGATGGGAAAAGCATCCCCGATACCCCTAGCCCCGTTGCCATCCCTAGGGTTAGAGGTGCACATCTTCGGATTTTAATCCGATCCGGATCGGATAAAATCCGGACCGGATTTTTTGGTTTTTTTGGGACAGGATTTTCGGATCGTAACCGGATTTTCTCGGACAAAAGTGTAACTGGTTTCGTACAGATTAAAACCGGTTTTTTTGGACAAAAGTGTAACCGGTTTAACCGGTTTCGGATCGGATTAAAACCGGATCAGATCGGATAAAACCGGTTAAACCCGCTTCGGTTTGAAAAAAATCCGGTTTTATAAAAAATCGGTTCGGATAGTTTTTGCACAAAATCGAATATTCGGATTTTTTGTGCACCTCTACCTAGGGTGATGGCGGATGGAGGGGCAAATCCTTTTTATGGGTGAGGGGTGGTGGCGGATGGAGGGGCAAAGAAGGTCAACAGTGGCAAGAGGAGGAAGGTTGACATAGGACAGTGGTGATGGTTGTTGAAGCCTGTCAAGATTCAAGATGATTATGTGAAGAAAAAGAGAGAGATGACAATGAAGATGGAAGCCGCATGAATGGATAGGTGAGGAATGGAGTATTTTAGTGTAATGACAATTTTACCCTTGAATAAGACAAACTTAACATTTAGAGTTGGCTATCCGTTAACTAAAGACAGTAGGTGTAACAAGTGTATGTATAAAGAACGACCATCATAACTATGCATCATAAATGACCAAGTGTAAAATAAGTGCATAGTTAAAAGAGTAACGGCGTAATTAACTCAAATAATAATGATCATGGTCGTATAGTTCTGAAATTTTTTACAAGAGATATAAGTTTTAAATTGTTTGAACTTGCTTCTTGAAATGACTTTTATAAATTAAAAAAAAAAAGAAAAAATCCCCAAGAAGGAATATTGGATGTCTGTTAATAAGTATCTTTAACTTCCAAAAATTCAAAACAACTTGATATATGTTGTAAAAACAAAAGTTTTAATAGCAAACTTCTTCATAAACTCAAATGCACACAACACATTTATCGAAAGATTTAATTCGACCTATGAGCAGTTCCTTGGCCAAAAACCCTTTCCCTGGCCTCTGTTTTTGCCTGAGATTTTGAATTCATAGTTCCACCACCCCGCTTCTTCCTGTACTCATCACACTTGTCGTAGAAGTTGGCCTAAAAATAGACCGAATAATCAAAAAGCTTATTAGAATCACAGATGATTGAATTGATCGCTAGCGGTTCATTATTGAGCAAGCAATCAAACCTTGATCGCCTCAAGAATTCGGCTAAACTCCATTTTATCTTTGTTCTTGACAGTAGTCAAACACAAAGCTGCTGCAGTTTTCTGATGAACAATCTGGATGCATGCCAGCAAATCGTTAATTCCCAATACTCGTGGCAAGGACTAAGATATGATGATATTAAACCTCTCATGCTTATAAACAAATGGGTAGTCAAATTGTCAAAAAACCTAAGATCAAATTATTTGATAGGCGAGATTATAACTGAAATAATTATAATTTTTGCAATCATATTGAAAATTTTAAATCTTTTGTTTAAAAAAAAAGATTGGATAAATCGGCAAGGTCCAATTTGACCCGTAAATAACGATAAACCCAAAAGCAGTCTGACCCGTGATTTGAAAGTTGAAACCACTAAAATAAGATTTAAAAACAAACATGACACTTACAGCTGCTAATCAAGATTTTCCCTTTACGATGCAGTAAGACATTTCCATCCACAATGCCGGAAGCCAGCCAGCCAACCAGCTCAATTAGATCCACATATGCCTGAAGGTTACAAATCAAAAGGATTTTTAAACAAAGTATTTAATAATTTATATATGTTTTAATCGAAAGCGAAATATTCATAAGGATTTGCCAATAATTATATGTTATCTCGTACCAGACTTGAAGACATGAAGATCTAACAACGTATTGTAGTAACCTTTTTCTATTTCCTCTTCTTTCACCTGATGAAGCAGCAAAGTTTCAATAACAAAATCTTCCCAATCAATATTGACTTTTTTTGACTTCTGTTTTCTCTTTCTAGGGTTTGCCTCTACCAAAGTTTCACTGCTTTCATTTGAACCATTAGAAGCCATTTGTGGTCGTCGTATTTTCTCGATGCGAATCTTAGCAGCTTTTATCTTTTCTTTTCTCCTCTCGGTTTTTAAGCATCCGTTTACATAAGACACAGGCATAGCATTCAATCCAACGTCCTTTTCCAATATTTTATCAAGAAAAAGCTTCTTGCTTAATACCGAGTTCCCACTCCAATACTCTGTTGTAGTATCCAATAAAAAGCAAGATTTCTCACTTTTTTTAGAATTTAACTCGTTATTGTTAGCTTTCTCCATCAATGTCTTCTTCATCTTTGAATATTCTTCCACGTGCTTTAAGTAAATCATGGATAAACATTCGGGTGAAACCTTAATCTTCTCAAGATCCTCGATTTCCCAGTCGTTTGAATCCTGTGATTTATCGTACTCAGAATCTTGAAAAGAATAGATTTCATCCCGTTTGTTTAAACAGTCACTGACTAAACCATCTAAATGCAAACCAACGTCCTCTAAAGTCTTGATTTCTTTTGTGGGCTTACACATTGACTTCACCTCCATATACTGAATAACAATCGGGGCGTTTTTCATAATATTTTTAACATTAACATCATTCCCCCACGGAAGACCGATTCTTGCAACCTCTACTAACTTCTTCAAAAGCTCCTTATGCCTCAGTTTACATGTAACAACCGCCACATTCAACTTAGTAGCTAAATCCTCCATACTAACTTCAACTTCATTAAGTTGACAAACAAACACAATCACCGCCACAACCACCTGAACTGGCCGCCTCCCGGTTGTCACAAACCACTTGATCATGCATTGTAGTAAAAAAGTACCTTGTTTCATCATTTTCCCGACTCTATCTTTACCTATATCACTTCTACACTCAACCCATTCCTTAAACACTCGATCAAACAACCCAACTATATCAAAATCTGGTAAAATCAAATCAAGATGATCCACTACACGGTTAACCATTCGTCCTAACTCATAACTATCACAACCTACACAACTGCATACGTTTGTTAATGGTAGCCATTTGTTTGCTTTTCTCATAACTACATAAATACAAGCGCCAACAAGTACATTAAACCAGTTTCCTGAACCATATTCTTCTTCAGTTATGAGTTTAATCATGTTATTAACCTCCTCAACTCTGGTGTCTAGATTGAGCTTATACAGTACATCAGAGACGATCTTTTGAGCCAGGTAGATTTTGGTTTCACGGTAAGAATAGTCATACTTGGATCCAGATGTGCCTAATCGGACGTTGGTACCGATGAATCCGTCTGCGTTGAAGGTTTGTTGTTCATAATTGTTGAAATCTTGGACAACGCCACATGAGGAGCACACTAGGTTTTCGGTTGCTGAGTCTACAATTAGACTTTTGGATTTGCAATTTTTGCAAGAACTCATAACTTTGAAACTGGGTAGGATATCCTAATCAATTTTCCGGTTGTGAATTTTGTGTCAGAAGTGCTGTGGGTTTCGTTGTGTATTTACAACGAAGCAGAGAACAGCTCGCGGTCATACCCCTGTTGGTCTGTCCCCTGTCCCTGGATGGCTTATTATCCAGGAATATTCAACTAACCTGGGTTTTTTATAAAAAAAAAGTACTTACTTTAGTATAGTTTTAAAAAAATTTACCTATAACTTTGAAAAATATTTATCATGAAAGTGTGTTTTTTCCACAAACAGCCTAATGTTCATTGAAAGTAACAATTTGAGGGGTCTGTGTAGCCATATAACCACAGTAACTATTTACAAAGTACAAACAACCTATTAAAGCATGAATTACATTCATGGTAAAAGAATATTTTAATTATCAGATCCCTAATGCATCAGAGTCAAAAGACTACAGTCTACACAGCAGGATATGGCATCCCTGTCCCTGAACCCAAAATTTAAGTAGTCCCCACCCAATCCCCGTCAGAGATTTTTTTCTCAAGGCACTAGGGTCTGCTGTTGTTAACCCCATCCCAAACTTAGAGGTAACACAATGGGCAGGGCAGGCTGGAGGGCAGCGGGTCAGAACGGATACGGGTCGAAACAGGCAGCTTATAGAAAGTAGAAAGTAGAAAGTATCAAATGGGTTCAGGTCAAGATGGGCGCAGATCAAAACAGGTTCCCGTCAAACAAGGCAGCTTTAGAAAAATGGAATCCAATTGAAAAACCAAGTTTCTTTTACCTTCTTGAACTGTAGAACTGTTATTTCATTCAAAGAACATTAAAGTCACAAAATCTGACTCATACATAAATAAGACCAGCCTCATACATCAATATCATGCTTCTAACCTATGCCACTACTCATCAATCACATAATAGATACAGGAATAAATATTTGTAAACTGAACAACAAAAGGATGCTACTTACAAAGAATTATTTCTTTACTGTCCAACTACAATTTAGTAAAACATTTGTGTCAACCCACTACTAAGGAAACTCAATGCCAGTTATCCTCTTAAATATATGTACATAAAGAACAGCCATTAGCCCCTTTTTAAAAGGACTCGTCAGATAATGCAACTTAAAACTACAGAACAGTTAAGAACGAAAAAGAGCCAGCAAATAAACTAGGGAGAATGCAACAAATGCAACTTATAAACCTATCAAAAGAAAGAAAAAAAAATTTTGGATTCCGAAGTAATTAAATTAGCAATTGATCAATTACAAGAAGTTAGGAACCAAAAAGAGAGTGCAAATTAAAACAAAACCTAAAAAAGTAATTGACCCAAAATTGAAATGCAAATACATGGATTCAAACCTGATTTTGTTGACCCTAGAAGCGTTGCTTCGAGTATCGCTGTCCCAAAGTAGCTCGACGTTAGAAATCGAAGATTGAGAAATTCAAGCTTCAAAGATGGAGTAGCCGCCTGCCAGAAATCAAGCACTTCGAGTGACGTTCGTTCTTGCTTCTGTGTTTTTGAACTTTAATTCCAAGAGACGAAGATGATACCTAGCCGCCCAAATGACTCGTCCTGCCTTTTACGTCCGCCCAAATTGTTATAACCGTGCGTTGCCCGGTTCTAAATAAAGTTTTTAATTTTTTATATTCAATATATTTCATTCGTACTTTTTTGATACATAAAAAACTATATTTTACATCTAAAAGTTCTCGTGTAATATTGATGCGGTTCTTGTGTTCACTAATTTTAATAAAAGTAATATTTATGTAATAGATAAATAAAAAACCACATTTATCACGTTAGAACGCGTAAATATAATATCAAGGTAATGGACTTTTGTTATTATAAATATATCCTTTTATGTATGCGGATGCATACCGATTACCACACACACACACACACACATATATATATATATATAGGGAAAGGTTCATTCGAAAACCGTTGTTAGTGCGAGAACCGCGATAACCAATCTGAGCCGTCTAATTCTCTCTCCTTCAATGTCATTGCCCACCATTAATTCCTCACATACACATGCCACACTCTATCCATCCACGCTATCCACCCATAAATTTCTCATATCCAAGGAACGACTGAGATTTGTTATCGCGCTAAAGATATATAATTTGTTTCATGAATTACCTACCCACTGCTATTAATGGATAATAAAAAATTAAAAATATACTAATTAAGAAAAGTGTCATATTACAATAAAATTTATACCAAAACGTAGATAAAAATGAGACGGTCTCAAATATATAATTATTATTTCTCTAAACAAAATATATCATAAGATATTTAACATAATTTATAAACAACTTGTAATTAAATATATTAATATACAATTTTTATAAAAACCCCTTCATATTTTCATAAAATACCCTGACATATTTTATAAAACCCCCTAAGATTTTTCACCAAACCCCCCTTGGTTTAAATTTGAACTCAAACAGTTTATATCATATTAGCCAATCAGATATCATCATTTCTCCATGTCATATTTACACATCATCAATTACGTGGCATTTCTTTATTGACATTTCAAACTTTCTCTATGCTCTGTCAACCACTAGGATGTAACCCGCGCAATGCGGCGACGACAACTAATTCATACCGGGTAATATGTCCGTTTTCGGTTACATGTTATCAGGTTTGTGAGTTTTAGTTATATGAATTTTCTAAACTTAAATTAAAATATTTTTAGTTTGATAGAATATTTAAAATAATATTTCTATGGAGATTGTTATTTAATTTTATTATTTGTTTAATATATTATAGGTTGAAATTAATTTGCATTGACTTGATATTTTTAAATATTGTTTTTTATGGAAGGTTTAGTTATTAAAAAGGTATTCAATGGTTTCCTTTTATGTTTAAATGAGGGGTAAGTTAGGGATTTCAAATTACTTAAAATTTAAGAGATTAAGACTTTTAGGAGAGAGAGTGTTAAATGTTTTATATAATAGTATAGATATATATATATTAAATTTTAACAAATTTTAAGAATTAGAAATTAACGAAAAAGAATGTTTGATATATTTAGATTAATGGTTTGCATATTAAATTCATATATTTAGAAATTAACAAATTCATAGTTTGAAGAGACTGATTTTAGATTAATGGTCTAGATAGTATTTTAATTTTGAATGGAAGGGTATTTTCGTAGTTTACAAGAAAAGATATTAAGCAAAAGGGGAGTTACTCACATTATCTATAATGGTGCATAGTGATTTGACTGAATCCCATCCATTCACATCTGTTGGGTTTATGGGGCTCAACGTTCCCTCGAGCCGGTCAAATCCGCGACTCTTAAACCAACCGCTCCTGTAGCAATGCAGGAGCATCCCACATTGGTGAGGCAAGGGAAATTCATTCTCCTTATAAGGAGGGTGGATCTTACTCTTACCAATTGACGCGTTTTAAAGCCGTGAGGGGAAACCCAAAGCGGACAATATCGTTGGTCGGTTCCCTGGTTTCGGTCCTAACAATTGGTATCAGAGCCGGGGGGCCGCACCAATGTGGGGGGGGGGGGGATGTTGGGTTTATGGGGCTCAACGTTCCCTCGAGCCGGTCAAATCCGCGACTCTTAAACCCACCGCTCCTGTAGCAATGCAGGAGCATCCCACATTGGTGAGGCAAGGGAAATTCATTCTCCTTATAAGGAGGGTGGATCTTACTCTTACCAATTGACGCGTTTTAAAGCCGTGAGGGGAAACCCAAAGCGGACAATATCGTTGGTCGGTTCCCTGGTTTCGGTCCTAACAACATCACCTTCCCAACTCCACCCATCTTCAGCCTCACTAAGCTTGGCATGTTGAATCAAAAGTTGCAACTCATTGTACTATTGCAACGCCGTACCATTAAGAGGATTAACATTCCAATTCCAATTCCACATCAGTGAATTATTAGAGTTACGTGAAATGCGATCAACTATGTAGCAATTTTAATTTATTTCAGCGCAATATAAATCTGAAAACAGCTCCTTACTTGTTTTACCGATGTTCAACCACACCCCATTATTTCTTTGATTTGCGATTTGTGTAACGTCACTCCCCCCAACAGCATGGATGGATTTGATAACCCTTTTCCATAGTGCGCTATCTTCCACTTTATATCTACACCACCATTTTATGAGTAATGTCCAATTTGCAGCATTTAATGAACCAATACCAAGGCCTCAAAGATGTTTTGGAGCTGTTGTTCTATGCCAACTAACCCAACAAATTTTTGGAATGCCTTGTTCTGTTTTCCCCCAAATAAACTTTCTGCAGATACTCTCAATGGAATCTAATACCTCAATGGGGATTTAAATAATGAGAAAAAAAATACAATGGGATGCTACCAAGTACCGATTTACAAAGCAATGTCTTCCCCCCAATGAAAGTGTATTACCTTTCCAGATAGAGAGTTTAGTGTTTACGTTTTCAATAAGCGGCCTCCAATTTCGTACCAGAATCATGTTCGCTCCAACTGTGACCCCTAAATACGAGAACGGGAATTTTGGTTTATCACATTTCAAGAGGGAAGAGAGGTTTTGAACATCATCATCATGAACCCCTACCCCAAAGACTTTGTTTTTGAAGAAATTTACCTTTAAACCTGATGCCAAGTGAAAGCATTGAAGAATTCTTGTAAGGTTTACCGCATTTGGTATTGTCCATTTACTTAAAATAATCACATCGTCAGCATACATAAAATTAGAAATTAAGGGGGTGTTTGGGCAAGCTTATTTTTTTTTGCTTAAGTTTTATAGCTTTTTAGCTTTTTAACTTATTAGCTTATAAGTTAATAAGTAAAAAAAGTGTTTGGATTAGCTTATAAGAGAGAAAATAAGGAAAAGTTATAAAATGACTAAAAAAGGTATACTTAAGATAAGGAAAAGTTGATTCAATTTTTATAAGGAAGGGTATAATAGTAAATGTACAAAAATAAGCTTTTAGGGGAGAAAATAAGTTGATTCATGTTAGCTTATCAAAAGTGGCTTATTTTATCTAAAAATAAGTCCATAAGCTTAAGCTCATAAGCTAAGCCAAACACCAAAAACTTAATAAGCCCTAAAAATAAGCTAATAAGTCAATAAGCTACAAAAATAAGCTAAGACAAACACCCCTTAAAGGTTCACTATTTGGTAAGGCAACCCCTTCAAAGTGTCCCTTATTAACCGCTTCTAACATGGCTACATGTAAGCCTTCCATAGCCAGCATGAATAAGAATAGGGAGAGGGGATCCCCCTGTCTAACACCACGTGTTATAGGAAATTCACTTGTTGGTGAACCATTAACTAGAATGGAGGCTCTAGCGGTAGATAGACAGCCATGTATCCATGAACGCCACTTGGAACCAAAGTGCATCTGTTCCAAAATAGAGTCGAGATATGACTAGTTTAGGCAATAGAATGCCTTCTCGAAATAAACTTTAAACAACATTTTTTGTCATCCTTTTTTCATCCATCCACATATTTCGTTTAGCATTAATGGACCATCTAAAATTTGACTACCTTTAATGTAAGAAGATTGTTCCTGGCTAACCACCTTACCGACCACCTTTTTTAATCTTTCCATGAGAAGCTTTGCAACTATTTTATATACACAACAAATCAAACTAATAGTGCGGTATCCTTTTAACGTAAGAGGGTCGTTCACTTTGGGGAACAGGGAGATGAACGACGAATAACAACCACAAGAAAAAGTGCATTTGTCTTCAAAATGGCGTACCATATTGATCACATCCCCTTTAATAATTTCACTAAAAGTTTGATGAATTTGAAAGTGAACCCGTCGGGTCCTGGTTCCTTTTCCCTACTTTCATGATTCTTGATTCTTCGTTCGACTCTATCATTTGTGACTTGTGATAGTGTGATCGAATGGCGTTAGTCGTTTGCTTCATTTGATTTCCCAAAGTAGTGACGTGAGTTACAAAGTTAGGTCATTTCCCAGACATTTGTAATTCACGATGCAACCCCACTCCTCCTAAGTAACCTCAACTTCTGATTTTCAGATAGGTCTTTGTTAGTGCAATCAAGAGATTAAATATTTAAAAATATCTGGTTTTGATGAAGCAATTTTAATAATCAAATTAAAAGAAATATATATATATATATCCAAGTTAATATGAAAATAATAAGTTTGGCAAAATAATAATTTATATATATATATATATATATATATATATATATATATATATATATATATATATATATATATATATATATATATATATATATATATATATATATATATATATATATTTGTGGAAGATCATAACCCTGAAACCTCAGAAAATATATACTACATATTTTATATTGCCAAAACTGAAAAAGGTGGTGAAAATAAAAATGACAATATAATCATAAATGAATATATCTTTAAAATGTCATTTCTATAAACATATAATTTTTACTTATAAAAATGTTCCATACTGCGTCAAAATAATATCTGTCTATGGAACAACGTTTTTATAACTTCTTGCGAACAAACTTAAATATACATGATTTTATAAATTGACAAAAGTGAAAATATGTATTTTAGAATACAGGATAAATATCCTTAAGAGATATTATTATACTGTGTATTAGATAAAAGGTAAAAGAGAAGGTTGGAAGAGCTTGCAAAGTACATCAAGTATAATGAGGTGTCATCCTCTTATTAAACATGGATTTAAATCTTTCAAAAGCCAGTCCAAGTACACAGTGTAACGCTATTTATTTTGATATTTATCAATTCTAAAATACCAGCTTAAAAGAGAAGGCCGAAATATAACGGAAATATTTTTTACGGCTCAAGATTGTGGCAGATGGACCACGGTCGATCGTGGCTTCGACCGTCAGACCACCTGACAGCTTTCTTTCTTCTCTTTCTATAAATACATCACCATTCCTTTTCATTTCTACCTTTTGCCAACTTAGAAATTCTCTCCTACATATACAAACACACACTTGATCTTGCATTATATAAATATATATACTTAGTGTGTGTGATTTTTGAAGTTGTTTATACACTTTGATATATTCAAACAACACTTCAAGATCTAGCAAACGGAAGCAAGAAAAGTTTACAGAGAGTTGTTCTTAGTGTCATACTTTTCTTGTTTGAGAGATTCAAAGAGCTACACCATTGTTGGGTGTTTGTGAACTTGAGAGTTGTGTTCTTGAGTGAAGAACATTGTTGTTCTTGGTGAGTTTGACTATTCCCCACCTTGTGAGTTTTTGGGTGTTTATAGTTCTTGGTTAAGAACTTGGAGGTTATCTTCTTGTTGAAGAAGATTGGTGTTCTTGGGGAAAAACACTTTTAAGATCTTGGATTAGATCTTTTGGAGGTTGTCACCTACCCGTAAAGGTGATTGTACTTTGGTGATCTCTTCCGGGCTAAGAGGTATTTTGCACATGGGGCTAGTGGAATCTTTGACGGAGGTCAAGTCGTGGATGTAGGTTGGAGTTCAACCGAACCACGTAAAAATCTTGGTGTCATCCTTCTAAACCCTTAACTCTTAAATTTCCGCACTTGCATTTGCATATTTATTTTCGCAAGCATATTTACATTTCTAGCATTTTACTTTTCAGCATTTTATTTCTTATTTCTTTTATTTATTTAATACCGTCATTTAAATTTTTGTTATACTATATATATATATATTTACTTATAATAAATATAAATATAAACTCTTATATATATATATATATATATATATATATATATATATATATATATATATAAGATGCCTGAAATGTAAATTGCAGAAAATATATAAATATATATATAGTAATATATATATAGTAATATATATATTACTATATATATATTTATATATTTTCTGCAATTTACATTTCAGGCATCTTAATATATATATATATATATATATATATATATATATATATATATATATATATATATATATATATATATATATATATATATATATCAAGATATATATATAAGCACTACTATATATATTTATATACTTTACGCATCTTTATACTTCCGCTCATTTATATTCAAGTCATATATTTATTATCTTGTATCTACTAACAATTGTTTCTCTTGTGTCCCATATTTAATTATTTATTTAAATAATCGAAAAAGTGGTCATAGAAACTATTCAACCCCCCTTCTAGTTTCTACAATTGATATAAGAGCAAGTTGCTCTCAATTTGCTCAAGTTTTATAAAAACTAATTTTTCAAATTTTGAGTTGATCCATGGGAAAAGGAAACTATTACGAGGGTTGTTTATTGACTATTCCACCGGCATTTGAATCCGATAAATTTGAGAACTGGAAATTAAGATTTGAAACATATATAAAAGCCAAAGATTTTGATCTATGGCACATTATTGAAAATGACGACTTTCAACCAAAGGATAGTAAAAATTTAACGTTAAAAGATTTATCCTTTCTTAAAAAGAATAGTGAAGCAAAACTATTATTTTATAAACTTCTACCAAAAACAGAATACATCCAAGTTTTCATGTGTAAAACTTCAAATGAGATTTGGAAAACATTAATAGCAATACATCAAGATGACGCCTTACTAAAAGATTGCATTGACGATTTACTTGTTCAAAAAGATGAACAACTTAATGCAGTTAAGGATGATAAAACGACGGAGAAAACAAAAGACGAGTCGCAAAATTTAAAAGCTAAAGAAATCTTAAGACATGATGATGAAGAAAACATCGAACCTTCCACTAGTGGAAGAAAGGAAGATGAACATCACAAGATATTTGCCAACAACGGTTGGGAAGAAAATGATAGTGAAATCACCAATGATGATAATGAAACTTGTCTTATAATAAACAAGACAAGAGAGGTACATTCAAATCATTCTTACTATAGTTGTGATTCAAATGATGATGACTTGAAGCAAAAATATTACAAATGTGAAAAACTCCTTTTCAAAAAAAATAAGAAAAATGAGTCTTTAAAAACTAAAAATAATGTATTAAAAGATTTGGTTACAAAACGTGATGAGGAACTTTTAGAAGCTAAAAACCAAATCTCAAGTTTGTTAAAGGATATAGAAAGATTGAAGGTTAACAACAGTGAACTAGGGTTTTTAACTTATCAAAATATGCCTTCAACTAGTTCCACCACAAAGATTGCTTTTGAAAAAGAAAAAGAAAGAATGACCACGGCGGCAGCACCACGGTCGACCGTGAGGCCTGCTACCGTGACCGTGGGTCACTCCAAAGTCCCTGGAGTCGACCGCGGTCGACCGTGAGGTGTGACCGTGGTGGCAAAAATCGAAAGATTGATTTTAAGCCCAAATCATCATCATATGATCATAACATCATTCCTATTGCATCGTATAATTATTCTTATGGTCATAATGCTATTGCCATTGCGTCAAACCAACAAATAAAAGAATTTTGTGAACCATCAAGATATCAAATTGACTACTCTAAACCTTTTAAGCCTTTTATGTCATTTCATAACAATGAAAGAAGGTTTTCAAACAATAGATTTGCTTGGAACTACAATGTCAAACCTAAAAGAAATTACAATGATTTTTATCATAAAAGAAATCGGTTTCAAAATATAAGAACTTATTTTCAAAGGTCAACTTGGAACAATCAAGGGGTTCCCAAATATTATACAAGTTCATATCCTACTAGACCGTATCACACATACAAGATTACACCACAATGGATAAAGATATGAATGTTTGATGCTAACAATCCTGGACCCATGAAATATTGGGTACCATATTTGTCAAATATTTAAATTGCTAGGTGAACACAAATAGACATTCAAGATCACTTTAATAATATTTGATAACTGGATGTTCCAAGCACATGATGAGCTACAAAAGAATAATTTACTTCATATGGATGACATGTGGAGTTCAATAGCAAACTAAAGGGTAATATCTACGGTAAAGGTAACATTCCTTATAATAACATGATCAATATAAATGTCAAGTATGATAAATAATCTAGGTTTAAAATCGTAAGTGTTGTTCAAATTGTGTGATAAAAACTTGCTTGTGACACTCATAAATGGTCATGACATGGATACTAAAAATAAGTGAAATATCTAATTAAAGGTAAAAGAAGAAGTGTATTATATATATGTAATATAGACATAATCCACCCATCCAAGTATGACTTGCATGCTTAAATGATCATTATACTTTGTGGCATATGAGACTAGGTCTTGCTAATATGAAAATTAATTCAAAAGATTAGCAATTAAGAGCCTGCAAGTAATTTACCAAAATTAAAATTTGATAAAACACTTTTGTGATGCTTGCAAAGTTGAAAAATAAGTTCATGTATTTCATAAGTCAAAATGTTTAGAATTTTAGAATTCTTGTATATGGATTTATGTGATCATTTATTAATACAAAGCAATGATGAAAACTTCTATGCTATAATAGTTATAGATGATTTTTCAAGATATACTTGAACTATATTTTTGTAATCCAAAAATGATTCAAAATTCTTGAAAACAAATTCAAAACCATCAAGGTCACTTGATTACGTCCATTCGTACGGACCATGGTAGATAATTTGATAAAGATTTTTTTTTGCATCTTGTGACAAACATGATATTACTCATAACTTTTCGGCTCCTAAAACTCCTCAATCTAATGGGGTAGTGGAAAGGAAAAACCATACTCTTCAATGGATGAGTCATATCATGCTTAATGAACAATTAATTTCCCAAAAAGTTTTGGTATGATGTCGTGGAAACCGCAATAAATATATTTAATGAAGTTCCAATTCGATCACTCATAAAAAGGACTCCTTATGAACTATACAAGGGTAGAAAACCAACATTTAGATATTTGAGTGAGGTTTCGAAGTAAATGCTTCATTTTGAATAATAAGGAATACTTGATGAAAATTTGATCCTAAAGCCTATGAAAGTGTGTTCCTAGGATACTCTTTAAATGGCAAATCTTATAGTGTCCCATATAAACAAACTATGGATATGTATATAGAGGAAAACCTAAATGATACATTTAATGAAACTCCTCTAAACAAATCAATGTCTCTAGTTGATGATGATTTTAATGAAAAACAAACCATTAAACATCGACTAGCAAAGCTTAATGTAAATGAAGCCATAGTTGAAGTAAAGCTACTCTTTTTTTAAAAGGCCTAGTGAACCTATCAACACTAGAAAAATTAGGAATCACCTAATTGACCAAATCATTGGCAATATAGAAGAAAGATATTCTAGATCCTAAAATCTTTAAAGAGATTAATGCAATAATGAGTATTTGAAATATGATCTAGTAGCGCTAAACAGTAAAGAATGGCCAATGCAAATTAAACGAATCATCTTATAGCCACTCATTGGGTGTAGTTATCTCATGAAAAGTCAAAGTAAAAAAAAGGATTATGAGTCGGTTGCATAAACGAATCTTACAAACAAAAGTTAGGGGATTGATCGTGAAAAATAAAATTTGTCACATATGCAAAGACATTACCAAGAATCATTCTTTGAAAATTTCTTAAAAGATCAAATATTTGCAAGCTCTATAATTGAAAATGCATGGATTAAATTAAAGCATATAGATTAAATTAGTTTATGAATACTTGACATATATAGGAAATTCCTTATTATATGTCTTGTATGTACTTTAAGAGCTCTAGAAAAGTATGCTAAATTTTTACATCTCCTAAAATAAAAGTTTACGCTTGTTTGAAATATTAGAGAATGTATATAAAAGATAAATCCTTGTTTTAGTAGAAGATCATATGATATGATATATTTACTAATCAAAAGTTACGTATAAACTCTCTAAAGAACATGCATTATAAGTGTAATTTATGAATTAAAGTGATCCGTAAAAAGAGAGTAGAACATGCGTACATTAATCTAAACGCCTGATTAAAGAAAGATTCGATGTTGAAACATGAAATCAATATATACACTTATGAATTAAAACAAAAGGAGTGATTTAATTGATAACATCAAATAATGTGGCATGATCGGGAGCTTGCTTTATCTAACAGCAAGTATGCCCAATATTATGTATAGTGTTTGTAGATGTGAATTATTTCAGAAAAATATTAAGAAATCACATCCCGATCCTGCTATAAATATCTCTCACAACAAATGAACGGCGAATCACTAACTTTCAAATCCAACGAAAACCCGTATTGACATCATGAGCATAATTCATGATGGCTAGAAGTACAAGCTGAGGTATTTCATTGCCATGCAAAGGCGTATGTTCAAGCACTAAGTAAAAATCATGTGCTTCTTTATAAGAATATGCATATAAAACTTAGGCATCACTATTTACATAATTATATGCACAAATGAAATACCGTGATTAAACAAAGGCATTGAAATGGTAATTGTTTAAGAACAATAAGATTAAGATAAATATTATTTAATGGCATAAAACAAAATTGCGTCGAGCAAATATACAAATTTGAAAAATCACCCCAAAGGATAACCCATGCTAGTTCGTAAGCTATCCTAGCATACGAATATAAGTTGAAAAACATCAAGAAAGTGGGTATGCTCTTTCTATCAAAGTCAAGTGACAATAAATAAACTGTTGTGCAATCAAACTCTCTCATGCCTCTCCTTATCAAAAAGAAAATTAATCGTTGATATTTAGATAGTTCTTAAAACAGTTTAAAGATAAACTTCGGCAAATAGCTCTATCAAATTACAAAGATTTTAAACCATTATAAGCTTTACAAATCAAAGATCCATAAAGAAAAACACATTTCTTAGGCATATTAAATATGAAAGAATGGTTGATTTGATAAAAACCTTGGTTTAATTACTTATCATAATGCATCGATCTTTTAAAATGATTTGACATGTTCTAAGAATGATAAATGAAAACTTTGAAAATTTGATGAAATACAAGGTCACGGTCGACCACTGTCGAAGGATTGAAACCGTGACAATTTTTGGTGTACCGCTGGTCGCAACCACGGTCGATCATGGTCGACCGTGGGTATGTGTGACCGTGAAATTTTCAAACTTCACAATCTGCTATGATTGTGACATTTACTTGCAAAACTATATGCTGCTCATTATTCTTTAACATGATTATATGGCTTATATGTGCAATCAATAATGACTATTACAACAATGCACAAATGTTTGAATGGATAAAATTGAATAGATGGAACAATTGATATAAAATAACCCTCTAATATAGCTAAAACTTTTGGAAGCTTATTGAATGAAACAAATTGGATCTCCCTTAAAGGATTTTGTGGTTATTAATCATAAAAAAACTTTATCATGCATGTTACTTTGGTTGAGTACAATTTGGCATGCTTTAGGAGATCTCGTTCTTGATATGATTAAATATGAGAAGTTGAACTACGCATATTTAATTGATTACTTGGATATATATATATATATATATATATATATATATATATATATATATATATATATATATATATATATATATATATATATATATATATATATATATATATAATCAATTATGAGTATCAATGACATAATTGATTAATTGATGCATGTAATAGTTGATGTGATGATCAATCATTTTTGATGAATGACTTTAAACATCTTATGTTTTCACATTGAATTATTTCAAATGAAATTTAAATACTACGCTTGGCTAACCCCAATCCTCAAGATTGGAAAGAATTTTGTTTCTTGTGCTCCTTGATAGTGTTATATCAATACTCACTCTACTCAATAAAGAGTTGATCAGCATAAAAGCCGAGCTACACAAAGATGAAAATGTCAACGATATGTCCGATCTCTCTATAAATATCAAATACTATATACCGTCACATCAAGAAAGCAATAGATATGGAAAGTTGACATAAAAATGAGAAGATGTGATCAATCATTCAAATTGCGTGCTGCCATTTCGCTCAAGCTCAATCTTTATGCCAACACAACAACAATAACAAGGGGGAGCATGATCAACCAAATATGGTGATGTAATCACAAACGCTCCAATGATGTCAAAAGGGAAGTTCATTTTGTGTAAAAGGGAAGTATAAAATAAGAGGGAGCAAATTTAAGAATACAAAATCTTACAAGTATAAAAGGAAGCACAACTTGAGGGGGAGCACTCAAATAATATTTTGAGGGGAGTCAAGTGGTGGATAGATTTAAATTGGCAAACAAAGTAAAATAAAATATTTTTTTATCAGGTTAAAGGGCTATTAATTTGAGAGTGAGCAAATATACAAAACTATTCAAAGAAGGGGAAACATTCATAAATTATAAAAATTTTAATTATTTGAGAGGGAGGTTAATAATTTTTTATTTATGATATAATGATCAAATGGGAGTCATTATTCATAAAATAAGAGGGAGGATATTGTTATATTAAACTTGGAGAGATAAGGTGACTAGCATTACAAGAAACGGAAACAGGATCCGTTTTCAAATCTCATAAATTATCCTAATAACTAACCCTCTACTATCAAAATTTGTAAAATATATTTGAACAAATTTCAGTGCAATCAATTTGAGGGGGAGCTTCACCAACAAGGATGGTTCCTTACACTTGACATCAAGAGCAAGTTGCTAAAAAAAAGGGCGAGCACACCTTTTTGATGATGCCAAAGGGGGAGAAGAATCCAAGTGATAGATCAATAGATCAAGGGGGAGAAGAATCCAAAGTAAGAGGGGGTACAAATTCAAGAAGATTAGAGTGATCAAGCTTCGTCATCAAGACTACTACGTTGTAGAATCAAGCTCATCACGGAAGGTCAACTTCTTGAACTACACACATATTATTTTTCCATTTATTTTTCCATAACATATTATGAAATTATAAACTTGGATTAAATTAAAATTGTCATCATAAAAAAGGGGGAGATTGTTAGTGCAATCAAGAGATTAAATATTTAAAAATATCTGGTTTTGATGATGCAATTTTAATAATCAAATTAATATATATATATATATATATATATATATATATATATATATATATATATATATATATATATATATATATATCCAAGTTAATATGAAAATAATAAGTTTGGCAAAATAATAATTTATATATATATTTGTGGAAGATCATAACACCGATAAAACCTCTGAAAATATATACTACATATTTTATATTGCCAAAACTGAAAAAGGTGATGAAAATAAAAAATGACAATATAATCATAAATGAATATATCTTTAAAATGTCATTTTATAAACATATAATTTTCACTTATAAAAATGTTCCATACTGCGTCAAAATAATATATGTCTATGGAACAACGTTTTTATAACATCTTGCCAAACTTAAATAGACATGATTTTATAAATTGACAAAAGTGAAAATATGTATTTTAGAATACAGGATAAATATCCTTAAGAGGTATTATTATACTGTGTATTGGAAAAAAGGTAAAAGAGAAGGTTGGAAGATCTTGCAAAGTACATCAAGTACAATGAGGTGTCATCCTTTATTAAACATGGATTTAAATCTTTCAAAAGCCGTCCAAGTACACAGTGTAAAGATATTTATTTTGGTATTTATCAATTCTAAAATACCAGCTTAAAAGAGAAGACCGAAACATAACTGAAATATTTTTTACGGCTCGAGATTGTGGCAGATGGACCACGGTCGATCCATGGTCGACCGTGGCTTCGACCGTCAGACCACCTGACAGCTTTCTCTCTTCTCTTTCTATAAATACATCACCATTTCTTTTCATTTCTACCATTTGCCAACTTAGAAATTCTCTCCTACACACACAAACACACACTTGATCTTGCATTATATAAATATATATATTTAGTGTGTGTAATTCTTGAAGTTGTTTATACACTTTAATATATTCAAACAACACTTCATGATCTAGCAAAAGGGAAGCAAGAAAAGTTTATAGAGAGTTGTTCTTACTGTCATACTTTTCTTGTTTGAGAGATTCAAAGAGCTACACCATTGTTGGGTGTTTGTGAGCTTGAGAGTTGTGTTATTGAGTGAAGAACATTGTTGTTCTTGGTGGGTTTGACTATTCCCCACCTTGTGAGTTTTTGGGTGTTTATAGTTCTTGGTTAAGAACTTGGAGGTTATCTCTTGTTGAAGAAGATTGATGTTCTTGGGGAAGAACACTTTTAAGATCTTGGATTAGATCTTTTGGAGGTTGTCACCTACCCGTAAAGGTGATTGTACTTCGGTGATCTCTTCCGGGTTAAGAGGTATTTTGCACGTGGTGCTAGTGGAATCCTTGACGGAGGTCAAGGCGTGTATGTAGGTTGGAGTTCAACCGAACCACACAAAAATTTTGGTGTCATCCTTCTAAACCCTTAACTCTTAAATTTCCGCACTTGCATTTGCATATTTATTTTCGCAAGCATATATACATTTCTAGCATTTTACCTTTCAGCATTTTATTTCTTATTTCTTTTATTTATTTAATACCGTCATTTAAATTTCTGTTATGCGATATATATTTATCTGGTACATCCATCAAAATTAATATATATAAATTGGATCAATAAAGAACCATGTGTTAAACAAAGAACCTAAAGAACCAATCTGGACCTTTGGATCATCAATATCAATGGATGAGATTGATCGATGGCAAAACTGTAATTATTATGTATTAATTTAGAAAGAATAGGGAAAAAATGTAATTATCCTCCCCCATCACCCACGATTTAAAAAAAAACCTCAAAAACTTTAAATTGCCATAACTTTTTTAAATTTTGTGAATTTAATCAAAAAAAATTATATCATTCTTTTAGTTTTTTAATCCTCTTTCAAACAAGATCACTCTTCCTATACTTTTCTAAAAAAAATTTGAAAATGATTTTTTTTTTTGCATTTTGGCAGTTGTACAAGAAAAACACTTTTCTTTTTGCATTTTGGCAGCTCGTCGCTAATTAGCTGAATGTCGTCGCTAATGAGCTGAATGTCGTCGCAAAAGGTTCGTCTTAGATCAGAAATTAGCGACGATGAAGTTAAATCTGTCGTCGCAAATAAGCAAAGTCGTCGCTAATGACCTTGCAGTCGTCGCAAATAGTTCGTCTCAGATCATAAATTTTGCGTTTTTCGTTTTTTGCATTTTGCATGTTTATACGGATTTACGTTCTGCATTCTGCATGTTTTTTGCATTCTGCATTCTGCATTTTTTTTGCATTCTGCATGTCTTTTGCTTTTTGCATTCTTCATTCTTCATTCTGCATGTTTTTTGCATTTTGCATTCTTCATGTTTTTTGCATTTCTGCATTCTGCATGTGTTTTGCATTTTGCATTCTTTCATTCTGCATGTTTTTTGCATTCTGCATTCTTCATTCTGCATGGTTTGAATTACCCAGCTCAAAATGCAAATTACGGATTTTGCATTTTGCATTTAGTCTTGGGCTTGAATGAACCCAGCTCAAAATGCAAACTACGGATTTTGCATTTTGAGTTTGAATGAACCCAGCTCAAAATGCAAACTTTGCATTTCAAAAAAAAAAGTTTAGAAATATATCAAGTTCGGTCTTGTTTGAAAGAGTACGAAAAACTGAAACTAATGATATAACTTTTTTGTTAAAATTCTAAAAAACGAACGAATTACGATCATTTAAAGTAAGTGGGGTTTTTTTTATTTTAATTTTGGGGAAGATGGGAGGATGCTGGGAGCTGAGCGACGGTTTTTTTTCCCTTTTTTACGCTTAAACTATGTGTCACGTGTCATCACCAGATAATGTTCTTTAGGTTCTATGTTTAAGAGAGGTTCTATGTTTAACCTTACCCTATATATATATATATATATATATATATATATATATATATAGGGGAGGGTTCATGCGAGAACCGTTGTTAGTGCGAGAACTGCGAGAACCAATCTCAGCCGTTCCTTTGATATGGGAAGTATCATGGATGAAGAGCGTGGAGGGATAGGGTGTGGCAGGGTGCATGTGAGGAATTCATGGGTGGACAATGACATTGAAGGAGGGGGAATTGGACGGCTTAGATTGGTTCTCGCATGAACTTTTGTCAATATATATATATATATATATATATATATATATATATATATATATATATATATATATATATATATATATATATATATATATATATATATATATATATATATATATATATATATATATATATATATATAAGCACTACTATATATATTTATATACTTTACGCATATTTATACTTCCGCTCATTTATATTCAAGTCATATATTTATTATCTTGTATCTACTAACAATTGTTTCTCTTGTGTTCCATATTTAATTATTAATTTAAATAATCAAAAAAATGGGTATAGAAACTATTCAACCCCCTTGTAGTTTCTACAGTCTTATTTATAAATTTGGGTCTCCTTACTTACATATGTTATAAGGTATTTAGAAAGAAAAATTGGGCCCCTTCCTCCCATGAGCCCTGGGTGGTAGAGATGAGCGAAATCGGTCCTGGACCACAGCCGGTCCGGTCCGGTTCGGACCTAGTCGGTCCCGGGCCGGTCCGGTCCTCGGCGGACCGGTCTTCGCGTAAGACCATTTCGATAAATTCGGTCTTCGGGTGGTCCTAGACCACTCCCGGACCGGTCCAAGTCCGGCCCAGTCCGACTTCGGTCCTGGACCGGTCCGTTTTTCGTTCGGGTATTTTCCGGTTCGGTTTAGATATTTCCGGGTTTTTTTAGTTTCGGTTTAAAATTTTCCGGTTTTCGGTTCGTTTTTTTGTTTGAAAAAAAAAGTGACTTGTTAATTTAAAAAAAAAGTTACAAGTTATAAAATATAAAGTATAAACATATATAATTGCAAGTTAATAAAAACATATAAATAACATTGCGATACAATTACGAAATAAAATTACATATTGTTGAAACTTGAATATTTTTTTAACAAGAAAAGGGAACTCTAGCAATGGAGCTTCGGCATGGCCATCACCCCAAGTTAGAGACCCGAAAAATACATATTGTTCGAAAGAAATAACGTCACAAAATATAAAGAGACAACTACTAAAATGGATAGTCGGAATTGATATTCCAATAGTTGTAACTATCGTCGGTATATGGCCCATGCCCATAATAGGCGACTTCGTTCGAGTGGACGTTGGATGATGAACCTGCGTTCATTCTATTTTGAGTATCGTCAACGTATTCTTCGCCGGGTTCGGGTTCTTCAGTTTCAGCTTCGGTGTTAGTGTTTGATGTTCCCGATGCGAAGTCCCTATTGTAATCGTCTTCCATAATCGCTTCCTCCAAATTAGTTAAGCCTTCTTCGAGATACGCATCGTTTTGACATCTTTCCATAGAATTATAGTAGTCCTTAAGCATCACGGCCATTTGCACCGACTCATCCTTTAACATAGCCGTTGGGACCGGTTCGGACCGGTTTGGACCGGTCTGGACCGAAAAACTAGCCGTTAGAATTTGAAATTAGACCGTTGGGCTTGGACCGGTCTTGGATCGGTTTGGACCGAGTTTGGACCTATTTGGTCTAGACCGGTTCTTGGACCGTTTTGGACCGGTTCGGATTCTGGACCGGTTCTGGACCGGTTCGGACCGCTTACGTCATTTTCGGTCTTGGACCGGTTCGATTCGGGCTGTCTTTCTTGGACCGGTCCGGTCGGTCCTCGGGGCCCATGTCTGCTGGGTGGTGACCCTGGTTGCCCAGCTCATAGGCAGGCCGCAGGCCCTGCATGGATACATATATACAAAGTTACAAACTATTAACTACTAATATATTTATCAATTGCAATTCCAAATTATCTTAGCTAAAATTAAAAAAAAAAGCATAACCAACAAAATCACTATCACAAAGTAAATTAATCATTACATAGATTTAATTATTCATCTAAAGAATGTTCGAATACAATAACTTTTTAGTGTGATAAATAGTATCAATTAGTACATATAGATAAACCAAAAATAAAATTACGTATTTTAAAGTTTTTGGTTTTTCGGTTAACCACAGTTGTCTAAATTCATGAATCATAACCCAACTGAAAAGTCCAAAAAAATTCCGGCCCGGGAAACCAACCCGAAAAATCTAAAATAATTGGTCCAGTTATCCTAAAATTCAGGTTTTTCGGTTTTTGACTTTTTTGAACACCTCTACCAATTTATAATGGTTAATCAATACGCCACCTAAAACTCTTATCATACCACAGTGAGGAGACATTGTAACTAATCACACCCCTAATGCCATGCGTATGGCTCCCTACCTTTTCTCTCTTATCCAAATGTCACATCAATATCACATTACTTTTTTCTTCTCTCTTACCCAAATACCTAGTATAGCATAACTCATACTAACAAATCTTTTCCCGACTTATTTTAATTTATTTTATTACTAAAACTAGCCGTTTGAAAATAAAAAAAAACGTCCGCGTGTTGTCGGGTACGGGGAGCCGAGTGGGCTACCAAAAAAGGGTAATGTATCGGTGTTTCACGATGACCCGAGAAAGCCGATTTGAGTAGCCCATTAGCTTGATCACTACGCATGGTCTAAAGAAGTGTGACCTCACGGGTATCAATATATATTTTGAAATAACTATATATTTCTATGAAAAGGATTATTACCGAAGCAAATAAAATAAAATGACATGTGATGATTTTTTGTTGTTATCAGGTTAATCATGATTATCAAAGCAATATTAATACAATAAAAGTCTTAACCTTTGAATAGAGCGATTTTAAGAGGTTGTATAACTTACGTGTCTTTTAACCTGTTTGATCTATTTGGCTAGAATTTATTTCAGCTAAATTATTTTTATTTGACTTGTTTGTGATAAGAAAAAAGCCAAACCGATAAGATTGAATAAACCGCTAAGGTTCGCTACCGGCTACCCATATGTCATATTTTAGTCAAAGTTGTTGCCTATAGAAACATATAAAACTTGAATAAACTATAGTGTTTGTTCGTAAAGATGAACAAGTGCAAGATTGATATGGAGAATGTAGGGTTAGCTTCAAAGGAAAACAAGGAAAACACTACGTTAGAGAGCTTACAGGGGCAAGGCCCTGTAAGCCACTCCGACGCTCAAGTTAGCCATTGCGATGGTAAAGAGCTTAGAGGAGAAGTGTTTGGGCTGTATAAGGTACGTACCTTTGTAGGAGACGGTGGTCTCCTATTTATAGTTGTGGGCTCCTTTGGATGGACTGCCAGGATGAAGGACAGGTGTCGCGATCTCCTGTGAGAGACCAGAAAGGTTGTACCTTTCTGCCATAAAGGGGATTTGCTCTCCACCATCAGTGTCAGCCAATCGTGAGGCTGTACTTTTCGTACTGCTGAGGATTTGCTCCTCATTATCAGTGTCTACCAATCACAGCGAGTTTACGTGTGTCTTAATATAGACATGGCACGCCTGATCTGGCCTATAACCTTGAGACACGTGTCCTAGTTAGCTCCAGGGCTTACCACGCTGTGGTACATTATCGCTGAGCCAGGCCTGTAGATGGAAAGACTTATAACAAAGCTGCAAGGCATTCCAGGCCTGTGAAGGCCATGTGGTTCGTGGTTGGACCTGGCCTGCAACCACTTGTATTCATAGAATGTGATAGCTTTGCCAGGCCTGGGTTGGGCCTGACTTCGTAATGTTGAAGAGACGTTACTGGCAGGCCTTTTGGCCTCTTATTTGGCCTGGACGTAGGTACCCGATGCAAGGTTTGGGCACTTCCCACCGGGACAATGCTATTTCTAGTAGGTAAACCTATACCAATCGTATCCAACCTGGACACGACTCCTAGATCCGCGGGACATCGGTTACAAGAACCGTGCATGTTTAGTCTCTCTAGTGCTTTTTGGGCCGGGACTCCCGATTATCATCAAAATAGATCGCACCACCTAAGACAGTGTGAACTCTGGCCGGGACTCCCAATTATCGCAGAGTCTTTCACACCCTCCCCCGCAATGGTTTGAACTCGAATGCCCAAGGTTTGGTCACTTCCGACACCCGAGTACCGTTTAACAGGAAAGGTGTGCCATTAGGTGGGTAGCACACTGATCTAAGCTTTTTCTAAAAAGGATTTCAAAAGTTTCTGACGAGAAAAACTTTTTGCCAGTTTTCCTTTTAAAATACTGTTTCAATAATTAACTATTATTAAAACCCTTGTTTTATTTCATCGTGAGACTCACAACCACGCATATCAAATATGTAAAGAAATAAAACAACCACAAACATCTATGCCTTAGCCTTGCCCTTCTAATGTCGGTTTCTTGAGCCACACGAAACCCGACGGTCAAAACGTAAATGGAAAAATAACAACACACATGACATGACACTCTGAAGCTCCCACTGGCTCCAGCATCCAATCCTGCTCCCTGCTCCTTGCTCCTTTTCATTGTCTTCAAAATTATTCTATTTTACACTATTCTATTCTAAAAGCTAGAAAGTAAAAAATTACAAATTTTTCAAAGGCACGCAGGCGCGGTAATCTAATACTTTTACAAAATAGAATATGGGTTGTAAGTGGCACGCAGGCCTCCCCACACCATAGAATAAAAAAAATACAATAATCACAACCACAAGTGCAGGAAAAGTAAAAACAATCCACAAGGTCTAGGGCTCGGCTATGGCATTCCAAAACATATACTAAACTAATACATGAAAGTAAAACAACAACTGATTTCTAATTATTCATCTTGATGAAAAATACTGATCTTAACAACCTGTTAAAATCTCCTATATTGTTTTCCTGTTATTTGCAATAAATATATATTTCAAGTTTCATGCTTGATAATTAATCAAAAACCTGAAATAATATTTTTTAATTTTAAAATTAAAAATAAAAATTGTATTTTAATTTTATATTGACTACAAATATTTGAACCACGAACTGGGCCAAATATTCAAAACTGGGTCGACACAAACGAACTTGGGCCGAAGAAAGGATCTGGGCCGTAGCCCCCTTCGGACCTGAGATACGGCTGGGCCGGTCCTTGGGCCGTGGCTCCTGGGCCGTAGCCCACCACGCCGCAGCCGTCGCTGCCCTGCCCGCCGAGCACCACCACGTCCCCGACCACCATACTTGGTGGACTGAACGACTTCCGCCGCTGCTGGGCCACCATCGACAGTCGCTGGCAACCGCCACCCCGCCTGGGACCGCCGTCGATCAACAACGCCGCTGCTGGGCGCCACCGACCGACCACGGCCACCGCCTGAGGCCGCCGCCAATGAGGGTGGTGGTTTCGGTTTTTGCAAATAACAACAATAAAAAGGCTTGATTCCTATTATCCTGATAACAATCAATTAATCCAATAACAATCAAATCTTGATTCCTATAATCCTGGATAATCAAAAAGGCTTTTTCTAAATAAAAAAAACTATTTCATCAGATTAATAAGAAACCTAACTAGTTCTCTACGAGTTTAGAAGTGGCTCTGATACCACTGAAGGGTTTTGTAGGGTATAAAAAGTATTATATCAACATGCACCGCGGAATAAAACTTAAAACCCCCTCCAATGATCTCATCTAATTTGTACAAGAAACTAACTACAAGTAGAGGATAAAAGTTATACCTTTCAGTAATAGTTTTGGAAACTTTAATCCAGATAGCTAAAGGTAGAACACCGCTACTGCACCACCTCGAACTGGATGCTAGACCGCCTGAGGATTTCACCAAACTTCAACACGCGAAGCTTGTGTATGTGTGTGTGTGTCGATGATCTAAAACCGAAACCCCCTTGGGGTTGTTGTTGAGTTCGACGCAAGTGAGGAGAGAGGGAGGGGAGAGGGTATTTTTCTTGGCTTGCAATTGTAACTTATGATTCCTTTAGGCTTAAAAGGTTATTTATATAAAAGACCTTTTTAAGGCCCAAAGTCCGTTTAATTAAAGCCCAGCTTTAATTAAACTATTAGCTAATTGCAGAAAATACCCTTTGACCTTTCTAATTAATTAATAACTATTAATTAATTGGTCCGATTAATATTTAAACTAAATATTAATTTCTCCTTTAAAATAATAAATAACTATTATTATTTTCCATCTCAATAATTAATTAACTAATTAATTATTTCTTACATATAACTTGGCAAAATCCAATTGGTTCTAATTGGGTGTGTAGCAGTGTGATCCTTTAGTGTCTCATAGCATTGGACACGATGTCACGTGTTATCTATCTCTGCACATAATCTAACACATGGTGGGTTAGCACTGAACTGCGTCATTCCACCTTGGACAGTGCCTTGTGACGGGCCTTGAGGGGTGCTAGGCTGGCTAGGTTGGCTAAGGACAGTGGAGAAAACTGGGGCTTCGCTTGCGGCAGTAAGAGATGAGTTGGTCTGTGGTGTCTTAGAAGACGGACCAGTAAAAGGAGTGGGTCTTTCCATCTTTCAAGATGAAGCAGAATTAGGTTTCGTGTGAAGATTCTCGAAGAGTGAGTTCTAGGTTATCGTGAGTTTGGGGATATTAAGCTCGATCAAGCTTTCGGTCCCACGGATGGCGCCATTTGTTTGTTCGTAAAGATGAACAAGTGCAAGATTGATAAGGAGAATGTAGGGTTAGCTTCTAAGGAGTATCTGGATGAGAGATGCAACCTACAAAACAAGGGAAACACTACGTTAGAGAGCTTACAGGGGCGAGGCCCTGTAAGCCGCTCTGACGCTCAAGTTAGCCATGGCGATGGTAAAGAGCTTAGAGGAGAAGTGTTTGGGCTGTATAAGGTGCGTACCTTTGTAGGAGACGGTGGTGGTCTCCTATTTATAGTTAAGGGCTCCTTTGGATGGACCGCTATGATGAAGGACAGGTGTCGCGATCTCCTGTGAGAGACCAGAAAGGTTGTACCTTTCTGCCATAAAGGGGATCTGCTCCCCACTATCAGTGTCAGCCAATCGTGAGGCTGTTGGCAGTACTTTTCGTACTGCTGAGGATTTGCTCCCTATTATCAGTGTCTACCAATCACAGCGAGTTTACGTGTGTCTTAATACAGACATGGCACGCCTGCTCTGGCCTATAACCTTAAGACACGTGTCGTAGTTAGCTCCAGAGCTTTCCATGTTGTGGAACGTTATCACTGAGCTAGGCCTGTAGATGGAAAGGCTTATAACAAAGCTGCAAGGAATTCCAGGCCTGTGCAGGCCATGTGGTTCGTGGCTGGACCTGGCCTGCAACCACTTGTATTCAGAGAATGTGATAGCTTTGCCAGGCCTGGGCTGGGCCTGACTTCGTAATGTTGAAGAGACGTTGTTGGCAGGCCTTTTGGCCTCTTATTGGGCCTGGATGTAGGTACGTCATCATATAGTTATATCAAATATTCAATATGTAGGTCAAAGTTTACCAAATAGCTTATAGGTTAACGGTATGAGGTGCGTTAGATGACTATTACAGCCATTGGTTCAAGTTTATTAACAAACGTAAAGTGTAGATTTATAAATAGGATTAAAGAGTGTGTTTAAATTGACAGCCTATCTGATGTGCGTAAAGCGTACTAGTTTTAAGTTTATAAAAACCGTTTTATTTATGTACGACTATGACATAATAGGCAAGAGAACCTAATCGTATTATAGTATAAAAAATAAGTACGGGTGTCAAACTCGTGGGGACCGAGTATGATTTGAAGCTAATTATAATAATTTAAATATTAAACGAACTAAACTAACTAAACTACGAAAAAGCAAAGAAACTAAACTAAGAACAAGAAAATAAATAAAGCAAGAAAAAGGGGGATTTATGTTGTTTTTGAGAACTTTCAACCAACTAAATTACCAAACCCTAGAAATCACTAAAGCATGCAAAGAAAGCAATAAAGCAAAGAACTTGACGGATTAAATATATTAATGAACACGTTCCCTCCCTAAATTCACTTACACCCTTTTCATGGCAATCAATTCATGGCAATAAGAGCTAAGGATACTTAAAAGATTCATGCATCGATTTCTAAATTCGCTAAAACATTGATCTAGTTATAACCGTCTAATTACACCAATTAATAACCTTTATGGTCAAAAGCGCGATTAAAAGGTATAATTTGCCAATTGATTCGATTTACAAGTAAAGCCTCAACCTTTAATGTTTCATATGATCAACAAAACACCAATTAACACATAAAGATCATTATATGTTTAATCACATGCAAAATCATCTATTTTAAGTTGCTTAACTCTAGGATTTGATCAATCACTAGTTCTTCAATCATCTAATGGTCATAGATAATCAAGATGTAAGCTTTATGAATTAAATGGTCTTTTAAAACATAAAACTCAGATTATAAACAACTAAAACAGATTATGAAGCATGGATGAACTAAGATTAAGCAAAACTTGAATTAAACATGAATTAAGCATCAAAGTCATGAATTAAATCACCATTACAAGAGTTTCATCTCCTCTAGGGAGGAAAACAGAAGGTTTAGCCTCTCATATTCATAGTAAAGGTCTGGAAATTAAGAACAAACATGAACATGATGAGAAAGAACAAATAAACCGTAAAAGTCGAATGATTCTTCAACTTGATCTTCACTTCTAAGCTCCAATCTCTAAAGCTATGCTTCAAGGCTCTCTCTACTGTTTCAATGGTGTTTCTAGAGATTTTTGGTGGTAAAAAGTCGGATTAGATGATTGTTAAACCGAATGGAGGAGAAAACGAATTTATAGAGCTTAAACAGCCTCGGTCGCGCAGCGACGGCAAGGATCGCGCCGAGACGTGCCACCTTCTGCGCTTTTGTCGCCCGTTTTGAATTTTAGATCCCCATATAATGTGCCACGTCACGATCGCGACGCGACGGACTAGCTGGATTGCGACGTGAACTTCAGTTTGACCAGGAAGTTTGACCTTTTCTACTTTTTTGCATTTTTATCGCTTTTTTAGCTCATTTTATCTCCAACTTCGAATATTTAAACCTGAAATCATTATTTATAAATATATTAATCACCTTTTAAACATATTTTGAGTAATTTAAAAATACCCGGATATCGCATACAAATATTTATTTAGATACCGCGATATCACTATCATTAGGCCAACACAGTCTAATAGACAATGAGCTATGGTTATGGCCTTATGGGTATGTATGCCATTGGGCCATCTCAGTTCTCATAAATGAATATGATACTTTTCATTAAGACCAGTTGAAGCTCAACTGAATGTTTATTTTTGGTTTTGGAATCAAAGATTTCAAAATTCGCCGATCATAGGTAAGCAGGTCAAGCAAGCTGATGCAGGATTCAAGGTCTATCTATCTCACCACAAAACAATCACGGCAAGGACTCTAAGTATTTATTATGGTGTAGAGACGTCGGTGGTGATGGTAAGTACGACGAAGGAAGGTCAGATAGTATGCGTATGGCAGTGAGTGTTTGAGGTTGTGTATGGCGGCGAGTGTTTGAGATTGAGCAAGACAGTGATAGCCTGGGAGTTTGGGTCGGAGAGGGTCAAGGAGTTTGAGGTTGCCGGCAATTGTAGCGTTAAGAATTTTAGGAAATATTGATAGTTTAAGGTGTGAAGATAGATGTTTTTTACGACAGTTTCTTAAAATATGGCGTTACATAACATTAGAAATCTCATATGTAACGACCCAAATTTTTATAAACATTTAAAATAAGTTTCCAATTCTAAACATAACGTTCACTTGTCATAAACATTTCGAAATAATTAAAGATAAAGTGAGATTGGATTTGTTCTAGTTGACTGTTGAAATGAAATCGTAAATATAACATCCTCAAAATGGGCCCAGTAGTACCTAGTTGTACCCTATGCTCAAGTAGTTGTACCTTGATTTTAAATATGTATTTTAGTGATTATTTATGTTTTAGTTAGTTAGAGTGGATATATGAGGTTTTATATGAAAGTTAAGATTAATATGTAAAACTGATAAAATATTAAATGGTTTCGCGTAATGGTTCCGTAGATATCCCCGTTAGTTGAAACAGGTATTCGAGTGTTAAGTTGTAAGTTGGAAAGGGGAACAAAATACCCGGGGTTTAATTAATAACCCCAAAGTCGGTTCTTGTGATTCCCTTATCTTCTGTACACCAACAAACACACACCTTAACACACACAAACATACGTACAAACATACACACTTGCTTTTGGGAGCTTTTGAGGGAGAAATCAAGAATTAAGTCGTTGCAAGGGATTTTCGTAGCATATTAGAGTTACAAGCTGCTGTATTTGAGTTATCTCCATCACCAATTGTAAGTATTCTTCTTTACAAACCTAGTTTTTGAGTTCATGAAGGAGAAACACCAAATTGATGGTGTAAATTATGTTCTTGTGATGGGTTTTGATGTTTAAAGTAGTTGTAAGCTCCAAATGATGTTTAGTAATGTATATGAGCAGTTAGAATCGAGTTTTGAATCGAGTAAAGTATTAAAACGGTGATTTACAGCTGCTGTCATGAAACATGGTCGAAGAACGCTGTAACTGGGGTCCATGCAGTCACATGGCCTGTGCATACGGTCGCATGGGGGTACACGCGGTCGCATGACATGTGCAAGCGGTCGCATTGGGTTTCTGGTATCCATGCGGTCGCATGGGGGGTCCATGCGGTCGCATGGCATGTGCATGCGGTCGCATGGGTCGTCAGTAATTCTTGCGATCGCAGGGTAAGGCCCTTGCGACCGTAAGGATATGTTTTTAAGTGATGTTACCGCCTACGGGCGTTGGAAATAAGGTTTGCAAGCGTAGGTACGTAACTTGCGATCGTAAACCAACACTAGAGTTATGTTTACGACTAAAAGGGGTTCCCTTGCGATCGGAAGCAGTGGATATTGATAGATGACCTCTTGCGGCCGCAAGGTATTGACTTGCGACAGTAAGGGATGTTGGTAAGGGACCCTTGCGACCGCAAGGCAAGTGCTTGCGACCGCAAGCAGGGGTCCAAGGCTGATAACTTGTGTTTTGACTTACTGGTGCTGGGTGTAGTTGATAACCGAGCGTGTATATGTTGTGTTAGGTATACCTAAGGAACCGGAAGACACGAGTGGCGTATCCGCTTAGTAAGGACTCCAGGTGAGTACCGGTTTCCCATAAGGCTCAGTAAGTAGTGTTGACTGTTATATGTTTTATACGTGTATTGATGATTTTGAGTACGTATGTAAAGGTATGCTATGATGCGATGTACCATGTTTATGATGGTTAGAATTGCTGTAAAAAGTAAGAAGATAATTATTGTAACACCCCGATTTTCGAAACCAGATTTTTTCTTTTTTTTTTAATTATAAAAATTTCAAGAATCCAAACTGCGTGGATCTTTTTGTGAACTGAACTTAAACCAAACCTGTTTTTCAAAACTTGTATAAGCAGCGGAATATTTAAAAATGGCTATACATACAATCAAATTTAGCCACGATACTGAAAAGAACTGTTGGTGTTACTGAAATTGTCCACCGACCATCACAAACTAATACATACAAACATAAGTAGTAAATATAAGTGGCAAAGACAAGTGTTCCTCCAAAATCACAAGTAAAACCAGCAGGTACCCAAGCTCACGTGCCTAAGTGTCACCTGTAATCATGGGGAGAGTATCTGTTAGCTATTTAAAGCTAGTGAGCATAAGATAGCATAACCAGTAATACAAACATATCACATATCAACAATAGTATCAAACAGTGCTATCCTAGCATCTCGCGATGAGCTGGCACAGCCAGAAGGAAGTATAATCTTGCAGGGTAGCTAGCCTGGCTCAACATTCCTAACTGGGGAAACCAGACACATCAACCGCGCGGGTGGGTGAGCGGGTAGCGGTCCACCGTTGCGTTATGAAGTTATCGACACCATGGGATACAGCGGGTAACTGATCCCCAAATCGCACGAGGAACGTTGGGTTTGCAACCCCATACCGTTGACGGTATCATCGACCCGTAGATCTCAAAGCGTCCCAGCCGAAACTGGCCCCGATCAAGGACTATATCATGTCCCCATATCTCGGATCCGATCATAAACACAAATCTGACCCATTCTGGGCCTCATAGCGCGCATATCATAACCATATAATATCCATGGTTCAATTCATACATGCTTCTTGCATAATCATAATCATATTATAATTCATGATTCAATTGTTACGTGTGTCATGCATAAACATAGCATACATCAAGGTTAATTTCATTTCATGGAATTACTAACACATACTGATAACATGTAATATGGTTATATTAATTATTATGTTATCCTATACTCACCTGAGAAGCTAGAGGCTACAGTAAACAAATATCGTGATCGTCTCGTTCTTCGGAGTCGTACGGTTCACCTATAAGATAATACTCATGTTTAGTCACTTCACACAAGTACAATAACTAATATAACTAATATGAATCTCCTAATGATGCCATTAGACTATTTAGAATCCTAAACGAGCATCCCGTACGGTAAAACGTCGAAAAACAGCAAACAAACAACGCACTGTGACTGGACAGGCCCCATGCGATCACAAAGAGGGGGCATGCGATCGCAAGGCACCCTGTGCGATCGCAAAGGAAGTCCATGCGATCGCAAAGCACCCCAGATCAGTGCAGTATCGATTTTTCAGCCCCTGTTCAGTCCATATGCACTCCAAACTTATTTCCAGCAATCCCAATTCCATTTCCAGTGATTACACATCAAACATAGCATCAAAACAAGTCTAGAAACATACATATAACAATATCTAATCAATAATTGAAGGTTTGGGATCAAATTCTTCAATCTTTGACCCATTTGATGAATTTCATGTAACAAGCTCAAATCCATCACTTTAATTCATAAACTTGGATTCTAATCACTTAGAAATGATGTAGGAACAGATTACAATACATGAATCCACTTCCTAAACTCAATTTCAGATTTGACTAAATTTGACCTAGCTTCAAGAACAAAGGAACAAGGAAGATGAACTTACTATTGAAGCTAGATTAGAAAGATGATGATTCTGAGATTAAGAACAGATAATAACTTGGATTTGCAACTGAAATTGATCTTGGTGACTTCTCCTTTGATTTCTCCTTCACGGCTCAAGAACAAAATGAGAGTATGTGTGCTATGTGTGTATGCGTGTGTTTGTGTTAGTGTAAAAGGGGAGACCGACTTTGGTCTCTCATTTATCCACAAAGGGTATTTTGTTCCCCTTCTCAACTTACAACTTAATACCCATTTACCCGTTTCAACTAACGAGGATATTTCCGGAATCTTTATTCAAAACCGTTAACTAATATATTAATTTTATTCATTTTCGTTAATATTTTAATATCACCACTTCTTATTATTATTTTCATAATAATTATATCTTAACTTAAATAAATAATTATGATATATTAACTTACTAAAATTATTCTAATATTCATTATTAAATTCGAAATTCTAAAGCACCAAAGGTATATACGACTAGGCCCGTTTTGAGGATGTTACAAATCTACCCCCCTTAAAAAGATTCCTTCCTCATAATCTACTTTTCTGTAAACAAGTAGGGACATCAGACCTTAATGTCTTCTGGTTCTTTAATGTCTAGTTTGACCCGAGGTTGTGGTTGCACTTTCCTAAGACCAACCAGTTATTCTTCGTTCTTAACTGTTTGACCCTTGTGTCTAAGATCTCGATGTGTCTCAACATTAAGAAAAGTTATTATAAAGAACTGAACAATTAGTTCTTTCACGAAAAAAAAATTTAGAAGAAATGAAGAAGTAATTAGCACCGAACTCAAACATAACAAGACATGGAGTTAACTAAGAGTGTGCTAATTATAACATCACCTGCAGTCTTGGCCTCATCGGTCGTCATCTGAAACGCCCTGCCAGCTACCCGAGGAGCGTTCTCCTTCCTTTGACCTGAAGATGACCCTCCGGCTCCTCCTGATCCCTGTCCCTGACCTGATCTGCATTCCGATGAGCGATGTTGTAACACCGTATTTTCTAACACAACTTTGGAATACGCGCGGAAGCTAAATCACTTTACTAATATAATATAATAAAGAAAATACAACTTTAATCTGTTTGATTTACAAAACAACATTTACAGTGTTACTCAAAAACAGGCTCTTTACAAAACAACAGATATCAGAGTAATGATCAGTCCCAAAATTCCAGTTCAACTCCTATCATCCACATACCAGGAGTATCCTGTAAAAGAGTACAACAATGGAGGATTAGCACAAAGCTAAGTGAGAGAATAGATACCACAAACATACAAGGCATAAAGCCCAAAACAACAATGCTCAAACAAACAAGAGAACCGGCGGTCTTGCGGGACCTTCAACCAATGCCGGCCAAAGCAAAGGTTTACCGATAGCCAAGTTACAACAGACAACAATAATAGCACTTCTTGATTACAACAAATGCAAATCAAGACAACTACTAATACTGTGTATCTCTAAACATAGGCCCAGCTGAATAACTACCGCCAAGTTGATCTTACAACAACATGTATATATACAGTAAAAGAGCAAACAATCAGGTGATATATCTTATACATCCAAGATATATATTCACTCACCGATATCTTCAAAAGTTCAGGTAACTCAGTCTTTTCTTACTACTGAGTCTTGTCTCCACCTGAACAAACAACTAACAATCAGTATTTGCTTAATTAATACACAATAAGCACAATACTATAATCAAACACATATGTACAGACAATCACAAGTACATATCAAATAATGCATATTCAAACCATATACCATTATTCACTATTACTCTTTACTTACTGTAATTCAGTGAATTTATCCAACTCCTTAGCTTAGGCAATTCATACATTTCTTTCATAAGCCAAGGCAACAAGTTCATGTTTATCTTCAAATCATCAAAGAGTTGATCTTTCATAACACAACATTCACCAATTCCGAGCATAGGGATTGTTTGAATTCCGATTGTGTTCAAATCTGATAGAATCAAATCCGATGAAACCAAATCCGAGACAAGTTCAAATCCGATAAAACATGAAATCCGATAAAACAATCCCGTGCAAAGGCAAATCCGAGTAAAGGAAATTCCGATACAATGCACAATCCGAGAGAAGCCAAATCCGAAGATTAACAATCCGGTTAAACTTCAATTCCGAGAAAACATCAATTCCGATGGAATAGGATTCCGAGCAAATGTTAATTATCAAATCCGATAATTCTTCTCGGTTTTACATCAATCCCGATAAAAACTAAGGCAAACAGTCTTCTTTTCTCGGATTCCTATCAATCCCTATAGATTTTATCGGTTTTCACTAATTCCGATTGAATCATACATGAATTCCGATAGCTTCAAACTCAAGAATACCGATAGATTCATACTTGTTCATAATTTCATTATTCAATCTGATTTTTAAGCATGCAACACATCTATGGTTTCCAAAATTGATTATAAGCATGAATTAATCATATTAACATCAAATACTAACAAACATGCATCCTAGATCACAAATGCATCATGCATTTCATACAATCGGATTTTCACATATAAAATCATATAATTCCGAAATTAATCAACAATTAACATTTGATTCTGAATTCTAACCTCTTGATGATGCAATATACTTCAGTTAATCACTTAGCACAAATCAGAATCAACAAAGTCCAATTCTTTTCTTCCTTTGTTGCTCTTGGCCGTAGCATACAAAACACACACAAACACTTTTCTATTTTGCATGTAAAATGGCAATTAGAAGATGACTAGGTGGGTTAAGGTGTCCAAAACCGACACCTCAACCTCCACTAACAATAATTTAATTTAAATTATTATTTTACTCACAATTTAATTAATTTAATTAATTAAACACATAAATCAAATAATCAACCAATTAATTAAAATAATTCAACTTAATTACCTTAATCCTACTAGGCCGGTAAGGAGGGTGTTACAAATCTTCCCCCCTTAAGAAGATTCCGTCCTCGGAATCTGATCGCGCTAAAACAAGGCTAGGTAACGACTCCTCGTATCTTCTTCAGTTTCCCATGTCAAGTCTGAACCCAAACTGTGTTTCCACTTCACTAATACCATCGGTATCTGCTTACTCCTCAACTTTGTTACTTTACGATCCAGTAATTCAACAGGTTCCTCAATCAACCTCTTATTGGAATTTACACGAAGATCTTGTATTGGAAACACCTGTGTCTGATCTTCTACATTACACTTCCTCAGATAGCACACATTGAATGTATCATGAATATCAGCTAACTCATCAGGAAGATCCAAAACCACCGTCTGATCATTCATTACTTTACGAATTCTGAACGGACCAATATATCGAGGAGCTAACTTTCCGCGTTTCCCAAAGCGTATCACGCCCTTCCATTGTGAAACCTTTAAGTAAACTCTTTCTCCTTCAACAAAAGTCACTGGTCGACGACGCGGATCTGCATACATCTTTTGTCGATCCCTTGCAGCTTTCAACTTTTCCCAAGCCACTGCAACTTTATCCGCTGTGATCTGAACTATATCTGGCCCATCAAACTGTTTCTCTCCTGCCTCTAACCAACAAGTAGGAGTTCTGCATGGTCGCCCATATAACATCTCATACGGCGGCATTCCGATACTGGAGTGGTAGGAATTATTGTAAGCAAACTCAACCAACGGTAGATGCGAATCCCAAGAACCTCCAAACTCTAACGCACATGCCCGAAGCATATCTTCTAAAGTCTGAATTGTTCTCTCTGATTGGCCATCTGTCTGCGGATGATAGGCTATACTCAGATTAACTCTCGATCCCAACTCTTGATGTAGTCTGTTCCAGAAATTCGACACAAACCTCGAATCCCTATCTGACACGATAGATAAATGAACTCCATGTCTAGATACAATCTGATCTATATATAGCTTGGCTAACTTACTCAAGTTTGCAGTCTCAGCAGTAGCAAGAAAATGAGCACTCTTGGTTAATCTATCAACAATAACCCATATCATGTAGTTCCCCTTCTGAGTTCTCGGAAGTTTTGTTACAAAATCCATCGTAATGTGATCCCACTTCCACTCTGGTATTGCTAACTGTCTCAACGATACGTACGACTTCTGGTGTTCAGCTTTCACTTGTGCACATATATGACATGACTCCACAAATCGTGCAACATCTAACTTCATAGTAGGCCACCAATAAAAAATCTTCATACTTTAATACATTTTAATGCTACCAGGATGAACAGACATTCTGGATTTATGAGCTTCTGTCAAAATCAATTCCCGCAAATTACCAAACTTTGGCACCCAAACACGATTCTGAAACTTCTTCAACCCACGTGAATCGGTTGTTAACTCATGCTGTCTTTTAACCATCAATTCATCTTTCAGATTTTCTGCCTTCAGTGCTACTAATTGTGTGGCCATCAACTGGTCGATCAAATCTGATTTGATCTCTAACCGCATGAACTTTACTGTATCTGCATAACCTTTCCTGCTAAGCGCATCAGCAACCACGTTAGCTTTTCCCGGATGATACTGAATGTCACAGTCATAATCTTTTATCAACTCTAACCATCGGCGCTGTCTCATATTCAGTTCCTTCTGAGTGAACACATATTGCAGACTCTTGTGATCAGTGCAAATCGTGCACTTTGTACCATACAGGTAATGTCTCCACAATTTTAAAGCAAACACCACTGCTGCTAACTCCAGATCATGAGTCAGATAGTTCTTCTCGTTGGGTTTCAACTGTCTGGAAGCATAAGCTATAACTTTACCTCTTCGCATCAGTACACTTCCTAACCCAGCATGTGAAGCATCACAGTAAACCAAAAAAATCTTCAGATCCTTCAGGCAACGCAAGAACAGGAGCTTGACACAGAAGTTGCTTCAAAGTCTGAAAAGCATTCTCCTGAGCCTCACCCCATTGGAATTGTACATCCTTTCTGGTTAACTTGGTTAACGGACCCACGAGCTTCGAAAAGTCTTTAATGAACCTTCTGTAATAACCTGCCAAACCAAGAAAACTCTTGATCTTTGTCGGTGTCTTAGGAGCATTCCAATTCATTACAACTTCTATCTTTGACGGATCCACTTTCACACCGTCTTCACAAATCACATGACTGAGAAAGTTGGCTTCACGCAACCAGAACTCACACTTGGACAACTTGGCATACAGCTTGTTTTGCTTTAGAGTCTCCAAAACTTGTCGTAGATGATGATCATGCTCATCTTCTGTTTTAGAATACACCAAGATATCATCAATAAACACGATGACGAACTTATCTAGGAATGGTCGATACACCCGATTCATCAGATCCATGAACACTGCAGGAGCGTTAGTCAAACCGAACGGCATAACAAGAAACTCATAGTGACCATACCGCGTACGAAAGGCTGTCTTCGGTATATCCTCTTCGGCCACTCTCACCTGATGGTATCCCGACCTTAAATCAATCTTCGAAAAGTACGAGGCTCCCTGAAGTTGATTGAACAAATCATCTATTCTTGGCAACGGATACTTGTTCTTGACAGTCCTCTTATTCAAATCTCTGTAATCTATACACATACGCAGAGTCCCGTATTTCTTTTTCACCAACAACACCGGTGCACCCCAAGGCGAAGAACTTGGATGAATAAACCCCTTGTCTAACAGTTCCTGTATCTGAGTCATCATCTCTCTGATCTCTGAAGGAGCTAATCGGTAAGGAGCTTTCGCAATAGGTGTACTACCAGGTATCAGATCAATCTTGTATTCGACATCGCGAACAGGTGGCAACCCTGGAAAATCATCTGGAAATACCTCCGGATACTCCGAAACCACACGAACATCGGTAACAGGCCGCTTCTCTTTCTTCACATCAATAGCATAGACTAGATAGGACGCACACCCTTTGGCTAAAGATTTTCTAGCCTTCATATACGATATAATCGGAAGGGAAGATGGAGATCTATCCCCACGAGCCACGACATGCGACCCGTCAGCCAGAGGAATAGTTATCAGTTTCTTATGACACTGGATACTAGCCCTATGGTGACTCAACCAGTCCATACCTAATACTAAATCAAATCCAGGTATAGGCATCACCAAACAGTCTACAGGGAAACTAGTACCATCAATACTAATCTGAACTCCAGTCACAAAAGTGGTCACAGGTACTACATTACCATCAGCTACTTCTACCACTAAAGGAGTAGTATTCACAGAAGCAGGTAATTTCAATTTATCACACAAAGTCATAGATATAAACGATCTATTTGCATCAGAGTCAAACAAAACACGTGCAGGCATAGAGTTAACTATGAACATACCGGTTATCACATCATCACTGCCAGTAGCTTCCTTGGAAGTCATCTTGAAAGCCCTACCTTCCGCAGAAGGTACAGTTTTCCTCTTCTGACCTGCAAAAGACGATCCCCTAGCATTCCTTACCCCTGCCCCAGTCCCCGCGGTCTTCAACTTAGGACACGCACCAGCCCTGTGCCCCTCTTCTTTGTAGTTCCAGCAGACAAAGGTGTTGAACTTACATGCACCGATGTCATGACCTGTCTCACCATACCTCAAACATCTCCGTGTTTGCGGCGTGCACTGACCGTTGTGACGAGATTTGCAACTATGGCACCACGGCTTATTCTGTGAAGATCCTGATCCCTTGGACCTCTGATCTGACTTACCCTGATAGCTCTGTCCCTTACTCTTGCTTTGATTTCCACTGGAACCTCCACCAAACTTGCTGAATGACCCTCTGTTCATCTTCTCCCAATCTTTAGCATCAGACTCTGCAGATCTTGCTAATGTGAATGCCTGAACAAGCGATGTCGCCAGACGAGTGTTGCCCCGATATTCTGGTAACAAAGCTTTCACAAAGTGTTGAACCTGAGAATGTTCATCAGGCACCCACTATTTTGCAAATCTGAGAGTCACTTGAAACTTGTTGATCAACTCATCCACAGACATATTACTTGTCTGTGCCAAATCTAAGAACTCTCGCTGAATCTTGGCAATATCAAATGCATTACAAAATTACTCACAGAACTTGTCCTGGAATAGCTCAAAGGTAATGGCATTTATAACATCTCGCGGCAGATGTGTAGTCAGAGAATCCCACCACGTCAAGGCTTGATCTTTCAACCGTCTCGTTGCAAACTTGACCCACTCGGCTTTCTCACAATTGCAGGCTTCCAAAGCTTTCACAGTTTCTTTCAACCAGTTTAGGGTAACATTCGGCTTTGAGCTTCCCGAATACTCAGGTGCTCCACATGCCACAAAATCCTTAAATTGACATTTATTCCTAACTTCTTGTTGTGGAAACCACGGAATAAAGAAGTTTTGCGATGGTATCTGGTGTTGGGTAGACACTCCTTGTGGCATTTGGATAAATGGAAAGGATCCATAAGGTGTTGACACCGTGCTTGCAGGTGTTGTGGTATAAACTGGTGGTGGTAAGGACTGAGTAAAAGTGACTGTTACATGAGGCATCTGAACAGTAGAGGTTTGTTGTGAAGATTGGGTTTGGTTTAACTGTTGCTCCTAGGGGTGAGCAACAAAAACCAAAACCGAACCAAAAACCGAAAAAACCGAAAAAACCAAACCGAAAAACCGAACCAATGGTTTTGGTTTTGGTTTTGGTTTTCAAATTTTTAAAAACCGAAAATTTCGGTTTGGTTCGGTTTTAGATTTCAAAACCGCCTAGTAAAACCGAACCGAACCGAGGGTATATTTTGTAAATACATATCTAAAATATTCTAAATATTCCCACCTCCCCCACTTTTGTCGTTTCCCTTCTTAACGTTCCTGTTCCCCCAAAAATCTAGGTTTTTCATTCTTCCTGCCGTTCCCCCACATCATCGACACTAGCAGCGATATCGCCTATGCTGCTGCAGTATCCCTCTGTCATCCGCTACTTCGCTATCCCTAATCTCCCTCAATCGACACTAGCAACGTCGGTCGTTATCCCTTTGTCGACAGTTGTGTCCGAATCAACCTATCTGACTTCTTCACTCAGTGAAGGCTCGAAGCAACCTATCTTTCAAGATTCATAAATTGAAGGCTCGAAGCAACCTGTTTGGCATCTGCACTCAGCCGACGAAGCTATCACCTCGTCTGTTCTTAGAAGGTATGTGTTCGAACTAGGTTTTTACTTGTCTTGATTAAGGAGATTAGGGATATTCACTGTTATTCACTGTTCTTAATCCGCCGATTAGGGCTTTCTATTGAAGGTGTAGCTTCTTAGAAACTAATAATCTATCCTTTGTTTTGCATCTGTTGTAAATCGAGGACTACCATCTTCTGTTCTGAATTTTTATGTTTCTTTCGATTCTTCGAAGTAGCCAACAATCGATTGCGGATTGTTGGTTTATTTTTAGTTTGTAATTTCTAGTTTTCTGCTTGTAAGTTCTAAGTTCATCTTTATTCAAAATCTAAGTGATCTGAGTTTACTATTGTTAGGTGGAAAAATAAACCGAACCAAAAACCAAAAACCGAACTTAAAACCGAAAACCAAAAACCGAAAAACCGAATGGTTTTGGTTTTTGTTTTTCAAAAACCGAAATTTTCGGTTTGGTTTCGGTTTTACCTCAAAACCGAACCAAACCGAACCTTGCACACCCCTAGCTGCTCCAATTCAAGAATCCTATCCCTCTGAGTCTGCAAAGTGTCTTCCAGCTGTAACACATAATCTTGGTTATCTGACTCCCCATTATGAGAAGTACCCGCTCTGTGCTGCTCATTCGCAGGAGTAGATGAAACATTGTTATGCTGTCTTCTAGGGGGTTGTGGGGTAAATACCGGGATCTCGTTGTTATCAGCCATAATCTGTTCTACACAACATCTCACCAGTTGTCAGATTATAATCTGTTAGTACCATATCATATTCTCTACAGCTATCTTACTAATTACCCACCCTGGAAATATTAGACTCATCAGAGCCTCGGTTCGAGTATTGCACAACTCAACAATTGCAAATCCTCAAACCAGGACTCTGATACCATTAATTGTAACACCGTATTTTCTAACACAACTTTGGAATACGCGCGGAAGCTAAATCACTTTACTAATATAATATAATAAAGAAAATACAACTTTAATATGTTTGATTTACAAAACAACATTTACAGTGTTACTAAAAAACAGGCTCTTTACAAAACAACAGATATCAGAGTGATGATCAGTCCCAAAATTCCAGTTCAACTCCTATCATCCACATACCAGGAGTAACCTGTAAAAGAGTACAACAGTGGGGGATTAGCACAAAGCTAAGTGAGAGAATAGATACCACAAACATAAAAGGCATAAAGCCCAAAACAACAATGCTCAAACAAACAAGAGAACCGGAGGTCTTGCGGGACCTTCAACCAATGCCGGCCAAAGCAAAGGTTTACCGATAGCCAAGTTACAACAGACAACAATAATAGCACTTCTTGATTACAACAAATGCAAATCAAGACAACTAGTAATATTGTGTATCTCTAAACATAGGCTCAGCTAAATAACTACAGCCAAGCTGATCTCACAACAACATGTATATATACAGTAAAAGAGCAAACAATCAGGTGATATATCTTATACATCCAAGATATATATCCACTCACCGATATCTTCAAAAGTTCAGGTAACTCAGTCTTTTCTTACTACTGAGTCTTGTCTCCACCTGAACAAACAACTAACAATCAGTATTTGCTTAATTAATACACAATAAGCACAATACTATAATCAAACACATATGTACAGACAATCACAAGTACATATCAAATAATGCATATTCAAACCATATACCATTATTCACTATTACTCTTTACTTACTGTAATTCAGTGAATTTATCCAACTCCTTAGCTTAGGCAATTCATACATTCCTTTCATAAGCCAAGGCAACAAGTTCATGTTTATCTTCAAATCATCAAAGAGTTGATCTTTCATAACACAACATTCACCAATTCCGAGCATAGGTATTGTTTCAATTCCGATTGTGTTCAAATCCGATAGAATCAAATCCGATGAAACCAAATCCGAGACAAGTTCAAATCCGATAAAACATGAAATCCGATAAAACAATCCCGTGCAAAGGCAAATCCGAGTAAAGGAAATTCCGATACAATGCACAATCCGAGAGAAGCCAAATCCGAAGATTAACAATCCGATTAAACTTCAATTCCGAGAAAACATCAATTCCGATGGAATAGGATTCCGATCAAATGTTAATTATCAAATCCGATCATTCTTCTCGGTTTTACATCAATCCCGATAAAAACTAAGGCAAACAGTCTTCTTTTCTCGGATTCCTATCAATCCCTATAGATTTTATCGGTTTTCACTAATTCCGATTGAATCATACATGAATTCCGATAGCTTCAAACTCAAGAATACCGATAGATTCATACTTGTTCATAATTTCATTATTCAATCTGATTTTTAAGCATGCAACACATCTATGGTTTCCAAAATTGATTCTAAGCATGAATTAATCATATTAACATCAAATAACTAACAAACATGCATCCTAGATCACAAATTCATCATGCATTTCATACAATCGGATTTTCACATATAAAATCATATAATTCCGAAATTAATCAACAATTAACATTTGATTATGAATTCTAACCTCTTGATGATGCAATATACTTCAGTTAATCACTTAGCACAAATCAGAATCAACAAAGTCCAATTCTTTTCTTCCTTTGTTGCTCTCGGCCGTAGCATACAAAACACACACAAACACTTTTCTATTTTGCATGTAAAATGGCAATTAGAAGATGACTAGGTGGGTTAAGGTGTCCAAAACCGACACCTCAACCTCTACTAACAATAATTTAATTTAAATTATTATTTTACTCACAATTTAATTAATTAAATTAATTAAACACATAAATCAAATAATCAACCAATTAATTAAAGTAATTCAACTTAATTACCTTAATCCTACTAGGCCGGTAAGGAGGGTGTTACAGATGTCCAGGTTTAAAACACTTATAACAAATATTTTCTTTGAAACGGCATGCCTCAGTAGTATGCCCCTTCTGCCCGCACTTGCGACATCTGGATGTCTCCCGGGTACAGTGGCCTGTATGCTTAGTGCGACATTGAGAACACCATGGAGCAGTAGGCTGGTTATACCCTCGAACTTCCTGTTTTTGCCAATATCGACCTCCCAAATCCTCTGACTCAGAAGATTGATCATATTTCCTTTTAGAAGAACCCCCACCTGAAGATTCCCTTTTCTGCATGTAGTCACTTTCATACTGTCGTGCCATCTCGAACGCGATATCCAAAAACAGAGCACCCCTGACTGAAGCTCGATAATCTGGTGGAAGAGTTTTGGCAAACCATTTTATCTTTGACTTTTCATCTGGTAATAAGTGATTCACAAACCTCATTTTAGCAGAAAACCGCTCGATTAAATCTTCGACCAGTTTATCACCATTTTGCAACGCCAGGAACTCCTCCTCCAGTCTATCCATCACCTGATCGGAACAGTACTTACTGCGGAGAATTCTCACATAGTCCGTCCAAGTGAATGCAGCTCTCACCTCTGCTGAAGGAGATGAGATCACAGTGTCATACCAGGTCAGTGCATTACCTCTTAACTGCTTCCGAGCAAATCCCACTTTGTTGGATTCCTTACAACTGCTATTTTCGAAATCTAGCTCCATCTCGCGGATCCACCTTTCGGTAATGCTAGGATCCATACTACCTTCAAAAATAGGTGGCTGGTAAGATAGAAAAATATTAAGATCTGGTGACATCTTGGGTTCTGCCAGTGGTTGCACAAACACCCGTTCCTCCGACGCTTTCAGACGAGCCTCTAAGTCTCTAATATAAGACTATCTATCCTCGTGTTCAGCCATTCTATTCTATTAAGTGTTCTGGCCAAACAAAACATATATAATCATACTTAGTACTTTTATCATACTTTATTAGCATAATAAGCAAATAAGCAATAGCATTTCAAGAATATAAATGTTGGGAAAATGATCTCATCAGTTTGAATTTGATGAGACAAAGTTAAGTTTGTAAGATGAGTTCTACATATAACTTAAACAGAATTATAAAGCTTAGTCAGACTGAACACTTAGAGTGATTCAGACTGAGTATAAGCTGAATATAAGCTGAGCATATGTTGATCAGTTTATATTATACCTTAGTTTGTTTATTAATATGTTTAATAATCTGTGTATGTCACATAAGGTATATATCGAGTAATCAGCTTGATGTGTTTCAAGCTAAGTGACTCAGCTCGAAAGCAGAGTCAGCTCGACAGATTTGCTAAATATGTTTTAGTCAACTAAGTTAGACTTCTAAGGATGAGTTTATCAATGTACGTGTTAGTTCATGTATGAATTCAGATTTGTTCTCGAAGAACTCAGCTTGATGAGTTTCAAGCTGAGTAACTCAGTCCGAGTAATGAAGTCAGTTTAAAGATAATTTAAATATGTTTTAAGTTCATCTTTATCTCTCTCTATATCTATGGCGCGGATAAGAAGACTCCAGAATCAAGATTGAAGATTGAAGACTCAAGATAAGAAGATTCAAGATTCAAGATTCCGGTTTATCCGAAAGTTAGTTAGCGAATTAGGCTAAGTCTAGTTTGTTAGGAACCGTAGCAACAGGATTATAAATACTTATCTCCTGATAAGTTTAGAGGTACGACTTTGATTCGATTACAACTAAGTGTTGCAGAGCCAAACCTCACCTCATCGTATGTGTTACGAGTCTTGATTCAGTATCAAGATTTATTCACAGATTGCCAAAGAAGCTCATGTGTTTGAATTAATCACATCAGTTGTGATATTGGTAAGTAATCATGTGTTGATTCAATATGTGAAAATCCTGTTTAGAGAGTCGTCGGTATCTATAATTATATGTTAATTATAGATATCTAAGTTTGAGAGAATTGAGAGATTTATATTAGGTGATTATATATCAAGAGTTGCTTACTTGATAGTCATTGTAATCATCTTCTTATTCAAAGCATTGTAATCATCTTCTGATTAATAAAAGCATTTGATTGATTGTGGTTTAATTTACTGTGTGTGACACTTTTCTTTGATTTGTTCAATTTCCGCAGAAAGTGTATTCAACCCCCCTTATACACACCTGTTGCTTGTTGTTACTCTCTCATACAAGGGACCAACAATAACACTCTTTCACACACCCCTTGACCTCCCGAGGAACACTAAACAATGGTCGGGCCTGGGTTTGAGACTGAATACTTTTACAAGTACCCAATTCACTCAAACCTAGGCTCTGATACCAACTTGTAACACCCCGATTTTCGAAACCAGATTTTTTCTTTTTTTAAATTATAAAAAATTCAAGAATCCAAACTGCGTGGATCTATTTGTGAACTGAACTTAAACCAAACCTGTTTTTCAAAACTTGTATAAGCAGCGGAATATTTAAAAATAGCTATACATACAATCAAATTTAGCCACGATACTAAAAAGAACTGTTGGTGTTACTGAAATTGTCCACCAACCATCACAAACTAATACATACAAACATAAGTAGTAAATATAAGTAGCAAATACAAGTGTTCCTCCAAAATCGCAAGTAAAACCAGCAGGTACCCAAGCTCACGCGCCTAAGTGTCACCTGTAATCATGGGGAGAGTATCTGTTAGCTTTTAAAAGCTAGTGAGCATAAGATAGCATAACCAGTAATACAAACATATCACATATCAACAATAGTATCAAACAGTGATATCCTAGCATCTCGCGATGAGCTGGCACAGCCAGAAGGAAGTATAATCTTGCAGGGTAGCTAGCCCGGCTCAACACTCCTAACTGGGGAAACCAGACACATCAACCGCGCGGGTGGGTGAGCGGGTAGCGGTCCACCGTTGCGTTATTAAGTCATCGACTCCATGGGATACAGCGGGTAACTGATCCCCAAATCACACGAGGAACGCTGGGATTGCAACCCCAAACCGTTGACGGTATCATCGACCCGTAGATCTCAAAGCGTCCCAGCCCGAAACTGGCCCCGATCAAGGACTATATCCTGTCCCCATATCTCGGATCCGATCATAAATACAAATCTGACCCATTCTGGGCCTCATAGCGCGCATATCATAACCATATAATATCCATGGTTCAATTCATACATGCTTCTTGCATAATCATAATCATAATCATATTATAATTCATGATTCAATTGTTACGTGTGTCATGCATAAACATAGCATACATCAAGGTTAACTTCATTTCATGGAATTACTAACACATACTGATAACATGTAATATGGTTATATTAATTCTTATGTTATCCTATACTCACCTGAGAAGCTAGAGGCTACAGTAAACAAATATCGTGATCGTCTCGTTCTTCGGAGTCGTACGGTTCACCTATAAGATAATACTCATGTTTAGTCACTTCACACAAGTACAATAACTAATATAACTAATATGAATCTCCTAATGATGCCATTAGACTATTTAGAATCCTAAACGAGCATCCCGTACGGTAAAACGTCGAAAAACAGCAAACAAACAACGCACTGTGACTGGACAGGCCCCATGCGATCGCATAGAGGGGGCATGCGATCGCAAGGAACTCTATGCGATCGCAAGGGAAGTCCATGCGATTGCAAAGCACCCCAGATCAGTGCAGTATCGATTTTTCAGCCCCTGTTCAGTCCATATGCACTCCAAACTTATTTCCAGCAATCCCAATTCCATTTCCAGTGATTACACATCAAACATAGCATCAAAACAAGTCTAGAAACATACATATAACAATCTCTAATCAATAATTGAAGGTTTGGGATCAAATTCTTCAATCTTTGACCCATTTGATGAATTTCATGTAACAAGCTCAAATCCATCACTTTAATTCATAAACTTTGATTCTAATCACTTAGAAATGATGCAGATTACAATACATGAATCCACTTCCTAAACTCAATTTCAGATTTGACTAAATTTGACCTAGCTTCAAGAACAAAGGAACAAGGAAGATGAACTTTCTATTGAAGCTAGATTAGAAAGATGATGATTCTGAGATTAAGAACAGATAATAACTTGGATTTGCAACTGAAATTGATATTGGTGACTTCTCCTTTGATTTCTCCTTCACGGCTCAAGAACAAAATGAGAGTACGTATGCTATGTGTGTATGCGTGTGTTTGTGTTGGTGTAAAAGGGGAGACTGACTTTGGTCTCTCATTTATCCACAAGGGGTATTTTGTTCCTCTTCTCAACTTACAACTTAATACCCGTTTACCCGTTTCAACTAACGAGGATATTTCCGGAATCCTTATTCAAAACCGTTAACTAATATATTATTTTTATTCATTTTCATTAATATTTTAATATCACCACTTCTTATTATTATTTTCATAATAATTATATCTTAACTTAAATAAATAATTATGATATATTAACTTACTAAAATTATTCTAATATTCATTATTAAATTCGAAATTCTAAAGCACCAAGGGTATATACGACTAGGCCCTTTTTGAGGATGTTACAATTATGATAGAAATTATGAGGTAATTGTATACTAAGGTAGAGTCGTACTTACATGTTTGTTATCCGCATGAAAGATATTAATTGGTGTGTTTATATGCGCGCATTAACTGGATCCTTATTTGATCAGCTATTTGTATATGTTATTATGTCCGGACATTCAGGGGCTGTACAAATAGTTACCACCACGAGTAAGGTCAGTCAGGTAGACGGGTGTTAATATCTGGCTGGGTTCCCAGGGTCCTTAGGGGCTACGAATTGGGGAACTAACGGTTCTCAGGAGTATACGCCTGGGTGAGGTTCTGCAGGCCGCCATTCCTTAATATGAACGGGGTTCCTTGCTTAGGCAGGAACCAGCATGATAGACAGAGTGCACCATGTGGACTGCTCTTCGCTCCCCCACTGGTGCAATTGGTTGCGACTGATTCCCCAGTTAGGGTTGTTGAGCGGGGCTCGCTACCTTGCAAGACACGACTCCGGTTGGCATGATTGGCGCGCCGCAATATGATAGGATAGCCCTATGTGCTTTCCTAGGTTTTGACTGCATGCTTATTGATACTTATGTGCAATCTGTACTCACTAGCTAGTGTAGCTAACCGGTTCATGATTTACCCTTTTCACAGGTAAAGATTAGGCTGCCTTGTGAGGCGGACATTTATTGGGTAATTGTATTTAACTCTTCTGGAACACTTTGCCGTTATTTATATCTGTGATCCGATGGTCGGTTTATAGTATGGTAACACCGGTTTGTTTTGAGACTTGGCTTTGATGTTTATATTTGCCAAGTCGGATAACAACACTTTATATTTTTATAACCAGTGTTTAGTTTCCGCTGCACGTCTTTGATAGATATACTTAAAAAGTTTAAATTATTATTGATTTTAAGCACGTGAAACCCGGTGTTACAGTAAATATTCATATAATCTTTAACTTTGAATCTTAAATTGTTATGAATGATATGGATGGTAAAGTAACATTTGTGGGTATCAATTAGGTATCAGATCCTAAGTTTGAGGGAATCGGGCACTTGGAAAAGTATTCGATCTTAAACTCGGGCCCGCCCATCGTTAAGTGTTCCTTGCGGGATGATTGGCGTTGAGTGTGAGTGTTGTGTGATTGTTGTGTGGTGTGAACTAACTTGTAGTGTTAAAAGTTGAGAGTAAGTCGCGCGCTACATGTTTCTTTCTTTACTAGTAGTAGTCAAGATGTCGGATCAGCAAGCTAATGTTGAGCAAGATGTCGTGCAAGTAAGGGATGAGATGGCTCGTCTCAGTCTCGAAGTAGAAGATGTAGTTTCTCGTCGTTGTTCTGAGGAAATAAGGTGTGATCAAGAGAGAGAGGCTTATGTTCGACGTTTGGAAGTGGAGTTGCGAATGACCAAAGAGATGTTGTTTCATTCGATAAATAGGGAAGATGATAAGTACGATGCTTTCCAGGAGTTCCTTTTCTGCGAACCTCCTAGCTTTAACGGTAGTGATGATCCTTCTGTTGCTGTTCGATGGCTTCGGGAGATGGAACAGATTTTTGAGTTGTGTGACTGTTCACCAAAATATCGCGTGGAGTACGTGATACATATGTTGAAGGATAAAGCTACCTCATGGTGGAATGCTGTGGAAGCTTCAATCAGTAAGAAAGTATTGGGTGCGTTGACTTGGGAGCAATTTCGTGAGAAGTTAACAATAAAGTATTGCACTGATTTCAATGAAGAGTATATGGAGCAGGAGATTAACAAGCTCCAAAAAGGGAGTCAATCCATGAGAGATTTGATCAGTACTTTTAAAGATAAAATGGAGTTTGTTCCGCGATTGCTGCCAGATGAAAATGCTAAGATACAAAAGTTCGCGAGTATGTTGCCAATCGGACATCGTGTTTGTGTTAGAACCGCTACAAGTTTGAAACAAGCCTTCCAGATGGCACTGCAGATCGAAGGAGAGTGTCTTCGCTATAAAAGCAATCGTGTGAATAAAAGTAAGAAAAGGAAGTCTCGATCGCCCTCTGAACCTGGTCCTTCGAAAGGACAACCCTCTGTGGTTGAGAAATCTGGTTCCTCTAAAAGGCCAAAGTTTGATGGTCTTTGGTGTTCAAATTGTCACGCTTATCATGTCGGTGATTGTACTGAAGCCACCATTAGATGTTATCAATGCGGAGAATTAGGACACGTGGCGAGAATGTGTAAATTTAAACAAGGTGTGTGCTACAGGTGTCGTAAACCGGGACATGAAGTTATTGGTTGTACCGTGGGTAAGAATGTAAGGGCTAGTGGATCTGCATCTAGCCGGAAAATGTAGGCGTTCCCTATCACAAAGGAAGCTAGCTGGAGGGGTAGTTACAAGTGTTTTCTTTAGTAGTTTTGTTGTAACTGTATTAGTAAGTTAACGAGTCAGAAATTTTGTTTGTAGTGTTGTAAATTAGTGATTTTGTAAGAGATCGTAAGTGCTTGTTCTGTGTTTACTGACTCGTTTAAAGTAAGGTTTGTTAATATCAAGCAGTATCAGTTGGTGGTTATATTATTGGAGTTATTATTGATATTGACGAGTTTAGATATACCTCCACCTAAATTCGTGAAGACAATAAGAAAACGGTATTCGTATTACCTGGTTATTTAAATATGAAAGATAAATTAAGAAGGAATACGAAATACTACGAATAATTGAAATTGTTTATTGTGTCGAGATTAAATTGGAAAAAACATAAGATGTGAATAGCGTTGTATTGTTTGTGGACTTGTGTAAAGCGAAAATAGTTAATACCGAAGTTACTCCAGTTGTTAGTTGCGTTCTCTTAAGCTATTGTTGCTGTTGATGTGATTAGTTTCCTTATTCTTGTTAGTTAGTATATGTCGTGGAAATTAAAAGGGTGTAAGTGTAAACATGGCAGATTAAAGTAAACGATTAAGACAAATGAGTTTTTATCAATGTAAAGGTAGAAGTAATTAAGAAGAGAATTGTGAAAATGTAATCGGAATGATATTAAGTGAAACCTGAATAGTTTATTAAGAAAGAATATATGTATGGTGTTTGTATTTTTGTACTGATTAAGAGTTCTTTTGTTGCAGAGATATGGATAAAAACTTAAACCAACAAGCTAGAGATGAAGAGAAACGTGAGGAGACTTTAGATTTAACTACTATTGGAGAATTGCAGGATCACATTTCTGTCTACGGAAATCGACGTGGAGCTGTACCTACACGTCATCTTCGAGAAGTTATGTCGGAGCAATTTGACAAATGTTTCAAGAAAAACATGCAGCCGATTTTGACAGAGATAAAGAATGAAATGAAGAAAGAGGTAAAGAATGAAATGAAGAAAGAGGTAAAGAATGAAATGAAGGAAGAGATCAAGAAAGAAATAAGAGACACTATTCGAGAAGAGTTTGACATGTTAGGAGAAGAACCTAATGAGAGAGATAAGAAGATGAAAACACAAACCAAAACTGGAGGATCTCGACATAGAGTTGCGTGTGAGACATGTGGTAAAAGTCATACTGGGGAGTGTCGACACAAAGAAAAGATTTGTTACTCTTGTGGACTCTCTGGACATTATGCTAGAGATTGTTTAGGTAAATACTGCTATGAGTGCAAGCAGTACGGGCACGACTCTTTGGAGTGTCCTAACTAGTGGGAAGTGTTGTGTAAGTTTCGAAAGGATAGTAGAAGTTTGGTTAAGCAGGTAAAGTTGAAAATGTCATGTAGTTTTGAAATAGTCGCGTGTAGTTTCTTTTGGTCAAGTAAGATATGTACAGTTTGTGTACTGTAACCTTATGGTTTGTGAAGTGAATAGAGTTTTGGTGTTGTTAGTTTTCGTATTAATTAAGGTTGTTGCTTAATGTAACATCATGAAGATGGTTGGTGGCTATGTGTGTGATCGAGGTTGGATTCCGAGGACGGAATCCTTTTTAAGGAGGGTTGATTTGTAACATCCTCAAAATGGGCCCAGTAGTACCTAGTTGTACCCTATGCTCAAGTAGTTGTACCTTGATTTTAAATATGTATTTTAGTGATTATTTATGTTTTAGTTAGTTAGAGTGGATATATAAGGTGTTATATGAAAGTTAAGATTAATATGTAAAACTGATAAAATATTAAATGGTTTCGCGTAATGGTTCCGTAGATATCCCCGTTAGTTGAAACATGTATTCGAGTGTTAAGTTGTAAGTTGGAAAGGGGAACAAAATACCCGGGGTTTAATTAATAACCCCAAAGTCGGTTCTTGTGATTCCCTTATCTTCTGTACACCAACAAACACACATCTTAACACACACAAACATACGTACAAACATACACACTTGCTTTTGGGAGCTTTTGAGGGAGAAATCAAGAATCAAGTCGTTGCAAGGGATTTTCGTAGCAAATTAGAGTTACAAGCTGCTGTATTTGAGTTATCTCCATCACCAATTGTAAGTATTCTTCTTTACAAACCTAGTTTTTGAGTTCATGAAGGAGAAACACCAAATTGATGGTGTAAATTATGTTCTTGTGATGGGTTTTGATGTTTAAAGTGGTTGTAAGCTCCAAATGATGTTTAGTAATGTATATGAGCAGTTAGAATCAAGTTTTGAATATAGTAAAGTATTAAAACGTGATTTACAGCTGCTGTCATGAAACAGGGTTGAAGAATACTGTAACTGGGGTCCATGCGGTCGCATGGCATGTGCATACGGTCGCATGGGGGTACATGCGGTCGCATGGCATGTGCATGCGGTCGCATGGGGTTTCTGGTATCCATGCGGTCGCATGGCATGTGCATGCGGTCGCATGGGTCGTCAGTAATTCTTGCGATCCCAGTGTAAGGCCCTTGCGACCGTAAGGATATGTTTTTAAGTGATGTTACCGCCTACAGGCGATGAAAATAAGGTTTGCAAGCGTAGGTACGTAACTTGCGATCGTAAACCAACACTAGAGTTATGTTTGCGACTAAAAGGGGTTCCCTTGCGATCGGAAGCAGTGGATATTGAAAGATGACCTCTTGCGGCCGCAAGGTATTGACTTGCGACAGTAAGGGATGTTGTTAAGGGACCCTTGCGACCGCAAGGCAAGTGCTTGCGACCGCAAGCAGGGGTCCAAGGCTGATAACTTGTGTTTTGACTTACTGGTGCTGGGTGTAGTTGATAACCGAGTGTGTATATGTTGTGTTAGGTATACCTAAGGAACTGGAAGACACGAGTGGCGTATCCGCTTAGTAAGGACTCCAGGTGAGTACCGGTTTCCCATAAGGCTCAGTAAGTAGTGTTGACTGTTATATGTTTTATACGTGTATTGATGATTTTGAGTACGTATGTAAAGGTATACTATGATGCGATGTACCATGTTTATGATGGTTAGAATTGCTGTAAAAAGTAAGAAGATAATTATGATAGAAATTATGAGGTAATTGTATACTAAGGTTGTACTTACATGTTTGTTATCCGCATGAAAGATATTAATTGGTGTGTTTATATGCGCGCATTAACTGGATCCTTATTGGATCAGCTATTTGTATATGTTATTATGTCCGGACATTCAGGGGCTGTACAAACAGTTACCACCACGAGTAAGGTCAGTCAGGTAGACGGGTGTTAATATCTGGCTGGGTTCACAGGGTCCTTAGGGGCTACGAATTGGGGAACTAACGGTTCTCAAGAGTATACGCCTGGGTGAGGTTCTGCAGGCCGCCGTTCCTTAATATGAACGGGGTTCCTTGCTTAGGCAGGAACCAGCATGATAGACAAAGTGCACCATGTGGACTGCTCTTCGCTCCCCCACTGGTGCAATTGGTTGCGGCTGATTCCCCAGCTAGGGTTGTTGAGCGGGGCTCGCTACCTTGCAAGACACGACTCCGGCTGACATGATTGGCGCGCCGCAATATGATAGGATAGCCCTGTGTGCTTTCCTAGGTTTTGACTGCATGCTTATTGATACTTATGTGCAATATGTACTCACTAGCTAGTGTAGCTAACCGGTTCATGATTTACCCTTTTCACAGGTAAAGATTAGGCTGCCTGGTGAGGCTGGCACTTATTAGGTAATTGTATTTAACTCTTCTGGAACACTTTGCCGTTATTTATATCTATGATCCGATGGTCGGTTTATAGTATGGTAACACCGGTTTGTTTTGAGACTTGGCTTTGATGTTTATATTTGCCAAGTCGGATAACAACACTTTATATTTTTATAACCAGTGTTTAGTTTCCGCTGCACGTCTTTGATAGATATACTTAAAAAGTTTAAATTATTATTGATTTTAAGCACGTGAAACCCGTTGTTACAGTAAATATTCATATAATCTTTAACTTTGAATCTTAAATTGTTATGAATGATATGGATGGTAAAGTAACATTTGTGGGTTGAGTCCCATAAGGGATTCCCTAGATTGTAAACCAGGGTCATGAACTGGAATCACAAATTACCATCGTAAAGCATATCTGTTACTTTGATTGCAAAGTAAATCGTGAAATGCATAAATTGATGGAATCGGGATATAGGATCGTAAATTATATTTATTGGTCGAATCGTAAACCACATTTGTAAAAGGGTATGTTAAGGGAATCGTAATTTGTAATTGTAAAAGCAAGTATTGACCATATTGTAAATATAGTGGATACAGGGATGAATTGAAAAGCTAACAGGATGAGTAATCGTAAAGTGACCGAATCGCAAATCAAATGTTACTAATAATTAGATTACAAAGCAGCCTTGAAGATCTTGATAATGTAATGACTAATTTAGCTCATAAAAATAGTGACCGATCCAAATAGTGTCTAAGAAATATCTCGTTATAAGCTCGCTAAAACTCGTCTATATTTTTGACAATAGTTAAATTATACAAGTGGTAAATAAAAAATAATTGGAATTTTAGATTTTTGTTTTTTTAAATTTAATGATATAAAAATTATTTAAATTTTAGAATTTTTTCATATCAATGACATAAATTATATAATACAGTTATATAAATAATAAATAAAAATAAATATTATATCAAAGCTCGTTTAAACAAGCCCGGTATAAAAGGCTTGGTCTCTCGAGCTCGTTTAAAAGTGAATCTTAACATAGGCTCAAGCTCATTTAGACTCGACTCGTTTCAAGCTTCTAACAATCCGAGCTCAAATAGCTTACAAACAACTCAACTTATTTACATCACTAATTTTAACTTTCAAAGATGGTAGTCTACAAATTGTAGCTTTGAAAATGCAAAAGAAGAAATGATATCTAAGAGGAACATATAAATATAATGTGCCTTTTATCAACAAATTTTTTGTGTATTCATTTGTTCAAGAATTTTCAAAGTCATGAATATATATCTCGTCGTATCGAAATTTATAACTAGTGTTATGTCTGTGCGTTGCTTGGATATGTAAATAAAACTTTTATATTTAATATTTTTTATACAAACTCTTTTTTAAAAGATATAAAAATTTATTACATATCTAAAATTTTCTAGTATACTATTGATGTTTTTCTCGTGACGGAGCTTTGTCCCCACATTGTAAAGGCACAAGCATGATATTATTGTTGATATTATGATATCAAGTGCTTAAAATGCATTTTTATTAGCCAATTATATATTTGAATCTTAGGAATTGTAAACTAAACTTATTAAAATTTAAATAATAATGACATCAATCTAAATATACATAAATGAGATCACATAAATTTAAGATAGTACATATAATATATTATGTCTTTAAGTATAACTTATTAATTAACTAAATATAATTGAAAATACAAGATAATATTAAAATTAAAATATCCATGTAATAATAACCTTAATTAATTTTATGTATGAAGTCATTAGTTAAAAAAATTAGAAAACCCTTAGACAATTAGATCTTCATATAAAAATTCAAGTTGTAAGAGTAGTTAAAAAATCCCAATTAAATGAATGTTGTTTCATTACCTAGTAATTATGTATGGTTATAGTTTTTGTATGGTAATTTGATCACACGTTAACAAACAATTTTAAAAAACACTAAAGTGGTAGTAGTAGCTCTATAAACAACTTTATGTCACTAATCAACGGTTTTGAAAGATCTACTAAGTGGTTATCAAGCATATACATTTTATCGTAATGACAAAAGTTAAATAAAAGTATTTTTTTAATTCTTTTTATCGAAAGACCAAGAAATCCGTATTATGTAGAGAGAAATAATTATAAAAAACAAATAAAATATCTAAGAATTACCTACTCGTCGCTCTTGATGGATAAAAAATTAAAATACACTAATTTCTAAAAAAGTCATATCGTGATAAAATTTATATTAAAACATAGATTTAAATGAGACGATCACAATATAAATTAGTTTTTTCTAAACAAAATATATCACAAGTTATTAAACATAATTTACAAAGAACCTATAATTAATTACATTAATACACAATTTTTATATAACTCACTCACATATTTCATATCACTCCTTCATAATGTACATCCAAACTCTCACAATTAGATTAAATTTAAATGGTTTCTCCCATTTTCTACCAATCAATTTCTATTTGTTCATGTCACTTTTACATGTTATCAGTTACATCATTATTTTTTTGCCATTTCATACTTTATTTATGCTCTGTAACAAAATATATATTAAATTTACTTTTCTTTATCTTTTTTAAAATTTTTTAACACTTGTCTTGATTTAAGAGAGGTAAATAAAATTTTATATATATATATATATATATATATATATATATATATATATATATATATATATATATATATATAGGACGGTTCAAACAAGAACTATTTTTTGAACGAGAAATGTGAGAACCAATCTTAGCCGTTGATTTGATAAAGTGAAATTAATGGATGTGGAGCGTGGGAGAATCAAGTGTGGCAGGGTCCATGTGATGAATTCATGGGTGGGCAATGACATTGAAGGAGGAGAAGTTGAACGGCTCAGATTGGTTCTCGCAGTTCTCGTACAAAAAACAGTTCTCGTTTGAACTTTTACCCATATATATATATATATATATATATATAGACAAAAGTTCATGCGAGAACTGTTGTTAGCGCGAGAACCGCGAGAACCAATTTAAGCCGTCCAATTCCCCCTCCTTCAATGTCATTGTCCACCCATGAATTCCTTACATGCACCCTGCCACACCCTATCCCTCCACACTCTCCATCCATGATACTTCCCATATCCAAGGAACGGCTAAGATTGGTTCTCGCGGTTCTCGCACTAACAACGGTTCTCGCATGAACCCTCCCATATATATATATATATATATATATATATATATAAAAACTCTCGTTAAAACCATTTGTATCTAACACAATTGTTCTAACCAAGTTTCCAACACACATGTTAAAGGTCATGTATAGTTTAGCAAATTTTCTTTGCTAACCAAAATATTTTATTTTAAAAACATAATTGTTGTGTAACATGTCAAGGACAAACAATTGTACTTAGAATTATCTTAAGAGGGTTTTAGTTTATATCTATTAAAAAAGAATTATTTAATCAATTCAACTCCAAAGTTTTATAAATCTTTTTATCTTTTAATAGAGATATGACTATCAATATCTTATTTTTTCTGTTTCTGTTAGAGATTATGATTCAAGCTAAAACCGAAGATAAATATAAGAGAAGGAAATCTCGGTTAAAATGATGTGTGAGTTGAGAGAAAATCTATTCACACCTTAAAAAACGCACACACACACACAAACTTTATTAGAATGAGCTCAGCCGAGATTCAAGATTACATCACACTAAGTCATATCCCTATTTATACTCATAAGAGTATTTACATTTTTTGCACAGTTGTTTGCATTTTATGTAAACTTCACTCACAATTTAAGCTTATATTTCTATATATACAATATTCTGAGCCTAACAATTTCGACTAGATTAAAAACTTACGTTGAAAAAATCGACGTACGCCTTTTGAAAAATCCGTACGTTCAAACTTTTCCTAATTAAGAAATCAAAGATATCGTAATACTAGACTATACTATATATAAAGATCGAGATCGTAAACTTTGAAATGACAAGAACCATACTATTAATAGTTGAGTCTTGAGAACATACGTCAGGTAAGGATCGACATCGATTTGTTGTTGAAGAAGCTATATGTAATGACGTACACGAGTCACCGAAAAAACTTATAAGTATATATAATCCTAAATTTGGAAGACCAACGCACCATGCATGCAAATCCTCGCATCATGACTAGACATTTCTAGCATATGAATTCAAGGTTGATGATGCATAACACATGCACCAAAATTAGCCTCATTTTGGGTTGTTTTGACTTTTGATGAGGCTCATACGTTAGAGATTTGTTGAAGAGTGACTTTAATTTAGTAGTTGATTTATAGTACAAGGATAATAAAGAGTTGGTTGTAGGAATGGTAATGGGGTAGGTTTTTGACCATCAGTTTCCAAACCTGATTTTAAAAACTATCCCTGTCTCGGGTTTGATTTGTGTCGGGTATTTTTCGGGTTGAATTGATATATAAATGTCAAGAAAATTGACAGATACATGATGACGCATCACATACGATTTTATTTATCTCTAAACTTCTCCATCTTTTTTAACTTTTTTTTATTAAAAAACTATGAAAAAAACTTTAATTAGGATGTATAATTATAGATTTATTGAATTTGTAGACGAGTTTACATTTCTAGGATTCTTACAAAACAAATTGGTGTTTTTAGAGTTGGTTTCTGTCGCATGACAGAATTTACGGTAACAAAATGTAAAAAGTAACATTCAAACACATTTAAAATAGAACAGTGAACAATTTAAAGTTTTAGAATTGTAATGTGTTATTGGTTAATTTTCAAATCAATTCAAGTTTTATTTTCATTATACGTGTAACATAACAATTTAATTATTACTAGTTCCTTACAATTAAAGAAGGGTTATACAAGAAAAAGAGTGCTCCCATAGAACTAATTTTCCCATCTAAAATATAAAAATTAAACTTTAAATTATAATACTGAAAATACAATTATTTTTAATAAATTTCAGTAAAATTATACTATATATCAATTGGAGAAGTAATATGACAATTTATCATGAGATTTTAAAAGAGCATTTTGGTAAATTTACAATAAAATCATGAGATGTCTATATCTCATGAGATTTTGATGCTACCCTTTTTAATCTTCTAATTTACCCCTTTTCTTTCTTTGTTATTTTTCTTCCAAGTAATTCTTTCTCATTTTTCTTCCAAGTGATTTTTTAAAAAACTACTCTTTATTTTTTTAACCTTTTATATCTTTTTTAACCTTTTAGATATTCTTAAATATATATATATATATATATATATATATATATATATATATATATATATATATATATTGAGAAGATTATTATGAGAATATATATTTATGTGAGAATAAGAGAACAAATCTTAACCAATATATATAAAAATATCTTTACAACTAAAATGGTAAGGAGAGGCGAACGTAAATTAGTAAATGTGTTTTTGTTTTAACATTTAATTTATTTTTACTTTTATATTATTTCAAAGTTTTTAAATTAGAATAAATAGAAGTGATGATGGTGTGGTAGCAGATTTATTATTGAGATAAATTTATTAGAAAAAGAATGATGATGAAAAAAAAGGTGTTTATTTGAAGGAATACTTGGATATACTTGATGTAATTAGTCTATTTAAGAAAAATTTGTTTCTGAATTAATAAAAAGCAAATTTGGTGTAATATTGTTTTCATAGTAATCATTATCATTAACATCGAATGTATACAATTTATCATTTATGTTTTGTAATTGCTTCGTCAAAAGAGGTAGGTAGTTTTTGAGTTTCATACTTTTAATGCTGTTAAATTTAAAAATAAAACTTTGCTATCTAAATCTGTAAATCTCATTTTCAAACTTTACTGTAGTTATGTAAGTAGTAATTAACTTTTATTTTTAGATATATAAATTAAGAAAATTAAATTACTAAATTTTGTTTAAATTTTTTGTAGAATTAAAAGAGAATTTGTGCTTATTTAGAATTAATTCTTATTTAATATTTTTACAATAATTTGTTAGTTTTAATTTGTTTCCCTCGCAATAAGCGAGGGCAACTAAATACTAGTTTCTATCATATCACAAATAAAATGAGACATTCACATGTAATAATATTCATACTTATTATGGACATTATATTTGAAAAAGGGTTTAGTTCATAAAAGTGTATCCAACTTTACACCTTTTGCTATTGTATGTACTGAACTTTTAAATTAACTATTTGATGTATCAAACTTTTCAAACTTACCTTTTTTATATATCCCTTAACCTCTTTAGCAGGTAGCAGGTTATTTTGTGATTTTTTATTTATTTTTATACCCCTAAATTGCCATATCATTACTTAGTGCCAACTCATATTTAATCCTTTATTATTATTATTATTAGACTTAGAACACATAAGATCTTCATCCATCTTCATCTTCATCTTCAATACACCTTCAAAGCTACAAAAATCTTCATCTCATGAAAACGAAAAACAGATTGAAACCCAAAAAAAACAAACGAAAACCTAGATCTTGAATCAAACGAAAACGAGAAATCAAAACTTATCAAGATCTGTAATCGATTATGAACTCTAAAGAAAATCAGAATCGAAACAAAAGAACCCTAAATCGATGCAAACGATTAAACAAAAAAACCCTAAATCGATGCAAACGATGAAACAAAAGAACCCTAAATCGATGAAACAAAAGAACCCAGAACCCTTAATCAGATGCAAACGATGCAAGTAACAAAATCACATACCTGTAAATAACCTGGAAACACTTACCTTTAAATCAGATGAACAATCGATTGCATATACGAAGATGGAATCGCAGACACGAAACCACGAAATCAGAACCCTAACCACGAAATCATGAAAATCAGAACCCACAAATCACGAAATCAGAACTCTAACCCTGATCTGGTCTTATGAACGCAGACACGAAAATGAAGATGGAACCCTAATCACGAAATCAGAACCCAGATGGAACCAAACCAAATCGAACAGATTCCTTCCCCAATTTCTTCCCGTAAAACTCGATGATGGTTTCAAAGCACCATATCCAAGCATACCTTAAAAATCAAGAAAGAGATGGTGAATTTGGAGAAGGCAACTCACCTCCATATCCAAGCATCAAGAACCCTAAAATCGAACCAAACTTTAAAAGTTTCTGCCGATGAAAGATGTTCAAGGGAATCACGATGCAATCCCAAGCCAAACATTCAATTTTTCTAATTTGGAAGTTTATTTTTAAGATAATTAATAGAGTTAATTTACCTTATGGGAATCACGATGCAATCTTTAATTGTTTTGGAATGTGTTTTTGAGTTTATCAATATTATTATTATTATTATATTACCATAACTATTATTAATTATTTAATATAAATATCATTTTTATTTTGATTTATTTTTAAAGTAAAAACTCCATGTCACTTAACACGTCAGCGAAACCGGTGCCACATCAGCAAGCAACCTTCTATAACAGGTTGGATATACTTAATGGTAACTTTCACAAAGTTTGATACATCAAATGGTAAGTTTGAAAGTCCAGTACATACAATAGCAAAATGTGTAAAGTTGAATACACTTTTATGAAATAAACCCTTTGTAAAACAATAAGAGAAAAAAATGATATATAAGTATTAATGTTTTATAATATAATAATAAAATCTAAAATGGTGGTCTGCTGTCCGAATGAAACAAGCCAAAAACAGTCAAAAGGTCATATATATATATATATATATATATATATATATATATATATATATATATATATATATATATATATATATATATATATATATATATATAGGTTGAGAATGAAAATATATATTTAGGTGAGAATGAGAGATTGAATCTTGGCCCTCCATTTGATTTGATCGGATGGTTTACAATTGTCCTCTCATTTAATTCATAACTCAACCATGAATTACGATGGTCGTAAATTATGACGAGTGATTATGACCGTTAAATCTAATATACCAACATCTAATTGATGTCTAGAATTTATTCTCTCATTCTCACCTTAATCTCTATTCTCATAATAATGTTCCTATATATATATATATATATATATATATATATATATATATATATATATATATATATATATATATATATATATATATATATATATATATATATATATATAATATTATCCCTTATAATCAGTTCACAAAATAACCACTATTCATTTCAATTTACATTTTACTCCTCTCAAAAAAATTATTTTTCACCCTATGATATATATAAATTACGTTTGATCTTCAATTTTAATTTTCATCCTCAAATAAATTCTTGTGTTTCACCTTCAATTTATATAAGATTACATCTTATCTCATTACATAATTTATAGTTTCATTATCATTATACTTTTTTTGTTATTACAACCACTATTAAATATGTTTTTTTTACCAAATTAGATCTCGTAAAACTCCAACACTAAAAGTATAAGTAATTGAGTTAAACACGTAAGATTATGTAAGTGGGAAATTCAACATGGTACGAGATGGTAAATTAACAATTGAAAATTGCTTAGAGTAATTAATTAAATTGACATGGATACAAAAATAATAAATTTAGATTTGTACAAAATATAGATAAAACAATACAAATGACACCATAATGTATGCAAGTATATAATTACATATGTTGGTGAAATGTTAAGTAATGTTAGTGAAACCTAACATAATTGAAGGGTAAATTAATCATTTAATTTTACATTCAACTTATCAATCTATAATTTATATGAAGATAAGACATTTAAGTTACATGGTGCTAGCATTACATAACATTTTCCATACGCGTTTTACTTATTATGTATATTACTTGAAGATATATTTTTATGTTACAAACTCTTAAACATCATATTTTCATTAAGAAAGTTATATACCAATTTTTTTTCTTAATTATTTATTGTATGTAAGCAAACCTAAATATAACTTTTAAGAGATTAGTACAACAAAAGGTAAGATTATTCTTATGATAAACATAACCATAGTAAACATTCTATTTAATTATATGTATGAACAAAATATATCCATGTTCCTACTAAAGATCTTTGTTTCTTTTATTTACATCCTTTTGAAGTCTGGAGGATTTTTTTAATATCATGTATTATGACCGGCTTCTTCGTTTATACAGGTGACGAGAGTTTTTCAACTCATTCAAAATGATTCTTTTTCAATAATAAGGTAAATATTATATAATTATAATTCAATCAAATTCTTATTTATATTTCAAATTTAGCATTATTAATCGAACTCTACATAAATAATTAGATGAATTATATTTTAACTTTGCAGTTTTTAACATGTCTCTTACATGGTTTTGAATGAAGTAAATAATATTTTTTTTAAATATTAATAATAACTTCGTATTATCACAACCGGTGACATAGTAGACAAGCAAGTCTTCGAAAAATGTGTACATGTTGATATATCAAAAGAAGTGGTTTCGACTATTAAAACATACAAAAGAAAGTAATAATCCAAGGTTAAAAATATTGATCGCTAAATGAAATTAGATATACAATCTCAAAAGTGCACACTTTTTATGTATATTTTAGTACAAGCCCGGATCTTTTGCTAGAAAACATTCGCACCTCCAACCGGTTACAACAAATAATTTTAGTTTAGTTAACTACTTGATAAACTGTATACTATTTTATCTTCTTAAAAGATGATTATCAAACTAATTAATATGTCTCTATATTACATCTAAACAACCATCTTATGTATAATACTATATATAAATTAAATTAGTATGGGTTTAATTATTTACATATCAACTCGGCGCAATGCACGGGTATGATATAACTTGTTTATATCAATTAGTTGTAAAACGTTACTATTTATAATTGAAAACTATTTTCTTGATAAATGTTAATTGTACATAACTAGTTTTTGCTTGCCTACGTATTATAGCGGGAAAAAATTGAAGGAATGTTCAAAATAAATATGTATGGGTAAAAAACTATGCTTTATTGTAGATAATTAGCCCTTAAATTAGATGAATAATACCTTAAGTATAAAAAAACTAAAGTTGTTGATGAATAGTACTTAGGAATAATCTCAAAAATGCACACATCTTATGTATATTTTAGTACAAGCCCGGATCTTTTGCTAGAAAACATTCGCACCTCCAACCGGTTACAACAAATAATTTTAGTTTAGTTAACTACTTGATAAGTTGTACAATTTTTTATCTTCTTAGAAGATGATTATCAAACTAATTAATATGTCTCCATACTACATCCAAACAACCATCTTATGTATAATACTATATATAAATTAAATTAGGTGTGGGCTTAATTATTTACATATCAACTCGGCGCAATGCACGGGTATGATATAACTTGTTTATATCAATTGGTTGGAAAAAGTTACTATTTAATTGAAAACTATTTTCTTGATAAATGTTAATTGTACATAACTAGTTTTTGCTTGCCCACGTATTATAGCGGAAAAAAAGTAAAGGAATATTCAAAATAAATATGTATTAAAAAACTATGTTCATTGTAGATGAATAGCCCTTAAATTAGATTAATAATACCTTAAGTATAAAAAAACTAAAGTTGTTGATGCATAGTGCGGAGGAATAGTACCAACAAAGTTGATGAATGTTAAGTAGTTAATATGTATTGTGACACATGCATAGAAAAACACACATATATAGTATAAGGTTCAAATAAAATTGTATATTTATGTAAAAATGAGAGATTACCCCTCACACTTCATTTGATTTAATTATATGGTCTACATTTGACTATTTATTTTATTCATTACCCAACTATGAATTGCAATAACCATGAATTACAACGAGTAGATTATGACTGTTATATCTAGTAGATCAACACATCTAGTTGATAGCTATGATTATTTTCACATCTCATATAAAATTCTATTTTTATAATAACGATCCCCTATATATGTGTATACTGGTCTTTTAAGTTATATTTTTAATTATAAAATGCAATAAGACTTAAAATTTATAAACTTAATCTTATCCCATAGATTTAAAAATATTAATTTAGTTTTTAGAATTCATAAATAAAAAATTCATGTTGCAAACACAAAATACGCGTGCCTTTCTTATCTTAAAACATATTAAACTTTACTATATTCAAAGCATTTATAATATATAAAAATACAATTTTTATATTTTATAAATGACAATTAATATTTCTCATTATATTATAATATATAACATTTGGCAGGAAGTATGAACAGTAACTTCCTGCCTTTATATTATATATTATGTTGATAAAGAATATTACCAATACCCTCTTCTGGCCACTGGATAGATCTTGGTTATTTAAAGAAAAGATGCAAGTTCGATTCTTACTTTTTTCACTTTTTGGATGAAAAAAACTCCTCAGTATCAATGCCACGTGTACATGTGTTAATCTGCCATTTCATATTAAACTTTTTGCATGAAAAAAACTCTTCACTATCAATGGTCACGTGTACCTAATATGCCATTTCATATTAATATTATTTATTACTTATTACTATTATATGAAACATAGTGTCAACATTTTTATTTTTTGATAAGATTTTAAGCAACGTGATACATGGTGTAGTCGTATTCTCAAACCTTAAGTCTTAAAAACATGGTGATGCCCCTATATTTCATATGACATGACTTAAAACAGTAATTTTGATTACTAATACGGTTTTACAAACCAAAATAAAAGAGCACATAATTATATATTTATAACATAACTTATTGATCTTTTTTTACGTTTTGGGTATATTTAACCGTCCTTTTACCTCAATTACTACAGGTATTCGGCTCATATGGCTAAGTAATTTAACGCTTCTAAAAAACACGACTCATATGAAGCCTTAAGCATTGGTGGAACTATAGTTTTTTTTTTTTTGAACATCAGGTGGAACTATAATGAATCAAACCCGATGGTTATGTGTATTAATATTAGTGATAAAAGTTGGACTAAATTTTTGTAGTCTTTTAGATTATTATTTATATAACCATTTAGACATTTTTATTGTAAAACTAAAGTAAATAATTTAAATTTAAAGCAGTCGAAATAGTGATTTTCCGTAGCGAAGCGCGGGTTAGACACACTCGTATCTCAATATTAGACAATAAGTTAATTTTATAAATGGAATACATGTAGATTGAGTGAGTGTTTCTGAAATTATATTTGTATTATTTTTGGCTTATAATTTTAAAATATAATATTTAATATAAATATAAATGTATATTTATAATAGTCTTATTTTCATCTACAATTGAGGATGAATTTTATTGTTACACTATACTTTTTGTAATATTGTATATTACAATATTACATGAAAAACAAGATCCAAACCGATTTGAATTTGAACAAAATGACACATTCTAATCCTGAATCTCTACTATTTTTAGAGTTTTATTTATATATTTGAGTTTAATTTTAATTGTTCATTTAAACCCGCCGCAACGCGCGGGCAGAAAATAACTCGTTATTGACTAAGAATAAGTTTAAAGACCCTACACTTATTTTGAGATACATGTTTGGAAAAAAACCATTCATTAATTATTTTTATTGTTTTACCAGAACTACTAACCCATATATAGACGGTTAAACGATCCAAACAAAATTTATAACCAATATGTCATTATTAACCAAAAACCGAATCACCTATAACCATAACTGATTATGAAATAATATAACCTCATAATCGATTAACGGTTGGGTTTTGACCAATAACGTAACCGAAGTGAACCATACTCAAACCTAGTTTTGTGTTTGCTATTGCTATGCATTTATGTGTCCAAGTCATTTGTGTTGTTCTTGGTTATTTGTTTGCTTTAACCATCAACATGTTTACTCTGCAAATTTGTGTGCTTGTTTTTTTGTTATACGTACGTCCTACTAATAGCTTATTTTAAGGGTTGGGTTTACTGTAATTTTGTTGCTCAATGCATTCTGTTATGTGCTTTAGTAATGTTATTAATTGTGGGACAATGCTGCTAGTTAGTCAAAATCTAGTGCTAGAATTCTTTTAATCGATTGTTCTCTATGTTTCTTTTAAGGATGTGTTTTGGTTTAATTTAATAGTTGTTGGTTAGGTAACTATTATAAATGGTAATCTCTTGACAAGTTTCTTTATGCCCAAATTAGTAACTCAAAATTTTGTTATAAAGTGTACTTTTAATTGTTATTACTATGATTTACTTCCTTGTCTTGCTCATGACCTAGATTAAGTTCATATGGATCTTATGTTTAATTGCATATCTTATTCTTATTTTTAGGTAATACATGTTGTTAGTGGATAAGTGTTGATGCTATGATGTTTGGGTCCAAATATTCTAATGTTTTGTTGTTAAGTTAGAGATGTGCATGCTAAACTAACAATGTCACATTTTACATTATGAACTTTTTTAGATGCATATATGAATGGTCAAACGTAAACAAAGTAACGAATCAACTATTGATTGCATATGTTCATCACAAACTAGTCATACGATCTTTGTATATCTTGAACAATTTTAAACAAGCTAGAGCATGTGTATCATAAATTAATCTAATGCGTTTTTATATTTGGAACAACTTTTAAACAAACCGATAAACATGCACATCATAAGCTGATATGAAATTCTAAACAAAGTTAAATAAGTTGACGTATATGTGAACTATACTTTGATTTAGTGATTTTTTTTGACATTATGAAGAACTTTAAACAAAGTGTTCCAATCATAAGCGGATCATATGACGTTGTAAACAACTATAAATATAAGTTTGATTTTATGAGCTTTAATTTTTTTGACAAAATTTATACAAGTTGATGTACATGTGCATCATAAGTTATTTCTTTAGGTTTTTACATTTTGAACATTAAATAAGGTAATGCACATGTGCATCATAAGTTAATCCTATGAGTAACAAATGGATTCACACGTGCATTAAACTGATCCTGTGACATTTTGAGCAACTTTATACATACTGATGCACATGTGCATTATAAGTTGATCATATTAGTTTTTGATATTTTAAATAGCTTTAAACAAAATTAATGTACATGTGCATCATAGTTAATTGATTATTTATCTTCTCCTATTTTTTTATTTCTTTTAAATCCGTTCTCCTCTATATATGTATGAATTGCATACATAGGTATATAGATCCGATTTGATATTGTAAACATGTTTTTTATTCCTTTACACGAATGCATCTGATGAAGACATACATATGTGTCCAAAGAGGTACTTACATTACCTCGTCAAGACCAACTCTACTCACATATACCAAATCAACAAGTCTGCTAATAAAAGCAATAAGTTAACATCTGAATAACTCAATCTAACATTCGTCACTTACTTGTTCCTTCCTAATATAGTGAGAAACTAACTAATATAATGAGAAACTAATGAAAGACTATATAAATGAGGGTCGGCCTTAGAATTAGAGTTAGAAGAACATCATAGAATCAAATAGAAGTCTACCCTCCTCCGATCTAATTTTACATCAATACTTGACCTTTTGGTTTAGTTTGGATTTTTTCTATTGTTTCATCTGGCCCGTAAATTGATCTGATTACACGATCCCATAGAGCATTAGATTCCCCTTTAAATCAAAAAAGCCACTTTGAAAGAGGAGATAGTTAGAAGCAAACAAATTTTCAATGCTAATGCCTTATTTATATTTTGAGACTACAATCTATTGCCTATAATAGCTGTATAATTGTCTTTCATGTCTAAATACCTATATAAAATAGGTCGCAAGTTTTTAAAATAAGGATCGTACAGTGTGCTTTCACATAGTTAAAGACAAAATTAATGATATTTATCAACCATATATGCAATTCATAAAATTCTATTTTAGTATGTACAATATTTCTAGAACGGATATCATATGTGTCCTAGCAAGGAGCTAGATGCAAAGAAAAAACATTTATAGTAAAACTAAAGTAACGGTTCTTGGGTTATTACTCCAATCTAACCTCCGATCTATATTAACACAAGTACTTGATCTTTTGATCTTAGTTTCTATTTCGTCCATTTTCCATTTGGCGTATGAATCGATGTAGTTACATGAACCGGTAGACCATTAGATTACCTTTTAAACCCGAAAGCCACTTTGGAAATACTAAAAATATGAAGCAAGTAAACTCTTAACCCTAATGCCTCTTCTCTATTTCGAAACCATAACTATTACCCATACTACTAATGCTTTTTTTTTTACTGCATACTACTAATGCTTTCTAACGCCAATGCCTCTTTTCTATTCTGAAACTATAATATATGACCCATTATTGTTGTCCAGTTTTCTTTCATGTCTGAAAACCTATACAAAAGAAATTACAGCTAAGATTATGTGACAATTGTATGACCACGAGCCTTGTAAAAGTCGTAAGTCTCAAGTAACTGTTACTATTTCTGTAGAAAATAAGTAAGGGAGCATTAAAAATCATAAACTCTTGTCAGTTAAATGAATTTATCAAAGACACTAGAACTGAGGTTCTTCAACTGGGGAACTAGAATCAATCATTTGAACTTATGAGGGCTACGAACCAGATTGTGAATCTGATTCGTATTTTGGTTTGTAATTGAATTATAGTAATTACCTAAAACTCATGTTCTAACTAATATAAAACATAAAAGACAAAGAAAAGATAGTAATACATAACCAGATCAAGAACCGTTTTAAATCTTAGAATGAATACCGAACCGTATAGTACTTGATAATTTATCGGTTTTATACTTGTTGTGTCAAGTATTACTCATTCTACTAGGAATGAAATGAAAATAAATAAATGTAATATTTTCAACAAGAAGAGATTAATTACTTTAGGAAATCTTGATACAAAGAATATAGTAAAAAGTTAATCTTCAAGATGACTGTTAAAAGATCAAGGTTTGACTTGATATAACCCAAATTCCTTTTAGGAGGTTCCTAGGATAAAAATGAAGATAATAAGCATTTACTTTTGTGCGACTTACAAAAGCACAAAAAACCTCATTAAAGTGCATAGAAATGGAGCTAAAATAATGATGAATTTATGAATATCCAGCTGTAATAGCTTCCAGAATTCCACTCCTCTTTCTCTCTCTCTGACTTGGTGTCTTCACATTTCTATATAATATATACAACCAATATAAAAACAAACCAATAAAGTCATAAATTAGAAAGGAAAAAGAAAGTCAAAATAAGGGGGATAGACTAGGAGGCAGCCTAAAGCCCTTTGCAAAGCCATTCTTAAGGATCCAAAACCAAAGAACCCCTTCTCTTTAGCGGTTATAACCCCTTTACAAAACCTAGAACACTTGTATCGATATTTTACTAGCCTCAATTTCATTTTCTTGTGATGTTTGAGAGGATTAGCGATCGGTGAGTTCAAATTCAAGATACCCATTTGTTGATTCTTCGTAAAATGTTTTAAAGATTGTGAATTTGTCGATGGAGTTGGTGGGGTTGTTGATATGTATGATGGGTTTGGTTGATGATCATAAAATTCGCCGTTTATTTTAGTATATTATTAATATAAAATAAAATTATATTATTAGGTAATTCGTTTATTTTTGACTGGTTTCAGGTTGTGAAATTCAAGGGTTACAGAAGCTAAATTACTAAATGGGTAATTTTTGCTCCAATTCTGTTTCCAAGGTGACAATTGTTCTTCCCTCTTTCTATATGTTACCAGTTTCATGTTTGTTTAAGTGCCTTTTTAGAGTTAATTTTATAAAATTTGTTTGAGTTTCAGCATGATTAAGTAATTTGGGCAAGGAAATTTTGTTTAATTGTCTATGATTAAGGGTTAATTTTCTCTTGATCTCCAATTAGGGTTTTATAAGCAGACTTGTTTCTCTAGTTTTTGTTATGAATAAGCAACAAAGACTTCAATTTTGACCAATTTATTGGACTTTAAAGTCAAGGTTTTGAATGTATGGCATTGTGGGATTATGAGATCCTGCAAGCCTCTTTGAAGATGAATTTTTCAAGTTTTTGTTTATTTAGGCGTTTAAATTTCGTTACAAGTTTTTATGGTTGTCGTTCCTGATCATTGAGCCGCAATTTCGGCGCATTTAAGGTGTTGTATCTAATGAGATCACGAGGTTTGTCGTTTTACTGTCGTGGTCAAAGTTGACTTCTTTCGAAAGCAAAACATTTCACTGTCTTTTTTGTGATCTAAGCTGTTACTGTGGTGCATTTGTAACATAAAGCTGTTCTTTTTCCGGTGTCAAAAACTTATTTGTTGTTTGTATTGATTATTCTTGTCATTGATTCCTGGATCAGATTCATATTTAGAAGCCAACCGTTGACTTCTATGATTAACACTGTTTTATTATCATGGTCAAAGATAACCTTTTCTTGATGCGAAATTTGAAGTTTAACTTGTAATAATTATCTTCATTTCACGACTTAATCCACTCTTTTGTTGCATTTGGAAACATTATGATGATTTTAATGCGTATTAAGTAATCATACTTCATCCGAAGATCGACTTATAATGAATTTGATGTATGGATAAATAAAAAAAGTGTTTGTTATTGCTGTCTTTAGCTTGCAGGAGGGAAATCAACTGACTCGGGCAAGGGACAAGGTCAACACGGGTCGGTCAAATATGGGTTCACCCTTGTTAAAGGGAAGGCTAACCACCCGATGGAAGACTACCATGTTTCCAAATTCATCCCTCATCAAGGGCGTGAGCTCGGGCTGTTTGCTATTTATGACGGGCATTTAGGACATAGCGTGCCTGCGTATCTTCAAAAGCATTTATTCTCCAATATCCTTAAGGAGGTGAGCCTTATGATTCTCAAACAAACTAAATTTGACTAAAGAAAACATAAATTTCTAGATTTAAATTATATGACCATTTTTAATCTCGTAAGGAAAGTGCTCTAATATTTTTCGACTTAAAAGTTTATCCTCCGAAGATCTAATGTTTTTGCCCGTTAGAAAGTTTAAAACAACGAAGTCTTTTATGGAAAGGGAGCGGGCGTTTCCTCAAATCGCCTTTTTATTCATGTTGACGTTGAAGTATTTAACTTAAAGTTTATAAGATTTAGAACTTTAAATGTGTGGAAAAGCTAAAAGAAAAATGGATATGATTGATTGTTGACGTATGTACCGTGCATACGTATGCATGTTTCTCGTTGTGGTTCGGTTTTTTTCTCCGTGCGGTCATATTTTCACACGTAATGTGCATACGTACGCACTTTGGTTATATTATGTGCGTCATATTTCACTTGTAACGTGCATAGGTAATCATTTTGGTTATATAGAGAAATGTTCAATATAGTCCATACTTAATCCATTAGTCCTGAGGGACTAATTTTAGCCTTTGGATCGACCCATCAAGGGTCCAGATTGAATTTTAAAATTTTGGGTGGAGTGACATTTTCGTAATTCACATGTGATGATTTTACAATCACATGTGATTGTATACTGAATCACATGTGATTGAATATTAAAAATTCAGGACTATGTTTTTTATATGGACTATATTGAACACAACTCTATAATACTATTAGGATCATGTTATTTGATTTTCTTTCAATCAAATAACCGACTCGATTTTTTAGGAATTTGTTTGACCGAACGGTGTTTTGTGTTATGGCAGGGTGAGTTTTGGACGGATCCAAACAGGTCGATTTCAAAAGCCTATGAAAGAACCGACCAAGCGATTCTTTCACACAATCCTGACCTTGGAAGAGGCGGGTCGACTGCAGTTACTGCGATTCTCATCGACGGGCGTAAATTATGGGTGGCAAATGTTGGAGATTCTCGGGCAGTTCTTTCGAAAAGAGGGCGGGCGATTCAGATGAGCATCGATCATGAGCCCAATACTGAGAGGGGTAGTATTGAAGATAAAGGAGGCTTTGTCTCAAACATGCCAGGTGATAACTTTTAGATCTTTAAGCTTTTATACTATTAGGATCATGTTTTAGCTGAATTTTTTATTTTACCATATGACATATTAGTAATAAAATATAACCGGAATCAACCCGTTCACTAGTAAATGGGCTGGAATTGCCAGCTTTGAAACCAAGCCAAAGAATTATGCTTATATGAGCCTACTAGATTAGATGCCCGTGTGATACACAGGTAGTTTTAGAAAATGATAAATATTAAATATTAATCCTAAATAATTATAAAACACGAAATAAATGAGAATTTTAAAAAATGGGACAGGTGACGTCAATACACAGACCAGTGGTGGACAAATGACCGATTATTATTGTTACAATTAGAGCAATAAGGTCAAGTCCTAATTGTTTAAAAAGATTTAAAATGGTTATAAAACTATTTTAGAGTGAGAAAATATGATGTTTTAAAGTTTAAGAAAGGCATCATGAAATTCTTCTAATAATGTTGACTCAATTTTGACCAAGAAAAGTCAAACTTGGAATTCAAAATTTGATTAAATGGATGGTTAAGATTGAGTAACTAAATTTATTTTATTAAATGAAGGGTTGGGATCGTCCAATAAATTTGATGCATATTAATCTTTTTATTATTTATATATTATTTATATTAGAAGATACGCGCCCATAGAACATAGATGGGCCAAAGCTTGAACCTTTCTAGCCAAGTCTTGGCTAAGCCTGCTTATTTTTTCCTCAGGAGACGTAGCAAGAGTGAACGGACAGCTAGCTGTTTCACGTGCTTTTGGAGACCGAAATCTCAAGAGCCATTTACGCTCCGATCCCGATGTAAAAAGCATGGATATCGATGCAAATACCGAGATTCTCATTCTCGCAAGTGATGGTCTATGGAAGGTAAAACAAACTAATCTTTGACTTCATAAAGTCAACAGTCATCTCCCTAACAAGACTTTTGACATTTATTGGTGTTGATCTAGGTTATGACTAACCAAGAGGCAGTGAACATGGCGATCAAGATCCGGGACCCACAAAAGGCGGCGAAGCAACTTGCCATTGAAGCACTTAATCGAGAAAGTAAAGACGACATATCAATCATTGTTGTTCGTTTCAAGTAATGAAAACCACATGAAAAGAAGTTGTTGCGTTTTAGGATCGAGTCGAGTATGTGCAGTATAAGATGTAAATTAAGGGTTCACAAAGTCCGTTGCCATTGTCGAGTATGGTTTGTTTTCTTTTAAAGATATCGAAGATTGCGGGTTTGTTCTTTTTTTCCATTTCTTGAATGATTAGATTTACATATACTTTTGGTTTTCAATAGTTTTGATGGAGAGATGCAAAGGAAGAAATGGCATTTGCCATTGGGTTCCTTGTGATCCAAGTGAATAGAGGGGGTGTAAATAGACAAACAACAAAGGTTTCTATTCATTTTGAGTGTTTTTTCCATGTTTATACTTAAATGTATGTCTACATATGTTAATATTTTAAGGAACAAGCAACTAGGATAAACATCAACTAAAGTAGTGTCTGCGTGTGTTCTGTTGTTAAGAAAAAACAACCACCTTGATAAAACACTAAGGTTTATGATAAAACATTAAGTTGTTACTGTTAAAATTTGAAATTTTGTTACTTTGTTAAGTTCTCATTTAAGTTTAATGTTTAAACACTAAGGTTTATGATAAAACATTGTTTTTTGAAATAAAATTTTGATTATTTGACTACAATTTTATAAGTTTTTACTTGAAGAAGCTTCGTTTTCTAACCCAACCCAAGTTGTTTGGAAGTTTTTTTATTACTTATATAAAGTTTATCTTCCTAATTATTTTTCATTTTTTATGTTTTGGTTGTTATTTTTCGCTACCGATAGAAATGGGTCCAACTCTAGGCAAACATATCAAAGTACAACTAACATATTTGAAAAAGCAAAACGTGATGCATAATACATCAATCGTTCCAAAAATATTGTCCACTTTTATCTTTTTGAAGTCTTTTTTTTCAACTTTAACCTTAAATATCTTTTTTGTTACAATACTTGATACAAACTATATGAATGGCTTGTGTTTTTTAATGTATTCTTATTGGTATAATTCTTATCAAGTATTATCTAAAACAAACAAAAATTACTAAAATCAAAGGTGGAAAAAAATAAAAAGTGATAAATTTTTTGAGACATATAGAGTAATAGTGTTTGAATTAATTATGTCGTTTCACATCACAAACAACTAAGAACCTGTTTTTTTTTTTTTTAGTGTTTGACAATATAGATTAATTGATTTTATATTGTAGAATGAAAATAATCAACTAACCTATTTAAAAAGACAAGCTTAACGTAGATTATCAAAAATGTGTTTTGTTTTTTCAATAGAATTTAAAAAATGACATAAATATAGATTAGGTGTAACTGAAGAATGTATGTCACCCTAAATATTCTCTCAACAAAAAATGATAAAATTCAATTTAAATAAGAATTTAATTTTGATGTATTATAAAAAAAATTTAAAACTTTAACACAAATAACAAATTCTCATGTGAAACGAAGTTGGTGTGGAATGTGGAAATATCTCAAAAGTATGTTTTTTTCTTACCAAAATGATGTAATTGTTAGTATTAAAAAATAAACTTTAATTAAGGAATAATATTATAATTATGAAGGAATCTTTTATAATTCTATTATAGTCATGAATAAGGTAAGTATATATTCTAAAAATTAGTATTAAATGAAGCCGATTTGTGCCCAATACAATTGACTTGCATATAATAGGGGAGAAGACAAAGAAAATGAAGAAATATATTGGATTTACAATCTAAATAAATTATTTTTGTTTCACAACCAATTTTTTTATTATGTATAAATAACAAGATAAATATATAGTGGAAATATGATAAAGAATTCTAGCAGGACTTATAATTCCCGAATGTGTGCTCGAACATATAAAGTTTGTGTAAAAATGATCCATTTTCTAAAATCGAAGAATCATTTCGATAGTTTATACTTTTAATAAATAAATCAATTTCATATTAAAGAATCACCACCACCCAAAATTAAAAGAGGTATTTAAGAGTCACTTTATTTTAATTTCTCTAATAAAAGACAACGTTCTAAATAATATGAGACGAGATTAAACGATATCGCGATATGTAGAGGTGAGCATGGTCCGGAAACCGGACCGGACTGAACCGAACCGATATAAACCAAAACTGAAAATGAGTTTTTTTTTTCAAACCAAAAACCAAACCAAATGTATCTATACGTTTCCGGTTTGGTCTCGGTATCGGTTCGGGATTGTAGTCCTAAAATCGAATTAGAACCAATAATATCGCATGAGTATTGATACACAAAAGCTCGTAGTAACTTAGATTTCGAGTCACATTTAATAGAAATTTTGAAATAAGTTGCATAGAGATTTCTTTGTCGGCAACAACAAACATCTAACAATTGGTGAAATTTGTAATGATCAACTATAAAAAAATCAATAACTTTGTGCATATAACTTTTCGTGCAACTGATTACATTAAAAACAAATAAATTTGTAATCAGTAAAATCACAAGAATCATTACTTGAGAGAGAAATCAGTTCGGTCCCGTAAAAAACCTAAACCGAGAGGACCGAGACCGAAATTCATGAAAATTCAAAACGGAAAACCGAACCGAGAATTATATACGGCCATACGGGTCGGTTCGGTATCAGTCAGTTTTCGGTTTGGTGTTTCGGGCTCAAATGCTCACCCCTAACGATATGGTCAAGTCTTAATTATAATTATATATAGTTATACAAACAAAAATAAAAGAACACATAATTATATATTTATAACACAGTATCAATCTTTTTCTTCGCTTTTGGTATATTTAACCATTCTTATAATTAAATAACTATATATATTCGAATAATATGACTCGTTACTTTTATTATGTCTCAAAAAACACGCTTATAACGGGTAAGTACACACCAAGATATGTCTTATTGTAACACCGGTTTTCACGCGCTTAAAATTAGGGAAAATTTAAGCTTTTTAAACTTATATAATAAAAGCCAGCAGCGGAAGTAACCAACATTTTACAAAAGATAATGATGTTTATCTGACTTGGTAAAGTAAAAGTACAACACCATAAACCAAGTCCAAAATACCACCGCGTGTTACCCAACTAAACCGACACGTACCGACCATCGGATCACATATAATTACAACGAACAGTGTTCCGCAAAAGGTATTTACAACAAACTACCATCAAGTCCAGCCTCACAAAGGCCAACTACTTCGCATCTGCAAAAAGGGAAATTTAGGCACCGTTAGCTACAACTAGCTAGTGAGTACAAATTAACACATAAGCATCAATAAGCAGGTTATCCCAACTACGGGACAACACATAAGGCTATCCTAACATATAACGTCGCGCCAACGAGTCAGTAGGAATCATATCTCGCAGCGGGAAAAGCCTTGCTCAACGATTCAAACTGGGGACCATCAGCAACAACTATCCGCAATGGTGGGGGAGCGAAGAGCAGTCCACCAAACGCGTTACGAAGCTCAAAGCTCAACATCTCGGATCTCAACGAAAGTTAAGATCCCAACTCACGTTAAGGAGCGGCGGTTTGCAAGACCACCCCGGCGTGCTGCACACCGGGTACCGTTGATCCCCGTTATTCCATCAAAGGGATCCAGCCTTCGGGAAGAAAGCTGACCTTAACCATGCCAACATCAGTCCGGACCAGTACCACATATACAACTACAACCCGTAGTGGGTTCAACTATACGCATGCGATTCATAACCAACGTGTAAAGCAACTTAGCATGGCAACAATATACAACAACAAGTATAACATACCTCATATACGCACGTGTGCGACATCAATAACATATGTCAACCAACAACAGACAACGCTACTTACCGAGACTCATGGGAAAACCGGTACTCACCTCGAAATTAGAGGAAACAAATATGGATTCGGGAATCCCAGGAGCACACGGAGTCGTCCAAATCACCTAACACATAGGCTTAGACACCAATCAACGACAATTAACAAGACTTACAACACAAGACAGCAAAGCTGTCAGCAGACCAACACAGCATGCGACCGCAAGGCAACCCCATGCGATCGCAAGGCATATCTATGCGATCGCAAGGGTACTCCATGCGATCGTAAAGGCCCTGCCCAATCAACCCCATCTTACGATCGCATGGAATGACCATACGACCGCAAGGGTGGTATCTTGGAGGCTTACGATCACAAGTTATGTACCTACGATCGCAAGTTACATTTCCATCGTCCTTAGACGGTAAACCACGACAACGACACCCTTACGATCGCAAGACCCATGCATGCGACCGCAAGATACACCAGGCGCGCCATGCGACCGCAAAGGAAATCCATGCGACCGCAAGGAACCCCATGCGACCGCATTCCATTTCCATGCGACCGCAAGGAACTCCAGACAACCCATGCGACCGCAAAGAGATGCCATGCGATCGCAAGTACACTATGCGACCGCAAGGCCCGTCCATGCGATCGCAAGGACCCCCGATACAGTGGGTTCTTGCTCTGTTCGAACACAGCAGCTGTTAATCGAACTTTTGATTCAAAAATCAACTTGAATCCGTATTCAAGCGTTTATATTATACTTCTAACATACCTATGAACTTAGCAACATACATTTGACACAAATCCAACACCCAAACACATTTGAATCCAATCAAATGGGTCATCTTCTACATGAAACTCAAGAACTAGGTTTAGACATGAAAACTTACTTGAAGGAGATGACAAGCTCAATAAGAACAGATTTGATACTCGATTTCAGCTTACAAACCCTTCACAAATTGATCTATCTTGGAATTTCTTCTTCAAAACAACAAGAACTCTAGTGTGTGTGTGTTCCCGTACGTAGGAGTGTGTTTGAGAAGCAACAGGGGATAAGAACTCCCCCTTAACCGACCCAAGTGGGTTTAATACCCCACGAAGGTATCTGAAACCGTTCAACTATTAACCAACGCTATCTATCTATGAAACATTTCCAACTTAACCACATAACCACGTGTACCAACAAATAACAACAATTAATCAACAAAACAACTTAAACAACTTGGTTAAAGTCAATGTACAACTTAACTAACACAAGGTACAACTATTTACAACTAGGCCCTAAATTAGGGTGTTACAAATCTACCCCCCTTAAGAAGATTCCGTCCTCGGAATCTGATCACCTACGAACAAGTGAGGGTATCTAGCTCGCATGTCATCTTCGGTCTCCCAGGTCATATTTGAACCTAGGTTGTGCTTCCATTGACCAAAACCAGTTTTATCATCTTTCTGCTCAACTTCTTGATCTTTGAACCAAGTATTTCAACAGGTTCTTCAACTAGCATTTTGAAACATCCACTCTCAACTCCTGTAGAGGCAGAATCTGGTTCTCCTCCACTTTGCATTTACGCAGGTAACATACGTTGAACGTGTTATGGATTCCAGAAAGCTCTGGCAGCAACTCAAGCGACACCGTCTGGTCGTTAACCTTACGGAGGATTTTAAACGGACCAATATACCTCGGGCTCAACTTACCCTTCCGACCAAATCGAATAACGCCTTTCCAAGGAGAGACCTTTAAGAATACTCGTTCGCCCTCCTTGAATTCAACAGGTCTACGTTTTGGATCTGCGTATACCTTCTGTCTATCCCGTGCGGCTTTCAACTTTTCACGAGCGATTTTCACTGTATCAGCTGTGATTTGAACGATCTCGGGTCTGGCAAACTGCTTCTCACCGAGCTCGAGCCAACATGTCGGTGTGCGACAACGCCTCCCATATAACATCTCGTATGGAGGCATCCTAATACTAGAGTGATACGAGTTGTTGTAAGCAAACTCGATCAAAGGCAAGTGAGAATCCCACGCACCACCCAACTCGAGAACACATGCGCGAAGCATGTCCTCCAACGTCTGAATCGTTATCTCTGACTGGCCATCGGTCTGTGGATGATACGCCATGGTCAAGTGAACACGAGTACCTAGTTCATTCTGCAAACTCTGCCAAAAATGGGAAGCAAATCGTGCATCCCGATCAGATACAATCGAACATGGAAAACCATGTCGTGATACCACCTCATTCACATACAACTTGACTAGCTTTTCCAACGGAGCAGACTCGCTGATAGCTAGAAAGTGAGCACTCTAGGTCAATCGGTCGACAATGACCCAAATTGCATCATGACCTCTGAGGGTTTTCGGTAACTTTGTTACAAAGTCCATCGTAATGTGATCCCACTTCTCTGGAATCTCAAGTTGCTGCAGATTGCCATAAGGCTTCTGATGTTCTGTCTTAACTTGCGCGCAGATTTGACATTTCTCCACGAAGGAAGCAATGTCTCGTTTCAAAGTAGGCCACCAATACAACGCTTTCAAGTCGTGATACATCTTTGTGCTGCCCGGATGAACCGACAGCCTAGATTTGTGAGCTTCCTGCATTATCAGATCACAATTACCACCATGGAGTGGTACCCACACGCGAGACTGAAAAGTCTTTAATCCGCGGGTATCATCAACAAGTTGATCTTTCAACTTTTTCATCAACTCGACTTTCAGATTCTCATCTTGTAACGCCACCTGCTGTGCTTCCTTCAATCGGGCAATGATATTGGGAATCACAGTAAGTTTCCTAAACTTTGCATCTACGGTAGAGCTTTTGCGACTCAAGGCATCCGCCACCACGTTGGTCTTACCAGGATAGTAGCGAATTTCACAATCATAGTCTTTTATCACCTCGAGCCATCTTCGTTGTCTCATATTGAGCTCTTTCTGAGTGAAGACATATTGTAGGCTCTTGTGATCTGTGCAAACCACACATTTGGTGCCGTAAAGATAGTGTCTCCACAATTTCAACGCGAACACCACAGCTGCTAACTCCAGATCATGAGTCGGGTAGTTGCCTTCATGAGGTTTCAATTGCCTTGAAGCGTAGGCAATCACTTTATCACGCTGCATCAGCACGCACCCCAATCCAGAATACAAAGCATCACAATAAACAACGAAGTCTTCAGATCCCTCGGGCAACGAAAGAATTGGAGCTTTGGCCACAGGGGTTGCCCCCCGGAACAAGATCAATACGATATTCAACGTCTCTAACTGGCGGCAACCCAGACAACTCATCAGGAAACACTTCTGGATAATCGGTTACCACCGGAATATCACGAACAACACGTTTCTCCAATTTAGCGTCAATCACATGGGCTAGATAACAATCGCAGCCTTTTGTAATCGATTTCCGAGCTTTCATCAGAGAAATGATAGGAATATCAGATTTTCGTCTTTCATCGCGAGCCACAACATATGACCCGTCAGGTAGAGGAACTTTAATCAACTTCTTGGAACATAAAATCTCAGCGTTCAGTTTGTTAAGCCAATACATCCCAATTACAACATCGAATCCCGCAATCGGCATAAGAAGAAGGGAAACAGGAAAACTACTTCCGTTGATATCAATAACCGCTTGAGGGACATTATCAACAACTGGAACTACTCTACCACTAGCAGTCTCTACTCTTATTGGCTCAGATAGTACAGATACAGGCATTTGCAGTTTATCACAGAAAGAGACAGATACAAAAGAATACGTAGCTCCAGAATCAAACAATACACATGATGGGGCAGAATTAACAAGAAATGTACCAGTTATCACGTCCCCAGCACCTTTGGCCTCTTCGGCCGTCATATGAAAGGCTCGTCCTTTGGCTCGAGGAGCACCATCTTTCTTCTGCTCAGAGGCAGATCCACCAGTACCGGTACTTTGCTTTGACCGGCAATCTGATATTTTGTGCCCTGGCTTGTGGCACTTATAACAAACATCTTCCTTGAACTCACATTCGGCAACCACGTGCCCCTTCGGCCCACACCGTAACCATCGAGCAGTGGCTTTAGAACAGTCACCACTGTGATACGTACGGCAAGTTGCACACCACGGACGATCCACCCACGGCTTCTTCTGGGAATCAAACTTCCCACCAGCAACAGATTGTCCTTTAGAAGGACCCGGCTTTGAGGACTGCTGAAACTTCCTCTTATGACCTTCACCAGCTCGGTCATCCTTACTCTACGTACGATCATCTTCAATCTGTCGAGCTATTTCAAACGCTCGATCCAAACTCCCAGCCATTCTGACAAGAGCGCGATAATCGGCAGGCAACTTTCCCACAAACTTTCTCATTTTCGAAGCATCATCCGTCGCCAAGCTAGGAATAAACCTCGCTTTATCAATAAAGGCTTGGATCAGAATATCCACCGACTTGTCTCCCTTACGGAGAGCATTGAACTCTCTTTCCATCTTCTCCATATCATAATCCGTACAATATCGCTTTGTGACTATCTCAGCAAATTGTTCCCATGTCATGGCAGTAAGAACCTCTTTACTCAAAGTAGCTTTTACGGAATCCCACCAGAACAACGCGCGACCCTTCAACATCCGTGCCTCGTAGTTGACACGAAACTCGGCTTCACAATCACAAGAATCGAACACCTCATCGGTCTCTCGAAGCCACCTCACGGTATCTGAAGGACCGTCACCACCCTCGAATTCTTTTGGACCGCAAGAACGGAACTTCTTAAACGAACATTTCTCCTGTTTACGCCCTTGTACAACCGCTAACAACAGCTCCCGTGTAAGTCGGAGCTCTTCCTCCAGACGTGTAGTACGCGCTGCTTGATCTGGATCTTGCCTTGGCGGCTCGTAATTATGCGGAGCAGATCCTTCTCCAGCCTCGGGATGAGCGCTCAAAGCTTCATCCTCCATACGCTTAAGAGCCTCTTCAGTATTAACTCGTTGCTCAGTCATTCTATATCAACTTACTACACCCGGAAACAACGTTTAGTACTCTACTTATTCAACAACTACTAACGCTACAAGTTAGCTTACACATGCAACTACCACATAACGCTCATACTCAACCCCAAATACCCAACTAGGAACACTTAACGATGGTCGGGCCCGAGCTTGAGATTGAATACTCCTACGAGTACCCAATACCTCAAACATAGGCTCTGATACCTACTTGTAACACCGGTTTTCACCCGCTTAAATTAAGGAAAATTTAAGCTTTTTAAACTTATATAATAAAAGCCAGCATCGGAAGTAACCAACATTTTACAAAAGATAATGATGTTTATCTGACTTGGTAAAGTAAAAGTACAACACCATAAACCAAGTCCAAAATACCACCGCGTGTTACCCAACTAAACCGACACGTACCGACCATCGGATCACATATAATTACAACGAACAGTGTTCCGCAAAAGGTATTTACAACAAACTACCATCAAGTCCCGCCTCACAAAGGTCAACTACTTCGCATCTGCAAAAAGGGAAATTTAGGCACCGTTAGCTACAACTAGCTAGTGAGTACAAATTAACACATAAGCATCAATAAGCAGGTTATCCCAACTACGGGACAACACATAAGGCTATCCTAACATATAACGTCGCGCCAACGAGTCAGTAGGAATCATATCTCGCAGGGGGAAAAGCTCCGCTCAACGATTCAAACTGGGGACCATCAGCAACAACTATCCGCAATGGTGGGGGAGCGAAGAGCAGTCCACCAAACGCGTTACGAAGCTCAAAGCTCAACATCTCGGATCTCAACGAAAGTTAAGATCCCAACTCACGTTAAGGAGCGGCGGTTTGCAAGACCACCCCGGCGTGCTGCACACCGGGTATCGTTGATCCCCGTTATTCCATCAAAGGGATCCAGCCTTCGGGAAGAAAGCTGACCTTAACCATGCCAACATCAGTCCGGACCAGTACCACATATACAACAACAACCCGTAGTGGGTATACGCATGCGATTCATAACCAACGTGTAAAGCAACTTAGCATGGCAACAATATACAACAACATGTATAACATACCTCATATACGTACGTGTGCGACATCAATAACATATGTCAACCAACAACAGACAACGCTACTTACCGAGACTCATGGGAAAACCGGTACTCACCTCGAAATTAGATGAGACAAATATGGATTCGGGAATCCCAGGAGCACACGGAGTCGTCCGAATCACCTAACACATTAAGGTCAGGCTTAGACACCAATCAACGACAATTAACAAGACTTACAACACAAGACAGCAAAGCTTTCAGCAGACCAACACAGCATGCGACCGCAAGGCAACCCCATGCGATCACAAGACATATCCATGCGATCGTAAGGGTACTCCATGCGATCGCAAAGGCCCTGCCCAATCAACCCCATCTTACGATCGCATGGAATGACCATACGACCACAAGGGTGGTATCTTGGAGGCTTACGATCGCAAGTTATATACCTACGATCGCAAGTTACATTTCCATCGTCCTTAGACGGTAAACCACGACAACGACACCCTTACGATCGCAAGACCCATGCATGCGACCGCAAGATACACCAGGCGCGCCATGCGACCGCAAAGGAAATCCATGCGACCGCAAGGAACCCCATGCGACCGCATGTCATTTCCATGCGACCGCAAGGAACTCCAGACAACCCATGCGACCGCAAAGAGATGCCATGCGATCGCAAGTACCCTATGCGACCGCAAGGCCCGTCCATGCGATCGCAAGGACCCCCGATACAGTGGGTTCTTGCTCTGTTCGAACACAGCAGCTGTTAATCGAACTTTTGATTCAAAAATCAACTTGAATCCGTATTCAAGCGTTTATATTATACTTCTAACATACCTATGAACTTAGCAACATACATTTGACACAAATCCAACACCAAAACACATTTGAATCCAATCAAATGGGTCATCTTCTACATGAAAAACAAGAACTAGGTTTACACATGAAAACTTACTTGAAGGAGATGACAAGCTCAATAAGAACAGATTTGATACTCGATTTCAGCTTACAAACCCTTCACAAATTGATCCATCTTGGAATTTCTTCTTCAAAACAACAAGAACTCTAGTGTGTGTGTGTGTTCCCGTACGTAGGAGTGTGTTTGAGAAGCAACAGGGGATAAGAACTCCCCCTTAACCGACCCAAGTGGGTTTAATACCTCACGAAGGTATTTCGTTCTTCTATTCAACTTAAAACACGACTTAGGTTTATCCGTTTCAACTAACGGAGATATTTTCGGAATCATTATCTGAAACCGTTCAACTATTAACCAACTCTATCTATCTATGAAACATTTTCAACTTAACCACATAATCACGTGTACCAACAAATAACAACAAGTAATCAACAAAACAACTTAAACAACTTGGTTAAAGTCAATGTACAACTTAACTAACACAAGGTACAACTATTTACAACTAGACCCTAAACACTTATCATACGTCAAACCTTACACTCAAACTTTGACCTTAGCTCGAGGGTATGGTCAATACTCGAGTTTTAACAGAGTCATGATAAAGCCAAAACAAGCGTGATAGAACCATTTATTTATTACAAAACCTAGTAAATTACCAAATTGTCCTCTTCCTCGTCAATAACCATGGGAACGTTTTGCACGACACATTTATCAACTCAACGTCTCAACCTGTCCTTCGCGTTTTGTGAAATTGTCGTCTTCTCCACAATCTAATCTAATATTCTCCGTTTCTCTCTTCTCCACCGCCACTTAATTCTTCACCCCCAATCAATCTTCTCCGATTTGCAGAAAAAAAATCTCTCACAGGAAATCGGGAAGATGATCGAACCTCCACCGGCAGCAGCCACACCACTAGCTCCATTCCTAATTCGTCACTTCATCTTACCCTTATTCGTCTACACTGATAAATCCCTGTTGAATTTGACCCATAAGTTCAAGCAATTTGAGATAATTCGTCAAACCCTAATCACTACCTTCCTGTTCTTCCTCAAAATCATTCCTGCTTCTCTTAATCCCAGTCACAGTCTCAGTTCAGATTCCGATTCTGATTCGGATTCTAGTGGTTATTCGTGGGTTTCCTTTTTGAAAGGGGGCGGGAAGTGTAATGACGCCGGTGATGGTAGCTTCGCCGGAGACACGTGCATCGCGCGTGCTCTTTCGCAATTGCTGGCTCTTATTAATGAGATCCCTGTTACTTCGAGAAAGTACGACGTCGTCCGATCGTACGCCGAGAAATTGATGGATGAAAATCTCGAGGAGGGTTACGAGCCGTTAAGGAAAGTGAACGCGACGGTTCTCTCCGCCGCGTTTTCACGGGCGCTTGGGCAGCTAGAAGTGGCGGCGGCGACGGCGAAGGCGGCGGAGGGGGATGAGAGTGAGGCGAGTTCCGGTGGAGATATGGTGAAGAAGAGCGGCGGCGGTGGCGGTGGTTATTATGTGCTGAAACGGGTGGTGAAAACTGTTGGGGTTATTGGTGGTGGTGCTTGGACCCGGTTCAGGAAACGGAAAAACCGGTCGGGGGTCTCGGCTGAGAAACTGTCAGCTGAGCTGCTTTGGCTGGCGGAGAAACTGGCGGCTTGTGCGAGCGCTGATGAAGCTGTTCGTCAATGGGCTTCGGCTTCTAAGCTGGCTTCTGTGGCTCTCTCGGCTCAGCTGCGGCTACAAGGATCGTTAGTCAAGCTTACCGGTAACGATTTATTTTCCTAAACTTTTGTGATTTGTCTATATTATGACCGTTAAACTAGATATTCCATTTTAGAAGAATATATGCCTTTTCCAAATATGTTGTCATTGCATCATTGGTCATCATAAAAAACTGCCATTTAAATAACAAAATAAAATAAGCAACTAAATTATTACCTATTATAACCACTACATAAAATTAAGGTTGAAGTAGGTAATCCATAACAAAATCGATATAGGGTATGTGTGACTCGACTAGTTGGGACTGGAGCTAGGAGTGGGGTTGGGGTGTGGATGCTGACGCTAGAGGTTGAGTTGTGATACACGAATATCAGTCTTAAATTTATTTAACACTTAAACCTACTAATTGAATGAAGCGCATCTGATTGTACAGTAGGAAATTGGTAAGACCAGGATCATCTCTACAGGAAGCAGTAATGCGATTATACTATCAAGATTATTACTAGCTAAACGAAAAATACTTCGAAAATAAAGAGAAGGTTTTTGAGTTGTAGCAATTATCTGCTGTCAAGGTATAAGATTGATTGACTTAGAAAGTAAATTAGAAAACAATTTATGAAGTTTGAAATAGTAAACAAAGAAGTATTCACTAATGAATTTACTCCCTCAAGTTCAATTTATTATAAGCACGGTTATTATGGTAGGTTTATAAAGCCTTTCGGACCAACAACCATCAATTCTACTAATTTGATTATAATTTAACTTATGACTCAACTATTCGTACTGTCGCAACATACAATAACTTTTGTTGTATGGGAAGTTGGTCTCAAACTTTTATTAACCAAGTAATTTTAGTCATCATAATTTCAGAATAAGTGTCTATCTTATTGCATGCAAACATCATAATATCAGAACAATCAATAATAGAATAAAAGAAATACACATGAAAGTCATAATTTCAAAACATGCATAAACTGTATAAACAAATAACTCGATAAATGTTAAAATAAAAAACTCAAGAATCTTCGGTTAAATATAAGCAAAGCCTAATCATATATCAAAAATAAAAAATTACAAACTGAAACTTACATTATAAATGAAGCACTAAGTAAAAAACATTTAATGATTAGAATGTGTTTCATTTATGATTCAACATGACATTTCTACATTACTTAACATTTCCCATTAATTTATTAGCAAACTATTCAAAAGTATCACTTCATATTCATATTCATGCATGAACTACATGTGTTGTATGAATACCCTAACCCTAAACCCGATGCAGTGTTCTTGTTCAAGCAAGCGACAAGTATGGGAGGTGAAGACGAAGAAGAGGGGAGTATGGAGGAACTAAGAAAAACCAAAATGAAAATGCTAATCTCATGGCTACCATTTTTGTGTGGAGCAAGCAACGGTATTGACACGCCCGTGCTAAGTTTTAATGAGAAGATCGAGCTCGAAAACGTGTTGGGAGAGCTCATCGGGTCATTAAAACACGAAGAAGAACAAGAAAAGGTGTTGTCTTTATGGCTTCACCATTTCACTCATTGCCCATCTTCTGATTGGCCTAATCTCCATCTTTACTATGCTCGATGGTGCACCACTTCACGCAAACTCTTGATTCTTGAGGGAAAATAAGAAAATTATTTTATATTATTATATATAGATATATATAGTGTATATATACATATATATGTTTTAGTAGATGGCTTGGTCATATACTCGTAATTATTTGTATGAGAAGTGAATTTCTTGTGCATATCATAAGTTATGGCCCATCATGTATGTTGATCAATTGTAATGTAATTGTTGATACAATATACATGTGTATTATACTTAATTAATAGGGTATGTATAATTCGTTTTGGTTTGGTTATTGGTTAAACGAAGATGATTTAGATATATTATTTTTGTCATAAAAAACAAAAAATGTATGGTTAAACCACGATAACCTTAAATATATAATTAGAGAGAAATATACTATAATAATAATAACAACATACATATATATATTTTTGGGATATGTCTACTCCACAATGATCTAGTGTCGCTATCAATCATAACATATAAACCTAACAATAATAACATACTCTAATTGAATGAAATAATCGGGCCGGTTTGAACGGTATCAAATAGTATTCCGAAGTCCAATCGAGTTGGTCCTAGTGATTGAGATAAGTCGATAACACATGCACTGAATTGAAGAGCAGGTGGCACTAGAACAGTGATAAATTAAAATGTTTAATGTCAAATCAACATCATTTATCTTGACGTTTATAAGATAAAGATAAAGAGATTAATCAGTTAATCTTTCTTCTTCAAATAAGTTGGAGTAAGTACACAAATAAAAGCAAAGGTTTATTTAATCTAGTGGGTCTAATGATGATCGATTATTAATGCAAGAGTTTTAGTAAAGACTTCTTGTAAGTCTAGATATCGAAATGCACAACTTCATATATTAGAAACAGGATGCAGTCTCTTTTCCTAGTTCACTGCATAGCTTGAGATCAACTTTTCATGCATTACTTTATGTTCATTAGTGTATAGATAGTAAGAACTAGGGAGTGAACATCTTCTCTACAACTTAAAAGGCTCAGAGTAAATCTCGAATCTTGTGGAAGATGATAGCTGAGGCTCCTGCAATAATCAATACATCAATGTCAGTGGAGATTTTACCTCCCTCATACCCTGCTGTAGCAGAATTGGGTATTGTTGTTGTTGTTGTTGTGAATGTCAGTGGAGAATTTTGTATCAATGATTAGTATCATTTATTATGGATTTACTCGTGACATTTTTCCTACTTATGATTATGTTATTATGATCAATTATGTTACACAGTTACAGTAATTAGACAACTTGTAGACATCAAACCTGTGATGTAGAAGATGCAAATGGAGCATTTAGGCCTTGTTTTTCTTGAGCTTCGCGGACGATTTTGCGCATGTTGTCAAGTAAATCTCCATATGCCAATTTAGGTGCACTTTGCACAGCTTGAATGAAGCTATAAGTCAATGCACCAATGGCATTGCCTGTGAAAGCCTGCATGTAAATAATATCTATATCGCGTAAAACCTCTTATTTTACTCGAAGATTGACATAGTATAACTTATATAACCATATTCGAGACGATAATATCTTATAAAGTTTAATAAGTTTTAGATGGATAAAAAACATTTCATCCCGATCCAACCTGACCCAACCTGTTTTGATCTGTGACCTAACCCACCTATTTTTCCACCTCTACGGATAAACAGACTTAGGTGTTGTTTGTTTTTAAAGACATAAATGTCTTATGTCTTATGTTTTATTTCATGTCTTCAGGAGAATATGTGGTTTAGAAGGTCTTAAGTCTGAGAAGCTCTACAAAAAAAATATAGTTTTTAGCTTCATAAAATAAGCAAAAATAAGACAGAATAAGGTCTTATGTCTACGAAAAAACAAACAGACTTATTAGAAGTGCAGATGTTTCTTTGAAAAAACAAACAAGCTTATTAGAAACGTCTGCGAGTTCCTGCAGATATTTCTTTAGAATAAGATCTTATTTTAAAAAACATTGAAAGCCTTACAGATGTATCTGCTGAATTCTGATGGTCATCACAGGCACTAATACAGATTGCTTTTCCACCACTAGTACCACCATATGATGAAACATGCGAGGGATTGTGATCTTCCCACTTATAAAATCCTGCCCTGCATGTAAGTTATATTTTTATCCTTCCCATTCGGTATAACTTTTATAAAAATTGAAAATTAGTAAATACTTGGTGTAAATTTTGTTATAAAACTGTTGATTGAGTTAATACAAACCTGTCAACCCTGCAAAGAAAAGGTAGATCAAGAAGAGTTCCACTGTAGCAAGTGTCCATCATACTGTGAAGTATTGATCCATGAGGGAGTGGTGCTACAAGGATTGGATTGACCTCATCATCTAGTATTTTCCCAGATTGACTATAGTCAACAGGACATATTGCTTCATCAAATCCATCTTTTTCATCACCATTGTTGTCTCGCACGCGAGACCCATGACCCGCATAGTAAAACACCAATGAATCCCCCGATCGGCATCCTCTTGTGAGCCATTCCAATGCCGTTAGTATGTTATGTCTTGTTGGGATCCTGGTTGGATCTGATTCATCTTCTGCAGAAAAAGTCATGCATTAGTCAAATTTAAACCTTGCTATAACTTTTGCTAAGTTGTGGTCAAACATGACCATTGACCGGCTCTCGGGACCCTTTGACAAGTCATTTTTTAGAATAGCCTATTTATACAGAATGGTAAAGAGGCCCTCTATGATCATCGATCATAGAAATGAAATAAAGAGATATTTTAATCCTTAATACCCACCTTTGATGCAGTTTGAACTATTGATTTACGTAATTGGAAGTAACCAATTAGGTTTACCCGAGTTGAGAAGATGAAAAAGAAAGTGTCAAAACCTGTAAGAATGCGAATGGAAGCATTTGGGAAGCCGAGTTTCAGTAATAATTGGTGCATGCTTCTAACGTTATTCACACTGGCTGGCAGTGTCTTTCTGTGGCCTTTGTAAGTCACCCCACACAGCACCGCCCTCTTCTGCCCATGTACTGGCGGTGATTGGTGGTGATAGTTGTTATAATAGCCCGCCTGTGGAGGCGGGCCATAATAACCATCACCATAGACCGCCGGAGAAGGTGGTTGCTGTGGGGGTGGAGTATAATAGCCAGAACCAGCATATGTTGGTTGAGGGTAACCAACATATGCTAGTGGTTGTACAGGCTGTCCATAAGGGGTATTATAGTGATTATTGTTTGCATAACCATCAATATAGCCGAGTATTCGAGGGAGAATTCGGTGACGACCCTTGTTGTTGGGCTTGTTGACCGTATAACAAACGGAACAAGGTTGACCAGGCGGGACCGTAAGGTAATTCTTGCACCCTTTGCAGCGTCCTTGAGTTTCCATATCGTTTGTTATAGATTTCGAATACTTTTCTCAGGTGTTTATAAGTTTTTTCTGTCCACTTTATAAGCTGGAAGCTTTAACAGCCACCACATTATCCTGTCTTTATTCTTTCTGCAAGAAACTTATTTAAGTTGATAAAGAAAATGTTACATCATGGATGAGCAAAGGGTAAGGAAGAACCTGGTTCACACTTGAAATTCCTTTCAGTTGAGATCAGATTCCAATGAATAAAGGTGTTATTATGAACATGGTTGGGTAACTGATCAAAACGGGTCGGGTCATAATTGTTCAGATTCAAATTTTATACATTTAAATACTAGGAACAATTGAGAAAAATAGATTTATGTATTATAAGAGGATTGAATGAATAAAGCATAAAACTTGACATCCAAAATCAAAAGCCACCACGGGTGCTCTAAAACAAAGATACAAAGATGGTTTGAAAACCAGTTACCCATTGAAACGGTTATATATTAACTACCTTAGATAATCTATGGAAATGTGGTTATCCTTTTATGAAATAACCTCTAAAAACCAAACCATGTTACTGTTCTTAAACTTTTAGTTGTTTTATAATCTTGATGACATAGAATAGAGGCTCAAAAGAAATGTATGGTACTGTTACAAAAAAATTAAAGGGCATGGTACTGTTACAAAAAAGAAGCTAATAGTTGATGTCTTTAGCATCCCCTAAAGTCATATGCTGGCTGAGAAATGGTTATAATATAACCAATGATCTGTAACCCATCATTATTCAACATTCCGATTCTTATTTCGGTGTTTGAAGCATCAACGTCGTGAAGAACATGCCTGCCTGCCCACCTTTTAAGATTCCGATTTCTGGTTTCATGATCATTTAAGATATAACATCTGTCTTTTGATACTACTATATCCCATCAAGACAGAGTATGGTGGGAGAAGTAAGAAGTAAATGCTGAATTCAATATGCATACCAGATGCCTTAATTTATACATTGCTTATAATTTTATCTGGGATGAAATATTTTAATTTATGTTGGACTATCTGATAGCATTTAAAATGTGTTTGGCGAAACTAGCTGGAGCTTAGGCTAATTAATTGATAACCTTAAGCCCAAGCCATAAGCTACGTGAAAAGGATTTATTTTGGAAGTTTATGAAGGATTATGTTTTTATTATGTTTTTAATAATCCCCTCAAGATTTTAACACCCGAACGAGGCTAAAGGACAACGGATTATAAAAACTAGAATCTCAAACCCCTATAATCCCCCATAAGCCTGTTACTGAACACACCCTTATTAATTAAGTGATTCAGTAGAGGTTATCACACCCGTCAGCCCTTCGGTGAAAAGCTGGCCTCAAACACCATTACAAGTGACTCGATAACAATCAGAAGCATTCTTAAACAAAAATCGCGAAATGATGTTTAGAACTTATCTACCAACTTTAAAAAGACTCAAACAGATTAAGTAACACAGATCAAACACAGTGTGCATAGAAATTCAAGAAATGCATTTCAAAGGATAGGAGAAAATACATCATCACAAGATCCACAAGTAGATTTTACCTGCTCTGGCTAGTTAAAAAAAAATCGGTTTGTCATACAAAGTCGAATTTTATACCCGCCACTTGTAAACAAAACACCAGTTTGAAAAGTGAAAGTTATGCACAACAGTATACACAAGGGAAGGCCTTTAAAGAATCTTCTTTTTCTGCAATCAGTAGTTTTCTAATAGAACAACAAGCAAGCATGCCATTCTGATTGTGCATATCAACGACTTCACAGCTTCTAAGAGAGAGAGAGAGACGGATGTGTAAGGTAAGATAGGTCCTCTTGTGGGATCAAACAGCTCGTGTGTAAGTCACGCCATGCTGAGAAACACTAACTATGCATTGTGCTTTTTGTTGAGGTCGTATAGCACACATAAATCTGCTGCCGTCTTCATCTGTAAATCATTCATAGAATATCAGGCTCAATTACAAGGAACTATGAGTTAATGTACTAATATGTTTTCGACGGGTTAAAAACCGCTCATGTTTGGGTCAAACATGACCCATCATGTTCTCTCACAAGCATGAGAGTGGATCCCTAATTTTAGTCAAGATTGGGTCCCCTCTGTAGGGTCCACTCTCATGTTTGTGAGAGAACATGATAAATCATGTTTGACCAGACATGGGAGGATCTTAACCTGCTTTTGACTGACATTCTAATACCTAATTTCCATTCAGAAGCAACTTGTGTTGCTTCCAGTTGTAAGATTAAGATATAATGAAAGAAGGATACACCGCATACACAATATAACAGGTTAATGAAAATCAAATGATGTGTATCGAAAATCCTTGCATGTAATGTTATCAACAGAAAGAACCTTGCGTGTAACCAAAGCAAAACAAATGGAACGCAGTCAATCAAAACATCATTGAAGGCTATGTGTGTTCGATTTCAAATAATTCAAGTCATCCAAACATTCTTAGCATACCTTTTTAATTGTGTCTAAATACCCCACATGTAAAACCTAAATATTCTGGAACAAAGTTACTGCAATCTGTGGGGACATTTGGTTTATAGATTTAAAATCCTTCCACGCGTTTGGTTTGCAAAAAATAAATGAAATCCTTTGCTAACATAGAGGAATGTTTCGCTTATATTAAATAACATTAGTAATTTCAAAATCAATGCTATTCAGTCTTTCTCCTTTGATCACTTGAGCTTCAAATTTCAAGAGATTTTTAGTTACACATTGGCTTTAGCAAATTGCACATGTGAATATTTGATCAACAGAATCAATTATGTTGTTTGTTGGAATAATAATATTTAGTGACTGGACTCTCTTAGTCTCTTGTAATCGGCTTATCCTATTTTAAAAACAAAAAGAAAAATCCTACTAGTAGACACTGGACTATTTGCGAGGAGTGGATGTAGAACAGGAAGGTCCAAGTACATTGTAAATGATTTTTAGCCGAAGGAAGTGAAAAGTAAGAAACTTGTAAATAATAATGAACATCCCTCAATTATAATTATTATTCGTCCAGAGAAAACAATGCCAAACAAATTTTATGTGAACCTTTGAATATAGAATATGATATGGAAGTGAAGACTAACACTGTATAGTTTTTAAAATAATCACCTCTTAAGAAGGTTATGCCAACTTTAATTGGTAAATGAGGAAAAACGTTAAAAACCCATGAAATTTATAGCACAAACTCTGTAAGGAAGACAGGAAGTAAAGATGTTGAACTGTATAAGAGGAAATAAAAATCATCATCATCATACCTGTATAATATTGACTAATTGCTTGGTTGCCCATCCAAAGAGAAGCAAAGCAAGTAATGCTGAATATATTATACTTTGTTGTGCAGCACCCAACAAAACCTAATTTTCACACACAGATGATAAATATACATCTGCAGCTCCAATATATTAAACAAGAGTAGGTCACCAAATTAAAAGATTTTAGGCTTACATCGGTCATCTTTTCGGATTCCTTCGCTAAAAGAAACAAAATTATGTACAGAACCTGCAGATCAGTTCACAAGAGTAGGCTTTCAGCAGAGAAATTTCTACACGAAGAAAAGGCAAGTAGTAAGCTTTTACCTCGCAAGCTACGCAGCAGTATCCCATAAACATCCTGTTTCCATAGTATAACTTAAATAACCAACTGGTGCTGTCTTTGACGTCTTTATGATTAGATTTACCGACCAAGAAAGTACTGCAGTCAAAAAAGTGATTGATGTAATTAATAATATCTAGTTTTATGCAATGAAAACATGAATTTCGACCCATTAACTTATCCAGTGGGTTGATTTGGGCTGTTTTGTATCAAACAGGCCTTAAGTCAACCGAAAACAAACCGTTCAAATGCTATAAAACGTCTTAGTATTTTATTGCCTAAAACATCCTATGGATTATGTTTTGGCTTAAAAAGAAACAGATCAAATGGTAGAGCAGGTCATAAGTTGCCAAGTGTTTTTAATGCTTAAATTTTGAATTATAATGAAAAATGTAATTTATGTAATCAGTTTGACACACTAACTATTTGCAATAAGTTCGAAAATTGTGGACAAAATATGTTTCCGCTCAACCCATTTCGGCCCGTACAATTTTTTTTCGTTTTAACATGTTACACAACCTGCCCAACCAGCCTATTTTGCCACTTCTATATAAACTAATGACGATTCGAGCTCCAGTTCATAATCAGACGACATAAAAAATGCAAAAGGGTGTGTGCATACCTGTACATTTGCAACCAATGGCTTGCAATATCCAAAGCAAGCAATGAAAGGAATACAAAGCTAGGTCTGCAAGTAAAGATATAAATTTAGTAGTGATATAAAATAAAAACACATATATGAGCATTAGAGGTAAGAATTCAAAACCTGTAGACTTGAGAGAGAATAACCAGAAGACAGGCAGTGCTTATCCTGAGAGATGCCAACAAATATGAAATAAAAATGATGAACGTCAAGATACATTATGTGGTTGAAATATAATATCAATGCGTGGTTGAGATAAAAAATTAATGCAAAAAATAAAACAAGAAGTTCTTATTATCACCTATCTGTGACCATGTCCAGAACAGCCCCGAAGGTTGAAACTGCAGGGGTAAAATAATAAAAGAATATATAAATGAGACAGAAATAACAAAAGATCCTGGAAAATGAGATAGAAATAACATGAAAACCCTGGAAACAATGAAAATGGTTAGAAATCAAAAGATTAAACCTTATTCAAATAGTAAATAGCTCAAGGTTAAAAATAATCTCTAACAATGTAGTGTATATTAAAATGAAAAATGCAACTAAAGACATTTTCATAATAATAGTTATAGACTATTCCTTACCTTGATTAAATTTGCGAGCAAACCAGCCATCCAAAGCATCACATACAAAGCTGAATAACAAGATCAACCATTCATTATTATAATTACAGCCTTTCAAAAAGATGATCTCTTAGTTGCACCTGAAATCAGGCTATTTAACAACGTTTTAGAAATTTCGCTTTACCTGATGAAATAGAGGATTGAGAAAAGCTCTTTATTGGTAAAGCATATCGCAAAGGCATAGCAGTTCAGCAGAACTCTTATGTACCCTGTACATCATAGACATAAGCAGTCAAATTCATGGCATAATAGCTTATTACTTCACATAGCATATTTTGTATATAGAATCAACTGTAAAATAACAGAAAATAAAAAGATGCATGAATGAAAGAGTAACAAGTTAAAAGAAACAAAAAATGCTTATTAAAAACTATATAAAAGATACTATATGAACATACTAGTTTTAACAAAACTCAGCAACATTTGCAATTTAATAAGTAAGAAAGGGGGCAAACAAATCATTATAATAACAACAAGAATATCAAGAACATAGAGCATATGAAATTCTATTGGCCTCCCAGATTCAATTAATAATTAAAATGTTCTTACATAGCAATTTAGTATGCACATTTTTAACGGCAAAAACTTACGCATACTCGACCTTCTTGGGACTAGAACCCACAACTACTTGGTTAGTGGGGCACCTTTTAATACTGCTAGGGGCAATAGGCATGTTTATAGATAACAAGGCATCAAAAAGTAAAAAGGGCTACAAAGATTATTTTCACCATATTGTGTGACATGTGGTACTACAATTTAACTAATTTTTTAATTTGTTGATCAACATATAGTCGTATATATTGATTTATGTATGTCATGGACTGTACTGGCTGCATAGAAACTCACCAATGATGTTCGGGATGTAAAGATACACGCTTATTGTTCTAGGTCTCGATTTGGATGCCATCTCTACTTCTCAGCCACTAATCAAGGTTGTGGAAATCTGTCAAAGCTTAAAGTATAAGCAATTTTAAAACCTGCACAAACAATAGTATTTTCAGAGTTCAGATGTCAGAGATTATTTAATAAGCATATTACTTTATGTTCGGGAGCTCTTAGAAAATTACAAAAAAAAAACAAAAGATAGAGCATGTGAAGTGCGTTACTGAAGACGCAAGAGTTCAGTTTCATAATCAACTGAAGAAAACATATTCTCTGTTTATAAGGTTATGCAGAAAAGAGTTGTTCAGAGTATTAATTTGGATTTGGAGCCCCTGACAAAACCACTCAGAGAAATGTTTACGGTAGCAATATGCTCATCATCTAGTTCTTGATCTTGTAGTTCCCAAAACTTCTTTATGAAGGTTTGTTCAAAAAGTTAATGTAATAGATGCTACTTAACTTGCATATATTAGCAAACATACTACTGTGCTTTTATCAACTCCAGAAACGTTCTATCCCCTAATGACTTTATATAAGGACCAAGAAAATGAAGAAAAAAAAAACAAATAAAAAAATTACGCATCAAGACACCTTTTTCCTTGAATGAATTTAGATGCAAACGACTGGCACTCAACCAAATCATGATTCTATACATCACGTATGGTGGTGTTTTGTTTTTGAAAAGGTTTTAGGTCTGAATACTACTTCTTGACAACCATAGTGGTCTGAAGTCTGAAAGCTGAAATCTTAGACTACTTTTTTTTTAACAGTCTGAATGTTTGTAATTCTTTTGTTTTGCCATATTAAACATTCAGCTATTGCATTTACGTAAACTATAAACTTGTGTAAATATACTTAACCAAATTAAAATCAACAGTACTACATAAAACACCGAGCTATGTTGTTGTGTGTGTGAAGGTAGAATAGACGAACGAAGTAGAAAAACAAAAAAAAAACCATCATTTAAGTAAATATGACAACAGTTATCAAAAGGCAAATGCAAATAAATAAAGAAGAACATAGTTTTGATACAACATCATGGTTGATATGAAGTTTACCGCAATAGCAAATCACATACTACCTAATCATATTGTACTCAAAATCAAGAATTAACATTGTCATTTTTAAACAACAATTAGATTAAGTTATCACCAAGATCAATAATTTCTTTTAAAAAAGTATTTGAGAATAGTCGAAAATGGAAAGGCCTTACGTCAAAGTTCAAACAGGTCATGAACATACAATATTTATAAAGAAAACAAGAACAAGAAAAATAGTAAGCCAATCAATACCCAGAACAAGAAAAATCAAGAACATAGATACTGGGCAGGAACAATAAACCAGCTAAAAATCCATGAAAAATCAGTTTCTAAACATACAAAGTAGAATCAAACAAAGCTCCAAGTCGGCCATAGACCTGATGCCGGTGATAACCTGATTCCAGCGTAAGAGATGGCCACCGGTGACAAAACCGAGGCCGGCTGCAACCGCGTGAGAACGCCGCGAAGAGACAAAAGTGTCCCCGGGGGGATAGAGAGATTAACGTGTTTTCTCTGAGAATATATCAGATACGTTCTTAAGTCAAAACAGATTAGAGTTTCTACAAGATTGCGAAACTTCGAATATAAAACAAATAACATCTCTTCATAATTACTGAATTCAGCTGTTAAACTAAGTATAACTAAAGTCTCTGATAATTTACACATTAACACCAAGCATTACCCTAAATCTGAAACAAAATAAATGACATGAAATGTGATTTTCAGGGTAAATTTCATGATTCAATCAATACAATGCATACACACATAAAACTAGTCATAAATCAATGAATCGAAATATTGAGTTACCAAATCAGGGATGATGAATCGTCCTTTGGATCCTTTTAGTAACCCTAAACCCTTTCAAGAATTAATCACAGCTACCAGTCTCTGTCAGAACATCATATCGTTAAACAGGATCAAGTAGACAATACGAAGAAGACGATGACGAGGAGATAACAAAGAGAAAGTGAGAGCTCGATAATGGCGAATCGATGATGGCCTCGTTTTAAAGCAAACCTACGCGCGCCCCCCTTTTTTCTTTTATTTTCATCTTTCTTTTGCAGAACTATAAATTTTCATATTTACCCCCTTACCTAATAAATATTCCACTCTCAGTCCTTATCATATTACAAACTTTTATTATTAATAATAGTAAAATTAATTATAGTAAAATGTCCACGGATTATATAATACACCAAAACAGAAGATGTTAATACATAACAAAATTTGTTGGCTTCATCCGTAAACATTTTTTAGATACTGCTTTTAGAACTTATAAAAAATTGATAGTGTTATAAAAAGGAGTGATTTAGATGGTTTTAACAGGGACTGATCCAAGTACAAGTTGGTGGTAGTACTGGACACTAGTTAATTTTGCAGATAGAGTGGAAAATTTCAACGTTTTAAAGCCGGTGTCATCAATGAAAAATGAACTCAAAAAAATGATAAGATAACGTTCAATCTTCGATTTATAGCTTTAAAATATTTTAGTTTACATTAAAAATAGCAATCTAATTAACAGGTTCGTTTAAATAGTGTTTTCTTTTAAATTTTGGCCCTAAAATACCGGAACAACAACTGAAACCTTGTTAATCCGACCTGGTTAACTGAAAACCCGGAAAAAAAAACGAACAATTGTCTCAAGTTTAATTATTTTTAATTTTGTCATTATATGGTACAACTGTCAGCAAAAATACTGGGTCCGCCTCTGAGTTTTTAACACTCGATAACTTCGTATTGTAGTTGATCCCAAAGATTCATGTATTCATTAAATAATCTTTTCATGGTTGAACACTTGAACCATATGTTTTGAGGTGTTAGAAATGCAAATAATTCTATAATTTAGTGGTATAAACCTATAACATATACTTTTGGTAAGTATTTGTCAGTTTCTGAATTTAGAAGGTATAATAAAAATCTACTTATATACTTCAAATCCTATTCCGAAGTTAAGTATATAGCTAGGGGTGAGCATGTGTACCGGAAATACCGAACCGTACCGGTACCGAATTAGAGTTTTCGATCCGGTATTCGGTACTTGAATTATTGCTAAATCGGTATTCGGGACTCGGTATTCTCGGTATTCGGTACCGAATTAACTAGTTAAAATAGGTACTCGGTACCGGTACCGGTACCGTATATTAGTAATTTGGTACGGTATTCGGTACCATCTTTACATCAAATTCGGTATTCGGTAAAATCGGTACCGGTATGGTACCATGCTCACCCCTATATATAGTCTACCTGTCAAAGGTTAATGATTTGGCAGCACGTGACAAACAACATAACGCATACGCGCCAACGAAACAAGACTTTGACCAAATATTACAAATCAGATCCTTAAATTATTTATAGTTTTCCAACTTTTGCTCTAAGTTTCTTTTAAGTAACACGACGCCCCTTGTAAGCTTATTTTAAGCTTCTTGCAAGTCCATACTCTATAGTCTATACGTTCTATGCTTCCTTAAATTATTTTTATTGTTCTAAATTTTTATTGTTTGTGTTATAGTAACATCTAAAAACCAAAAACATGTTCTTTTAAAATTTTAAATTTTGCGACCTAAAATATATAGAGATAAACCAAGAGAGAACATTTGTTTTAGATAAAATAGAAGAACAAGTCCGAGTTTTCGAAAAACATGTTTTTTTAATTTTTAATTTTGCGATAAAATATATGAGACAGATCACGAGAGAACAGTTATTTTAAAAATAATTGAGAAAAGGTCTGAGTTCTTGAAAACTTAAAACTAACAATTACAAAAATTTGATTAATCTACTAGATAAACTACGCATCTAGTATATATATATATATATATATATATATATATATATATATATATATATATATATATATATATATATATATATATATATATATATATATATATAGTTTTTATATACACTTAATAGTCCTTAACTAAAAGATGTTGACATGCAATAATATCTATCATCAACAACCTTACTTTATGTCATTGTTTCAAAGTATATGCTTGTTTTAGATACACAAACCAACATACCATGAACGAAAATAGCTATCAATTAAAATTATAGGAGGGACGCACTTCATTTTGAACAATCCGATTTGAATGAAATTACCATAGTTACTAGCATAATAATATAGTCACACAGCAACCAATCATGATTAGATATCCATTCATCTATATATTTAATTTAATTTAAAAAGGATTTTTCTTGTTTGGATTTTCCAAGTACAAGTCTTTGGCTCTAATGTAAGTGATTCAACTGATGTTACAAATGATTGTTTCTTGAAACAACCCCCTAACCAATATTTTATTAAAGCCCCATGATTTGATCCCTTAATCTCGTTTATGAGGAACAAATTGACTATTTAGTGACTCATGAACCTAGGGCTGTAAAAAACCGAACGAACACGAACAGGGCTTGTTTGTTTAACTTTAGCCGAACAAATAAACGAACACGAACGATAAATGAACGAGCATGTGTGTTCGATTGTTTAAAAGATTGGTTAGTTTGTGTACATTTTTGTTTGTTTATATAAATGATAAACAAACGTAAACGAAGGAACACATGCTATAATACTAATCCAACATTATTAAACACTATATCTAAACACACACATATATTTATATAAAATATAAACGAACTTAAACGAACATAAACGAACGGATAAACTAACGTTCACAAACATAGATGAACAAACGAGGGTTCTGTTCGTTTAATTAAACGACTGGAAAAAAAATTTCATGTTCATTCGTTTAATAACCAAATGAACATAAACGAACTTCTCGCCGAACAATTTCACGAACGGTTAATGAACGTTCGATTCATTTACAGCTCTACATAAACAATCTAGGTGATGGTTTATTCATTCAACTACGTAATTATAAAGAGGACATGACACATATTATAGGTGTAATTATACTCGCTTTATATTTCAATATTAACACACTCAAATAACTAAAAAACTCTCATTTAAATAATATATAAATATAACACTAATATTAGTTGTGTTAATCATTTTCCCATTATAAAAGAATGAAAATAAGATTGTAATTTAAACACATTTTTAATATTTCGTTTTATTTTTATATTTAAAGGAGAATGTTGCCAACCTAAATTGCCATGTTGGCCAATAGGCATTAGAATATTCAAACTAATCATTGTTTGTCTCATTGTAATATATTAAAGGATAAGGATTGTAATTTCATATATGTTTAGTTGTTTACTATTGAGTATTGATGACTAGGTTAATCCAAAATAATTTTTCAAAGAAACTTAAAATTTTATAAAGTTACGAAACTATAACTAAAGTTTTAATAATTTTGCTAAACTCAAAATTTTGCTTAAGGTTTAGCTTACTAAAATATATTAAATTTATAGTGTGTTTTGTTATTATATGTCCATCTTTAAACATATTATTTAATAAGTCAAACCGCTTTAAAATATAACGAACTTTTGCTAAATTACTAATCTATACAACGAACTTTATTTTTTTTAAATTAATACAATGAAATTGGTTTCATCTCCCATTATATGCAACTTGTAACCTGGTTAGCAGGTTACAGGTAATTTTTCAAAATTTTTTCCTATATTTTATTTTTTTTAATTAGTATGTTCATCACCATGTTAAAAATCTAAACCCAGATAAAGATTGAAGAACAAAGAAACTCTATATCATGAACTCACATATCAAAATTCTACACCCAAATATGTAAAATAGATTACAGAATCTAAACCCAGAAGAGATTCTAATTCAGATGAAGATTGATGAAAAAAGGAACCCTAAATCATGAACTCACATATGAAAAATAACCATATCAGAAACCAAATCAGGTTACAATTCTTTTTAGCCAAATCAGAACCATATCAGAAACCCTAAATCAGATCCATATCAGATAAGGCATCAGATCTGAAAACCCTAATCTCTGACCTTGAAGACTGTGATAGTGATGAAGGCAACACCGGCGGCGGTGGTTCTTTGCAATGGTGGTTCATTGAAGCAGGCGACGGCGGAGGTGGTTCTTTGCAGAGGTGCTTCCTTGAAGCAGACGACGAAGGCGACCGCGTTTTGAAGCAGGCGACGGCGGAATGAAGCAGGGGACGGCGGAAATTAAGAACCGTAATGTTTCAAGAACAATAATGGAATAAGGAAGTCGAGCAACAGGGGATGGTTTATAAAAACGAGCAACAGTGATGATTTGGTGGTGGCTGTTTCTTGAAGATGGAGGTGTGGGTTGTTTCTTGAAGATGGAACTGGCTTTTCTTCATCAGATTTGGAAGATGGTATTGGTGTTCTTGTTTTCTTTTAATTATTAAAATTATTTAAAAGATAAAAATAATAAAAAAAACAAGGTTACCTGTTGATGTAGAGTAGGTGATCTGATATAACAGGTCATTTGTATAGAATGTAAGAGAAATTAAAGTTGATTGTATTTATTTTTAACAGGTCATTTGTATAGAATGTAAGAGAAATTAAAGTTGATTGTATTTATTTTTAAATTTCAAAGTTGATTGTATACGATGATAGTTAAGTAAAAGTTTATTGGTTTTTAATGTAGTTTGCCCTATTTAATATACCAAACTTTTAAAAGTAACAGTTTCATAGAAGTTCATTAATAGAGGTTAAGGGTTTTATTAAACTTCCATTAAGGATAATAATGATATTATGGAATTAAAAATGAATCAAAAAATCAAGTCACAATTTGAAAAATGTTTAAGTGGAGTGTGAATAGTTACATCAAATTGTAAGTTTTAAACTATATTATTTTGTTTCAGCTTTGTTAAATTTCTCATAATCGACTTAAACTAAGTAACATACATGAAACAGTTTATAAGACATGGTTACTATTAGTGACTTTATTTTCAAAGCTATATTATATTTTATAAAGGATAGCAACTGAGTTTCATAATTATTTTATATAGATCATTGATTTTAATTAAAAGTAAAAACTTTTACACCATTGAAACAAATTTTGAAATGCGAGTGACTTTCTTATTAGTATATTGTATTTATTATGTATATCTTGTAAATCTCTTTATTTAGGATAGTTATCTCTTCCTTATATTAAGGAAGGTTTGTTGTAATCCTATATATACCCAATTGGTTTAATAAGAATATTCAAGGATTCACATTATCTCACATTTCTATGGTATTAAAAGTTTTTACATTAATCAATATAAAATAAAACTAACAAAAAAACACAACTAATACAAGAATTAGAATCTTAGGTTTTGTTTTTTGGTTTCGGATATTTTAAACACTCCTAGTGCTACGTACAAGATAATGTCGAAAATTGAAATGTGTCACTCCACCATGTAATTTCTTACAATTTTAATTGACTTTCACATACATCTACAAAAGTTTGATTCTTATTTGCATCCATTAGAGGAGTTACATTACTCTATATATCAATTGGCCAACTAAATCCTCAAAATCTCATGAGATATTGATGAAAGATCACATTTTCTCCCGCTTCTACAATCATTTTATACAATATGATGTATGTGTATATTTTATCTTTATTTTTGCGATACTCACTACTCTTAATGGAGTTTTCACGAGTCCCTCACAAACGAAAGACATCAAAAGGTCCATCCACATCCTTTCTTGGCTCTTTTTAACCTTTAGTAGATGCATTCTGTAAAACTGTTGCCACTACTTGATATGCTTCGAGATTAAGTCGTCCATACCAGATGAAAACAATTAACATGAAGTAACATTTAGGAGAGACAATGAAGATACGGATAGATTTTAGGAAAGGAGGTATCAGATAAGAATAACTAATCATTCATATATTTACAAGAATAGATACAGAGTAACAATAACACTAACACACAATGTACATGATGAGCCTCACTACTAACTAATAGACATACATAAAACAATAATATACACTAAAAGAATCTTTTAAAATAACTTTGTACACGCTAAAAGTCTACAATTTAAATGCAAAACTGTCTATATAGATAAATATTTGACAAGACCTCACCCGGTTCAAAAACAATATGATATATATCTATATATTGTCTAGCAACTCAAAATACAAACATTTAACTTTTATAGTTAAATGTGTAATACCTGATCCTGAAATAAATAAAAAGAATATTGTCACGACCGTTACTACTATACTAGTTTATTGACCCGTGTATACACGAGTATTTTGAAACTATAATGCATTTAATAAAATATCATATAAAACTTAATAACTAAACTCTTTAAATATCATATTCAAGTTGAACACTCAGCTCATCATCATAATCTTAAAAAAACCCACTCAGATAAACAAAAACTTACATATCTACTACTATTAATAGATAACAAAAATTAAGAATATACTAATTTCAAAAAAGTGTCATATTACAATAAAATTTATACTAAAACGTAGATAAAAAAGAGACGGTCATTAATATATAACTATTTTTTCTCTAAACAAAATATATCACAAGTTATTAAACATAATTTATAAACAACTTATTATTAATTACATTAATATAATATTTTTATAAAACCCCCTCACATTTTCTAAAAAAGCCCCTCACAATTTTCATCAAACCCCCTCACATTTAAAATTGAATTTACGATTACACCATTCCAATCTTTCCAAAATTGATAGTGTAAATAGGAAGATTTGTGAAATCAAGGCTCTCATTGGTTAATTGAAATCTAATTAAAGTTAATTTTGGAAACTTTGGTAAGCCTCTTATCTTTTATCTCTAATAAATAAGTAAATATAAAGCCACGTTATTTTCCGGCTCAACAACTGACTGTGAGTTACTGCCACGTGTTTTTTTATTTATCTGTCCCCGCTCCTTTGCTTTCAATATATCTATCACCTTTATTTTTACCCTCCACTCATCAGATCATGGTGGATTGGTGTCTTCCTATCTCCCTATGCCAAAAACTATCAACGAAAACAAACTGCGTGAGAGGAAAACAAGAAGTAAAATTAGAAAAGAGATTTATTTATAACTCGATGGATGGAGAGAATGACTTCAGACGCTTCTAATCGTTGCGTCTATCTTCCTATGTCTAGGCTTATGTTGGATACGATGATTTCAAATGTTGGATCAGTGACCTAACTTTACTTAATTATGTTCAAGGATTTGATCAATTTCAAATGTTCTTCATTATTCCTTTTTTCTTGGTTATTATTTGGTAATAATTCTCTTTTTTTTGTTATTATTTGTATCGACTATTTGTATAAACGGAAGAATAAGATGAAATGATGAATATGAAAAGAAGCGTGATGGTTCATAAAGTGTGTACTATGAGAATATTGAGATGAAATGATGAATATGAGAAGAAACAAATTTTTTTGAAAAGAAATACGAGAAGAAGCATGTTAAAATTTACAACTCTTTGTTCGTATATCTTTTGTGTTTCAGTTTCTTTATTTGATTTGGTTTAATTTTTCCTTAAGTTAATGTATTTTTCCTTCATAAAGTGTTGTACTATGAGCCGTGATAGAAGTATAACTTGTCATGTTGTTTATAAATTCAGTGTGCACACTAGGTGTTTAACAAAATGCCTGAACCAAATAATACACTTATTTAGCTTTTCAAATATTGCATCTATGCCTTCTATGTTTTTTAGTGTGTGCGTATTCATAAGAAACATAAAAAAAAAAAAGTAACTTACTGAATCATTCTTTGATTTTCCACTGAATTTGATCATATTAGGTGTGTGTGTTTGTACCATGATATTAGAAGTAGAATGGTTTTGTTTGTAACATATTGAATTACTTATATCATCACGTCATAGTTTTAGGTATGTTCATGTTTTGGGGATTTGAATAGAATTTAATATGTTTTGGATTAAATGATAAATTCGTACGTATTAGAAAATCTGAATGTTGTTGATTGAAGGCATGACTAATTTCATAACATTTACTGCAACGTTTATTCCTTCATGTATCACTGTATTGAATTTCACCATCCAAACTTAATGTTTTACATGTTTCTAACCTTTGGAGATTTAAGGATAACTTTTTTTTTTCCGAGGGTTTTAAGTGTTCATAAGCCTGTCTCAAGTGCAGTGATTGTTGTGTTGATATCTAATATCGAGGTCAATAACAACTATTTGAGGTCTGATTTTTATTATACTTACCAAATGTATGTGATTAATAAATATTACTTTTATTTTATTTTTCCTTCACATTTTTTATTTTTCCGAGTTCTTTATATAAACATAAAATATAATGTTTTACTCATTCTTTAAGTCAACCCGTCTAACCTAGTAAATAAATATAAATATATATAATATAGATTCTCTTCGACACATCCCGGACAGTTATTAATATTACGATTTTTAGTTCTTGGGCTTAAAGTGAGTGGTGGGTTCGTGGTTGCTATATTAAGTGCTTGGACTTGATTGGACTTAAAAATTGTGATAGGCATAAGAAATTAAGAATGATGCTTTGGGCTTGTATTATTATATTAAGAAAAGGAAGAGATGGGCTTAGGACTATTTTTTTAGAATAGAACATGGTTAGTGGCTTTAAAGCCTTAAAGGGTGTAATATTTGTATAAGGATTAGGTTAGCTTCTTCACATAGTACTGATACATTGAAAAAGAGAAACAAGAAAGAAAGTAGTAAGAGCTAGTGGTGTCAAGAACAAGATCAAGCAGGAAGAAGCCTCCATTTTTAATCACCCTTCCTGCAAGGAATTTGAAAATAAAGTTTAAGGTAATGTTCTTCAATCCTTTGTGTACATTTTGATGCATTTCGTTTGTGACTTTAGCTTAATCCTATAGATTTAAAATATGAGTTTTTAAGTGTACTTGGTGGGTTTTAAGAGTCAAGAAGGAATTTGGGTTTTGAAAGATTAAACCTTAATTGTTATGAATTGGTTTATAAAGGTGGAGAAACATTTTGATTAAAAAAGAAATGGATTTGATTAAGTTTTAAGAGATTATGATTTTCATAAATGGTTTTTGGGGTACTGTTCTTCGAAGCCCAAGAAGATGATATCGATAAGGAAAGGAAAGACAATGAAGACAATGAAGATACGGAGAGATTTTAGGAAAGGATGTATCAGATAAGGATAACTAATCATTCATTTATTTACAATAATAGATACAGAGAAACAATAACGCTAACACACAATGTACACGATGGGCCTAACTACTAACTAATAGAAATACATAAAACAATAATATATGCACTAAAAGAATCTTTTTAAATAACTTTCCACGCTAAAAGTCTACAATTTAATTGCAAAACTGTCTATATAGATAAATATTTGACAAGAACTTACCCGGTTAAGAAACAATATGATATATCTATTTATTGTCTAGCAACTCAAAATACAAACACTTAAATATGAATAAGTCGCTATTTCAAAAATCAAATCCACTCTGTCTAGCAACTTAAAATACAAACATTTAATTTTTATAGTTAAATGTTTTTATTTTAAGTTGCTAGACAATAGATAGATATATCATACTTTTTAATTTATCTATGGCAAATCCAAAAATCATAGAAATCGTTTTTTGTCTCAAAACATGTTTTGTGATTCTATAATGTCAAATACAGTTAGAAAACATGTATAAATAAGTTGCGCAAAGTGCGATTTCTATGTATAAAACATTCCAAAGCACTTTGAATAATAATTTCAGATATATTGAAAAATTATAATAATTCTTAATAATCATCTAAGATTCTACCTGTATAAATATTTAAATTTTTTGGACAAAAAGTATATTTAGATATGTCAATCTTATCCGTACAACAAATGCTGATTTTGATCCAAGTGGATTTCAATTGGTTACCTACACCTAGATCCAGCTAACTGGATCAACGAGTAAATACAAAAATAAATTTAGAAATAAATATGGTCCAATTAATCCAAATTTGTTCAAAATGCATTCTTAATACTTAAATTTTCTATGTATTTTAACTAAACAAATTGTTGTTTCTAAAGCGTAATACTTAATGTAATCATATTTTCTTACTACTAGAAAATTGATTATCACCGACAAAATTTTCTAGGAAACAAATTCTGTTACACCAATTTGCGACGGAAGTTTACAACAATAGTTAGCAACAAATTTTCAACAGATTTCTAACAATTTAGCAATTAAGATGAATCTATATAGGAAAATTCGTAGAAACTAAATACAATTTTCAATGAATTTCCTATTGATTTCCTACAATAGACAATTTCATAGGAATCTATTGGTAAATAGCTATTTTCTTATTTATTAAATTAATATTAAAATGTTTGTTGAAAATCAGTTGGAAATTAATAATGATTCCTAAGGATTCCAAGGTATATTTGGAGCAACAATAAAGATATATATGTACATAAAATTATAAAGTCTGGTTCGAAATACATATGAAATTAAGTTACATTTCTAATAGTTTTGCTAAAGAACAATTAATTTTATAAAAAATAATTATTGTTTTTAATATGGATTGTTTCATTAAAAATTTACTGGAAGTTGTATATGTTCCAAAAGATTTTCTAAATTGTTAAATGGTTTTCTAAAGTCATGAATTGTTTGTATAATGAATTACAAAATTTTGATGGAGAGGTAACCTAACAACTCAATCCTTACAAAAATGTATCCACACTAATGTGAATTGAAAGTTTATGGACGAGGTATACCACTTTTAATACTTTTATTGATTTTATTAGTTGTATGCTTAATGTATTGAAAGAATGTAATGCCAACGACGATGAGCAACTAAGAACAATGGCATCTAAAATGAAATGTAAGTTAGATAAATATTCGGAGACATTGCTAAGTTTAATTTATTGGTGCTTCTTGCTTCTATATTTGATCCGAGGCACAAAAAGGAGTATCTTAAACTTACTTTGTTTGATATGTATGGATTTGAGAGTGAAAACATGGTACTTGACTCATGTGACAAGGCGTTGACCGAATAGTTTGATAAGTACTAGAGGATTTATCCTGATAATTCTTTGAGAAATGAAACACCTTCACCTAATGACATTTCATTTTAGACTGATGTCTGATATTTAATTTGAGACTAGTTTGTTTGGTAAGACCATCCGCATCGGTCATGTGAAGAGGTGTGTGAGGGCTGCTCACATGGGTGAACACCATAATGGCCTTGTGTGACCGGCCACTCACGCTCACTTGTGTGAGCCGGGTCGCGCATGTGAGAGAGATGGGTTTTCAAAAAAAAAATTATTTAATCTATTTATCTCCTATAAATACACATTATATTCAACTCTTTTTTTCACACAAAATTTTACTCATCTCATATATTCTTTACAATCATCTTTTCTCTCATCAAATTTTTTTTTTATTTAATCTATTTATCTCCTATAAATACACATTATATTCAACCCTTTTTTTCACACAAAATTTTACTCATCTCATATATTCTCTACAATCATCTTTTCTCTCATCAATTTTTTTTATTTAATCTATTTATCTTCTATAAATACACATTATATTAAACCCTTTTTCACACAAAACTTTACTCATCTCATATATTCTCTACAATCATCTTTTCTCTCATCAAAATTATTCTCAACAAACGAAAGGAAATTATCAAGAAAAAATACGGGTGGTAGATTTTTCTTTTTTTAAAAATTATGTACTTTTTATTTTTTTAAGTTATGTACTTATTAATTTTTAATATTTGAATTTATATTATTATTTAGTGTTTTTTATAATTATTATGTTTTAATTATATTGTTTTAAAAATCAAATAATGTTTAAAAAAAAGAAAAAGAAAAGAAAAAAAAGGATGTGAAGGGTGTGATGGATGCAGGGGTTTGTGTGATGTGATGAGAAAATGGTGGGAAGCTGATGTGACGCTGATGTGGCTGTGTGAGGGGTGTGATGGATGTGGATAGCCTAACAAAAAGTGACGCCATTAGTAAATTGGATAGATATCTAAAAGATGACACTGAAGAAGACAGAGACTATTTGAACAGTGCATGAATTTAGTGTATTGAACTAGTGGAATAAAAGAAGTCCATATTTCCGACACTATCTCATCTTGTCTGTGACATTCTAGCTAGTTCAATTTCTACAATGGCTTCGGAGTCTACTTTTAGTACCGGGGGAGGAGTACTTGACTCTTTCAGAAGTTCTTTAACTCTTGTAAATGTACAAGCTCTGATATTTGGTCAAGATTGGATTCAGTTATCCAATTAATAAGGTTGTAAATATTAAAGAATCCTATGAAGATATCGATGAACTTGAAGAATGTAATATTTTTACTGTTTAACTTAACATATATTTTTTTTTAATTTGTACTCATATATAATAGAGCCGTTATTAAATTATTTTTCTTTTTCAAATTGCAGAAGCGAGGAATCCTTCAAAGAAATCTTCATATTTAATTCTAATGAGTGATGACTACTAAGTGGTAAAATACTTGTTACTACCATTTCTTATTTTCTTTGTTACCGTTTTTTCTTTTACACTTTTTGATTTCTGGTTATTTACATTGCAGGAAGTTTTTTTAGGGGTTTTATTGTTACTCTTCATTTTCATTTTTTATTTTGAGTTTTTTTTTGTTGGTTATCTACGTATGGCTTTGCGGTGCTTGATATTGAATGTTTTGACACTTCAGATCTAGATTATGTTATCTCATATTTTGTTGTTGTTATCCGGATGTTTGCCATTTTATTATTTGATAGTTTGTTATCTGAATGTAATGTCAATATTCATTTTTTTGCTAAGTGGATCAAGATGTAATGTGGATATTCATCACTCCTTTTGTTAAGTGTATCAAACAAGCATATCATCACGCGCGTTGCTGCGTAGGGAAAAACATAATTAGGAAAAGGAGAAAAAAAATTAAACAACAACTATTTATTCTAAAAATAAATAAACTAAGAACATAAGGTAGAAAGAAAGCATAAGAGAGGAGTAAAAGAAAAGAGAAGGGGTGGAAAAAACAAATAAAGAATAAAATAAAATGCTATAAGTTATTAAATATGTTTAAATAAAGAGAAACAAAAATAATTATAATTATATCAGTAACTTGAAAACATTTAACAAAAGTTATCGATAAGATATCAAAAAAATTTATTTATCAAAAACAGTAAAGTATTGGCCCTTAAAAATAAAAATAATAAAATACCTTAATTTATTAATACGTTTTGCACAATAAACACACATCTCATAATATACACTTAAGATTTGTAATTAAAAAAAGAAACTTCTATTAAATATACGTCATTAAAAACAAATGCTATAATTAAGGATATTGAAATTGAAATAAATAATATAAATATAAGTTAAATCATGTTGAAATAAGTTAAAAGAAAATTAGATATAGTTAAAATAACCTTGAGAATTAAAAAAAACAAAATGGAAAAACTTTTATGATAGTTAAGAAGAATAGTCTGGAGGAAAAATGATAATTATATAAGAAATATAGATAATTTTCCTTTAAAGAAAAATAAAATAAAAAAAAGAAAAAAAGAAATAGGAATGTAAATCTAAATTGTAAATTATTAGTTGGTAAATAAAAAGTGTAAATCATTAGGTAAAATTTACGTGAAGGAAAAGAAACGGGAAAAGACAAAAAAAAAGTTGGACCCACATGGAAGAGACATAGGTAAAAAGAATTTAATTTTTTTTTATGAAGTTCAGCCTCGAACCCAAGATCTTAGGGATAACAGAAGAGAGATTTAACCAGCTGGGTTGTGCCATAAATTATGTTTAGTTACTTATATGTTACTTATATAAATATAACGGCGCAGTTTAGCAAAACCTAAGAATGAACAGTGAATGGTATATATATATATATTAATTACAATTGGTTGATCGCGTTCGTAATTTAGATATATAGTAGAATATTGTTTAAACTTTAGATATTGGGTAAACTTTTACAAATTTAACATAATTCGGTTAAAACCAAATTCGAAAATGTGAATACGAGTAGGTTTTCATATTTTATTTCAAATTTCAAATCGTGTTTCAAATTTATTAAAAAAACTTTCAAACTTGAACAACCCGATTCAAAGAAGTCGAAAAAACCAAAATTTGATTTGATGGACACCTATAGATTCAATCATAATAACAACTCAATTTCCAAATGTTACCATTGTTGGGAAATGCCCATTGACATGTGAACTTATGACACGACTTATGACATAAGGGGCTTCCGGCACACAACAGGAGTATCCGCAATCCGCTTCTAAGAACAAAAGAAAAGTTTAAGTTTGTGAAACACGGTCATGCCTCGTTAAGATGCATGGTTGTGCTTCTGTCAAGGTTGTGGCATTCCCATACACCACTTTGTTTTGCGAAGCATGAACGTTTCTTGTTAAGGCGACAACCATGCATGTGCTTAAGGTGTGCGCCTATGCACCGTCTTCAATTTGTGAAGGACTTCTGTGCTTAATTTGTTAAGGCGCATGACCATGCTTTTATAACAGAATTGAAGATATGCCTCAAACTTGACTAAATTCAACTCCAACTTAAGTTTATCCTTAACCTAGTATATATAGTAATATAGAGGCCCTAAGATCCAGTTTGGGAGTTACAAAACATACAAAACACCCAGAACAATTGAAAAGATATTAGAGAGCGATTCAAAGTGTTCCTAAAAGATTTGGCAAACACCTTGGATCCCAACAAAGTCCTTGCGGTATTAAAGGAATGATTCACCCTTCTCTTCACATTTCAGACCTCTTAGTTGTTAAAATAAACATTTTTAGACTCCTCTTTTGTTGTCAATTTTGTCAACCTTAAACCTCATATATAATTTCGATTGATGGCAACTTAAAATACATAAAAATTACAATTTTCACCAAAAATGTCAACATCTACAATTTCATCATAATTAACAACCACAATTTCTAAATGTTACCACAACCTCTACCAAATTCTATTAATCTATTTTTCTAAAAAAAATGAAATGAGATAAGTTAGCTAGGTGGCGTGACCTTAAATAATTCATTGTTACAACATAAATATCCGAAACACGTATGCTAATTGGTACTTAATATATTTTGTTTATACACGTAAATACATCTTCTAATATATATAAAAGATTAACTTAATAAATTTATTAAACGATTTAAACCATTCATTTAAAAAACATTTAACCTTGACCAATTATTTATTTAAAATCAAAAAACCAATTTTGACTTTTTAGAGTCAAATTTATTATAGATAATTTCATATATGCCCTTATTAAATAATATAAAATCGTATTTGTCCATCTTACTTTACAAATATCATATTTATCCTTTATAATATTTCAAAATGTCATATTTAACCAAATCGTGAGTTTTATCATTCTAAATTATTTTATATTCATTTTAATTCCTTTATGATAACCAATAACGTTTAACTTTATCACCCTTAATTGTAAAAATAATGATTGATGATTTATATAAGAAATACAATCACGCCTCTTCGTATCATGCTACCATGTATCTGCCGTCAAGTCTGCCATTCCGCTCGCGTCGATGTATCCACCGCTGGTTAAAGTGTTGATATCGTACGTCGTCATTTTATTTAATTCTCATTCAATTCGCGTTTTGATAATATTTAATACGTTTTTATTAATGTTTAATATTTATTAACTTTTAAACTAATCCGTGTATCACACGAACATTTAGTCTAGTATTATATAAATAAAAAAATGGTATGTGCAGCTAAAAATATACATGATAAGAATTTTCATGCTCACAAATATTTCAATAAGTAAATAATAAAATAACTAGGTTAACACCCCGTGTATAAGCATGAAGATGATTACACTTAATTTTACATGTTTATTGTAAAACAATTGTGAAACATATAAAATGTATAAACAAATAATACCCTGTGTATAAATACATACATCGATAACAAATACCACGTGTATAAATAATATCAAAAAATAAAATAACAAATCACAATAGAAAACAAAAATAACAAAGAAAAAATGTACTTGAAGTGATATGTTATGACGTCATTTTCGAATGATTCTCTAAATAAACTATTATCACAATTGAATAATGAAAATTGAATGTATTAATCTTTATATTTACTACTATATAATACATTTATGTTTATCTCTCTTCAAATAATTAAGACTCTTTAAATTTAAGTAGTTCAAACCCAATGTACAACCTTCAAATTATTAAGACCATTTTAATCTTAACCCTTCTTTTTATCTAAATTAATCCAATAACTCAATATTTAACTATTTCAGTCTCCTAATTTACTTTAACTTTTTATTTATTTAACACAAACACAATTATCCACCTACATCAACATAATTTCCCAAATCTTATTAACTTTCTCTTCTTATTTTATAAATATAAAACCTTTTTCTTATTTTAATGTTTTTTATAAAATTAATAAAAATAGTTGATACAAATATAAGAAAATTTAAAAAAACGAATATGTTGCTTAACTTTTTCGTGACATTGATTCGCACAAATAACATATCATTACATTTCTGAAAATAACACGTTGCAAAACAAAAACTATTGCCGCCACAGGATTGCATAAATAACAAATTTATATCTATTAAATGATTTGGTATGCATTTTTATATTTTTACATAAATAACAATGCAAAAAATATATCTATTAAATGATTTGAATACACTTTTTGCTAACATATTTTAGTCTTAACAAATTTAATCATTAAAAAATGAAAAATTTGAATAATATATAAATCTTAAGATTTTTGACATAGAAACAACTAACTATAAAAACATTTGAGAAAATAAAAAAATAGTTAGAATGAAAAATTCTAAAAATAGAATGATAACATCATAATCTATTATTTAACATAGATTAAAGATTAAATTACCTTGATAATAAATATTTGTAAGTATAAAAACACGAATATCTAAATAAGGAAATAATAAACTAATTAACAATTGGGTTTAGTTCGCGAAAATGTATCTAAGTTGTCACATTTTGCTATTGTATGTACTGGACTCTCAAACTTACCATTTAATGTATTGGACTCCCAAAACTTACCTATTAATGCATCATGTTACCTGTTTAGCAGGTAGCAGGTAAATATTCTTATTTTTCATTTAATTTAAATCCACATAAGCATTTAATTTCCATAATTTTATTTTCTGTAATAGTATTCATGTTTAACCTTCTATCTTCAAGAACATCATCCTCTTCATGCGAAATAACAAAAACTGAAAGAAAATAAAATCTCATCTCACATACAAACGAAAAGCAAAGAAAATCAAATCTCATCTTCAAGAACAGTCATTGCTAAAAGAAAAGCAAATCAACTCTCACATACATAACAGATCTCAAATCGTACAATCATCATCTTCTTCAAGATTGAAATATTCAAATACAATCAAGAACCCTAAAAGGAAACACAAATTAGATCGCACAGGAGATTCATCATCTTCATCAGAACAAATCTAATCTAAAATCGATATAGAAACAAATCTTAAACCGTTGAAACCCATTTACAAATCAAATCTAAAATCTCAACTCAAATATCACAACGATACCACATGTCAGATCTCAGAATCAAAACCAAACCCAAAATGAAAACCCTAAAATCGAACTCATCTGGAGTCGCAACCCTAAAATCCAACAATCAAAGAGAAGAAAAAGATGAATCACAGACCTTAAGCACTAAATTCGAACATATTTGAACCCTAAAACCTACAACAAATCTGTAATCGTTGGAGCAGATTTGTGGGGATGAACTTGAACCGATCTGGTGGGGATGAACTCGGGTCCTCAAACTCAGATTTGTGAAACAGAGTAGTGCGATGAACTTGAATAACCCAGATTTGTAGTAACTGAACGTGGATCTCATGTGATGAATCGAAATTCACTGAATCGAAGCAGAATCGAATCCACAAAGCCAAAGTCGAAGCTGAATCGATACTGACGTATGAAAACCCTTCTTAATAGTTTAGATTTTTATTTTTATTATTGTTATTATTATTAGTATTATTATTATTATTTATATATTAATAAAATGACTATTTTATTTTTTACTTATTTTAAACCATAAAAAATCCAAGTCATATGCCATTCATCCGCCACATCAGCAAAATCGGTGCCATGTTACAATTAACTTGTTACACATCATCAAGTTGTAGGTAACAAGTAACCCAGTACATAAAGCAGTAACTTTTTTAGGTTGGATACATTAAATAGTAAGTTTGAGAGTCCAGTAGACCAGTACATATGATAGCAAAAGATGACAACTCGGATACATTTTCGCGAATTAAACCCTTAACAATTTAACATATCAATTTTATTATTATTTTTTTCCTTTCAGCAGACTATCCCTAATTTTCTCTCTTTAATTTTCTCCAAAAGGATTCATCTTCGACCTAACAACCACCGCAGCTCCGCCGTGCATATCTCAAAAGGAAGCTCCACTTCGGAGCTGCAGAGTTCTTCCTTGTTTCACTTTTACGTTTTTCTTAACGGGATATTACTGGGTTTTAATTATTAGTTTAGACTAATTGAAGGGTGGGCATATCAACAATGGCTACACCAATGCAACTCCTCAATGTCAGTCCTGTTCGATTGCATTCTGCATCTGTTCCTAAACACCGTCCTAGTCCGGTCGTTGTCCGGTGCTCCGCCGCCTCATCCACCACCGCCAAAAGCTACAACATCACTCTGCTCCCTGGCGATGGAATCGGCCCTGAAGTCATCTCCGTCGCCAAAAACGTTCTTAATCTTGCTGGCTCAGTCGAAGGTATGTATACTCATATTCCTAGTTCCGAACTAATGCATTAAATTGTTAATTGGATGAATGCATTAAATTGTTAGGGATTGAGTTTAAGTTCAAGGAGATGCCTATGGGAGGTGCTGCCTTGGATTTGACCGGAGTTCCGTTGCCGGAGGAGACTCTCACTGCTGCAAAGGAATCTGATGCCGTCCTCCTTGGTGCTATTGGCGGGTGAGAATCTCTCTGTACACAATCTAATATCATGATTTTGAATTCTTTCTGCGTATTATAAAACCAGAAAACCATTTTTGTAGTCTGGTAGCATGGAATTGGAGACTTGGGCTTGGACTAAAGCTTAATTAGTTCAAATTACTAAATATCTGTTACTAGAATTGAATGCCTTTTCATGGTTGATGTTTTTCTTTAACAAACCTTATCTTCTGATTGAATGGATTTAAGATATAAGTGGGACAAGAACGAGAAACACTTGAAGCCCGAGACCGGATTGCTTCAGCTTCGTGAAGGTCTTAAGGTTTTTGCAAATTTGAGGCCAGCTTCTGTTCTGCCGCAGGTATCGCTAGCATGAACATTAAAGATACTCGGACATGATATTCATTCCATCCTCTTGTAAAATCTGCTTACTATGATGAAGAGTTGATTGTGAGTTCTGATTTTTGCAAAGAACAGTTTTTGATTATGTGATTTTCAAGTAAGGATGTAAGTTTGGCATGTAATGCTCTTGGATTAACTACTTCAACTATATGTACTAACTACTTACAGAGTAACTAGTGATTCTTACTGGTTTGATTTCTTGGTGTTCTGCTGTTCCTCAACAAATATAAGGATAAATAAATAAGGAAAGAAAAGAATAGAGGCTGAACCGTAATCCTTGTAGAAACAAACATAAATTAGTATGTCTATCATCAAAATCTGACTAGTTATGTTGTTTTCTATGTTTCCTGTAAACGATGCTTGTTATGATTCGTAAGAACGTCTGAAGTAGAGGATTGTAAAAAGAAGTTTTCTTCTTCTTGTTTTTTTTTGAAAAGGAGGGTAGGGTTTAATAGCAGCTTGGATCTCTTCCTTTTGCAGTAAAAATGCTAATTTATGAATGTGTTAGATAAAACACTATGTGTATCTTATTTATCTGTTAAGTTTTTCATTTATTTTGATCTAGTTCTACTTCTGCTTTGTTTCTGCTATTGTGACGAGACATAATACAATTTATGTTACATGATCGATGCCTACAATGAGAAAGAAAGAAACCACATAAGTTGATGCTCTGTTTTTGTTTTTTGATATGTAAGCTGATGGAACATGAATACATGGTGTAGGTTCTGTATGTTTATCACTAATTTGTTTGATTACTATTTACTGCATAGAAGAATGAAAAAGAAAGGAGATTATCAAGATGATGCAAGATCATGGAAACTTGATTATCAATAAATCACATGTCATAGGTCCATCTACCAGGTGAACTTGATCAGAAGTTCAGAACAATTTTTTCTGTTAATTGTTAAAAAAAATTCTCAAATTATACTTGAACAAGTGATTTTTGTTATTGTTGTTAGTTGTTACCGTTGCTTTCAATGCTTCCATGTATGTCATGTTTCTGCCATATATTCATCTCACCCTAAAACTTATTATATTAATAAGTTTTAAGATTGAATTTCTGCCATCTAAATGTGTTTCAAATTCATTATTTTTCAGTTAGTGGATGCTTCAACTTTGAAGAAAGAAGTTGCTGAAGGTGTCGACTTGATGGTTGTAAGGGAGCTCACAGGAGGTCAGTGTATAAAATCGAATATATTTGAACATACGCACTTAATCCCAAACACACATTTCTGTAGATACTTTTGTCTTCTAAGTGGTAGTCGAAGAAGGATTTCAGCACATAAACAAATTAATCGACTTTATGGTTTGCATATTTGTTGAAGGTATTTACTTTGGAAAACCAAGGGGATTTGGAACTAATGAAAAGGGTGAGGAAATTGGCTTCAATACTGAGGTGTATGCAGGATATGAGGTTGGCCTCTGGTATAACTTTCTTTTGTAGATTTTTCCTTAAGAAAAAGTGAAAAACGTTGTTTATTTTCCATTAATATCCAACATAATGGTTGGAGATAACCAATATACAGAGTCTATATTTATAAATTGTAGTTTTGTTATCTTTCCATTTGATCATGTCTTGTAAAAATGCTAAATATATTTCTTTCCTTGCAATCAGATTGACCGCATTGCTCGTATTGCATTTGAGACGGCTCGAAAGCGCAGTGGCAAACTTTGTTCTGTCGACAAAGCAAATGTCCTGGAGGTACCAATCAATGTTTTACATTTTTGTTTTAGATATAATTTTATATATGACAAAATAGTCTTAGGGCTCCATTAGATGTTACTAACTGATCACTCCATAAGTTATGAACCCTGGTTGGTCACATGTATAAATGCTGTTCTTATTTTTTTATATTTATTTGGTGACGATTGAACAGGCGTCAATGTTTTGGAGGAAAAGGGTGATAGCAATAGCTGCAGAATACCCTGATGTTGAACTCTCCCACATGTATGTTGACAATGCAGCCATGCAGCTTGTCCGAAACCCTAAACAGGTAACCTTCTGGTATGGGTCTAAGGGTATGTTTGGCGGAAATAGCTGGTAGTTCTGGAAGCTGGAAGCTGGATATTTTTGTTATATATTTGTTTGGCAAATTAGCTGGTAGCTGGAGCTTAATAGTGTAAAATGACAAAAAAGGACAAATTATAAATATAGGAGGAATTATAAAACAAACAATTTAAGAGGGTATTAAGGTAATTTGGTATATGAAAAGCTTCAAGCTAGTTTTAAAAGCCTCTCTTAAGCTTTACTGGATTTAAGAGTAAGAGATAGGCTCTTTCTGCGTTTCCGATGGTAGTTGATAGAGGAAAGGGCGATACGCTTTCTTATCTTAAAGGAAAGGTTTGAGGGTGAGATTCCAGACCCCTACCAACGAAGAGGCCAAGAAAGAATGAGCTTTTTTGTATAAAAAAAGCTTACAGTTTTTTCATCCGAACATGACTTGTAGCTTTTACTTTCAAAGCAAAAAACTAGCAGCTCCAATAAGCTCCAAAAAGCTTTATACCGAACATACCCTAAATGGGTCCGGTCATGTGCACCTGAAACTTTTATCCATTCTTTTATTGTTTTGTTTGACCTTTTAGAGATGAAACATCATTTGAATTGACCGGATCATTAGTAAACGGTTCAAAATTGCCTTTTTTTAGTCGTCATATTTTTAGATTCATATACAAAGGAAACTGGAATAAGTAACCTGTAATATCTCATCTATTTGCAGTTTGACACAATAGTTACAAACAACATATTTGGTGATATTTTATCAGATGAAGCATCAATGATCACCGGAAGCATTGGGATGCTTCCTTCTGCTAGTCTTGGCGAAACGGTTATTCATACTCTTTCCATCTTCTATTCTCAAAATATCAATTAATGGGACCCACAAAATGTTAAATTAGTACAAACATATATAACTTCATTCTTGAAATCTTTATCTTTAAGAAGAAGAATAATCTTTTTTATTGTATTTTCTGTGTAGGGACCTGGACTATTCGAACCAATCCATGGTTCTGCTCCTGATATTGCTGGGCAGGTAGTTAATGTTTCTAAAATTCTTGTATTTTCTTTTGTTAATTACTTAAGATGGAAAGAGATGTGTTCAATAAAGTCCATGTAAAAAACTCCTGAAATTTTAAAATGCAATCATAGGTGATTCAGTATACAATCACATGTGATTTGTAAAACATCACATGTGAATTGACAGAAATACCCCTCCGCCCAAAATTTCAAAACTGCAATCTGGACCATTGATGCCATTGAGCCAAAGGCTAAAATTAGTCCCTTAGGACTAATACTTAAAAATGGACTAAATTGAACATTCTTCAAGATGGAAATATTGATTTATGCTATGCAGGACAAAGCAAATCCTTTGGCAACCATACTCAGCGCTGCAATGCTTTTGAAATACGGGTTGGGTGAAGTGAAGGCAGCTGAGAGGATTGAGTTGGCTGTGCTCGATACTTTAAATAGAGGCTTTCGTACGGGCGACATTTACTCTGTTGGAAATGTATGTGGTTTCTTTCTCAAGGGTATTAATGTCATTTTTGGACATTTGTATTTTGTTCAAATGCTTACCTTAGATTATAATGGTTTATATCATATAAAATAGTGGTAAGGTGTCCCGTCCTCAAAGAGGTCATGGGTTCAAACCTCACTAGGTAAACATCTTGAGGGTGGCCAGGGAAAGGTAAGGAAACGGTCACAGAGATACCCCGGTTAGACCACATACATCTGAGTCAAAGACTCGCTTTCCCTGGGTAACCTGAGCAGGGAAAATCTCTCTGTTAATATTATATAAAATAGCACTTCATTACTAATGTTTAAAGTTGTAGTCTTGATGCGCTGTTTGAAATCTATGGACACTAATTACATTCACATGCAGAAATTGGTTGGATGCAAGGAGATGGGTGAAGAGGTGTTGAAGTCTGTGGATACCAAGACACCTGCATCAGTTTAATAATTGAGGCCGAGATCTCTCCCAAATCGTTCAGTCGAGTTCAAGAAAATTGCAGCCATTTAGATGGTAGCTCGAGGGTACATGAGCTTCAACGGGCGAGAAGATTGATCTCATCTTGTTGTATGTAAATTGATGGTGGAAAATCTTGTGTCAATTGGTTTTCCAGTCTATGAAATAATCAGGATCAAAGATTTTGTGTATGAGTTTTCTTTCAAAATGAGAAATAATGGTCATATGTTTTTTAACTTAAAGTTACTGTTGTTAAGAGTCCTATAGATGGGATATGTTTGAACCCAAGTTGCAATTCTGATGCAGCTTCAAGCTTTGAGATGTCTTCAGAAGTAAAACAAAGAGGCAAACAGAGAGATTTTCCCTGTTCAGGTTGACCAGGAGGGCGAGTCTTTGACTCGGATGTACGAGACTTGACCCTGATCTTTCTCTTGACCACCCTAAAGACGTTTACTAGGGAGGTTCGAATGTCAAAGGACTCAGATGTTTACCAACTTGAAAAATGTCAAAGGACTCAACTCAAACACTCGACTTGAGTTTAGTGGTCACTTTAAAGACTCGGTTCATATTACACATGGCCGTTTTGCGCATGCACACATAACCAATATTGAAAATACTCATCATCATCATCATCATCATCCTCAAATCCATACAATAGGGGTTGAACAAATGAAAGCTTTTATGCACGTTGATTGTTTAACATTAAAAATTCTTAGCACCATCAATTTCTAACAGGCAAAGAGCAATTTCTGCAGCACCACATTTCTGACCTCCATTTCAAACCAAGAACAAGAAGATAATGTATTATCTCCACATGCTATTCTACTTGTTTATAGGGTTTGATTTCTAGGGCACCACCATTGACAAGTTTAAAAAACACGTTTAAGTTTCTAACCCACAAATAATTCAAGAAGGGAAAAAAATATATGTAGCTCGAAATATTTATAGTAGCTACTTCTATTATCACAAATAATTAAACATGTCAATGATAAAATGCTTAAAATATGTATCCATTACTTAAAGTGTTTGTTATTGTGAAAATACTAAAAATATGTATTGTTAGAAAAATATATTATATCTCAATTAAAAAAACTTGATTATGAAAAGATTATATTTTTCACAAAGATATAACATACAAAATCAACAAACAAGAACAATACTATGCACTCCAGATTAAATTATGTAGGAGAAGGTAATAAGTAGATAATAATTACATCTGTCAAATGAATTGTAGCCTCGTACTTAAGGTGTTTGATAGGTGTTTTTTATGATTATGAGTTCTAGTCCGAGTATGAATAACAAAATATAGAGTGAGAGTACGTTTAGTGTTTATGTGTGTTATGATATTTAAAAAATAAATAAATAAGAAACACCTCCGGATGAGATGCAAAATCAATGGTTAAAAACAACTCATGTCCACGGGAGCCTGGTGCGGTGAAAAGCACAGGAACTGAAAGTCTTATCTGGCAACAACACCACCACTAACATAACATGCCCTTCCCCGAAACCCTTTTTCCCTGTCTCTGGAAGCCTCATCATCTCTCTACCACCAACTGTCTGAACCCCACCCACATTTCTCTCACACTCCGCCCCCGACCACCGCAACTCCGCCGTGCATACCTACAACGCAAACTTCAATTCGGCGCTGCAGAGTCCTCCGTAACTTCACTTTCAGGTTCTTTTTTTTTTTGTAATTGAGTATTAATCGGTTTACATTAATCGAATTTGCCTGTTACTCTTATTCACCACCGTGTTTTCATACTGGTTTCCTAAGCATGTTGCATATTACCATAACTTGATGAGTGCTCTAGCTTCGTTATAGGGTTTTGTTAATAAAGGGACTGGTGAATTTTCTGAACAATTAGTGTCTCGCTATCCTAATAACCGTTCGGGATTCCTTACTCCTAAAGGAGCATCCTTTTTGTGCAATTGGATTTGTATAGTGGATATATGCTCGTGCAATCCTCAAAGATGCCTCAGTTGTCCATAGTAAGGGAATGGGAAAGGATAGACATATTGGTTAGCGAGTCAAATTGACCTAATTTTGTCGTGTGAGTTAAGTTTTGGGGCTTGTTCACGTGCTCAAACTATATATACTTAGTTGCTGTGGTGAAAGTTAAAATTTTTATGATGGTTTGTTTGCAGATAGTATATATAATGGCAATAGTACCTGGAGGGAGTACGTGGGTGGCTCGATGGGGACTTCAACCTAAATTAATGTGCCGAGCTTCTTCAACAAGCAATTTATTTATGCATTTGCCTCGGTGAGTAATGTTATCAGTTAAAGATTGTGTTTGTTTACTAATGGATCATTTTGAGTTGATCATCCCATATGTTATTTCTGCATTACTGCAAAATTTTCTCTATTTATCCGTTATTGCAATGATTTTGTAGTTTTTCTTTTTCACAATCTCCTCCAGCTAACCTCGTGCTTTTAAGTTGTGCTTGACATAGTTAAGCATGTAAGGTAGATAACATTGGATATTGGTGGGTCTATGTCTATCTTAACGTTGTTGGGACACACAAAGACTATCAAGTTAGCAGAGATTAGATACATGATTGATTGGTGTTATGCATACTTATTTATAGATAATTATGAAATCTACTCTTCTCCTAATGTTAAAAATACACTGACGATCTCATGTCATTTGTATTTATGGTGGGCATTATATTATGAGGAAATTTTGTAATGACATCTTCAGTAATGTTATCATTATTGCACTGAAATTATTGGCATGCTTTGCTGGTCAATTATGTTGCATTGATATATGTCATGAGAAGATGATTTCTTGAACAACTTGAATGTAGTTTATTAGAAGTAACACTTGAATATAAGATTTGTAATTGGTAAATAGAAGGTTATTTCATGTCAAAAGAATAATTGTAAGCACTATGCTGCATATGTATATTACTTAGATATGGTGTTGATATGACAATGAGAAAGATGAGACCATCTATGCATTCAAAATTTCAAATAGAATTTGACTAACAGAGTAACAGATATTCATACAATAGTAAATAATGCGTAGTTGATGAGGTGGCCCTGAGGGCTGGTTCATTGCAGTTATGCTCAGCTGCTCAAGTAAAAGTTGGAGAGAAAGAGAGACAAGAAGAAACATCGGACCCTGGAACCACTCCTTTTTTGGCTTGTGCCCTATTGCCCTTCACCTTCATCTTCTGTTTCTTGTGCTGCTTGCTTCTTCCATATCTTACGCTTCAGCGGAAATAAAGCGATCACTTTTTCTCTTTTTTAACGTAAACTGTTATCAAGATCTTGTTTATTTGTTTATCTTCTTTCGTCCACCTGCTGGGTATTGAATAATTATATGTTTGGTCTCCCTCTTTCTCTCTCTCTCTGTCTCTCTCTTGTTCATGTTATTTTACAATGATAATTTGTTAATGTGGTCCTTTTGCTACTCGTTCTCTCTCTCCCTACTTTTTATCTATATTATCACTCTTTGCTACTGTATTCACAATTCACTATTCTGCCCATCTTTTTTCCCAGCTGAAGGTTTCATTCTGGAAGTTGGTAGAAAACCTGAACAAGATTATTAACAACTTCCTTTGACTTGTTTCCCTCTCTAGCAGAACTCTACTGAAAATGGTGTCAGACATTGAATTAATAAATGCACCCTTTTTACATGTATTAAACATGATAATCAGATTTGAACCCCTAAATTGTAGAAGGTTTATCAACTTTACTGTTTTAGAATGTGGTATGCTTTTGCACCTATTTGTCTGTTAGGTTATAATTGTAAGGATTAAATCACCACTAGTAAGGATCGACCCTGAAACCTTAACAAGAACACGTTAGAAGATGCGGTTAACAGAAAATAAACAAACACCAAGAACTAACGTGGTTCGATCGTCAGGATCACGACCTATGTCCACGGGTAGGAACCAGAGACTTCTTTATTATGACCGAAGGTATTTACAAGATGTCACCCTAAGCTGCATAGGTTAAATGAAAGCTAGCTACGATATTTATAACAAAGATAAACTTAGAAAATCCTAATTACTATAGTCGGCCGCCGTTCTAGATAACAATGCAACTTTAAATGGGCTCAAAATAGATTAATACCAAAAATTTTTTGGACGAATCTCTAATGCTCCAGCCTCCACGGCGTGGAGATGGATTTCTCTACGTGCACACATCGAGACCAAAATCCAAAAACCCATTTTTGACGTATGTGATCACATGCCATGCACAACATGCATCACCACGTGCACCATTTTTTTGTGTTTCAAGCCTTTCAATTTGCATATATATAAAAACCGGAAATTTACGTTAACGTCGAGCTTCCCATTAATTAGATTCTAGTTTCAATATTGTACTGCTAATTTCAAGTCATACGTACTGAACAATAATTTGGTGTTTTGGTGGAGTGATATGTGCAATGCATATTTGTTTAAAATGGCCATGTCATTCATGCAGTGAAGGTCGTTACTAGTGACTTGTACTATATTACTCTTTCACCCTGATATAAGTAACTGCAGAAAGGATCCAGGGTGTATTGACTAGGCCTAACTTTGACATCATGCTAAGAGCCAAGCCATGTGCATGACTGTTATATTATTATTTGTTATATGATGATTGTCAAATAGATGAGAGGTACTGTTTTACCTTGGTTGTGGTAATTAAATTGCATATGGTGAGGGCTGGGCACTTGATCAGAGAACGTGGTGTTGCCTACCTACACTTTCATTTAAAATGAATTACACCATTTCTTGATTAATGAAACATTGTGTGGTGAGAAGCAAATACTAGTTCAGTTAACACGTGACTTGATTTCTAACAGCTTATTTATTAAAGCTTTATATTAGTAAAGAATGAGACATTCTAATATCTTCCCATTTGGATCTCTATTTCAAATGGTTATCCTTGTTAATATCTGGTGGAAGAAGCTTTATAGTGTCAATGTACAATTATATGCTTACCAGGTATTACCGTATTAGTTAGATATAAATAGGTTGTAACAGCAGGCAAGCTTTATAGTGTGTGTCTGCAATTATATGCTTACCAGGTATTAGTTAGATAAGGTTGTAAACAGCAGGCGAATATTTCAAGTTTCTTTTAGTGTTTTTGCAGCTTTCACTATTACACTATACAACTTGAATTATAAGTCTTCTATCTTAGTTTAATAGATATATATTTTGGTATTCAGTCTCTCAATTAATACAAGAGAATTGGCATCTTCATCTTCTGCCATGTGTTCACAAGATTCTTTGCATGCACTATACAATATGGGGTCATTTGGTAGATCTCATCACCGACGAGGTGGCCGCCTCATTGTTAAAGCTGAAAGTGTAAGTTTGCTCTTAAACCATTTTCTGGAATGAAATATCTCTTAAACTTATTTCCTTCCTGTTTGTTTATTGAGATGTTGATTACTTTAGTGCATCTACCTTGTATATACAGGATTTTTATTCAGTACTTGGTGTGTCAAAGAATGCCAGCAAATCAGAAATAAAAAGTGGTTAGTAAAAATCCAAGCTCATGGAAGGAGTTGGTCAATGTTATTCTCTGTTCTTAGCCCATGATAAATGCTTGTTTAGATTATTTAAATGTTGCTGCATGATGTATATTAAATGTTAAGCACTTGCACTTTTTACTTTAATGCAAAAGTCCATTTTGTCTTGTTTTCACTCTTGGACAAACTCACTGCTCCATCACATCCCAACATTTTCCAATTAAATAATACCCCACAGGTTTCACGCCTTTAGCCTTGCTTCCTTTGTTTATTGTCAGCATCTTATATCATGATTTTGTTATGTAGAAATTGCAAACCTTTAAGTTCGCTACATTTCTTCTATAAGTTATAAAACAAAGTCGCAATTGGATGTTGTCAGTTTAATGTGTCCAATCTAATTGTTTTTGGAGCCTTTTTTTACTATAAAAACCTGCCTTGGTGTACAACATCTTGTCAACATTTCTTATATGTTTCAATATACTTGCCTTCTTTGACTTGTGGCTCTTGGGAGGCAATTGTCGTTTTTCTAGGATCATAGATTTTTATCATGTCTTCTGTGATCATAACCAACTATTTAGCCAAAGGAGGCGTGCATTTTGGGGGAAAAAAAATAATAATCTGCACTTTGTAATTCTGTTTCAGCTTATAGGAAGCTTGCAAGGAGTTATCATCCTGATGTGAACAAGTAAGTTTAACTGCTGCTTTCAACTTTACAAGATCTCCAATAATCTGCTTTAGTTTGACTGCTATATGCATTACCAGTGTACTATAATGCTTATCAGAAACAACTAGTCATGGTTTGCTTCTCTATTTAAGAAAATATCCGAGGCCAAATAATTAAGGCACACAGTTATTTTTATGCATTTGACATGAGTCTTTAGTTGGATGTGCAGGCTGGCTTCAAATGCTCATAGAACTATGTTGTCTCATGCCTAGCTTAATAGCACTCATGCATCTACCACTTGCATGCAGCTGCAACTAGTAATTTACTGATATATCTTGCCATAGACATGATTCCATTTTTCTGATACGTGAAGTTAGTCATATAAAATACTGCGTTTCAGGATGCCTCAAACTTTTTTGTCAATAGTGAATTGACATGGTAGGTTCAACATGGTGTATATTGATCATAAGTCATCAATTCAACCTAAGTTAGTATAACAAAAAGTGAGCGTCAGTTACGGAAGTTGCCATCATATACTTTTGGGCAGTTCAGTTGTGTAAGGTATTGTGTGTGATCGTTTGTAAATTACCCTAGGAATGAAACAGTTGACTGAAGTTATAAGGATTTATCTTATGTGTACCTCTAAATGTTCTCTCGTTTAATTTCTTCCTTACTACCAAGCCCAAATTGTTCTTTTTTAAACATATACTGGACTTGACAGACTGTTATTCTCTTTTTTTCCTCCAATTGTGTGAAGTTGACATGAGCAATATATGTGAGTGGCATCTTGTTTCTGAATATTGAAACTTCATTAATGGTATCATGGTTCTAATATTGGGTCTTCCCATTGATGAACTAGATGTAGTGTTCAGACCTGTACATACTTTGATCGAATACATTTCAAAGATGTTGGGTGTAAAATTTAGTTACTTATTTAGCTGAAATTATACATCTTCAAAGAAATCTTTGCTATACTCTGATTTTTTTGATGTCTGGATAAAAGAGAGTCCTCTATATGGAAGATGCTATAAATCGAGTATTCGAGTTGCAAGTCTAATGCTTTAGGTGACCATTAGGCAAATAAAAGGTGCTGAAATTTCTGAAGTTTATTAAAAATATTGTTTGACCTTTTTAAGATCAACACAAACCAGATCGGCCTATTTAGAAGCAAGGGGTTTGAAAGTGCTATCTCTAATTTTTGTCAAGAGGGTGAAGAGATTATGATCTGTAAAAGGTTGTTGGTAGCTGCTTGAGGTGGAACTGAAAGCAAAGCTCTAAATCCTGACAACTCCATCTGTCGCGATTTTAAGTGTTGTTATCTCATTTAAAAAGAAAGTCTATAATGCATCATCTGGCTTGGTTGCACTCAATAACAACCGTGCATGCTAGTTAAAATCGCCTTGTGTTGACATTTCTTGTTCTTGATTAGAGGACTGAAAGAAAATGCTCTTTAAAAAACAACTGATGTTGCAAAATTGGTTAAAAAAGTACTTGCAAGTAATCTATGTTCTGTGGTATAGACGACATAATAAGTAGTCTCATAGTACATTTTCTCCGAAAATCAGCTTTCTTTTTTCTTATAAATCTACATCTGTAATCTTACATCTATATGCTTGTTAGCTTGTATGAAATCTCTCTTCGTTATCTTTCCAGAGAACCAGGAGCTGAACAAAAATTCAAGGACATTAGTAATGCCTATGAGGTAGCCTCTTTAGCCTATCCTACTCATAATCGATTTTATTTTACTTTGGTCAAACTTTGATGCACAAGTTGTTTTGCAGGTTTTATCTGATGATGAAAAGCGATCCATTTATGACAGATATGGGGAGGCCGGCCTTAAAGGTGCTGGCGTTGGCACAGGAGTAAGTTCTTTTACCTCGAGAATAAAACTGTAGTTGATTCTTTAGATACAGGTGGCAATCTCGACCCGTTGACTTATCTTTAAATTGGTTCATTACAGGATTTCAGCAACCCGTTTGATCTATTTGAATCATTGTTTGATGGGTTGGGGGGGATGGGTGGTATGGGAGGGATGGGCGGAAGGAGTCCACGTAACAGAGCTACACAAGGTGAAGACCAAGGTTACAATCTGGTTTTAAACTTCAAAGAAGCTATATTCGGTGTTGAAAAAGAGATTGAAGTAACTCGTCTTGAAAGCTGTGGAACTTGCAACGGGTCTGGTGCCAAACCCGGCACCAGCCCGTCCAAATGCACCACATGTGGTGGTCAAGGTCAAGTTGTCTCTTCGGCTCGAACCCCATTGGGTGTGTTTCAACAAGTCATGACCTGCTCATCTTGTAATGGAAGTGGTGAAATCTCAACTCCTTGTAATACATGTAGTGGCGACGGCCGAGTAAGAAAATCTAAACGGATCAGCCTCAAAGTCCCCGCCGGAGTCGATGGCGGCAGCCGCTTGCGGGTCCGGTCAGAAGGTAACGCCGGAAGAAAAGGCGGGCCACCCGGAGACCTGTTTGTGATGATCGATGTTCTTCAAGATCCTGTTTTAAAGCGAGACGACACAAATATTCTCTACACTTGCAAAATCACATATATTGATGCTATTTTGGGGACAACTATGAAGGTCCCGACTGTTGACGGGATGGTAGATTTGAAAATCCCAGCCGGGACCCAGCCCGGGACCACCCTCGTTATGGCGAAAAAGGGGGTCCCGCTTTTGAACAAGAACAACATGAGAGGTGATCAATTGGTGAGGGTGCAAGTCGAGATTCCAAAACGGTTAAGTGGAGAAGAAAAGAAGCTAATCGAACAACTCTCCAGCCTAAACAAGGGCGGTAAAGTTCCCAACAGCACCGGTGTATAAATAGGGTAAATAAGATTTACACTTTGTATTCACAAATTCCACATCAATCGAAAAATAGGGCGATTTTTTCGGGTGTAGATCATGTAACATGAATCTATACAAAGTTCATTTATATAATGGTTGGGAGTAGACAATTAGAGAGGGCTTGTTATAACTTATAAGCTAATATCTTTAGCAGGATTTTGAAATGTGCTCAAGAAATGTAAATTGGTGCACATGTGCATCACCTTTTGACAGTTTTGATTGAGGATTCATGTGTTGTTGGACCATATTTTCTTTGTTTCTGGCTTTCTTTCTGTCCATAGCGTGATAAACGGGTAAACAGAGAAGTTTTCCCTTCTGGTTACCCGTTTATAGCATGATGGGATCATATAATATCATGACATAGTATTTATACTACTATATTAAGTATATAAAATTCTCTCTTCTTTAAAAATTAAGAGTTATTAATTTTTCAGTCAAAATTAAATCTTCACCCTTAATTTTATTTATATTAATCTCATCCATCAATTCATTAAATATTCCATCTTCTTCTCTCACTTAACAATTAATTTTAATTAGGACTAATTATAACTTCTTTTCCTTTAAAAACATAAATTTCAATTTTTTTAAATAGTACTTATAATTTTCAAGTTAACATATAATATTAGTATTATTTAAGTGTCTCATATGACTTTAACGTAAAAGTGTATAAACAATTACCCACTATTAAATAAAAACTTTCATAAAACATAAATTCAATGAATAATACTATCTAAATTATTTCAATTTTATTGTAATATTCAGACTTTATTCGTAAGCATCGTTGCCTCCTTTGTACTCGTCACCACAAGTATTCACCATCATTGTTCTTTAATCGACGCCGCCGCATTACGTGGGCACTTTACTAGTTTGTGTATAAAACATGAACAGATGAAAAAAACTCTCGTCATAGTTTCGGACATAATCGTTGATATATTCGTGAATAAGATACAAGTTTACGATTCAGACTCGAGATGTGAAGTGAATCGTTGTTGGATCAAAGTCTGAGCACCTTGAACGAGTCTAGTAACTACTTGAGCAGCTGGTAAGATGTCCTGAATAAGTCCTACGCCTTCCCCTGCATACATCACCATACTCTCGATATCCCCTGTTGTCGTCTTGTTTGGGACTGTACCCGCGAACCGACGAATTTCTTTCTCCTGTATTTATATTATATGCCCAAGAAATTAGAAATTCTAGTCAATCACGCGGTGAATTTAAACTAAAAAAGTTAACAAAAATGAAAACAGATCAAACCGGCTAGAAGTCACCCAAAGTGTATTTTTAATGTATAAGACCTATGTCATCGTCGTCTTCTTCCTTCAAGAAACTAGATTTTTATTGTAACATAAATGTTTTTATAATAGAACTAACACATAAATTTTACATATAAAGTTCAAGAAAAGGAAAGACAAAAAAAAAAAAAAGTTTCTAGGTCTAGCCAACTAGATTTCACTCCATACTAAAATATCCTGTAACCCACCCAATTTGACACCTCTAAGAGACTAAGAAGCTGTTTGTTAAAACAGAATGATTCCGTGGTTTGAATAATTCAAAGACTCTGAATGAACCTGTCTCTCAATGTGACATGCTGCTTGATAAAAAGTCTGAATGATACAAATAACCATTTTAACCTTCACGCTGAATGCTCAACGATTCAGCATTCAGCGCTTTGGTTCCATTAAGCAGCAAATAAACAAACAGCCACTAAGACAAACCATGGAACAATATTAACTTCTAAAGGCCAATAAATACTTTGTACTTGGATCAAGTATAATAGAAGGAAGAAACATAATGCATGAAAAAGATTTACTTACCATTCCATGTATCATTGAATGGCCAATAACTGGTTGATTCGCCTCATTCTCATGACTCGGTAGATTTCTCCATTCCATGAAAAATGGGGTTTTCAGGACACGGTGAGGAGCACCCGGCCACCTGGCACGACCATATAAGTTCGTATACTCTGTTTTGTTCATTTCGACTAGCTTACTTTTGTACATTGGGTGAGCATAGCTCTCCTCGGTGGCAAGAAACCTATAAATATACCAATTCGACTTTAATTTCGGAACCTAGGCACTTGATTGGGTTGAAAAATTACTCTTGGAAAGTGAAATTATCACAATTCAAATTGTATCCAATTCAAATATCAAATCAATACACAAATTTTAAAGATTTATAAATTGCCACCCGAATCAAGAATTATAATTACCTGGTGCCTAAGCAGACACCTTGAGCTCCGAGTGCTAATGCAGCAATATAACCTCGCTCATCCACTATCCCACCAGCAGCTATTACCGGAATACCCCTAGAGGAAACGAGATCAACCACTCGTGGTACCAATGCCATCAATGCTTCCTGAAAGTTATGTTATAAATTCTTGTCAATAAAATGAAGTTTTCTTTAACCTTTTCTGTGCTTTATGTGTCACATAAACGGAGAGGTTTTCCCTGTTCAGGTTACCTGGGAGGGCGAGTCTTTGACTCAGATGTACATGGACTAACCGGGTTATCCCCGTGACCGTTTCCTTACCCTTCCCTCGCCACCCTCAAGATGTTTACCTAGTCAGGTTCCTGTGACCTCTTTGAGGACGGGATGCCTTACCACTAGGCCACCTTGGTGTATGTTCTAAATAGTTGACATTCGATATTGATGCAAAAAAGATGCAATAACAGTATACCTGGCCGATAACATGTCCTCCTGCTTCTTGTCCTTGAACAATTATAGCGTCCACACCAGCATCAGCAGCATGTTTCGCTTCTTCAAAGCTTCCAATCTGCAAATAGGATCGAAGGCGGCATGTTTTCCAATCATCAAAGGGAAATCAAGATACGAATCCATGACCAGGGGTTACAACATGAATCCATTACAAGATACCGATCCAAAGTTTTTGTAACTTTGTATCTTCTATTAGTTTTTGCACTGCCAGAGGTCTATCTCAGGAAACAATCTCTCTACTTACGGATAGAGGTATGCTTGTCTACTTTTTACCTCCCCATACTCCACTGTAGCGGGATTGAGTACTGTTGTTGTTATTGTACCAATGAACTCCAATCTACAAAGATGATTAATGTGTAAGATTAACTTCTGGACGAGGGCTAACCTGAGGAACGACCTTTGTACCGGCTTGATGGGCTTCAGAGACTACATCTTTTGTGACTTCACCCCAGTAAAGCTGCAAGATTGCAACTTTCTCTTCAAGGACACACTTTATGTTCTCTTTGTGAGGGAATGCCAAAACAATCCCAACTCCAAATGGCTTATCAGTCAAAGTCTTTGTCTTCCTTATGAGCTCCCTTAAATAATCAGGGGATTCCTGTTACCGAGTTTCGATAAAACAGAGTCAAAACCCTTTGAACTTGATACAATCATACAAGCTGGAGCCACGGCGTCTCATAAGGCGCGACTTAAGGTGGCAATTTTGTATATAATTTATAGATTTTGTATATAAAATAATACAAACAAATACTAAAAACACATAATTATAGGTTTATAACGTAGTTCATCAATCTTTTATTTGTTTTCGGTATATCCAACCATCCTTATAACTGAATAACTATATATATATATTCGGCGTATATGGCTCGGTACCTTTAACACACCTAAGAAAACACGGTTTATAACAAGTAAAGACATGTCAAGCAGGACCTTAGTGTACCACAAAGCAAATTTTTTAGGGCAATTTACTATCTTGAGTACTCATTTGATTTCATTTCTCATATCTTCTTTGTAGGATCCATTTATGCAATTTGGAGAAAAGAATCCTCATAAGAGCTACCGGGAAACCCCTAAAGTTAGGGCAGTGGTAGATAAGGATCGCAAATTCTAGTTGCTGATCTTAATTCTCACTAGCTACAAGAATTACATGTATGCAATAGGTAAATTTCGCAGAGATAGAGAGAGAGAGAGAGGCTGACCCAATCAGGAGCTCGGAGGATGCCAATCGCACCGGCGTTGGCAACGGCGGCGACAAGCTCCGGGCCGGAAATGTCTGGTCCTAAAGGTGCCTGAACAATTCCATACTCAAAACCCAGGATCCCTTTCCATCCCATTTCTTCCTAGAACATAAATTTCAGCTTCCGATTAGTGTTTGTAGGAAGATGAAGGTAATTTATACATGGGGTTTTCATCACTGTTGGAAGTAGACGACACCAACTGTTACATGGCTGCTTACGTAATGATTCCATTTCGAAAGTAAGAAACGAATTTTGCCTCGTCTCTGCCAAATCAAATATTCACAGTTTTTTAATATATCCATACGAAAAAATGATAAAATAAAGGAATTATTTATAAGTGTTTAGGAGTATAAAAAGATTAAAATGATAGATATTGTTTGAAGCATATATCGAATCTTATATATGTGTGTATGAGCATGCACATATACATATAGTGATCAACGCCAGTAATAAATCTAAACTATTTAATACATGTTTTTTAATTAATCTAACCTATTTAACTCATTAAAATTTAAAAGATTGCACAAACTACACATATGCAATTGAAAAACACGACCATTCTTTTGGGTACATTGTTGGTGACATAAAGTTTTTGTATAAAAAGATTGCACATGTGTAGCAAAACAATAATCATTGACTAAAGTGTTGGCGACAAAGGGCAATTGTGTGGTGGCTAATGGCGGTTGTGGTCATCGAGGACACCAGTGGTTTTAATGGAGCTAGAAAATCAATTTAGACTTTACATGATTATTTTACCATTTTCATTAAAAAGAAAAATAAAATGACTAAAAAATAAATAGATAGCTTAGATTGGATTCTTGCGATTTTAGAATTATTTTGGTTCTTAGATGAACCTCCCCTATTATACACACATATGTTATAAATGTCTATATATACATATATACATACGTGTGTATATATATACATACATATATATAAGTTGGATCAACTTATGCCTCTTCCTTAAACATAGTTCTTGAGGTCTCATTCATGTCTCTTGATCTTGTTAGTATGCATAAGGACATGATTGAAAATTTGTTTATTCTTAAACTTGGCAGTTATCATCCACGTAAAAATTTCCTAATCACACATTCACCTTCATTTACCAGTATTACGACTCCAACATGATCGACTCAAGTGTTTATCTTGATTTGTATTGCTCTGATAAATCGTAATCTGTTTATTTTACTATTGATGACATTTGCTTCTTATTCCAATACTATTGATGATGATGATTACACAGTAATGTTTTACTCGATTGTTGTTGATTTTTTTTCTTCTTCGTTTTTGTTGTTGAGTGTTTCGTTCACATATAATTGGCATGTTTTTACGTTTGATGTTATACATATGGTATATGTTTTCTTTCTATTAGTAACGAGCATATGCCGTCGAACGAAAATGAGGAATGAAAATGATGATACCTGTAGGTTTATAGTTATAGTTATATGCTTATTTGTTTGAGATTCATATGTTTCCTGTTTTCGTCATTTTCAAAAATTTATTTTCTTTTTTTTTGTTTGTTTTCATCTGTCATTTATCTATTGGTACATGAAAATGATGTTATATTCAGTTTACCTTCTGTAATACATTGCTGCTGTATGAAAATGATGAAAATTATGTGTCATTAAATGATGGTACTTATCAATGTCTGTATAATATGTATCATATGAATGAGTTATGAAATGTTATCATTGTCATATGTGAGTTTTTTGTGTAGGCAACCGTTAACTTATCAATTTCATTCAGGTTGCTAAACTGTGCATGGATCCAGAAGGATAAGTTTCATAATATTGTATCGACGATTGTATTTTGATGTTATATACATATGCTAAGTTTTCTTTCTGTTAGTAATGAGCATATGTTGTCGATCGAAAATGATGAATATGGTACCTACTATAGATATGAAAATGATGATACTTGTAGGTATAATAGATATGTTATATGCTTGCTTGTTTCATACTGGTATGTTTGCTGTTTTCATCATTTTCAAATTTATTTTCTTTTTTGGTCTTTTTTTCATGTGTCATTTGTCTATTTTTTACGTGAAAATGATGTCATTTGTCTATTTTTTACGTGAAAATGATGATATATTCAGTTTACCTTTCTGTAGTACGTTGCTAATGTATGAAAATGATGAAAGTTATGTGTCATTAAAATGATCGTAGATATTAACGTCCGTGTAATATGAATCACCCGAATAAGTTATGATTTGATTCATTTTCATACATCACCTTTTCATGTATGCAACCATTAACTTATCACTATCTATATCATATATATAATTAGTTGCATTTTTCATCATTTTCGTCATTAACAAAACAATTCTTCATATCTCATCATCTACATATCATTTTCCATCATATATACATATCATTTTCCATCATAAATCCTATGGTACATTTTTATGCACCCTCAAATCTCAGATCTTTTATAGTTTTTCTGCTTGATTTACTAAGTTCTTTGCACATGTGTTTACATTGTTGGGAGACTGCCTTGATGAAATGCAATGTGCCTTTTTTATGTCTACTTTTTGATGACGTTCGGTTATTATAACAGATTTTTTACCCTCTTTTTCTATATCATTTGAACGCATCCATCAAAAAATCCAATAGCCAATATTTAGACTTTGAAGTCTCCATTTAAGGTTAGGACTAAGTAGATCCTAACCATACACACATGTGTGTGTGTCTAAGAACCAATACTTTTATGACAACTACGAGATCAGTGATTACCACACACACACACACATACACATACACACAAATAAAGAGAGTAAAATGGTGAAATATGTTTTATATGGACTCTCTCTTCATTTTGCATCATTGCTTATTACCACCGCCACCACTATCCACACAGTTGCTATTGTTACAGCCGCAAAAAAATGCTTTTGAATTACACATGAGCGACCATTTAGTTAAAAAAAACCTCAGAAAAACACCCACAATTGTACACAATTATATGGCCATGATGTTACATGTGTTATATATGTTACTATCGTTAGATATTCATATGCAAATATTCAATGAATAATCGTATTACATTGGTAAAACCTTTCTCTCAAAGGAACGATTTCACGAAAAAATATAACAATATAATTTAAAAATGATTTAGTTTTAAAAACCTTTGAGCAAAATGTTTGACTTTAGTTTTAAATAGGTCAAACAATTATGAAAAAGGGTATAATAATGCGAGTGTCAAATCAAGAAGAATAAAATACTCGAAAGTTTTGTTTTGAATATAGAGAGAACAAGGGAAAGAATAGAGAGGAAGAAGTTATATTATTCATTAGATAATCCTCTATTTATAGGAGTACAATAGATAAGTATATTCAAGATTCAAATATCCTATCTAAAGATAATACATATCTTTAATCATATTAGGGAATAAGGACATCTATACTATAATTATTCATAACACTCCCCCTTAGATGTCCATTAAAAGTATTATGCCTCGTTAAAACCTTACTAGGTAAAACCCAATGGGACAAAAAAAACCTAGTGAAGCAAAAAAGTACATAAATATTTCAATACGCTTGGGGATGTTGCCTCATTAAAAACCTTGTCAGGAAAACCCAATAGGACAAAACCATGACGAAGGGAAAAAGAGTGCAACACGTATTTTCTCCCCTGACGAGCACATCACTTGAGCTCTTAAAGTCGGTGCAGCTCAATGACTTATTCATGAACTATCTTCTTGAATGTTGAATTTGAAAATTCGTCGGAAGATAAATCAACTATGCAATGCTTGAATGAACCTCTTGAATGTGTAGTACTGCCTTCCTTGATGAAACACAAATTTTGCTTGCTTCGTAGATTAGATAAAGAGGGTGTAATGATTTACTTTGAAAAATGTCGCCATTAACTTGTGGTGTCACCAATTATGAAGTTACTACTTTAACACCAATCAATACGGGGATCTGACATATGTCCTGCATTTACAAAACTAACAAACTTGTTTTTGATGGGTTAGTAAAATATAAACTTGTGTCCTTCATACCTTAAAGCTATCAAAATATTCGTTTTATTCCATTATGAAATCTCTTTTTGGACACGAACTACATCTCGCTTATAAATTCAATAATAAGTAATTATAATGTCGTCTATAACTAGCGAGAATATTAATGACCCGAATGACTTATAAATATGGTACTTCTGGACCAAGAATTCTTTTGCCACTTCTTAATAGTCGAAAAGGGGTCATCTTTAATACCAAATTATCTCATAATCATTGGAGGTCATAGTGATCTTATACACCATTTTATATATTCTTTTGGTGGTACACAAGGATTTTATCCTTAAGGTATTCGATTTATAAGTAAAAACAAGAATTTGTCTTTCTAAGATCACTCATTTAAAATAGTTTTCCAAGTATCTAATTGCCTTAGGAATATCACTAGGAATTCCAATTATATTACATTCATCAATGTACGTGGCAATTATATCATATTCGGATCCGGATCTCTTTACAAAAATCCATGAGTAAATATAACATTCATTCAATAATAATAACTAAGGCAATTATACCATATACATCCATTTCGTTTTGGCCCATATAACAACTTTAATTTAATTCAATAGTATTCTCGAGAACTTTTCTTATATGTTTCATGCATTCTCAAATATTAATATAAGATTAAACATTTTATACCTTTTGAGACATCTCATAATCCATTGAGCTCTAATAATATATAGTTGACGCAAATCAAGCATTTTTTTCATATTACCAGACTATAGTATATATAATATAAGTTATCTCCACCACGCTAGAAAATATCAATCTCAGGTCTTTGCTAAACCTTGTGCCACCATTCGTCATTTATATCTCATAACTTTATTTCTCATTTCACTTTCCGACAAAGACCAATTTATTACACCTCTTTGCGTATACACTTCACGTCCCAAACATATCACATCCGAGGGACTTTGAATTTTCATTAATTGTTTGTGTTTTTCTATTTCGGCCGATCATTTATATCTTTGCACTTATGGGCAGGTATACTTTCAAGATCCTCATTGCCAATCATAATATTTAGCGCTATATTAAACACAAAAGTATTATCGACGTCGAATTTGTTTCGATTCCATTCTTTCCTAGACATGATATATTTGTTGAGATCTCATTATTTTCAGGTACCTGAGGTTCTTCTGGAACCTTCATGTCTAGTATCTCTTCAGGAGATTCACTTGAGGTCTTTATATCCTCGATTAACCATCTTAATTTATTACTCATTTCTCTTTCGAGGAATATATCTATATATATTTTTTGGAACCGATTTGTCTACCACGCTTCAGGCGTGCCATAGACTCTTATTACCAATTATCCTTGTGGGATACATATCTTACTAGGAGCATTAGCAGCTGAATATGTGATCTAGTCACATTCTTTAGGTCAGTAAACATGTCTGGCTTTACTAAATCATATATGAATTATTTTAAGAACTTCTTTTTCATATTATATATTGTGAGCATCAATAATTTATTTTATATCAATTAAATTCTACTGCTTATCCTCTCCCGTGAATGTTAGGATATTTGATTAACAATAAAAACAACTCATTGCAAATATACTATTGATGTCTTTAAATATGCATGATAGGGACTCATACTCAATCCAAGATTCCTAACATTCCTTTGAAGTCCCGTCTTTGTATATTTTGGTGGAGTAAAACAAAACTCATATAAAGCATATTTGGTTGACCAAAAACCAAATATAATGGGGAGGTATCATCATAACGTATTGGCTTGATGTGATTTACTATCTATATGTAAAATTATATGACCCAAAATTGAAACTCTGCTTTTTATGATTATTGGCTTTGCAATCAACTGAATCCGCTTGCTAAGCGTTTCAACAAAAGCAAAAATTGTGTGAACATAAGACATAGAGTGTTCAACACTACAATAATCACTAAATATGTGGGAAGTGATTTATAATATTTTGGAGCAATGATTTCATAATATTATTACTCGAGTTACTATCTCGCATATTTCAGGTTGCGATTTTTATAACCCCTTAGTGATTAAATTAACTTCCACAAGAGCAAAAAGATATACAAATTCACTACTTGAAGAAATTTTTGTTCTTCTTTAAAGTTTTCACATCATCATTGACTCGAGATGGTCTATCCAGTCATGCCAATAAATCAAAATAATCATGGTCAATAAACTTCTAGTTTAAGACCGCATACGATTCAATTTCACTAATCTTTGTGTAAAAGGATGCAAAAGATCATAGTATGTCATGACTTTAAAAGTTTTTCTCGTGACAATTTATTAAAACTCTTCGGGAGCATTTGGTTTATTTGCACTATCATATATAGTAACATTAACAAGTAGGGAAAACTATATTGAAGTACAAACCTTTTACTATTTGTAAAAAATATATAATAACCATCAATAGTTCACCAAGAATATTATATGTGATTAAGTCACGAGTCACCATTATATATAAATAAATCATAAGCTAAACGAATCATGTGAATATAACAATCATTTTCTATAATAAGAGTTTTTAGATAATACTATACTAGTTGTTTAGCTTTCTAAAATGCATCCAACGATTTATCGCACCTATTTACTATCATAAATTTTATTTGACATCTTTATACTTTCTACCATTTTTAAACTTGTATACCCGTCAATTGTCTTGCTACTTCTATTGGCAAATCATACTTTTAACATGTGTGTCAATATACTTATCTCAATTAGGTCGATAACCAACATCTTTATACTTATTATCATGTTATCACATTCACTTTTAGGGATTGTAATTGAGCCAACAAGATGAGTTTTATATTGAAAGCTCATTATAATGCTCATTCCTTACTTGACAATAGGCACACATAAATTTCTACCATATTTAGCATATTTCTCATTCGTAGAATTCTTTCTATAATATCAACTGAAAAGTAATAATAAATATGATCGAGTTTTTCCTTCTAACCAAAAGAATATATTTATAATGAGCTTTAAGGGGATGCCACAATTTCGGGTGCACATATCCGCGACCTCTTGTCATTTTCAAATAAACAAACTTAATATTTGTTTCTATTAGACACAAGATATATGTCTCGTTGATACTATATCATTTATGTAAGTAACTTTATAAAAACGAGAGATAATTGCTTTTGTGATTTCTAAGAATAAACACAAATCATATAATATTTAATATAACATCATAACAAAACATAGAATCTTACATTCGTATAGTCAAATAAAATATCTTGATGTCTCACCTATTAAAAACATGCATAGAGGCATAACAACGACATGTTCATATAAAGTATTTGCTGATAACATGTTCATATAAATACAGGATATATGCGGGTATACTGACAACATGTTCATATAATATTTCTATATTTCCTCATATTTAGCATCATAACAAATTTTAGATGATACATTAATCCAGAATACCACAAATCAAACTTTATAGATATAGAGATTTAACACTATACCCTAACAGATAAAACTTGCTAAAAATAATAAATGAGACACGAGTCGGGCCTTATTTTTTTTTCAAATTTCATAAGACCAAATACCAATTAACATTAAAGACAATATAGTGCTTACATTTAACTAAACCGTAATTATACCTCATAATCTATAAGACTCTTAGGTGATAACACTTTAAGATTTAAACTGTTTAATATTATTTCTCAATTACTTTTTTTTCCCGGGCAGCCCAATATATTACTAGAGAATTGATATTTTTAATCACTTGATCAATTTCATGCTCCCACAACAAAATAAACTTTGTAAAACAATTATATATGTCGATAGAAATAATCCAACGTAATCATAAAAATCTTCAAGAGATGGAAAATTTAAACAAATGCAATCGTTATTTTAATCCAAACATTAGCATACATGGGATTTTTATATTTATGATCATGTATGAGTATGGTTTCATCAAATCTAACAATTACACCCATGTCTTGACTATAGGCATGGCATATCTCCGGTTATATAATATATATATATATATATTCATTTATTAAAAAAGACACTACTGCGCGCGAACAACAAATAAATGAATAATATACATGCATACGACTCAAAACTCTAGAATAATCATGAGTCGATCACAAACTATTCAGTAATATCTTTTTGTTTTACTATTATGTTTATTGACAGAACGTCACACAAGTAGCACAAATTACATAAGCATAAATCAAGGCGGTGGATATAGCAAAAATCAAGGAAGTGGTTAATATCAAAAATGGAAAGCGGCGATGTCAAATCAGGATATAAAGAAGTTAACAATGGTTGAAATAATGTTTTCTTTATAAATTAGTAGGGTTCAAGAATAAGCAGTACCAAACAATTGACAAACACTTGTTTTCTCCTATGAAAGTAACTTTAAACAATTGACAAGCAATTGTAATAAATATTATTGCCAAACCTCTTTTTATGTAAACGTAATATGATGGTGGCGATATCAAAACATTGAAAGCATACGAAATATGGTACAAAATTTTACCTTGCGTATTGTCGGCCGAAAGTCAATTTTTTCTTTGATAAGAGCTTCGTGCGTTGAGAAACAAAATTAAGATATCCGTGAACTAGTGATTTTGATACGAGCCCGGAATCCGGATGATTCTTCCTTTCCTCTCATAGTTGCCGACATATTATTTCTTAGAGCATTCGTGCTGATAACGTGTTGTGAATATAGAGAGAACAAGTGAAAGAATAGATAGGAAGAAGTTATATTATTCATTAGATAATCCTCTATTTATAGGAGTACAATAGATACGTTTATTCAAGATTCAAATATCCTATCTAAGGTAATACATATCTTTAATCATATTACAGAATAAAGACATCTATACTATAATTATTCATAACAAAGTTTGATATATATATATATTTTTTGAATGTTAAGCATATATGTATTACAAAAGAACAAGTGCATGTTTAACTTATTTGGTCAAAATGTAAGCGACATGTCATAAGTATTTTCCAATACATTGTCACGATGATCCGATCGTATATTCAAACACCTCCTAAATCCCCTCCCAAACACACTAAAACACCCCTAAACCGGTGTTACAGGTGGACTGACTCGATCACAACTAGTTTCGATAGGCTGAGCAAACTGGCTACTAAATCCAGTAAAAGATATTACAGGTGTTACGATCCCAGCAAAAACATCAAAACAATTTCATTTTTACATCTCAATAATATCCAACCCGTTACTACTATCATTATTGTTATTACTATTACTTCTCCAAGAAACCCACATTATTATCATTATATAAACTCACGTCCAAAATTAAACCAGCAGTGGTGGTGCTACTGCTACTGGTGCTGGTGGTGTGCTAACTAATACCTCGCCTGAGCCGTCCCTTCCTGAGCCGTTCTGCAATGATAAACGCAAGTTCCAAAGACTGAGAAGCATTGAGCCGCGGGTCACAATGGGTGTGGTACCGCGAGCTCAGATCGTTGTAAGTGATGGTCCGTGCACCCCCAACACACTCTGTCACATTCTGGCCAGTCATTTCTAAATGAACACCACCCGGGTAGCTGCCTTCTTGATCATGCACATCAAAGAAAGCCGTCACCTCAGCCTACAAAAAAGATCCAAACTTTCCTTCAAGATTCGTTTGCAAGAGCAAAATCACTTGTTTTGACAGCTATCTAACCCGCCCATTTTGCCAAAGGTCTATGATTTAAAGACTTAAAAAGGTATAAGAAACAGCATACCCTGATAGCATCAAAAGAACGAGTCTTAAGTCCCACAGGAGCTTTGATGGTGTTACCATGCATTGGGTCACTAACCCACGTGACGATTTGACCAGCACCACGAACCGCCCTGATCAGATGTGGAAGCTTTACCCTCGTGTTGTCCGCTCCCATTCTTGAAATGATGGTAATTCTTCCAGCCTTGTTATGAGGATTCAAGATTTCAATGAGCTTTACTAGTTGATTTGGGTCCATCTTATCACTCACCTTCATCACATTTAGACATATGATTAGGAAGACGATTGCAGCTTATGATCAAACTAAGGGGCTGTTTGTTAAAGCAGAATGATTAAACATTGAATGATTTTGTTGTCTGAATAATTCAACGCATCTGAATGAATCTACCTCTGAATATGACATGCTGTTTGATAAAGGTTCTGGATGAACAATCTAAATGATGCAAATTACCATTTTAACCTTGATAGTGATATTATTATATTACAATATATGATTGTTTAACAAGACAACATGTGAAAGGAGTATTAGGGTAAAATACTTAGTGCTTAATGATTCAGAATACACTTTAAGGTAGAATGATTCAGCAGCGTTATTCTGATTAATTCAGCAGAGTTTTCATTCAGAGGCAGTAATCAAACATGCTGAATGCTGAACGATTCAGCATTCAGTGCTGAATGGTTCAATTAAGCAGCAAACAAACAGACCCTAAATATAAGATCTAACCAAAAAAGCACCATCAGATGCAAGTTTTAGCAAACCCACCTTAATTCCAAGAGGGTTTGCAACTCCCCTTAGAAACTCAACATGTGCACCATCTAGTTGGCGTGTGCGTTCACCAACCCAAATCATGTGAGCCGAGCAATCATAGTAAAGGCCCGAGGTAGAGTCTTCCCTTGTAAGTGCTTGTTCATAAGGCAAAAGCAAGCACTCATGAGATGTCCAAAACTGTGTAGTTGTCATGATCGGGTGATCAATTGTGAGTCCTGAAGCAGCCATGAAACCCATTGCTTCATCAACTCGGTGAGCCAATTCCCGGTACCTATCAACAAAAAGAATTAACAAATACATTGATTTCAACACCATTAGCGTTCACTAATAAACTTCTTATTCAAACAAACTGATCTTATAACTTATAGCTAAACTTAAAATCAAGATACCTGTCTCCTTGTTCACTATGTTCAGTGAAATCAAGATTCCATTCATTAACTCTCTGCATAGCTGCATATCCACCAGTGGCAAAAGCCCTTAAAATGTTAAGTGTGGAGACTGATTGAGTGTATGCTTGAATCATTCTATTGGGGTCTGGAGTTCTTGATTTCTCATCAAATGAATCACTATTGATATTATCACCTCTGTAACTTGGTAATTTAACCCCATCTTTCTCCTCAAATGAATCTGATCTAGGTTTAGCAAATTGCCCAGCCATTCTCCCCACCTAATCATGTAACCCATCATAATCAATTGCAATGAATTTAGGGCAAGTTTACAGATTGTGAAATTAGGGTTAAGTTTGGTACGTTTACCTTGATGACGGGCATTTGACCACCGAACATAAGGACTACACTCATCTGTAAAAGCAATCGGAAAGTGTCTCTGATGTTATCGGTTTTGAATTCTTTGAAACTCTCGGCGCAATCGCCGCCTTGAAGTAAGAAAGCGTCGCCGCGTGCGGCCTCACCTAATCGTTCCTCCAGTTTCCGAGCTTCACCGGCGAAGACAATAGGAGGGTAAGATTCTAGGGTTTTGAGAACGGATTCCAGCTGATTCTTATCAGGGTAATCTGGAATTTGGATGGCTGGTTTTGATTTCCAGCTATCGGGAGTCCATTTGGCGGGGAGTTTTTCGGTGGCGCGGACGGCGGAGATCGGTTTCGGTTTAGAGGTTTTACATGGGGAGATTGGGGTTGATTTGAAAAGTTTGTGGTGGTGGTGGGGTTTTGGTTTGAGAACGAAGGTGGAGGAGAAAGAGGAGGCTCCGGCGCCGATGGTCGTCATGGCGGCGATTGTGGATTGACAGACGGAAAAAGGAGTGTTAACGCGGTGGCAATCGGAAACATGCAGTGGACGAAGGTTGGGCCAATGACACGCCACGTGTTTGGAATTAATAACGAGACACGTAACAGGAGATATTTGTATCTAGGGGTGAGCGTCTTAACCGAAAAATCGAACCGAAACCATTAAAATCGAACCAAATGAAAACCGACGGTTCGGTATTTAAAATTTTATTAACCGATAGTTATTGGATCGGTTTCGGTTTTATACTTATAACCGAACCGATAAGAAACCGAACCAATAAGGATTTATTAAATATTATTTTATATATTTAATTATTAAAAAGGAAAATCATCCGTAATGTTAACATCACCTAAGTTAGGTGATGTTATACGCACAAACCACCTAAGTTAGTAAATACCGTAATGTTAATATCATCTAAGTTTCGGTTTTATACCTACAACTAACATGATCCGCCTCGGCTCTTGACATCTCCCTAAAGCAACGGTGTATCGTAAACCCTAGCCACCATTCTTCAGTTCTTCCGTTCGACTACTGCTCTGTCTGCGCGGTGGTTCAGTTGTTTCGTTCGAAAAAATTTCAGTTGTGCATGCAATTTGGTTATGGGTTAGTACTGTTTTTCGTGCTGGACCGTTTGACAATTTTGAAAACAAAACCACATTATTAATCTTGGGTTGTTTGCATGTAAGGTCCAGTCCACTACCTTCTAAAATTCAAATTAAATAGTTTTTATTTAGTCCAATGACTTGTTTGCTACTAAAGATGTTAATTATAAAACAATTTGTGGACTAATTCACGATTTATTGATCGAAGCCCAATAAGTTAGCCCAACTTAACTTAATGGTTAACCAATAAAACCGTTAATGAAACAAAACCACTATCATTAACGGTTAACCGCCCCATTAGAAACCAATAACCCAACGGTTTAAAAAATGTCTTAACCGATAATTATCGGTTCGGTTCGGTTTGAAAAATGTATGCAATATTCATTATACATAACAATAAATCTTGATTAAAATATTTAATATTTACACCTTTAAATAAAAAGAAAAGAATGAAAGCTAATAAATGAAACACTAATTTGATTAAAATTTATTATAATCTTAGTCTTCCTTTAATATATTAATTCCAATTTTATAAATTTGACTAAAATTAAAATTGAATTTTGACTTACTTAGTCAAAACTGGTTCAATTTCTACTTTAATTTGTATAAGAAAACTTTAGAGATGATTTTATATATATATATATATATATATATATATATATATATATATATATATATATATATATATATATATATTTGTAAAAAGTCAATATATTGCATTCGTCAATTTTAATTTACAATATAATATTTCGTTTTTTATATAATATAGAATATACTTTTAAACAAAATTTTTAGTTGTCATTACAAAATATTTAAAACTATTAAAATTTTTTCTATAATAATTATTAAAACCTGATCTTATTGTTTCTAATTATTAAAATAATGATATATTTTTATGTTTTATAAATATTTAATATTTTTATTATATTTTAATATTTATTATTTTTAAACAATTCGTGTATTATACGTACATTTGATCTATTAGAGGTATAATTGTTTAGTTTTTTGTGTATGACAAATATATGTTGTATACTAGTAAAATATACTATCAATCAACTATCAGTGATTAATCGTATATTTATTTAATCGATAATCAGTAAACTTGAAACATTGGTTTATTACTTTATGAAACCTAAAACAAACATAATAACTAGTTTTTCCAGTTACTAAATATATTTTAAAGTTGAAAACTTCAAAAATGTAATATTTATATCTCAACTTTAATTATTAAGAACTTTTGAATGAGAAAGTTAGAAAACCTTTTAAATTAATTGAACTATTTATCAAATAAATTATGATTAAATAAAAACATTACAAACAAACTTATGACTAAAGACGATAGAAAATAAATAAGTAATAGTAAATAATAAAATTTATAAAAATAAAGTATTCGTAAAACTAATAATGACATCTATAATAAAATATATATTGAAAAGTGATATGTACGTATTTGTTTTCTATACCATCTTATAATGAATTTACATATATAAATCTCTTAACTTTTAAGTAAGTTGAAAATACTATAATACCCCTAATATTTCATTAATTCAAATATTCAATCCGTATAATTGCTAATAAAAATAAAAAGAAAAGTCAATTCTACTCAACAACACTATATATATGGTAAATTGATTCTTTGTATTTTTTTAGTATATATATATATATAGGATGGGGTTCGATTGCGAACGCAATTAAAATGCGAACGCTGCGAACACCCCCACTCCCCTCAATTGTTGGACGGCGACTATTAATAAATGCATCCGGTAAAATGGACGATGTGGCGGTGAAATTTTGTTTTTCAATTCCACCGTAATAACTAAAATTATTATTATATAGTTCTTCATAAACACCCACATGTTCACTTTATCATATATCATCATGACTTGTTTTTGTATTTTTTTTATGTACAATAATATATATAGTGAGATTGTTTGTGGTACATATAACTATAACTATATATATTAGAGTTAATTATAAAGATAGTCCCTGTGATCTTGCTCAAATTTCACATTTATTCTTTTAAAATCGAAAATTACACTGATAGTTCTTATGGTTAAGGTTTTGTTTCATTTTTAGTCCTTTAGACTAACTGGTGTTAAAGTTGACCGTTAATCAAAGGGTATTAGGGTCTTTTCATTTGTTATTCTTGTTTCCAAACAAGCTAACTCTGTTAAAACTATTTCCAAACATAAAAATCTTCTTAATACTTATTTCCAAACACAATTATTTAGTCCCCTCTCAAACCACACTCTCTTTCTCTCCCATCTCTCATTCTCTCTGTCAAATTAAAAAAACTCAGATATCTCCACCCTAAACCACTCACCACCGCCATCCAGCACTCAACCACCGTCGTCCACCCTAACCACCGTCATCATCATCAACACCACTCCTTCGATCCTCAATCTAATAGTTTTGTATCTCTATTATCACAAGATTTATTCAACCTGATCAACCAACAAGGAGATGTAATCAAGCATTATCTACAAACTCATTCTTTCTAGATCTGTGAAATCGTTCAAATAAAGAAAAAAATCAGAAAGAAATCATCACCGCCACCATCTGAAAACTTATTCTTTCCCGTCGGAGTTAGAACCACCACCGCCACGATTCAGATTTGTTCTTCAAATTAGGGTTTTCTCATGTGTTCTTCATGCGATCTGATCAACACCTACATAATAGGGCTTTCTCATGTGTTCTCAGATATGTAGATGGTGGTGGTTGGGTGGTAGATGTGGTGGTGTGGTACTTCTATTCTTCATACCCAGATCTGTTCTACAAATCGAGAACCCGAAGTGGTTGCGATGGAAACCTTGGACATGCCAGAGATAGTTAGAGTGGCCGGTGCTAGGCTGTCGTTGTCTCCGGTGGTCGGGCAGGGGCGCATGGCGGTACAGTAATTGAAGATTGAAGTAGACGAAGGGTGGTGCTTGAAACGGCGGTTGAATGGGGTGGGTGATCGGTGGTGGCCGTCGTATCTCGGTTCTAAAAATGTTGAAGCAGATGATACGTTCAAGGGGGTGAAATGGTGAATTTAATAAAATTAGAATAATTACTTAATAAGTTAATATTAGGTATGTTGTTGTAAAATTATAATATTAGTTATAGTTATATAATTATACTATTAAAAATGAGTGTTTGTATTTTTTTATAATTTTAATTAGTGAATAATGAAAATGGTGTTTGGTAACAAGGATAAGATGGAAAAACACGAAAATACCCTTAATTTACCCTTTGACTAACGGTCAACTTTAACACCAGTTAGTCTAAAGGACTAAAAGTGAAACAAAATGTTAACCCATAAGGACTACCAGTGTAATTTTCGATTTTAAAGGAATAAATGTGAAATTCAGCGCAAACCACGGGGACCATCTTTGTAATTAATTCTATATATTATAAAGTGGGAATAAGATGTAATGTTTTAAAAAAGGATATAGTTAATTAAGTCTAGATGTAGTGATTTTAAAATATAAAAGCTACAAAAACTGTATCTACTTTACAAAATCATTGCATTAAGTTTATAATCAATGTATCCCGTCTATAAAAATACTATCTCTTAACTAATACATCTAGGTTGAAGAAGTTAATGAATTCTCATTTTAATAATCGTTTGCAAAAGACCCTCTTTATATTCCTAAAGATGCAAAGATTTTATAGGAACGCTAGGAACACTGCATATTGTCTTTAAAATCATTGCATCCAACTTAAAATTATTATATCTTATCTAAAAAACACAGAGTTCTCTAAAAACTAGTTCATTATACGTGAATTAATCGGTGGATTCTTATTTAAGAATCAATTGATCTTTTCTAAAAACCACTGCATCTAGTGTAAAATCACTGCATTTTGTCAAAAAAAAAAACAGTGCATCTCATCTTATATATATACATATATAATTTATTATTTATTATTTATTTATATAATATATATACTTAATATAATCCAGCACCCCACCCCAAACATCCATATTCAAACAAAAAATTAATATTCATAATAAAAATCACAACATCTCAAGATTAAAAGTTGCTCCATATATAATTCATTTGATTTTTTTTCTGTAAGTATATATTAACAAATATCACAAAAAAATTCATATTTAAAAGAAAAAGAAAAATAAAAAGAATTGAATTTGGAAAAAGAAATCCAGCCGGAAACTTTGACTCATTAAAAAAACAAAATTCTATCAAAACATGCGTTCGCAAATTCGTTCATATTTAAACCACCGCATCCAACCTTAAATCATTACATCTTATCTTAAAAACATAGAGTTCTCTTTAAACTAGCCATCATGCATTAATCAATGGATTCCGATTTAAGAATCAATACATCTTGTTTAAAAACCAATGCATCTAATATAAAATTACTGCATCTTATCTAAAAACATTGCATCTCATCTTACACACATAATAATAATAATAATGATAATAATAATAATAATAATTAATAATAATAATAATAATAATAATAATAATAATAAAAATAATAATAATAATATATAAACACCAGCCCACAATATTTGACCAAAATGAAAAAACTTTGTTGTGGACGTCATGGGCCTTATGATTTTGGGCTGTTCGCACGGTGCGAACGCTTTGCGCTGTTCGCATATGATCCTATTACTATAAATATATGGCAAAAAGAAAAGTGTGTTCATCACTAATTATGCGCAAATTCCATTTTTTAATTTTTAAAAATAAGTTGTTAATTATAATTTAAATTCGTTGTTTTAATATTATGCAAAAGCTTAAAGCTTGTTGACTTTTTGTCATTTTCATTTAATCTCCTTATGTCATAGCATAATATATTTAAGAGTTAATTACAAAGATGGTCCCTGTGGTTTGCGCTAAATTTCACATTTAGTTCTTTAAAATCGAAAATTACACTGATAGTCCTTATGGTTAAGGTTTTGTTACACTTTTAGTCCTTTACACTAACAGGTGTTAAAGTTGACCGTTAGTCAAAGGGGAGACTACGAGTATTTTTGTCTTTTTCCATCTTATCCTTATTACCAAACATCTATTTTCATTATTTGATTTTTATTTATTTAAATACTATTAATTAATATTAAAATAATATAATAAATGTTAATAATAAATAGAAGTAATTATCCTGGTTAATTTACACTGTGAACAACCTTTTTGCCACCCTTGATTATCACCCCACACCACCAACCACCTTCCACAAACCACCACCGGTTCTTTATCACCATCCAACCACCGCTGACCACCATTTACAAAATCAGTTAAACCCCACCACCACCAAGCTGCATTTACCACCACATACCTAAGAAATGGAACCACCACAACCATTACCACAAACAAATTGAACACCCACCACCACTAACCTGCGTTTATCACCACAAACACCACCACCAAACCATCTCGAGCCGTCGTTTGAAGAACAAAAGTACCACCACCATCTGAAAAGATTAAATAAATTTCAAAGATCTGAAAAGAACAAATCTGATCGCATGAAGAACACATGAGAAAACCCTAATTTGAAGAACAAATCTGAATCGTGGTGGTAGAGAAAAAAACCCTAATTTCAGATGAGAAAACCCTAATTTCAGATGGTGGCGGTGGTGGTTCTAACTACGACGGGAAAGAATGAGTTTTCAGATGGTGGTGGTGGTGATTTCTTTCTGATGGCGACGGCGGTGCTTCAAAGACGGCTAATTTTCAAGGGTTTAATGGCGACGGTGCTTCAAAGACGACGACGGCGATCTGCGGTGGTTAATTTTCAGAGAGAAGATGGCGACGGTGCTTCAAAGACGGCGATGGCGGTGGTTAGCTAGATGGCGACGACAATCGGCGGTGGTTAATTTTCAGAGAGAAAAAGGTCGGGGTATGGTCGCATGGTGGTGGCGGCAGTGCTTTATTTTCAGAGAGAAAAAGGTCGGATGGTTGTGGTGGTGGTGGTCGCATGGTGGTGGTGGCGGTGATGGTGGTGGTGGTGGTGGTGAGAGAAGGTTGGTGTGGTATGATTAAATCTGAATGAATAAGAATATTAATATAAAAAGAGAGATGGGGTGAGAGAGAGAGAAAAGAAATTGATGTTTGGAAACAATGTTATCAGATAATGTTGTTTGGAAATAAGTTTAATAAATAAAATGTGTTTGGTAATAGGATTAGAAAGGAAAATGACCAAAATGTCCTTTGACTAACGGTCAACTTTAACACCAGTTAGTCTAAATGACCAAAAGCGAAACAAAACATTAACCATAAGGACTACCAGTGTAATTTTCGAGTTTAAAGGACTAAATATGAAATTCGACGCAAACCACAGGGACCATCTTTGTAATTAACTATATATTTAATTATATATACTATCTTATAATTTATTTACATATACATATATGAATCTTTTAATTTTTAAGTAAATTAAAAATACTATAATACCCCTAACATCTCTATAATAAAACATTAGCTTTTGCATAATATTAAAACAACGAATTTAAATTATCTATACTACTATATAATACATTTAACACTCTCTCTCCTCCTATCTTAAAACTTCTTAAAATTCTACCACCAATCAATCTCCACCCTTCTTTTATCTAAATTAATCCCACCCACTCAATTTTTAAATATTTCTCTCTCCTAATAAACTTTAACTTTTTATTTATTTAAAATATATTCCCACACTATCACCATATCTTACACAAACACAATATAATTTTCAAAATCTTATTAACTTATCTTTTCTTATTTCATAAATATAAATCTTTTTTTTATTTTTTATAATGTTTCTTAGAATTTATTTTTAAAATTAATAAAATATTTGATACAAATATATGAAAAATTGTAGAAAAAACGGATATGTTGCAGAATTTTTTTCCGTGATATTGAATTACGCGAATAACGTATCATTAAATCATTGAAAACGACATGTTGCAAAACAGAAACTATTTATCATCGCAGCATTGCGCGGGTACACTGCTAGTAATTAACAACTTATTTTAAAAAAAATGGAATTTGCGCATAACAACTTATATATAGGGTATGGTTAAACAAAGAACCTCTCTTAAACATAGAACCTAAAGAACCCCCCTAGTAATGACACGTGGCACATTGTTTAAGGGCAAAAAAAGAAAATTAAAAAAAAAAATTACCGTCTCCTCCAGCGTCCCCCCCCCCTCCCCACCCCCAAATTTAGAAAAAAAAACCCCAATTACTTTAAATGATCATAACTCGTTCGTTTTTAACAATTTTAACAAAAAAGTTATACCATTAGATTCAGTTTTTCGTCCTCTTTCAAACAATACCGGACTTGATATATTTCTGAAACTTTTTTTTTTTGAAATGCAAAGTTTGCATTTTGAGCTGAGTTCATTCAAACTCAAAATGCAAAATCCGTAGTTTGCATTTTGAGCTTCAAACAGTTGTAGTAGTTTGTACTAACAGTTCAAGCCTTTCAAAATACAACAGTTCTTGGTTCTTCTAACAGTCTTCGGCTTCAAGGTCTTCAAACAGTTGTAGTAGTTTGTACTAACAGTTCTGAACTCTATATAACAACTTTGAAGTTCACAGCAACTGTTGGTTACAACTGTCTTCACAATTTTCACTAACAGTTCTAAACTGTTTCTTCAACACTTCTTCTAACAGTTTTGAACTGTTTTCCCAACATCCATTAACATTCTTAACAATTTTGATTTATGCATGTATAACAGTTTCAATGACTTAGCCAATTTTCCAACAATTTTGAGCTGGGTAATTCAAGCCTAAATGCAAAAATCCGTAGTTTGCATTTTGAGCTGGGTAATTCAAGCCTAAATGCAATCCGTAGTTTGCATTTTGAGCTGGGTAATTCAAGCCTAAATGCAAAAATCTGTAGTTTGCATTTTGAGTTTGGTAATCCAAAATGCAAAAAAAAATTCATTTTCAATTTTTTTTAGAAAAGTATAGGAAGAGTGATCTTGTTTGAAAGAGGATTAAAAAACTAAAAGAATGGTATAATTTTTTTGATTAAATTCACAAAACTTAAAAAGTTATGGCAATTTAAAGTTTTTGGGTTTTTTTTTACAAAATCATGGGTGTGGGTGAGGGATAATTACATTTTTGCCTTATTCATCCTAAATTAATATATAATAATTACAGTTTTGCCATCGATCAATCCTATCCATTGATATTGATGATCCAAAGGTCCAGATTGGTTCTTTAGGTTCTTTGTTTAACACATGGTTCTTTATTGATCCAATTATATATATATATATATATATATATATATATATATATATATATATATATATATATATATATATATATATACTAAAAAATACAAAGAATCAATTTACCATATATATAGTGTTGTTGAGTAGACTTGACTTTTCTTTTTATTTTTATTAGCAATTATACGGATTGAATATTTGAAAGTTTACCATAATTAACATTTCATTTAACTTTTAAAGATTTATTAATGAAATATTAGGGGTATTATAGTATTTTCAACTTACTTACAAATTAAGAGATTTATATGTGTAAATACATTATAAGATGGTATAGATAAATCTTTTAATTTTTAAGTAAATTGAAAATACTATAATACCCCTAACATCTCATTAATAAAACATTAAAAGCTAAATGAAATGTAAATTATCGCTGCCACCGCATTGCGTGGAAAGTATGCTAGTAGGTAATAAACTCTTATAAGTTAATGATCAATCCGTAATAAATAATTTTAATTAGTTGGTTGCTTTTAAAAAAAGTTAATTAGTTGGTATTGATATATCTAAAAATACAAAAAGATATTATTTAATTTTTGGTTAACTAGTCCGGTTCAAACTTATGAATCGTAACTGAACTAAAAATTCGGAATTTATATTTGTTTGTCTAACTATACTAAAAAAAATAAATGATTAAATTTAAGGGTTTAGTTCCTAATAGTACATCGAAGTTGTCACTTTTTTCTATTGTGTATACCCAATAGCAAAAAGTGACAACTTCGATGTACTATTAGGAACTAAACCCTAAATTTAATTAACCAAAATTTCGATATAGTTTTGTGAATTTAGATTTGATTTTTGATTTCAAATATTTTTAACACTCCTAAACAATAAACCTAATCTCATCCAAACGAGTTACAATAGTTATATTTAGACAACCATGTCTTCCATCTTGAAATTGTGCTTCATTAAACTTTAAGCTTGTCATATCGCAATTGCAGTGTTTTACTGTCAGACTATCGGTTATACCTCTCTTTCTATCTATTTGTTTATGTCAGCACTATATCACTCCCTTTAATTTTTTCTTTCCATATTTTAAATTCTGCTATATATATCTTTCTATTATTTTGCCTCATTCTTAATTTTTTATTAATTATTTAGAGAGAGAAAAAGAAAGAGAAAGAAAGAATGTACTTTAAATGAATTATGAATATGAATTAATTTAATAATGAATAGGAATACTTTTTCGATTTGCAAATTATATAAATAACAATTTGGGAATTTAAATACCGGATGTTGGTATAAAACATGGTTGATTCGTAAAGTTATTCAAGCCTGCTTAAATAACCGGATAAAAGGGGTTCAAAAAAGAATTTATATAAGCTTTAAGCCTGCGGTTTAAAAAAGAAGCTTTAAACCTGATTCTCTATTGATACAAGAAAAACAATGCATATCTTTACTTTAATAGATACCTACCTAGCTATCTATGCCACATTCAAATAGTCATTCTACTAGAAGTTGGGAACCCTCAATTTGAACCCATAGGTGTCACTAGAAACCCTAACAAAAATTTCAACCAAATCAAAGTGATTAACTAACTATATATAATAAGTACCAAACCGGATTGTTTCGATTAAACATATATAATCCATACTAGGAACATATTAGCAAAATTAATAATTATAGACCTAGGCTCTATATAGACAATAACAAAAATGAAAGATGGTTGTTTAAATAAAACACTAAAGTAACCTTAGTAGTTAGTACTTGTCCATTAACTCAACTTTAATTCAGATACATAATATGTAGGTACGGTGATGGTGGTGTGGTGGTTGAAGAACACATACTTTCGGGAGAGAGAGATGATAAATATGACGGGGTTGGTCATGTAGTTGACATTTGCAACCTCTCTATTACCAATCAAAACACATTATTAGTTAGATAAAAACAATAAAAAGATTTAATAAATAGGTTAATTATATCATCCATAAATAATCAGATTTACAGTTGATAATGGTGGTTTACCTTCTTGCTTGTTGTGGTCATGAAATGCGAACGCCTATATCCTTGCGAACGATGCAAACACTTCTCAGCCCTTGATCTTGAACACTTTTATGCCTTTGTTGTTTTAATAGATTCCTCGATTTTTTTACAGAAACTATATGAAAATTTGATCATATTCATCCTCATCCTATCAAACATTCCATTCAATTTCATTCCTCTTCTACTTATCAAACACACGATGTGATTTCTTCTTCTACAAATTCTTCTTCTTCTGTGACTTATTCAGAGGCTGTATATTCAATTTTAAGGTCCGATTTGTGGAATGGAAGAATTAAGCAATGTTTCAACTCCACCTAGGGTTCCATCTTCAGACGCCTATATGTATCGATACTGATTTTGATTTCCATTCATTAATTGTTGAACAATAACAGTGAAATTGCATCTATGTAGCATTTTTAGTATTGCTACTTGTTAATTTATTTCATAAGTGTTTGTATTTACACTTTCTTATACGCTTCCAGGTTCTATTATTGTAGCTAGTTTTCCATAACTAATTTGGTGCATCTCTTTAAAAGTAATGCATCTAACCCTAATTAAAAGCATATGCTGAGTAAACTGCTATAGTTGTACTTTATCCAGTTACACTTTTATTTAAAGGCTTGCTTTGTGGTTATTTAATTGTGTAACTCTTATTTTAATGTAATTTTAACCTTATAACATTATATTTGCCTATTTGCTAATTTGATTTCAATGTAGATAATGAAATCATACCTTTTGAATTATTTAACTTTAATGTAACTGTTATAAGTTTTTGGTATCTTTTGTTAGATGGTGATAGCATGTGCAGTGACATGTACAGTAATCACACATATATGTTCTCATTTAAATATTAGCGGCCTATTGCCAATAGCTATGACACAAATATTTGGATATTGTTTTGTCATTAGATACACTAGCAGGGGCTTTATAGCGCAACACATAGTCATGATTAGTTGATACCATAACATCACTATCAATTTTATATAATCAGTTGTGCAGTGACAGCAGGGGCCTATTGCCAATAACTATAAAGACATCGAATCCAATCAACAGTAATCAAACTCAAAACAAAAAGAATAAGTATCAAATCCATAATGAGATCAAATCCAAATAATCAATTGTTTTTTAAGATAAAAATCATTGAAATCATTGAAATATATTATAATGAGAATTAGATGCAGTAATCGCACACATATATGCAGTAATCAGATACATATCAAATATATGCAGTAATCATACATATGCAGTAATCAGATTCATTGAAATATATTATAATGAGAATCAGATGCAATAATTGCACACATATGCAGTAATCAGATTAATGGAAATCATTGAAATATATTATAATGAGAATCAGATGCAATAATCACACACATATGCAGTAATCAGATACATATGTAGTAATCAGATTGATTGAAATATTTGAAATATACTATAATGAGAACCAGATACAGTAATCGCACACATATACAGTAATCAGATTCATTGAAATCATTGAAATATATTATAATGAGAAGCTGATGCAATAATTGTACACATATGCAGTAATCAGATACATATGAAATATATGTAGTAATCACACATATGTAGTAATCACACATATGCAGCAATAAGATATATATGTAGTAATCAGATTGATTGAAATATATGAAATATATTATAATGAGAATCAGATGCAGTAGTTAGACACATATGCAGTAATCAGATACATATACAATAATCAGATTCCTTGAAATCATTGAAATATATTATAATGAGAATCAGATGCAGTAATCGCACACATATGCAGTAATCAGATACATATACAATAATCAGATTCATTGAAATCATTGAAATATATTATAATGAGAAGCTGATGCGGTAATTGCACACATATGCAGTAATCAGATACATATGAAATATATATACAGTAATCACACATATGCAGTAATAAGATATATATATATATATATATATATATATATATATATATATATATATATATATATGTAGTAATCAGATTGATTGAAATATATGAAATATATTATAATGAGAATTAGATACAATAATCACACACATATGCAGTAATCAGATACATATACAATAATCAGATTCATTGAAATCATTGAAATATATTATAATAAGAATCAGATGCAGTAATCACACACATATGCAGTAATCAGATACATACATTTTCCTCTTAAACACATATACAGTAATCATAAACGAAATGATGAACTATAATGATTTAACTTACAAAATTGCTCAATTTGTTAGATTTTGGTTTGGAAATCTCTTCATAAGCAGTAATCGAACTTGCCCTAAAGCACCTCTATAATCAAACTTTGATGGCGTATTTGATTTTCTTAGTTGCGTTGCCTTAATCCCCAAATTGATGCAGTAATGGAAATAAGTGCCCAAATCTCTTCAAGCGATGGTTAGAACTTTGAGTGATGGCGGTGGTTTCGAAGGAAAGCGATGAGGGGAAAGAGTTCAATCGGGAGCAATGACAGTGGTTTTGAAGTTAAGCGATGAGACTGTGAGAGATGGTGGTGGCCAGATGATGATGCGGTGGCTAGATGGTGGCGGTGAGGCGGGATGGCGGTGAAGGATGGCAGTGAAGGATGGCGTTGATGGTTAGAAGCTATGGTGGCCACGGTCGATGAGGAGTGCAGTGGGGAGGTGAGCCATGGATTGGGAGTGTGGTGTGTTTTGGCGGATGGATGTTTGTTTAAACCTTTTTTTAGTTGAGGATGCATCTGAACCGTAGATAGCCTTTTAAATCGGACGGATGACAAGTGTTCCTATTGTTCTCATTTACAAGGTGTTTTCAAGGGATCTTTACCCTATATATATATAGATAGATAACAACTTTATTGTAACGAGTTGTTTTCAAATACAAAATTTTATTTAAAATCATTGAAAACTAAACAATAAATTCGTGCAACCAAATATATAGATAAGCAAACAACGAAAGCATCAATACAAAAAATATGTCATTTATCCGCGTTTCATAAAAAGCGTGTAAAGTTTTTAAACGTTATCACGCTTATAATTGCGAAAAATAGTGTAAAAATAAATATTGTTAGAAAAAGCAAAAACTCAACATTTAAAGATGTGTACAATTGATTTTAAATGTCCACCCTTTTAAATGTTTGAATTTTGTAATAAATAAATAATTATAAAAGTTCACACTTAAAAACGTGGACTTTTGTAACTCTAGAACTATTTTCAAATTTTTAACGCTTATAAGTGTGAAAATTTAGCCAATTTGTCCACACTAATAAATGTGATTTTTTACTCTACATTTCACACTTTCAAATGTAAAGATTAAATATAAATTAGTAACACCCAATTTCTCCACGTTTGATCGCAATTTTTCACGGTTTTAAGTGTATTGATATTTGATAAAAAAGGTGTGGATAATTGAAATCTTTTTTATAGTATAGTATGTATAAATTATTTTACAACATTGAAGCTTTAACATAATACATCCGTACCATGTTTATAACATCCCTATCCATTATTTACAAGAAATTCTAATAAATCTGAACGCTAATCCATCCGCACTTGACACTTTATCATCACCACAAGATCAAACTTGCATTTTTAATTTCTGAGATAGAGGCTTCTAACATTGTATTATGCTCATCAGATTATTTTTTTGAATAAATTGCTCTAGAATTTTGGCCAAAAATTCACAGGCTCATGAAATTTTAATTTCTTCTAGAAGAAATCTCCAGACTCGTTTCCCACAAACCATTGATAACTAGCCCATTGATCCGAAAGCGATTTTGATTGGAGTTCACTATTCCATAAAAAATGCTTTTATCATTAATGTTATTTACTCTTCTTTTAATACTAGTGCCAATGCAACGTTTACATAAAAGACTTGGTAATACAATTAGTGTGGTCCGTCAGGTAGGTATGTGGGATGAATAACCTAAACATAAACATGTATGTCTATATTTTCTTGGGTGAGGCAAGGCCCTATGCTACCACCTTAATTAAATCGCACGTGTAATGATAACTGCTATTACATATTTTTATCAATAACTCTCATATTAACATCACAAATTCATAAGTAACCGCCACCTACAACTAAACAAATTCGGTCCTGGATTAATCCTGGACTCTTTCGGAGATGGTTTGGTTCTAGGCGGTCCTGACCGGGGCCGGCCCAGTCCTCCAAGACCAGTCCTCTCACAAGACAATTCGGTTTTGGGTGGTCCGGTCTTTTTTGCGGATCGGTCCGACTTCGGTCCAGACCGGTCAAGTTTTCGTTCGGATTATTTTTCGGTTCGGTTTCTCTTTTAAAACTTTACGGTTTTCGGTTTTCTTTTCATAAATTTTTTTGACAACTTAAAAATTAGAGAGAATGATGTAAAATGAAGTTTGGTGTAAAGAAAAATGAAAAAGGTGATAAGACATTTTTTAGGACCGGTTTGGACTCTTGGACCAGCTCTGTCCGGACCGACTTTTGGACCGGTTCGTGGCGGTCTTCACCTTTAGACCAGTCCGGACCGAGGACCAACACGACGTTCTTGGACCGGTTCAGGACCGGTCCAATCTTAGTAGTCTTCGTCGGACTAGTCCCATTTGTTCACCTCAACGCGCCACCTATAGTTATAAATAATATTACTACAATTATTAAAGGTTACGTTAGGCTGCTTGTAGCCCAGCGGTATTTGGTGGTTGTGTCCATTCTAAGAGATTGTGGGTTCAAGTCCGGTTGTGAATACTGGGGTAGATTTAGGTATAGGTTTAATGAGTGTATGGGTTTGCTGTTAATTAAATTTGATAGAAAAAGCGGTCTTTACTTGCTCGTCAGCAAATTAAGATTCATTTATTAACAGATTTTTTTCTCCGTTTGTATTCATTTCTACAAAACACATAATACTTATAAAATAAACACTAGGTTGAGCTATATTTTCGAAACAAAAAGAAACTAAACAAATTAACTGGAATTTCTTAAAAATTAAAAATATTACAATACTAATTAAGAATTAGAAAAGCTTAAAGTTCTATGGTAAAAATAAACATACTCTACCTCAAGAAATTATTTTCACGTCTTCGGCTTCTCGTACCTTAACAACTATCTTCGTCTTCTACTCAACCAACTCGGTGTTGTACATGGCTAACATATCAAGCCTTTCAAGGATCTCGGCTTGAAACGATGAAGAACATTTGGAAGTATCCGAATTTTACGAACTTTTTGAACTTTTAATCTTTCTTTCTTTTCTGGGTGGACGAACTCAGCGTCGAGATCAACAATGGGTTCGTACTCGACTTCTTAGTAGCCCGTTGTTTTTCTTTAGCGACCACGAGCCCGCCATTTTGGCGACTCCTTGAAAATTTCCCACACCTTGTATGAAGTAAATTGTTTTGCCGTTTCATTAACATATAAAGAACGAGCTCGTGTTAAAATATTTGTGTCGTCTCTCGCACCACACGACCTATCATGGAGCAACCACGTATAGTAGCGGTTGGACTTGCCCACATTTAGGGATAGGTTTCTCCACTTGGAAGTAAGTTTATCACGGGTCCGTCTCTTTGACACTAGCAGGTTGAAATGGTCTTGGACTCGAACCCAAAATGAATCGGCACTTTAAAAGTTTCCTACTTGTTCATCTTTCGATACGTTAAACCAACACCCGACCAAACACTTCTCATTCATCGAGGTCCAACCAACTTTCTTCTCCGACGTAGTTTAAGCAATCTCCTTTGTACCTTTATATTGACGACGAAGGTTGAAGGCTTCATGTTCGGCCTCACCTTGTTTTACCTAGCTGACTTGTTTAATATATTTCGATATAACCGTTGCGCTTGATTAGAATTATAGCAGTTTGGCTTAAAAAATTGATAATGAGGCCTTCGACTTGTCACCGTAGTCACGAGTAAATGATCAAAGAGTCCGTCAAGAGCGGCTGGCAAGGGCATATGACGAGGAACAACTAGTAGTTGACTTGTTTACATTACAAAAAAGATACTGATTATCCACACTTTTTTTTATCAATATTAATACACTTAAATCGTGGAGAATTACGAGCAAACGTGGAAAGAATGAGTGTTACTAATCTCTACCAAATCTTTACATTTGGAAGTGTGAAATTAAGGTCAAAATTCACATTTATTAGTGTGGACAAATTATCTATATATTCAAACTTTTAAGCGTGGATTTGAAAATAATTATATAGTTACAAAAGTCCATGCTTTTAAGCGTGAATTTTTATATTTATCAATTTATTACTAATTTCATACATTTTAAAAGTGTGAACTTTTAAAAGCAAATGTACACATATATAAATGTTAAGTTTTTTCTTTTCTAGCAATATTTATTTTCCAAACTATTTTTCATATTTATAAACGTGCTTAAAATTTTTACCCGCTTTTTATGAGCCGTGAATAAATGACATAATTTTTGTAGTGTTACCTTACCTTGTTATGGAACAAGCCCCAATACGGGTGCTCTCAGTCCCACCCAACATGCAATTAATCATGCCTATAACAATAGCTGTACCCAATCTCGCAAATCTATTCAATATGAGTATTTACTAAAGTTCAGGCCTCGGCATTCAATTAGATTACACAAATCTCATGTGTTGCGGCTAGCTTCTCGACCGATTTTTAAGAATAAAGCTCATTAATTTGCTACCTAAAGAATAAAATTGTAGGAAAATTAATGAAGATAACCTACTACTGTAATTGTAGGGCGACTGTGGTTTTTAAGTTTAGATAGGTTAAATCTTAATTTCCATGCTGGCTACAACCACCATATTTGCACCGGATACATTTTTTTTGAAAATTTTATATGCATTCCATTTTTTCTTAATAGAATAATGTTATTTATGGTTTAAAGTAAGTTTAGTTCATAAAAGTGTATCCAACTTTACACATTTTGCTATTATATGTACTGTACTTTCAAACTTACTGTTTGATGTATCAAACTTTTAAAATCTTACAAATTTATGTATCCGATTACCTATGGAATAGGTAACTGGTAATTTTGTTCATTTTTATTTATTTTTGATATGCCACGTCAGTAATTCTTTTCTACATCATTCATATCTTAAAAAAATAAAAATAAAATATAAGAACATGAAGAACATGAAAGAACACTACCAAAACTAGAAATCTTAACTACAAACACACTAAATCAAAACCATAATCTGTTACTGAAATCTTAAAAAGCAAATTGATTAAGTAATCTAACAAAGAAATCGAATAATCTGTTCAAACACACTAAACCACAAAATGCATAATCTGTTCAAACCTAGAAATCGAACAAAGAAGAACCCTAACAAAATCAACGATGAAGATGAATAAAGAACCCTAACAGAATCGAAGCCCTAAATCCTACCTTGGAAGACGAAGCAGATAGCCTTAAACCCAGATTATCACCGCCGTTCATAAACCCAGATCTAGAATCATAGCCCTAACCACCGCCGTTCATAAACCCAGATCTTAATATCGCCGTCGTTCAAGAACAAAGAACCCCAACAAGAACCCAGATCTGCTAAAATCGAACCAAACCTTCAAGAACAGATTTGAAAAACTCATCTTCATCCAATCGAACCTTAACCTAACTGAAAAACAAGAGGAACAAGAACAGACTCCAATCGAACCATCGCCGTACGATATCTTGAATCCAGAGAAATCGGTTGCAGACACAGATTTGATGAACTATTCAAGACCCAGAGAAATCGATTGCATCAAGAAATGATGGTCCATATCTGAAGTCGGTTAACAGATCTGAAGTTGCATGGAATGCTTGAACCACAAAATCGGTTGTAAGTTTGTAACATATCTGAAGTCGCATGGAATGATGGTCCAGATCTGGAAGATGGTTGCATCGATGATGGTGCAGATGATGAAGTCGCATGCAATGATTCAAGCTTTTATTATTATTAATATTTTATAAATATATAAATATATATTAATAAAGTAAATATTTTATTTTTTATTTTTTTAAATCACAAATATCAAGTTATATGTCATGTCATTATCCACATATGCAAAACCTGTGACACATCAGCATTTTACCTACTATACCAAGTTAAATACATAAAATGGTAAACTTTGAAAAGTTTAATACTTCAAATGGTAAGTTTGAAAGTTCAGTACATACAATAGCAAAAGGTGTAAAGTTGGATACACTTTTATGAACTAAACCCTTTAAAGTATGATATAGATGAGTGGAAACTTAGGGCCGTTTTAAATATTTTCGAGGTCGTGTCAAGATTAAAAAAGAAGCATCTAAAAATGATAAATTATATAAATGTAAACTAAAATACATAAATAAAACCGAGTAACAAACTTATCAATTAGTATCTAAATGCCAATTAACCATTTGATAATTAAACTTATGATGATATGTTTTCAAACTAGCTACTAGGCAAAAAACCATTTCTGTAATTACAATAGTGGTGAATTGGGCAGACGTTGAAGATGCCTTTACAATTTAATTAAGAGGCAAAGTCTTCATATGGTGGCTACATATACATATAACTAGGTGTCAATCGTGTTTTGTTTGTGTTCGTATGTTATGGTCTGAAAGGTTGGCACATTATAAATAGATGTTCTGAAACTGAACCATTTAATTATATGTCAGGATTCAAAACACTAATCTGTATTATATATAAGATCCGCATAACACATTTAATTACACATGTTAGTGTGTTGACAAATCATCTACAGGTTGATAGGTTATTAGAGAGGTGACAAATCAACTTGTTGAATAGTCAGTAGGTTTAAAATTACATAAGTTGTCAACAAGCCATAATTTTCAACAACGAGAGTGTATTTGTTTGATTTTTCACTACTAAAATTATCAACAACATGGATTGTGAGTGTTTATGTGATAATTACAATAAAACTTGTTTTATATATGAAAAAGATAAAATCTATATAAATATTAAATGGGTTCGCGCTTCAATCTGTAATATTTATGTATAACTCTATTCCGACTCAATTATTATATGTGTCACACTAATTAATCTAAACCCACCCGGCACCCTATTTATTATACGCACCGACAGAAATCCATTTAATTTTATGTTGGCCGGGTTCATATCGTGTTTCCTATATATCCTTTTCTTCTCACACAATTTGTTATATTTGATTTTTTCTTGTAAAATTAAAAATGGTTTTTCTTGTTTAGCTAAGATTTTAGGGGAGAGTTCATGCGAGAAGCTCTTATTTTGCGAGAAGTGCGAGAAGCATTTTAAACCGTTAGATTTTAATGGTCATGATCTTAGTCAAAAGGATAGTAATGTCATTTTATACATATGTGGTTAATTCATTGTTATTTTAATTTTGGTAATTTATCTATTTTCTCTCATCTATATATGTAATGGATTTTTCGAGATTTGTTTTTAACAAGGTTTTTCGACCCCGCGTTGAGGGAGCGGGGCTGCCATAAGAGGTTAACTAATATATATAAGGACATAAATCAACTAAAAGTAGTTGTTATATATGTAACATAAATCGATACGAAATTATGGCTCAAGCGATAATTTATTATTAACCTTGAAAATTAACATTATCATTTTCAAATTTCTAGAAGGCCATACAAAAAAAAATTACGTTTTATATTACGAAATATCCGAGTATTGCATCATTTGACTTCTTTTGTATCTTATAAGTTTAAAAATAAAGTAAAAAATAGAAAATTAACTATAAATAAATAGCCTTATATCTAAATGAGTTAACTAAAAAGTAAAAAATATATATATATATAACCTAAAAGTAAAAAAATAAAATAAATAAATCAACTAAAAGTAGTTGTTATATATGTAACATAAATCGATACGACATTATGGCTCAAGCGACAATTTATAATTAACCTTGAAAATTAGCATTATCATTTTCAAATTTCTAGAAGGCTATACACACCAAAAAAAAGATTTTACGTTTTATATTACAAAATATCCGAGTATTGCATCATTTGACTTCTTTTGTATCTTATAAGTTTAAAAACAAAGTAAAAAATATAAAATTAACTATAAATAAATAGCCTTATATCTAAATGAGTTAACTAAAAAGTAATATATATATATATATATATATATATATATATATATATATATATATATATATATATATATATATATATATATAACCTAAAAGTAAAAAAAAAAAAAAACTATTCATAAGCTACATGCTATGAATAGTGGCTAACATTTGATAAATGTTAGAGTTTTTAATTCACATACATATCCATTCTCTTTCTTCATGTATTTTAGATTTTTTCTTTTTTACTCACGAGATACATAACCTTTTTTCTTCATCCATTTTATTATACTTCTAATATATAAACATTAAGTATTCAAACATTTTGGTTTTTTAGAGGTATACATTTTTTATTTGGTGTCGAATTGCGGTCACTAGTGAACTGTTTAACAACATTTGAGATTTAGGAAAACGGACAAAAAATCGATGGTTTACTCGTGATCAATGTCTAGGCTTTTATCATCTATTTCGTGTTCATTAGTGACCACAACTTGTTAGCTTTAAAACCTATAAGAAGTCTCTAGTTCATTAGTGAATACAACTGATTAACTTTTTTATTCTTTGTAGTGATATTTTGTTAGTTGTTGATAAACATTAGAAAAAAATCCTTAATTTCCCAAAAATTTAAAAACCATAATTTAGTTGATCCAAAAATTTTAGCTGAACAGAAATATCTCTCTTTTGGTGTTCACAAATGAACAAGCAACGCAGTTGTTTTTTTCGTGTACCTTATTCACAAATGAGTTCCACAAAAAGATTTAACGAAATGTGTTCCTTAATGAACTCAACAAAAGACCACACGTACAACAATACATACAAAAGTAATAAAAAAACAAAATCATAGTTTGGTAAACAATACTAAGGACTTGTACAATAACATGTTAGTCTCAAACATTATTAACTCTAAATTTAATATACCCGATGTAAAAAAAAGCCAACTTTCTAACTTCTTAGGCTTGATTATCAATATACAAACAAAAATTCTGGAAAGATAAATTAGATCTAAAAAAACCACCATCAAAGCATGTACGTGGATCCAGAAAAAATCTAAAAATCACCAACTTTGGGGTGGTTGTTCCGGGCGGTTGGAAGGTAGCTGATCGACGGGCATTCATCTGTAGATGCTCGAGGGCGATGTCCGACGATCATAATTCATCTACGGAGGCTTTAGGGTGGTTGGAAGGATGCTCAAAGCGGCGTGGGTGGCGATGTAGTTTTCTATTCTTGTTCGGATACAGAAGAAAGCACCAGCGGCGATTAACGATGCATCATGCCGATCTGATAATTAAATGGAGCATCATCGGTGAAGTGTTCAACTCTTAACAGTGTGTTTTTTATGGTTAACAACCTGCAAAGTTTAAATTTTCTGCCATGATAATTTTCTGAAGAGAGAGACAAATACTTTGACAAATAAAGTATAACACCGTATTTTCTAAAACACGTTTTTACTATACGCACGGAAGCTAACAACATAATTATATATATATATATATATATATATATATATATATATATATATATATATATATATATATATATATATATATATATATATATATATAATGCAAATACAACTTTGATGGTTTTAGCTATTCAAAATACAACCACGGTGTTAATTACAAAACATGCTCTAAACAAAACATCTAATATCAGAGTATGATCAGTCCATAATTCCAGCTTCAACCACATCACCTCACCAGGTGTATCCTGTAAAATATTTCAACAGTGGGGAATTAGCACAAAGCTAAGTGAGATAATAGATACCACAAACATACAAGGCATAATGCCCAAACAACAATGCTCAACAAACAAGAGAACCGGCGGTCTTGCGGGACCTTCAACCAATGCCGGCCAAAACAAAGGTTTACCGATAGCCCAATTACAACAGACAATAATAATAGCACTTCTTGATTACAACAAATGCAAATCAAGACAACTACTAATACTGTATATCTCAAAACATAGGCCCAGCTGAATAACTTCCGCCAAGCTGATCTCACAAAACGTCATGTATATATACAGAAAAGAGCAACAATCAGGTGATATATCTTATACATCCAAGATATATATCCACTCACCAAAATCTTCAATGCTCAGGGAACTCAGTCTATTCTCAACTACTCAGTCTTGCTTCCACCTGAACAAACAACTAACAATCAGTAATTGCTTAATCAACAAACATTAAGCACAATACTGAAATCAAACATACATGTACATATAAATCCACAAGTACATATCACTCATGTATATACAATCAATATACCACAATTCACTATTACTCTTACTTACTGTAATCTTGTGAATTCATTCAACTCCTTAGCTTAGGAAAATTCATACATTCCTCTCATAAGCCAAGGCAACAAGTTCATGTTCTAAACTTGATCTTTCATAACACAATATTCATCAATTCCGAGCATAGGCATGACTGGAAATCCGATTGTGTTCATATCCGACAAGATCAAATCCGATGAAACATGAAAACCGATCAACCAAATCCGAGCAAAGGCAATTCCGATACAATCGGATTCCTACAATTTGTACAATCCGAGAAAAGGCCAATTCCGAAAAAAGTACAAACCCGATCAAAGTCCACAATCCGATTAAACTTGGAATCCGACAAAATCAACAATCCGAGCAAATGCTCAATTCCGAGCAAACATGAAATCCGCTAGTATCGAAATCCGAGTAAATGGAAAATTCCGATCAAGTAATCAAATCCGATCAAATCATGAAATCCGATAAATTCCAAATCCGATCAACATACAATCCGATAGAAGCTGAGGTAAACGGTTCTATTGTTCTCGGATTCCTACCAAATCCGATCATTTTAATCGGATTTCAATCAATCCGATCGATTCATACTTAAAACCCGATCGATTCAATCTTAGCAAAAACCGATACATCCTTGATCATACATAAACTAAATTTTCAATCTGATTTTATGCATGCAACCACATATATGTTTTCCAGAACTGAATTCTAACATATATTGTTCATATTAACATCAAATGCTAACAATCATGCATCCTAGATCACATATTTTTCATATAAACATTCAATCGGATTTCACACCTACAAACTTAATTAAATCCGAAATTAATCAACATTTGATACATGATTCAGTAATCTAACCTCTTTGAAGAATCAATATACTTCAGATAATTCAAACACACAATCCAAATCTACAATTGAATCCAATTCTTTCCTTCTTCTTCTTTTCTCCTTCTCTCGGCCGAGACACACCAAAACACACACACAACCCACACTCCTTTGTCTATTAAAACAAGTAACCAAAGGCATGGGGTGATTTGACCAACCACCACCCCATCGTACCCTCATCATCATCACACACATATATATTAAATCTAATAATATATATATAAGATACTAAATATTTACAACAAATAAAACAATTCAAACAAACAATTACCACAACTACACATATTGCAATTAAATCTATTAATAGATATATTCACAAGTCAACTTAATTAATTACCTCATTAATTCTAGACCGGTATGGAGGATGTTACATAAAGATATGGAAATGACGATTTGGAGGTGTTAGTTATGGTATGAGTTAATTGTTGTCTTTAAAATTACTATAATATCCTTTAGATATTTAGTTTCCTTTATCTTAATAGTCTTTATTTTCTACCTAATTACTAATATATTGATCGGTGTCAAAGTGACGATAAAATATAAACCTAATTACCTTATACTAGATAGGGCAAGCGGGTATCGAATCCACGAAGAGCATGTGGTTAGTACTTGAATCTTATGTTTGATTGAAAATTAAAATTCAAAGTTGTGATTGAGTTTTGTAATTCCTAGATTAACTACTAAATATGAAAGAACAAGAACAATGATAAAGAATTGGTTGTAACGAATATGTGGAAATGTAATCGCTAGCGGTTTCGGGTCTAGTCAATTTATGCTCGAATGATTACTAATATATGTAAATGAATAGGCTACATAGACATAATCATTAACTCGTCAATTGAATCGAACTTAGGTACGGATTATGTCCTACCACACCAATCGTCTTATCCTTAACTACACTACACTAATGGTGGAAACGGTACGATTGGGGAGTTCACAATAATGCCGTCTTAACACTCAAAATCAACCAACAAGTATTCACACAAGAATGAAAGATATAACTATATGAAATTAATCTCAAAACTAACATTCAAGGATTCATAAACATAATTGTTCATCAAATATAAGCAAAAAGTAACCAAACCCAAATCCCGGTTGCGATCACGGGATGTTTAGCCTAGCATGATTGGTTGAAAGAAGAAGCAAACGTAATGATGATGATCATCTTCAACATCTTAGGTAAACTAGGGTTTGAATGGTGAATGATGAAAAGATGGAATGGATGAATGATTCGAGAGATTGATTGAATGTTTACAATCGTTAATCCTTTGCAATCCTCTCCAAATCCGTTATCTTCTTGATCTTGGCCTTCAAAAATGGTGGAAAATAGTGTTTGAAACCCTAAAATTGCCCCCCAGGAGCTGTAGCTTCGTTAGGTCAAGAATAATCCTTTTCCCCCAAAAATTTCGCCTTAAATATGTAACAAATTGGAAAATCCGCGATCTCACCGTAAAATTACGGTGGAAGCCGTAATTTTATGCCCCCAACCGTAAAATTATTGTGCTGGCCGTAATTTCACGATTGACTTTTTTTCTTCTCTGGTTTTACGCCTCGGAGCATAATTTTACGGCCCACTACAAGAAAATCAGGCATTAGAAACGGATTTCCCACGGATCAAATTCCGTGGGAAATTTTCAACGGATTTCCCACGGATTTGAGTCAGAAAGCTGTTTTTCAACAGATTTCCCACGGAAATCCTGGGAAATCCGAGGGAAAATGGTTTTACCACGAAGCTTTTAGCCACGGTCGATTCCGTGGGAAATCCAAGAGAAACATCATTTTCCCACGGATTTTCCACAAATTCGTCCGACACAAAAGGGGGTGTTGTGTTGTAGTGGCCCTTTGCTGCTGTTGTGCTAAATCTTCATTGTTTTACGTCTTTCTTCCTTCATTTTCATGCACGAACTGTAGGCATAAAATATCATCAAAGTATAATCATTCTTAACAATATAGATGCGTTTGTGTGTGAATTGTATACTAAATAACCATACACAATAAGCATATATCATATACCACAATCATTTTTGATCATTGATTAAGTGATCTAAGAGCCTCAATTACTTCTCGCACTTCTCGCAATAAAAAACCTTCTCGAACCTTCCTCAAACCATTATCATTATATTATATATTGCATATTAGGTATCCTAATTTACATCTATATCCAGGAAAGTAAACAGAATGAACACCTTAACACATTAACTAGGCGAAAGGGATTTTGATAATTTAATGTTTCCTTTTGTAATAAAATAATAAATATAGTTGACTATAAACGCTTAGTTTTTGACACTTTTTTTCTTTTTAGCAAGTACAATTTCTAATTTTAAAGGGATTGACATATAGTCAGAAATCTCGACTATTCTTTTTCTTTGATACAATATATCCTGTTATAAATGATCAAAAGGAAAGAGTAAATATAATCTCATGTTATAAACCCCCTTTCACCCTCCTTTCCTTCCATTTCTTGATTCAAACCCTTCTCTAATTTAGCTTCTTATTCTCTCTATATCTAATGGAACTAAAGAGCATCATAAAGTTTCTTGACAATAAGACCATTTTAATCACCGGTGGTACCGGCTTTCTAGCCAAAGGTTCTCTCTCTCTCTCTCTCTCTCACACACACACACACACACACTGTCATTGGCTAGCTTGTTATGTATGTTGAGTTCTTTTTTTGATATTGCAGTTATGGTGGAGAAGATACTGAGGGTTCAACCCAACGTGAAGAAACTCTATCTTGTTATTAGAGCGGACAATCAAGAAGATGCCTTCAAACGTTTTCAAAGAGATGTATGTACCTATTGTCGAGCATTGTCTCACATTGAATGACTATGTGTGGCTTTGGAATATGCTTAATATGGGTCCCGAGTTACTCCACCTATAGCCAATGGGTTTAGAGTTAAAACCCCACAAGTATTACTGCAAAAAAAATATGTCGATTACTTACACTTTTTTAGCAATACTATTACACGTAAAACTGTGAAAAATTAGAATCAAGTGTAAAAAAGTTGAGTGTGACAATTTCTAGCAAATCGTTACATTTCAAAGTGTGAGAATTATAGTAAAAAGTCACATTTATTAACATGGACAAATTATTTAAAATTTCACACTTTTAAGTGTGAAAAACTTGAAAATAAGTCTAAAATTACAAATGGACACGCTTTTAAGTGTGACATTCTCTAATTATCTATACACTACCAAATTAACACATTTTCAATGCGTAGATAATTATCTATAAATGTAGATCGAATATTTTCATAATTATAAGCGTAGCAAGATTAAATTTGTACACGTTTTTTTATGAATCATGAAGAAATGACATATTTTTTGTGGTATATCCACGTACGCAATGGATGCCACACGTGAGATGACATGTTAAATATTGTTCAGCGTAAGATGAGTGTGACTTTATAATATGTTTAACAAGAGTCATGAGTTACTCAACTCATAGCCAATTGATTTTAAATTTAAACTTTCAAAATTTATATCTTCGTATTCAGAGAGACACTCTTGATCTCTACTATGATTCACTTATCGAATTAAAATATTTTTGTAACAAAGAAAAGTAGTAAGATATAAGAACGATGTTATGTTACTTCATGTTAATCTTAAAAAATATTGGAGTCAACATGAAAGAAAGAAAGAAAAAATTTAGTACCGAATTAAGGACTTATAGTCCAACAGTACGTATCTAGTGTATTACGTTTTCCTCATTGATGTGAGTTCAAATCACATGGACAAAAGGTGTAGACTTATGAGTAGATTCAGGGGGTACATGTGTTTCTTGTTGGTTGTGACTTGGAATTAGCGTTTGAATGGTTTATGACTAGAATATAATAAACTGGGGCTCGTTGTGAAGACAAAGGGCATGACGAGGAGCCTATGATAAACGAGCTTTACATTTGCTGAAGTCGAGAGATGCACACCATATATGCACTAGTGCATAGTGTGGAACACACATCAATTATGGAAAGGTGCACGTGATGGTGCATTTGTGCATTATGTGCACCATTAGTTTGGGTTCCGACTTGTTACTTAATGTTTATCGTGGATGGGGTTGGCTTTCTAGTCGTCATTAAACATAATCGTAGTGAAGGAAGTCATATGAAATTGTTAACACTTTCAACTAAATAAAAAAATTCGTTGTTCCTGCTCATGGATGTAAGTCGTTGCTTTAACGGCCTAATCACGCAAGATCTTTGTTGTGTTGTTTATCTTATTGTTATCCACATTTATTTACAATCGGTATTGAAGTCATAGTTTCTTTGAGTGGCTCACAGTTGTTGATTGAAGATTTTGTCTGTCTAGTTTGTGCTAGAGAAGTTCAATGGGTCAAACTATTCATGCATGCCCACGTTTTTATAGCGAAAACACTATTTGTGTGTGACTTGTGTTGCAATTAGGGTTTCTAGTTGTCATAAATATACGTAGTTGGGGTTCTAGTCATATGACAATATAAATACTTTTAATTAAAACAAAAACAAGTCTTTGTTCTTACCCGTGACATATGTTGTTGCTTTGACTGACAAACCACGTATCTTTGGTATGTGGTTTATCTTATTGTTATGCAAATTTTCTAATGCTTGTATTTCCTTTTAGTTAGAATTGTAGTATATTATCAAGTGTAGTCAAATAAAAAAAAGTACTTTTTATCTTTTAAGGAAGTAGACTGAACAAATTAATGAGAAAACTTTGAGACTTTTATTTTTAACATGTATGTTTCTGGCAAGTGCGACTAATTAATAATCTTAATATCATGTATGTAGGTTGTGGGTAAGGAATTATTTCGGGTACTAAAAGAGAAATATGGTGAAAATATATATACGTTTCTATCACAAAAGGTAACTGCAGTGGCCGGTGACATCGCCTTTGAAAATATGGGAGTGAGAGACCCGAGTTTAATTGAAGAAATGCAGAGACAAGTCGATGTGGTTGTCAACTCGGCTGCTGCCACAAAGCATTATGAGAGGTAAGGCTGCATTTACTTCAAGAAACATTCTCTATTTTTTCAAAAAGTGAATAAGAGAAAACATTTTTATTTACACTTCTTTTAAAAAAATTACTTTTCCGCCTTTTTCCATTTTTCTAAATATTCATGAACTCCTCCACTTTCCCAATCAACTTTAATATATATATATATATATATATATATATATATATATATATATATATATATATATATATATATATATATATATATATATATATATATATATACTAGCATCGTATCCACGCAATGATGCGGCGATAAACAGTTTTTATTTTACAACATGTCGCTTTCAAGAATGTAATGATATGTTATTTGCGCGATTCAATAGCACGAAAAAGTTTTCTACAACATGTCCGTTTGTTTTTCAATTTTTTTATTTGCATCTAACTATTTCATTAATTCTAAAAATAAATTCTAAAAGACATTAAAATAAGAAAAATATTTATATTGATGAAATAAAGAGAGAGAATTTAATAAGATTTTAAAAATTATGTTGATGTGGTTGGAAAATTGTGTTTATGTTAGATTGTATTAGTGTGAGAGAGTAATTTTAAATAAATAAAAAGTTATAAATGAGAAGAGAGAAAGAAATGGTTGAAAATTGTGTGGATGAGATTAATTTAGATAGAATAAATGGTCAAGATTTTATCTTAATTTAATTTTAAAAACTCTTAAAATTAAAGAGGAGAGAGAATGTTAAATGGTTTATATAGTACTAGTATCGTACCCGCGCAATGCTGTGGCGGCGTATAGTTTTTTGTTTGCAACATGTTGCTTTAAAAAATGTAATGATATGTTATTCGCACAATTCAATGTCACGAAAAAGTTCTCTTAGCAACATGTCCATTTTTCCAAATTTTCTTTTATTTACATCAACTATTTTATTAATTTTAAAAATAGATTCTAAAAGACATTAACTTAAGAACAAATATTTATATATACGAAATAAGAAGAGAGAAGTTAATAAAATTTTAAAATTTCTATTGATTTGAGTGAATAATTATGTTTGTCTAAGAGAGTGTGTCAATGAGAGAATATGTTTTAAGTAAATTGTTAAAGTAATTAAAAGAGAGGGTGAAATGGTTTAAAAATGAGTGGATGGGATTAAATTAAATAAAATGAAAGGTCAAGATGTTGTTTTGATTGAATTTTAAGAACTCTTAAAATTAAAGAGGAGAGAGAATGTTAAATGATTTATATAATAGTATGTATATGTATGTATATATATATATATATATATATATATATATATATATATTGGGATGTTTAAATGAGAACCTTAAATTAAATGAGGATGATAAACTCAATCCTAGCCGTCCAATTCCCCCCCCCCCCTTAATGTTATTTCACACCCATGAATTCCTTTCATGCACCCTGCCACACTCTATTCCCCCACGCTCTCTATCCATGAATTCTATTTACAAAATGAACGGTCGAGATTGAGTCTCCCATTCTTATTTATTTCTCATTCTAATTTGAATATTCTCACACACACACACACACACACACACACACACACACACACACACACACACACACATATATATATATATATATATAGTGAAAAGTTCATTCGAGAACCATTGTTAGCGCGAGAACCGCGAGAACCAATCTGAGCCGTTCAATTCCCCCTACTTCAATGTCATTGCCCACCCATGAATTCCTCCCACACTCTATATATCCCTCCACGCTCTCCATCTATGATCTTCCCATATCCAAGGAACGACTGAGATTGGTTCTCGCGGTTCTCGCACTAACAACGATTTTCGAATAAACCCTATGTGTATATTTTACCATTTTTAACTAGAAAAGGAACTTTTATCCCCTTATCTAAACATATTCTCCATTTGTCTTAAAAAACTAAAACTTGGCCTCTTTTTACAAAAAAACAGAAAAAAATAGAAAAGTTCAATCACCTTAAAAGCATATGTGGTTGGGTTTTCTACCTTTTAAGACTTGGTTTATGATTTATTGAAGTACTATCCAAATGTTGTTTTAAATCCTTCGTTTGGTTCTTTGCAGATATGACGTGGCCATGGGTATCAACACGTTTGGAGCCAAACATGTTCTCACTTTTGTTACAAGATGTGTTAATATGAAGCTGCTTCTCCATATTTCGACAGGTTTGCTATATCAGCACATAAATAACCATACTTGTAGATTGATTATAAATAGAATAAACCAATACAATAGGATTCGGGTATTATCCTTGATTGATGTTCATCTTGAACAATTAATTCTAGAAAGTGATTAGATACATAATCCAGAGTCAATCCAAAGATATTAAGATATTTGATGTATTTCAGCTTATGTCTCGAATGAAGAAGATGGTCTTGTATTGGAAAAAGAGTGTAAATTTGGTGATGCCCTCCACGGGATAAGTCGACCAGACATTGATAAAGAGAAAGAAGTGATAGAGGAGAGCCTAAAGCAACTAATGATCGATAAAGCTACCGATAAAGCCATCGCATTGGCCATGAAGGATTTGGGTATCCAAAGGTTCTCTCTTAATCTTGTTCTTGTTCTCATTTTCTTTTTGCATGCCCAACTTGATTAATGATGATGTTGTATGTAATTGAGAAGGGCAAAACAACATGGATGGCCAAACACTTATGTATTTACCAAAGCTATGGGTGAGATGCTAATTGCAGAATTGCGGGAAGATGTGCCTTTAGTCATAATACGTCCTACCATGATCAGTAGCACCTATAAAGAACCATTTCCCGGATGGATCGAAGGTATCAGGTAAATTATATGCCAAAATGAACATCTATGTCGAATTATCATCATCACGTTGGTCAATTCCGTAATGATTGTTTGTTTTTCACGTATGTAGAACTTTTGATAGCATATCTGTTGGTTTTCTGAAAGGCATGATATCATGTTTCCCGGGAGATCCAGATTGTATTATGGACATAGTGAGTTTTCTAGCAGTATTTAGTACTAATTAATTAAGCGATCGTTTAATTAACAATAATGATCGATCTGAGATTCATATATGTATGTAGGTACCGGTGGACATGGTGGTGAATGCTATGATCGTTGCAATGGCAACTCATGCAAATCAAACTAATAATTCAGGGATCATTTATCATGTGAGTTCTTCTGCTTCAAACCCGCTTAAACTACATCAAATCGTCGACTGGTCCGTTCAGTACTTTACGGATTATCCATATATAAACAAAGCAGGCAGGCTCATCAAACCTGCCGATTTCAAGTTAATATCCGCAACAAGCTTTCAGGAATACATGGCAATTCATTATGGACTTCCTTTGAAGGTACGCATGAACCTTCCTAGATGTTTCAAGTGGAAAGTGCCCGAAACATTTTTAGTCATTGATTGGTTTTTGATATTGTGATTCACATTAATCATAATTATTAATCATAATTAATATTTCTATTTAATTCAAAAGAGTAAATTAGTAAACATAAATATTTTATCTCTCCTCTTACATATTAATCTTTTTCACTTTCCAATCTATTAATATTACTTATTCCTAAATTTTAAACTAAAATCATAAATTAAAAAAAAAATCTAGTATTTTATTAATTTTATGGTGTGCAACGGTGAACTGAACTAGATGTTTATTAGTTTTTTTTGTATCGTCTATGCTATGTTCACTGGTGAACAAATCAAAGATAAATTATTAAAACCATTTAAAAAGAATAAAAATACTATGTTTAATAATAAACTTATCCAAAAAAAAAAACATACGAGTTTTAAAATTGTATTTTTGAATATTCAAAATTGAACACAACTATATATATATATATATATATATATATATATATATATATATATATATATATCTATATATATATATATATATATATATATATATATATATATGAATTTTTCCATGATTAGTTAATGACCCTGAACAAGGTAAAGTTATAAGCTTTCATTACAATTTTTACAGACAAAATTGCATTCTTTTCATTGAGTATTAAGAATTATAACGATATTAAAACAATACGTCAAATAATGAAACATATGAATAAACATCTAAAACCATCTAAAATTACGTTTTTTTTCCTTTGATCTAATTCTTACATAAAAACATCTAAGATTTATATACATTCATTAATGAACAATTAAATAAAACTATAAAACTCAATGGTGAACATTCATTCGTATTCAAATCAAACCTATAATGTAATCATAGAAATAAACGATAACACATCATACCAACTTTCTTCCATTAAAATGTACAAAAATTTTGAATAAAAATAAAAAAAAATCTGGAAAACTGAAAAAGAAAAAAAAGAAAAAACATAAAATAATTTAAAAAATTTAGAACACATTCAATACTTGCACTCTAGTGATCTTCTAGAGTGCAAAATAAGAAAAAAAAACATGAATTTAAGACAAAAATACACATGAGAATATGAACCCTGAATGAAGCACTGGGTGGTGGTGGTTCGGCAACGGTGGCGACGGTAGCAGCGGTGGAGGATTCTAAGAATCGAGGCGGTGGTTCGTCGGCGATGTCCACTTTGGTGGCAGGCTTTGAACAGTGGCGCAGGTGGGTTAATCATCGATGTCCACTTTGGTGGCGGAGGCGGCGAGGGTTGTCGACCAACGATGGTTGCAGCTTGATAGGGGAAATGATCTTGTCGTAGATTTGATACGTCGATAGAAGATGCGAGGGCTGTGATGGTGGTGCTTAAGGTGGTGGCATGGGCCGAGGAGAGATGCGAGGTGATCGATGGTGGTAGCGGTATAGATCTCGGCACCTAGACCATAGAGGTAGATGTCACCAGCGATGGTGGTTTATGCGGCGTTGCACAAGAGACAGAAGGGGGTGAACGAGAGCTTTTAGGGTTTCTAATTTTTTTTTTTAGAAAATGAATAATAAAATGGGGTTACACCGGTGAGGATATGAGAGAGATGAGTGAGAAGAAAGAGGAGAGGATAGACGTATGATCTTTTACTAAAATCCATTCTTAGTTATTAATTAATACCAATAAAACTTTAATTATTTACAAAAATGTCATAACCACTTACAACCCTTGATTAAGCAATCTGATGGTCAGAATCTCTTCTAGTACTTTTCACAAATAAATCACTTTTCACATGAACCTTTCTCTCTCCATCTCTCTCTCTCTCTCTCTCTATATATATATATATATATATATATATATATATAGGAAAAAGTTCTTGCGAGAACCATTCTTAATGCGAGAACCAATCGGAGCCGTCCAATTCCCCCTCCTTCAATGTCATTGCCCACCCATGAATTCCTCACATACACCCTGCCACACTTTATCCCTCCACGCTCACCATCCATGAAACTTCCCATATCCAAGGAACGGCCGAGGTTGGTTCTCACGGTTCTCGCACTAACAACCGTTCTCGCATGAACCCTCCCCTATATATATATATATAGAGAGAGAGAGAGAGAGAGGGAGAGAGAGAGAGAGAGAGAAACAATGTGCAAAAATTTTGACACAGATGTAGATATGCACATGTGCAAAATTTTCACTAATGCTCATGTCGAGATGTACTGGAAAAAACCCAGCAAACGCGACTACGTTTTTCCAAAAAAATATAGCAAGATCGGCCTTAAATTAAAAAAACATAATTTTGTCGTTAATTTTGGTATATTTTTCGTAATTTAACGTCTTTTCGTTTGATGGATATATATTAGTTTTAAAAAAGTGGGAGAAATGTAAAAATATCCATACTACCCTTTCTTATTTAAATTAAATAAAAAAGACAAGAAATTAAATGATTAAACCGCTCCCTATATATATATATATATATATATATATATATATATATATATATATATATATATAAGGTTATATAAAGAACCTTCCTTAAACATAGAACTAAAGAACCTTATCTGGTAATGACACGTGACACATAGTTTAGGGACAAAAAAGGAAAATTGAAATATATATATATATATATAGGGAAGGGTTCAAACGAGAACTGTTTTTCGTACGAGAACTGCGAGAACCAATCTTAGCCGTTGATTTGATAAAGTGGAACTCATGGATGTGGAGCATGAGGGGATCAAGTGTGGCAGAGTGTATGTAATGAATTCATGGGTAAGCAATGACATTGAAGAAGGGGGAATTGGACGGCTCAGATTGGTTCTCGCGGTTCTCGTACGAAAAACAGTTTTCGTTTGAACTTTTGCCTTATATATATATAATCGTCGTCTCACAGCCCAGCGACCCCCAACAAATTAAAAAAAAAACCCCACTCTTTAAATGATCATAACTCGTTCATTTTTGACAATTTTAACCAAAAAATTATACCGTTAGATTCAGTTTTTCGTCCTCTTTCAAACAAGACCGGGCTTGATATATTTCAGAAACTTTTTTTTTAAAATGCAAATTTTGCATTTTGAGCTGTATTCATACTAAATGCAAAATGAAAAAATCGAAAATGCAAAATATCATCATGCAGGTCATCAGATGCTTCCAAAATGCAAAATAAGAAGTGCAAAATGCAAACCCAAAACTGATTCAATGAAAAATGCAGCCCAAAAATGCAAAATTACACATTCAAAACCAAAATGCAAAATCCATAGAACGTAAAATGCAGAATGCAAAAAACGAATAACCCAAAATATAAACATGCAGGTCATCTAGATGCTTCCAAAATGCAAAAATCATGAAAATGCAAAATGCAAATCCAACATGATTCAATGAAAATGCAGCTCAAAATGCAAAATTACACATTCAAACCCTAAACCCTAAACACTACCTGCTGCCCAAATGGAAACAAAATTTTCATGTTAAAAAAAATTTAGAAAAATATGGGAAGAGTGATCTTGTTTGAAAGAGGATTAAAAAACTAAAAGATTGGTATAATTTTTTTTGTTTAAATTCACAAAACTTAATAAAGTTATGACAATTTAAAATTTTAGGGGTTTTTTTTTTAAAATTTAGAAAAACATGTATAGTCATCGATCGATGACACCTGCCTTTTGTAGGTATTGAAAATCGCAAACGTGATACTCTGTCATGCCGTGGACGGTTTGTGCAAGGATTTAAGCCTAAAGCTAAAGGTTGGCCTTAAATACGCAGATCTTTACAGACCTTACTCTTTCTCCAAAAAAATGTACGTACGTGTATGTTACGTTATATATAGTTAACAATTAAATTATACATAAGGATTATAAAATACTTAATTAACTTTAATTGTTGTCTTTAATTGAAAATTTATAGATATGATGATGAGAAATTGAAGAAGATGGTGCAAAAGAGATGGAAAGAAGAAAACCTGATCGAGGGTAGTGAATATGAGAGAGAAATGTTCGTGTTTGATATAAGTTATATAAACTGGGAAGACTACTTTATGAATACGCACCTCCGAGGTCTAGTTAAGTATGCAATCGATTAGAAATTAATATATACTAGTTTATTGATACGTGTATGTGTAAGTAGTTCGGAAATGTATTTGAGATATTAAAATTTTCAAATAAAAATAATGTAATAAGTGAAATATCACCAAAACTATGTATGTAAGAATTTTTAACAAAAAAAAATAACTACATTTTTTAAAGCACTTCTTTGTAGCTATATTTCTTGTTTGTTTTGTAACATTACCACTGTTGTCACAAATCAAAACTTTTAATCCTATTTTTTTAACACGTGAAAGGCTTACCAAACTACTAATTAATTGACGATTTAAGCGCAAAGTTTTAAGAGAAAGAAAATATACATACAGATTTGTATACACGAGCATTACATGACTAAACCTAGAACATAACATAATCCAATAGAGAATCGTTTGATAATTTAATGAATCAAATTAGTTGATAAAGATACTCATCTCCATGCTTAAATCCACTACTAATGATCATATGTTTTAACCTTTTGAACGGGCTCCATTTCATTTCCACTAATAAAGCCGAATTTTCGTACACTTTGCAAGTAAAAAAAAAAACGACTCACGTGTTAAATATTAAAAAATCAATAATGGTTACCTGTTTTGTGTATAAATAATTTACACTTCTATTTTATCGTTACTTTTGGCTAACTACCTACACTAATAATATAGTCTCAGGACCATCAAGACCAACCATCTTTACATCTCTAAATTTAGATTTTTAAATATATAATATATTATCTTTTAATGATACATTTTATTTTAAACCATATTTTATAAAAGGTTTCATACATCTTTTTACTAAGATTGAAAATGCTCTTAATTCAATAACTAAATTCTTTGAATAGTATATTCAAATTGACCACTCAACTCATCACCATAATCCCAAGAAAACTAACTCAGTCAAACAAAAAATTACATACTCACTACTATCAATGGATAACAAAAAATTAATATACTAATTTTTAGAAAGTGTCATATTACAATGAAATTTATACCAAAACGACGGGGCGGGACGGGGTGGATAGTAGAATTTTTGCAAACCGTCATCGCGGAGCAAGTACCTAGTTTTAGAAACCGTAACCGCTCCACAAACAGCGGGTACCCGTTGTGCGGGTACCCTAAATGAGGCGGGTATCCACGGTTCGGGTCCACGGGTACCCTAAAAATCGATCTATTTTCATTTTTTGTGTTTTCAACAAGTTCGGATTCATAATAAAACAATAAATAATGATAGAAACAATTCAACAATAATGAAAAACCACTTGCAAAAGACGAACATATCTTTAATATATAAGAGCCTTGTAGATACAAAATATCGATATGATGGAAGTTCGCACTATTGATCGATTGCGGTGTCTCCATGTTGAACTCTCGATTGTTGCACACTTGCATATAGAAGCTCAAAAAAAAAAAGAAAAAAAGAATTGCGGGAGATGGTGAGGGCCACTAGAGATAAGTTACATAGTTTTGAGTAATTTAAGTTTTTTAATAGCTTTTGTTATTATATATATAAGTTAAAAGCATACAGAGCGGGGCGGGTACCCGCGGATATCGATATTTAAAAACCGAACCCGCCCCGTGTTTAACGGGTACCCTAGTTTTCGGGTTACGGGTTTTACGGGTATCGGTTTTTTCGGTTTCGGTTCACGCGGGGCAAGTCAGTTTCTCGGTTTTCCGGTTTTTTTGAACACCCCTGCAAAACGTAGATAACAATGAGATGGTTGTGAATATATATTTATTTTTTCTCTAAATATAATATAGGGTTAAAGTCACTTAAAACAAACGTGCTTTCCCTCATGTTCCGATATGAAACATTAACTTTTTTTTGCACATCTAGCCACTTAATTTACAAAAAACGTGCCGATATGCCCATTTCGTGACCTGCAACCTGCTCACCCGGTTCCAGCCAGTTTTTTGCAATTTTTTGGTCGATTTTTAATCGTTTTGCGTGATTTTTTTGTAGAATCTTGTAATTTATCATTATACCCATTATACCTTTCAAATGACACCAAATTCATGAATTTTTGTCAAGTATTTAGGGAGAATTTTGAGGTCAAAGTTTCATTTTTTGTGTTAATCGGTTCGAAAGCAGGGTAAAAAAAGACGTGTTTTTTTGCTCGATTCTTGATCATTTTACATAATTATTTTTATAGATTGTCGTAGATAATCTTTTTACCTTTCAATGGACACCAAATTCATGAAAAACCATCAAGTGTAGGCCAAGTTATTGCTAATTAAAGTCGATAATGACCCTATTTAACATCTTTACCGTATTTTGATGAATTGACACATTTTAAACTCGTTTTATTCGTTCTTTTGGTACCACGTGACAGACAACTTGATTACCTTTCCATAGTGTCAAGAATCATTGTTTTTTGTTAAGTGTACATGGAGAATTTGGCTTCAAAGTTTCGTTTTCAAAGTGAAGAAAAGTGGGGAAGAAGATGACCTGTTATTGCACGTCAAAATCAACAAATTGAGTATGATAACGCTATTTTACAAGTGAAATAGCCAGATGTGTACAAGAAAAGTTAATGTGCCATATCGAAACATTAGTGAAAGCATGTTTGTGTTCAACGACTTTAACTATATAATATATCAAAAATTACTAAACATTATTTATAAACAGTCTATAATTAATTATATTAATTTACGATTTTTATAAAACTCCCCTCACATTTTCTTAAAAGCCCCTCACATATTTTATAATACCCTTCACATTTTTCATCTAGCCCCCCCTCTTTTAATTTAAAATTGAGTTTAATTATCAAATTTTTTAGGTTGTGATTGGTTGACTAAGACTCCATTTATAGTTATTTTAAGAAAATTGCTAAGCCTTATATATATATATATATATATATATATATATATATATATATATATATATGGGGACGGTTCAAACGAGAACTATTTTTCGTACGAGAACTGCGAGAACCAATCTTAGTCGTTGATTTGATAAAGTGGAATTAATGGATGTGGAGTGTGGGGAGATCAAGTGTGGTAGGGTGAGGATGAATTCATGGGTGGGCAATGTCATTGAAGAAGGGGGAATTGGATGGCTCAGATTGGTTCTCGCGGTTCTCGTACGAAAAACAGTTCTCGTTTGCACTTTTGCCTATATATATATATATATATATGTATGTATGTATGTATGTATGTATGTATGTATGTATGTATGTTGTATCTATGTATATGTATATGGAACGGTTCAAATGAGAACCGTTTTTCGTAGGAGAACCACAAAAAACAATCTTAGTCATCCTATTTCTCCTCTTTTAGTGTCATCACTCACCTATAAATTCATCATATACATCCTGTTACACTTGATCTTCTCACGTTATACATCTATCAATTTCACTCTCTACATCACATGCACTCTATATATCAACAATCCTTTGTTGTTGGGAACTTTTCTTTTCTTTCCTTCGGCGTTAGCAATCAAGTGATCCAACTCCAAAGTCCAAACATAATTAAATGGGTAATGGGCTTCTTAGTCCACTTTACTTAATTTATATTTATTCTTGAAAGAAAATACAAATTAAAGTATTAAACGCATGACGGCCTAGAAAATTTGAATCTCTTTTTCACGCAGACTCAAGATTCGGTTTAATTTTCAATTGCTCCCATTACTTAATTTAACACCTTTATATGCTTATTTCATTTTCGGATAACTCCAACCTAAAATAGTTAAACTTAGAAAAGTAAACATCTAAAAGGGATTTACCCATAATTTAACTTGAAAAACATAGATATTATCATGAAATAAATATATATGTATATATATATATATCTTCTAATATATATAAAAAATTAATTTGAAAAAAATTATTAGATAATCTAGACCCTTCATTTAATAAAAGATTTAATCTTAGCCGTTAATTTCTTTAATTCTAAAATTTGATTTTGATTTTTAGAGTCAAACTAATATAAATTATATATAGATAACCCTCGGTTAAATCAATAATAAATATCAATAAATTATAAACAATTAAATAATTAAATAATCGTATATTACGTCTATTAATTGGATAAACACCATAACTAATTGATTATTGCTCTTAATTAATTAAATCTTATTTATGTAATATAAATATTTCAAAATATTATATTAATCATATTATTAGTTTTATCATTTAAAATACATTATAATAAGTTTAAAGTATTTGTAAATTATCACCAATAAATGTTTGACCATATGACTTCTACCTGTAACAATAATAATCGATGGATTGTATAAAAAATACAATTACGTTTCGTATCATAATATCACGTTTTCCATCTATTACTTCGATGCTTCAACCGCTGGTTTGGGTTTGTCACCATTTTGTAAAAGTCTTATTTCTTTCGCTAATGATTTTTTATCAATTTATAAACCAACCCGTTGTATATTAAGAGTCATTCATGAAAATCCCCTATTTCAAAATAATTTTAAATTATTTTAAAATGTTTTTAGAAAGACATTATGTGATCGTTAAATTATTTTTAGAATACTTTTTACCAATCAAAATCCCCAAATTCAAAATGATTTTAAATTATATTCTTGGAATTTATACCCACTAATCAACTCTGTTAATTTCCTAAAAGCTAAACAATTAGCGATGCAAATCTGTAAGTCAATTTTCTTTCTTGATCATCTTCTGATTCTCATGAATGTTTCTTGATTTGTTATCGATATATAGATTTATTATACATTTATGATTTCATATCATAAATGTTTATAATTCACATCATCAATCTCCGTGTTTATACACGGACTATTAAACTAGTATATATTATATATTAAAGTACGACAATATATATATATATATATATATTAAAGAACGACAATATCAGTAAGGCATAAATGTGTTACGAATTGCTGATTTCAATTGGGTGATATGATCAGGTGGAGTTACTAAATTTAAAATAATTTTTTTTACAGTAGGAGTAAATAATAGTTTAATTATTAAGCTTTAGTTCAGTTTTAATATAATTATCAAATGCTTTTAATGGGTTTAGTTCGAATTTTTATGATATAATCTTGAAAGTTATACTTTTTTTTTTAGTTTAAATCTTAAAGTTTTTTTTGATGATTTAACCTTATATTTTTTGTTAAAAAATGATTTAAACCCTTAAGTTTTGTTATGTTCCTAAAAAACTAATATATATAATCGATCAAGTAAAGTGAGTAAAATTAAAAACCATAAAAAAACATAGAAGTTAAGTCATTTTTTAAGAAAACTTCAAGGTTTAAACTGTTTAAAAGAAACTTTAAGACTTAAATCATAACAAATTCAAGACTATGATTATTAAACCGGAACTAAACTTAGACTTTTATTATTAAACCTTTTAATCTAGACATATCATTATTATTAAATTGAAACTGAACTTAAACGTTTACTATTAAACCTTTAACTTATCGACGCTTTTAATGTAAACCTAAATCTAGACGTATCCTTTTTCTATTTTTTCTTTTTTAATTTTCTTCGTATGTTTGCTTTAATTTGATCATGGCTGATGGAAGTTGACCAGAAAGTATAACAATGGCTGCGAGAATTGATTAGATCATTAACCCGAAAACAACACGTGCAATATGATTCTCATGCATGAGTGTTTAAAAACTTATATATTTTTCTTATGAATTCCGGTTTTGGTCCGTTTTAGATCGAAAAGCTAGCGGTCATAAATTGACTGCTAACTCATTACAAGAAAATGAGGCTTTTTTACGACGACATTATGCATTGCGACAAGATCATATATTACGACGACGTTCTAAATTCTCCGACGATATGTCGTCTCAAGAAACGTGCGGGAAAATTTTTCCTCCCAATTATGTAGCCAGCTAACAAAATAAAAAATTGAAATATATTTCACCTATCGCCGACATGTTGGTGATTTTAGTGTGTAATGGAATTTATATGTGCGTCTCAAGGGGATTGAACTTGTTCTAAAAACAAGTATGGAGAGTGTGGAGTACACGCTTGTATAAGCCTAGGCCGGTCCCGGTGATATTTAGGGGACAACGCCCCCTAAACGAAAAACGGGGTTCCCGCTTGTAAATCCCGTTTGGAATTTGAAATTCAATTTCGGATGAACAGTTTAAGACACATAATTTTATTCGAAATACTCATTTTCTCTTTGGTTTTGATCTTCATCTTTGCCTAAATCAAGATTGTTGCTTTTACAATTATCCCAATTCAAATTTCGTGATACCGAGAAACACATGGTCGATATATTGAATTTAAAAAGTGAAATTCACGATTGTAGAAGAATCCAGTTATCTGTTTTTCTAACACAATATATGTTATCTCAATGAAATTTTAAAATAATTATCTAGAATAAATTAATACCTTGGGGAGGGTTCATTCGAGAACCGTTGTTCGTGCGAGAAACACATATGTTATCTCAATGAAAAATTTTAAAATAATTATCTAGAATAAATTATCCCAATTCAAATTTCGTGATACCGAGAAACACATGGTCGATATATTGATTTTGAAAAGTGAAATTCACGATTGTAGAAGAATCCAATTATCTGTTTTTCTAACACAACATATGTTATCTCAATGAAAAATTTTAAAATAATTATCTAGAATAAATTAATACCTTGGGGGAGGGTTCATTCGAGAACCGTTGTTCGTGCGATAATCGCGAGAACCGTTTATGGTTGATCTTGATTAATTAAGGGCTATGATTAAAAGTGACAAACATGTAATTAATAAAAGACATAGCCGTCATTTTCAATTTACAAAAAAACTGGAGGGTATTTTAGGCAAATTGCTTAAATAAAGAGAGGATCACTTACCCCTCTTTTTTTAAAACTAAAATATCTTCTAAACGCAAAGGTGTTAAAATTAGAATATTATACCAAATTAATGAGAAAAATATGCTCTTTAATATGACATTTATTTTGATATATTTTTTCAAAGATTTTTTTTTTGTTTTTGCCGGGTTATTTTTTCCTAGCACAGCATGAGATATTGGATGTGCATATAACACTTAATTTTTTCAAGCACAAATGCATATGTGCACCACCTGTTCATATTGCATATGTGCGTGTAGGTGCATGTATGCACTATGCACATGTGCATATAACATTTGATTTTTCAAGCACAGCTGCATATGTGCACCACCTGTTCATACTGCATATGTGCGTCTGGATGCATATATGCACCGTGCACATGTGCATATCTTTCAGATATGCATATGAACATGTAGACGTACCACTCACTTTTTTTCAAAGGAAAAAATTCGTCTTTAGTGGGTTTTTTCTAACACAGCATCAGATATATGCACATGTGCACGTATCACTTGCTTTTTTCGTGCATATGTGCACAACCTGTTCATACCACTAGGTTATGTTTTAGCACATGTGCATCTCGTGCATATATGCACATGTACACCTAAATGCATATGTGCGTACACGGAATTGAAATCAACCAAAATAGAGAGTTTTAAAATTTTCTATGAGTTTTTATCATTGATTACTATATATTCCATATGCGTATATGATTCATAAAGCACGTGTAGTATAAACTATAAAGAAAGAAAGTTAATTAAACACTCAAAAGTGTGATAAAAATAAACAAATTTGAACTTACAAAATCAAAGATTTCAATTATCGTAAGTGTTATTGTTTTCCTATAAAAATTCCACTTAAATGTGAAAATTGAATTATATTAAATTTGACTAATAAACCATTAAACAAAAGTTTGGAGATATGAACAAGGGATAATGATAAAATTCATTCATTTCTCATTAAAATAATCATCAAGAATCATACATCCATTTCTATAAGTGTTTATGTAGTTTAACTATGATTCTCAAACAAACAGCTCAAGTCTTCTCATCGGTGGTATAAGTTCATAAACACGGTCAAATAGAAAATTAATCAAACTGTTGCTCATAGATGTATAACGAGGTTAAAAGGCTCGCGCTTCGTTGCGAGTTACGTATATTCAATTTCCTGTATAATTATTTATCAGAATAATAATAATTTAAAAAAAATTAAATATAGAATAATGTATATATTAATCACATGTAATTATAAATTCTAGTTTTATAAATGCTTTGAATTATGCTCGTATACTGTAGTATTGTACTATATGGATATATCATATTTTGAATTTCAATTTTTCATGTTTGATTAGATTTTTAAGTTTCAAGCTTTCCAAAAGATATATTATAAGAACTTATTTGATGCTCTATGTACAATTTTAAAGCCAAACTTTGTCATTGAAACACAAAACTTATCATTATATATTTGTAACATATAATCAAAATTATTTGTAGTAGTTTAAAAAATTAGAACAATTAATAAAAGTAAAAATTAAAATATTTAGCAATATTAAAAGAATAGGATAAATTTTAAAAGAGTTATTTTGTTTTTTTAAATAATAATTCAAAAAATAAATAACATAATAATAAAGGAAAGTAAAGCACAGTAAAAGTTGAAGTGCGTAAAGGCATTTCTTAGAAGAGGAAATAAAAAGAAAGAAACCATTAAAATAACATAATAACAAAAAAAAGCACACAAAAAGTAAGGAAAAAAATGAAAAACAAAAATTCAGTAAAAAACATGGATTGAACTACTGACCTTTCGCAAAACAGCATAGGTGCCCAACCAACTCTACCACTTCACAAATGCTTTTTGAGCTTCATTAATACCATTATATATATAAATAATACATGCTCATTTTAGCAAGTCCCATCTATGTACAGTGAAAAAGCTATTGTCAATTGTATATTATTTATAATTATAATAACAAATCGCAATTAAATACCCAAATAAAAAAATCTAAAAAAATCGTTAATGAATCTCAAATTGAATACTTTTTAACATGTTCATTGATTTGATGGTAGTCATCGACGAGAGAGCAACGGGTAAACTTGTTGTTGGGTTTATGGGGCCAGCGTTCTCTCGAGCCGGTCAAATCCGTGACTCTTAAACCCACCGCTCTTGTAGCAATGTAGGAGCATCCCACATTGGTGAGGCAAGGGAAATTCATACTCCTTATAAGGAGGGTGTATCTTACTCTTACCAACTGACGCGTGTTAAAGCTGTGAGGGGAAACCCAAAGCGGACAATATCATTGGTCGGTTCCCTGGTTTCGGTCCTAACAATTGGTATCAGAGCCCGGGGGCCGCAACAATTGGTATTAGAGCAGACTTTAGTACTTTCAGAAATACCTTCTCCAAAAGCTGCCACACCTATAATGAAACCTATGATGGCTGAAAAGCCGGAGGTTATTATTTCAGGCACAACTACCTCTTCGTTTCATGATGACTCAAATCCTGATGATTATGACTCGCCACCTGAATTTCCCCCAGGTTTTGAAAGAGCATGTTTAGAAGATTCTGATTATGGTTCGGAAGGATTATTGGATATTAATGAGGTATTAACCAAACATCAAGAAGTAATGGATTTGTTTGGTTTTGGAGAAGAAGAGTTGCCGGTAAAAGATAAGTCTATCGAAGGTCCTACTTCCACTGCACTCCAGGTTGCTCCTACTTCCAAAACTAAAGTGATCTTGAGATGGTCTCGTTCTATCATGAATGATGCTTTCCTTGTGGATTATATGCCTGAAGTATGGAGACATCCTGATAGAATTCAGACTTTTGATGGCTTTCATCTGCGAAACTTAGAAGAATTGGAGAACTTGTGATGATTGAATATCGGCATATGCTACGAAACGCCAGACGACGTGATAGGGGAGATTTCCATAGAAAAGACAGGATTATCGACATTATCGAGGTTCAATGCAACCAACTCTTGAAAATACCTTATCTTATTTTTAGAGTAAAGCGTTACAACGAACTTGAATACACTTTCACCGAAGCAGAATTCGATAATCTTGCGCTGCAGGATATGGTAGACTTGTATGAAAAATAAAGAAAAAAATTCATTCTTAATAGTTCACCTGTCCTTCGCACTGGTTTTGAAGCCATTCAACGACATATGATGTGTCAGGCATGCCTATTTGCAACAATGGATATTTAGATGGCGATTGAAAACAACATTTAGAAGGTCAACATGAGCAGAATGAATATGAAACTGGATAATGTTCAAGACTTTGCCGATGATACTGTTATCGAAGATCCAAAATTCGGAGTTGTCTACACCAACGCGTTCAACAAGAAGTGTTTCATGTGGTTTAATGAAGTTCAAAAGTACTCCGACGGAACGTTGAACAAAATTAAAGAGGTGTTAAGCGAGAAGAAAACGAATACGCCTACAGATTCTTCTGTCGGAAAATTGCAACCTGAAGATTACTCGGCGATATCCGGAGCTATTGATGCAATTTCTGATCGACTCGAGCTGCATAAAAATATCAGAAGATTTGAAAGAATTTTAAACATACGCAGAGCTGTCTTTGAAGATCTCACACCAAAGAAGTATTTTGTTCGGAAGAAGGATGCTGAAAGACGTTCAAAGATTAATTTTTGAATTCAACTGGTTTCTTATTATTTGTTATGCTTAATTGTAAAATGAATACAAATGGGGAGATTGTTAGAACCATTAGTTGTGTTCATTCCATTATATTGAAGTTTTTAATAGTTTAGTTGTTATTTGATATTAATAATAGTTTAGGGTACATTATGTAAATACCTAAGGGGTATAAGTACAACTTTGCAAACCCTGTTTTAATTAAGCTTTCATTCGACCTTATCAGTGTGCTCTTGGCCGTGTTCGTCTCTCACGTACGTATCATCATATACTTCCAAGAACATTATCATTGTGTTTTGATTGCTTCGTTATTTGATTGATACTTGATACCACGGGTTCTACAATTGGAATCAGAGCCGGGGGGCCGCACCAATGTGGGGGGGGGGGGAATGTTGGGTTTATGGGGCCAGCGTTCCTTCGAGCCGGTTAAATCCGCGACTCTTAAACTTACCGCTCATGTAGCAATGCAGGAGCATCCCACATTGGTGAGGCAAGGGAAATTAATCCTCCTTATAAGGAGGGTGGATCTTACTCTTACCTACTGACGCGTGTTAAATCTGTGAGGGGAAACCCAAAGTGGACAATATCGTTGGTCAGTTCTTGGTTAATGAAGGATGATAATCAATTGTGAGGATGAAGCCAACAGTGAGAATGGAGTTTGAATTAATTGTGAGCATGGAGGATCTGAGTCTCAAATCTCGATGGGGATGAAGTGTGATAATGTGAGGACAAAAACCATTATTGATTTTACATAAATTTACCAAGACCATTTTACCTTTTTTAATTAAAAGAAAAAAAAAATTAAAGACAATAAGTAAAATGATTGGTTCACAATAGTTTTTACGGTTTTCGCAGTTTTTAAATGAACTTTTACCTTAACTTTAGAATGAAATAAAATAAACTTTAAATTTGCAATAACACGTATCGCAAATTAAAAAAAATTAAAAAAAAATATATTTTAAATATATATCCTTGTCTTTGATTATAGCTCAAAAGTAATTTTGCGACTCAAAGAACAAAAATAATTGTAATTGTAAGGCAAGTGTAGTTCTTAGGCTACAATATAAAAAATATAGCAAGATCGATGTCAAATTAAAAGCTATAATTTTCTCGTTAATTTGGTATAGTCTTCGTAATTTAACGCATTTATGTTTAATAAATATATTAGTTTAAAAAAAGTGTGGGTAATGTAAAAATCTCCAAATTACCTTTAATTAGTGATTAGTTTAAGATTATCAATTACAACTATCTAATGTGAACTTTCCATCTTTTTTATCAATGACTATATTTGGTTCTCGTAGTTTTCATACGAAAAACAGTTTTCGTTTGAGCCGTCTCCTATATTTACATAGGCAAAAGTTCATTCGAGAACCATTTTTATTGTGAAAACTGCAAGAACCAATTTTAGCCATCCAATTCCCTCTCCTTCAATTTGATTGTCCACCCATGAATAATCACATGCACATTGCTACACTCTATCCACCACGCTCTTCATCCATGAATTTCAGTTACCAAATGAATGACTAAAATTGGTTCTCATGATTCTCGTAATAATAATGATTCTCAAACAAACCCTCCCTTATGTATATATATAGGGGATGGTTCATTCGAGAACCGTTGTTAGTGCGAGAACCGCGAGAAGAAATCTCAGCTATTTCTTGGATATGGGAAGTTCATGGATGGAGAGCGTGGAGGAAATAAAAATGGTTCTCAAATAAACTTCTTCATATATATATATATATATATATATATATATATATATATATATGCAAAAATTCAAACGAGAACTGTTTTTCGTACGAGAACTGCGAGAACCAATCTTAGTAGTTGATTTGATAAAATGGAACTCATTGATGTGGAGCGTGGGGGTTCAAGTGTGGCAGGGTGTATGTGATGAATTCATGAGTGGGCAATGACATTGAAGGAGGGGGAATTGGACGGCTCAGATTGGTTCTCGCGGTTCTCATACGAAAAAGTTCTCGTTTGAACTTTTGCCTATATATATATATATATATATATATATATATAGGGGAGGGTTCATGCGAGAACCGTTGTTAGTGCGAGAACCAATCTCGACCGTTCCTTGGATATGAGAAGTTTCATGGATAGTGAGCGTGGAGGATAGAGTGTGGCAGGGTGCATGTGAGGAATTCATGGGTGGACAATGACATTAAAAGAGGAGGAATTGGACGACTCAGATTGGTTCTCGCGGTTCTCGCATGAACTTTTTCCTATATATATAGAGAGACCTTCGAGAAGTTATATATATTTTAAGCTCCATTGTGTAGAATTCTTTTCTTCTCACAGAATTTATTACATTTTATCTTAATTAATTTAGGTACGTAGTACTGTGGTTTAGTTGTGTTCTTAAGTCATTTTTAAGCCACTGCTTAATTATGTTATGACATAAATTCAATGGAAATGACAAGTAGATCGGTATTTACCTTTAATGTTGAAATTGATCTAAAGGAGTATAAATAATATCAAGTGATAAAACCCATCTAACCCTCCCTTCCCTCCGGCCATCTCCTGATTCAAACCCCTTCTCTCCCTAAGTTCTAATGGAGCGCAAGAGCATTGTGCAGTTTCTTGATGATAAGACCCTTTTAATCACCGGTGGCACCGGCTTTCTAGCCAAAGGTTCTCTCTCTCTCTCTCTCTCTCTCTCTCTCTCTCTCATCAGCTTGTTATATATACTAGAGTTCTTTTTGTTGGTATTGCAGTTATGGTAGAGAAGATACTGAGGGTTCAACCCAACGTGAAGAAAATGTATCTTCTTATTAGAGCTGACAATCAAGAAGAAGCCTTTAAACGTTTCAAAAGAGATGTAAGTATAAATCTATGTATCCTTGGAGTCGCTCTAGATCTCTACTTTGATTCATTGTATGGAGATGAAAATTGGTAAAACATAAGAAAGTCAAGGTCCGAGGATAATATCATGAGCATCACGGGTAAACATGCATATCAATTGGATGCAGAAAATAATCATTATAATAAAACCTAAAAGCCGAATTTGAAATCTGATATGGTGGAGATTATATTAACAAATTAATCTTTAAAACTCGCAACATTTGGCAATTGAAAAAATGCTCCTGCATTGTAACATAACACCATTATTACATCTGGTAGGTCTTATTTGTTTCACCTTAATATGAAGGATTGTAATGGAACTGAAATCAAATTCCGTTGTATATTGCTTTTGGTAACATTATTTGCAAAAGAATCAAAATATTTGAAGTATTTATTTCCTTTAGGTGGAGGAATGTCATTCCATAACGAACATAGATTGAATTATTATCATTTATATTCCTTCGTATTAAAGTGAAACAAACGGGAACTTAGTGTTAAATTCCAGCCCATTCGGCCATCTTGTACTCAGCTTAAGGGAATCGTTGTTCATTTCCTGCTACATTGTGTAGATATATAACTAGAGTAAAAGAATTACATTATATATGATAGAATTATCTTACCCATGAAATATTAAGGTTAATTAACAGAACTAGAAAATATGTGATGTAAGGACTAAAAAGAATATTGCACCACTGCAGGTCAATAATGCAAAGAAAGGCATACCAATTGAGCACTTCTTCATCTTGAAACTCATGAACCCGTATATGTCGAGAATCTCGACTCCTGGCCAATTGAAGTGTTAATCTTATATATGAGCCTGTAAATTCAAATCGGATAATATAAGCAGGTGAAGATACCAAATACCAACTTAATGCATTATATTACATGAAACGGAAGTACATCTTATCAAACACAATTTATAAACAAAATCTATATAGTTGCTCCAAAACCAAACACAATCACAAATCAAGTCTTTGTGTTAACATAATCAAACACAAACATGTTGAACTTTCAAATCGTTAAAAACATACTATCATAAAGATTACATTGTAAACATCTAACTTAAATAGTATTAGCTAGAAACATACCAACATAAATAGAATTAGAAACATACTAGCTTAAAGATAACTTTAAGAACATACTATGAATCAGCATAAAAAACAAGAAGCAAGAATATTCATACCAACACCATGCTAACTTTAAAATCACGAAACAAATTAAACAACAATATTCATCAAGTTCTTGCCTTTCAAAGAAAAGAAATATTCATCAAGTTCTTTGAGAAACATAGAAACACAATGCTTACTTTCATAGTTTCATACTAATTCCAAATGCCCTCACCTAGTATAACTTCTGAATTCAAGTATACAAACATATATATAATTAAATAAACAAAGAATATATCTTGAACTTTCATTTATCTAAATTAATCTCATCCACTTAATCTTTAACCGTTTCACTCTATCTCCTAATTTACTTTAACTTTTTATTCATTTAAAATATATTTTCTCACTAAATACACTATCTCACACAAACACAATTATCTACCTACCTCAACATGATTTCCAAAATCTAATTAGCTTCTTTATACTTATTTCATAAATATAAACCTTTTTCCTTATTTTAAAGTATTATAGAATTTATTTTTAAAATTAATAAAACAGTTGGTACAATTAAAAGAAAAATTAGAAAAAATGGACAAGTTGCTGAAGAAAACATTTTGTGACATTCAATCACGCGAATAACATATTAATATATTCTTGAAAGCGATACGTTACAAAACATAAACTATTTGCCGCCGCATCATTAATGCTTGTATATATATATATATATATATATATATATATATATATATATATATATATATATATATATATATATATATATATATATATATATATATATATATATATATATATATATATATATATATATATATATATATATATATATTTAGACAAAGGTTCAAACGAGAACTGTGTTTCGTACGAGAACCAATCTGAACCTTCCAGTTCCCCTTCCTTCAATGTCATCACCTACATGAATTCCTCATATGCACCCTGCCACACTTGATCCCCTCACGCTCCACATCCATGAATTCCACTTTATCAAATAAACGGCTAAGATTGGTTCTCAAAGTTCTCGTACGAAAAACAATTCTTGTTTGAACATTCCCATATATATATATATATATATATATATATATATATATATATATATATATATATATATATATATATATATATATATATATGACCGTTCAAACGAGAACTGTTTTTCGTACGAGAACTGCGCAAACCAATCTTAGTCCTTGATTAAGATTAATCAATGTCTAAGAATTTTTTCAGCGATACATTAATACTTCATTAATGACTCATTAATGGCTTCTTAATGACGCATTAATGAGATGTATTTCGGGAAAATCAAGTGATATAAATCAAATTGATATATTGATAAACCGAAGCGAATACAATAGTCGACGTGCTTTCGAGAGGCACCCGTCTCTTTTTATCCTACTTTCGAGATGTAAGAGCTCTCCTAAACCCTAATTCAAATACCAATTTCTCCACACCTATAAATGGCCCTAGCATCTCCTATAAATAATGTATTAACATGTTAGACAAAATAAACAAATGCCTATGTGGGACACGATCATATCATTATACCCCCCTAAAACACACCTTGTCCTCAAGGTGTGGCTTTATAAACTTGCCTAGAATTATTCCTGGATCCCAAATGTAGTGATCTTTTTTGTGTAGCCCTTTGCGAGATATCTTCTAGCCTATACAAAGTTCTTCGTAGTTGTACTGCTAGGTCTTCCCACCATGCATCCTTTCTCTCATGAAAAGGCCTTTTTAGCTTTGGTAATATAGGCAACGAAAACCTGATAATATTGTTAATTGAAAGGAGGAGCACGTGGGCAACAAACTTTAATCTTGACGACCGAAACCGATCTTAAGAAGCCTCATTGTTAGACCAAAAACTTGCTGGAGGATGCGAAATAGGTAAGGGTTGATTAGGTTTGAATACTTGCGGTGGTGAAAGTGAGGGAAGTACAGAGGACTGTGGCGGTTGTGTGGGAGGAATGATGGTTGCCTGCAGTTCTAGTGGCGGCTTTACTGACGCAGGCGGGTGGGAGGGAAGGTTGATTAGTGATGATGGTTTAAGGTTTGGTTGGGCGGTCAGAGTCTTGAAGGGTTGATTGAAAGGTGGTGGTTAGGAGGGAGGGTGGTAAGGCGGCAATGGTTGACGTGAACAGTGTTCTGGCGATGAACGGCGTTTTCCGTCTATGAACAGTAGCTTCGTGAACAATAAATTTTTTTTTTGGTGTGGTGCCCAGAATCAATGATGCTCTGATACCAATTTGATATAAATCAAAATTCTATAAACCGAACGAATACAATAATCGCCGTTCTTTCAAGAGGCACCCGTCTGACCTTAACCTATATTCGAGAGGTAGGAGCTCTCCTAAACCCTAATTCAAATACCAATTTCTCCACACCTATAAATAGCCTAGCATCTCCTATAAATAATCTACTAATAGGTTAGACAAATAAGCAAATGCAGATGTGGAACACGATCATATCATCAAGCCTCACAAATTAATGACGAAACATCCGGATGCAATTCATAGTTGGGTAAATATGTAAATTACCAAAATACCCCTATTAATGAGTAATTATTAGGGTTAAAAACTGTTATCATACGAAAAACAGTTCTAATTTGAACTTTTACCTATGTGCGTGTGTGTTTGTATGTATGTACACACACACACACACACACACACATATATATATATATATATATAAATATATATATATATAAATATATATATATATATATATATATATATATATATATATATATATATATATATATATATATAAGGTAGGGTTCAAATGAAAACTGATTTTTGTACGAGAACTGCAAGAACCAATCTTAGCCCTTGATTAAAATTAAGCAATGTCTAAGATTTATGGCGGCTCATTAATGACTATTTAATAGATCATTAATAACACATTAACGAGAGTTATTTCGGGAAAATCGAGCCTCACAAATCAATCAAGGCTCACTCGTAAACCAAAATACCCTTATTAATGAGTCATTAATGGCGTTAAAAACATTTCTTGCAGTTTTCAAACAAAAAACAGTTCTCGTTTAAACTTTTGCATATATATAGACAAAAGTTCATGCGAGAATTGTTGTTAGCGCGAGAACCGCGAGAACCAATCTAAGCCGTCCAATTCCTCCTCCTTCAATGTTATTGCCCACCCATGAGTTTCTCACATGCACACTACCACACTCTATCCCTCCACGCTCTCCATCCATGATACTTCCCATATCCAAGTAACGGCTGAGATTGGTTCTCGCGGTTCTCGCACTAACAACGGTTCTCGCATGAACCTTCCCCTATATATATATATATATATATATATATATATATATATATATATATATATATATATATATATATATGGGAGAGTTAAAATGAGAAACTAAATAATTGCGAGATACTCACGTTATTGATTAAAGAAAAAACTTTGGGAGTTGTTAACATACGTCTCCATAAGTGTCAAATAATAATTTTATTCTCGAATTTGATATGTAGGTTGTGGGTAATGACTTATTTAGGATACTAAAAGAGAAATACTGTGAAAAACTACATACATTTTTATCAGAAAAGGTAACTCCAGTGGCCGGTGACATTGCCTTTGAGAATATGGGAGTGAGAGACTTTAGTCTAATTGAAGAAATGCAAAGACAGGTCGATGTGGTCGTCAACTCCGCTGCCAACACCAAGTTTTATGAGAGGTAAAAATCAAGAATGTAGTCGGATTTTAGAACATCGTTTAGCTTGACTCTTGAAATACGATTCTAGCTTTAAGCAACTTGATTCTATATCCTTGAAGTACTATCTAAGTGTTGTTGTAAACCCTTAATTAAATTTTTTTTGTTTCCTGCAGATATGATGTGGCCCTGGGTATCAACACATTTGGAGTTGAACATGTTTCCACTTTTGTTAGAAAATGTGTTAACATAAAGCTGTTACTCCATATATCTACAGGTTTGCTGACTCATAATAAATAATGCTTCATTGATTTATTCTGCCTTGCGTATGTTTTTGGAACGTCATGAAATCCAAATTTCTTTCAAAAGTGTAACTGTTAGCTAGTTTGTATTAGTTAGGGTAGCTTATGTAATTTTATCATTCTTGTTCCCTTATTGTGTAACTTTACATTCTATATATTCATTCCCCCTCTTTAGTGGGGTATTCACTTTTCAATTAATCAGATGGTATCAGAGCCATCGTTTGGCTCTCCCACCTTTCTGCCTTCCTAATTTCCTTATCCCTTCATCTCTTTCTACCTTCCTCATCTGTCTCCTTCATCCCTTCCTGTTCCCTCCATCGATTCTGCCATGGCATCTTCATTATCGCATGACACCAACATCCCATTAAACACCATCATTCATATGCTGACCATCAAACTTGGTTCCTCCAATTATCTCTTATGGAAAAATCAAATAATTCCTATTCTCTCTTATCAAAACCTTCTGCATCATGTCGATGGAACCAGTATTTCTCCTTCACCTAATCGTATTGACGGTGATAAAATTGTTGACAATCCTGATTATTCAGCATGGCTCTTAGCTGATCAGAAGACTGTCATCATTCTTCAGGCTTCATTATCCGAGGAAGCTGTAACATTGATCGTCGGTTTATCCACCGCTCGACAAATTTGGACAGCCCTTGAGGCCGCCTATGGAAACTCTTCCATTGAAAGGGTTCACACTATCCGTGATCAGCTTCGACTCATTCAAAAAGGAACTAAATCAGTTGCTGATTACGGTCGGTTATTCAAATCCCTTTGTGACCAACTTGCAGCTATCGGACATCCGGTGGATGAGAATGACCAACTTCACTGGTTTCTGTGCGGTTTAGGTCCTTCTTTTGAAACATTTTCCACCACAATTCGATCAATCAGACCCGCTCCATCATTTGCTGATTTACTTGCCAGAACCGAAAGTCATGAGATGTTCTATCAGGCCTTACATCATTCATCATCTCCTGCAGTTGCCTTTAACGTGACTCACCAGCCCCCACCCCCGGCCGGTCGTGGTCGCGATGTCAAAACATATAGGGCACCTAATCTGATTGGTCGTGGTCGTGGTCGTGGGAGACGACCACCTCATTGTCAACTATGTAGAACCAACGGTCACTATGCCAACATGTGTCCTCAGCTATCTTCCTTTGCATCACAACCTCCTGCTATTGATGATAATCTTGCCAAAGCCTTTGCTGTGCAGTGCCATGTTGCTTCTGCTACCCCGGACTGGTATGTTGATTCCGGTGCTACGGATCACATGACGGCTTCCCCCTATACTGTCACTAATGCTACACCGGCTTCAGGTACCAATTTTGTCACTTTTGGGAATAATCAATGCCTTCCAATCTCATATACCGGTTCTTCTCGTCTACATAATAATATGGTCTTAAATGACATCTTGGTTGTTCCTCATCTAACCAAAAACCTTTTATCCGTAAGTAAACTTACGAGAGATAATCATGTGGATGTGTTGCTTTCTTACCCAAACTTCTTTGTTCAGGATCGGACCACAAAAAAGGTGTTGGCCCAAGGGAAATGTGAACAAGGGCTTTATGTTTTGACCTCAAGTCCACAGGCTTTAATTGCCTCCAAAAAGACTCCTAAAGCTTCGTTTGAAACATGGCACTCTAGACTTGGTCATGTTAATTATGACACTTTATTTTCTTTGCATAAACTTGGACACTTATCTTTTACTGCTTTACTTCCCAAACCAGAAGTTTGTTTGTCATGTCAAATGGCCAAGAGTCACAAGTTGCCTTTTGAATTAAATTATAAACGTGCAGCTCATCCTCTTGAGCTTGTTCATTGTGATGTTTGGGGGCCGTCACCAGTTAAGTCCCATGATAATTATTGTTACTACATTATATTTGTGGATGATCATTCCCGGTTCTCTTGGTTATATCCTTTAACAAGAAAATCTGATGTATATAAGGCTATTGAGGTGTTCGTTACATTTGTTCAAACTCAATTCTCATGCAAAATTAAAGTTTTTCAAAGTGATGGTGGCACCGAGTTTGTTAATCACCGTGTTCAGACCTTGTTTGACACCAATGGGACTCTTCATCGTCTATCTTGTCCATACACACCTTCTCAAAATGCAAGAGCGGAACGAAAACATCGGCACCTTGTGGAAACCGGATTAGCTATGCTCTTTAACGCTAATTTACCCTCCACATTTTGGATCGATGCATTTATCTCAGCTGTTCATATTATCAATCGGATTCCTACTAAGGTGTTGAATGGAAAATCCCCATTTGAAATTCTTTATCATCGTGTCCCGGATTATAATACATTCCGGACGTTTGGTTGTCGGGTATTTCCTTACCTTCGCCATTACTCGGAACACAAACTCGCTCCACGTAGCATACCATGTGTTTTTATTGGATATAGCTCCAAATATAAAGGGTTTCGCTGCCTTGACCCTGTCACCTCTCGGATTTATATCTCCCGTCATGCCCAATTTGACGAATCATTGTTTCCCTTTTCTTCGTCTATTGTTGACAAATCACACCTTGATCTTCCGCTCATCACCTTTTCTGATGTTCCCATTCTCCACTCCACCAAACCTCTTGACTACCCTCAACCATCTTCCTCTACGTCTTCTCCATGCACATTGTGTATGGACCCTCCTCCAAACCCTCAACCTTCTTCACCAACGGTCCCCACACCTAACTCTACCATACCTACACCTCCACCATCACCTCCTCCACCATCATCTCCTCCACTGTCACCTCCTCCACCATCACAACCAACGGTCTCAGCTCCCATAAGTTCCACTCATCCTATGATCACGCGGGCCAAAGCCGGGATCTTCAAACCTCGTCACATTGCCGATTTATCTCAACTTCCTCTACATTCTGCTCTCTATGCTTCTACCGACCCGACCTCCTTTACAATCGCAGAAAAAGATCCTAAATGGGTTAAGGCAATGCAACAAGAAATTGATGCTTTACGTAAAAACAACACATGGTCTCTAGTTTCTCGTCCTGCTAACCGGAAAATTGTGGGCTCCAAATGGCTTTATAGAACTAAATTCCACTCTGATGGCTCAGTAGAACGCTACAAGGCACGCCTTGTTGCACAAGGTTTTTCTCAAACACCAGGTCTTGACTACTCTCACACATTCAGCCCTGTTGTCAAAGCTTCAACTGTTCGTGTCATTTTATCGCTTGCAGTCATTAACAAATGGAATTTACATCAGCTTGATGTCAACAATGCCTTCCTACATGGCCAACTTGATGAGTGTGTTTTCATGGAGCAACCTCCGGGTTTTGCTCATCCTAACTTTCCTCATCATGTTTGTAAACTCAATAAAGCATTGTACGGCCTCAAACAAGCTCCCAGGGCATGGTTTCATCGTTTGAGCACTTTTCTTCTTGCCAATGGATTCACCGGAAGTCGGGCTGATACGTCTTTATTTGTGTTCAAAAGAGACACATGTGTTATGTATATGCTTGTTTATGTGGATGATTTGATTCTCACCGGTAGCGATGAGAAAGTTATCACATCATTTATTTCCAAATTAAATCAAGAATTTGCTATCAAAGATTTGGGGCACCTAAATTATTTTCTTGGTCTTGAGGTTACATATCTTAAGGACGGTCTCTTTCTTAATCAATCTAAGTATGCTCAGGAGATTCTTAATCGAGCCCAAATGATGGATGCTAAGCCATGCTTTACACCGCTGTCTTCCAACATTTCATTTGTTAAGGAGGGAGAACCATTTTCTGAGCCTGCCAAGTATCGTTCAATAGTTGGTGCATTGCAATACTTGACTATCACGCGCCCAGATATTTCCTATGCTGTCAACCAAGTAAGTCAATTCTTGAGTGCTCCAACTTTTGATCATTATCAACAGGTTAAACGCATTCTCAGGTACATCAAAGGGACATTAGCGTATGGCTTGTCTTTTGTTGCCCGCTCGGAGTCTGGCCTTCTCGGCTTTTCTGACGCTGACTGGGCCAGGTGCCTTGAGACTTGTCGATCAACATATGGGTATTCGATTTTCTTAGGTGGAAATCTTGTTTCCTGGAGTGCAAAGAAGCAGCCCACTGTCTCACGGTCCAGCTGTGAATCTGAGTATCGTGCTATGGCAAACACAGCGGCTGAAATTATTTGGCTCTCTCATCTGCTTCAAGAGCTTCATGCCTTACCTGCTAGTCGTCCTACTCTCTTATGTGATAATCGGAGTGCTATTTTCCTTACTCAAAATCCTATATCACACAAACGAGTAAAACATATTGAGTTGGATTATCACTTCATTCGAGAGTTAGTTACCTCCGGAAAGTTACACACCCGCTTCATTCCAACCAAGCTTCAAGTTGCGGACATCTTCACAAAGAGCTTACCTCGTCCGCAGTTCGAGTTCTTTCGTCATATGCTTCGTGTTGGTCCGCCTCCCTCTCGCTTGAGGGGGGGTGTTAGCTAGTTTGTATTAGTTAGGGTAGCTTATGTAATTTTATCATTCTTGTTCCCTTATTGTGTAACTTTACATTCTATATATTCATTCCCCCTCTTTAGTGGGGTATTCACTTTTCAATTAATCAGAGTAACCAAGATGACGACGTCTTTCAGCTTATGTCTCTGGCGAAGAGGAGGGTCTTGTAATGGAAAAGAAGTATAAGTTCGGCGAGGCCCTCCATGGGAAAAGTAAAGTAGACATTAATGAAGAAAAAGAAGTAATAAAGGAGAACCTGAAGCAACTGATGACTGATAAAGCTACCGATGAAGCCATTGCATCTGCCATGAAGCATCTGGGTATTCAGAGGTTCTCTATTTTCTCCTCTCTTATTGTTTTTTCTTCTAATTTTGCTCTCATTACCTGAATAATGATGTTAACTAATTGAGAAGGGCAAAGCAACATGGATGGCCAAACACATATGTCTTTACCAAAGCCATGGGGGAGATGCTGATCGGGGAATTGCTTGAAGATGTGCCTTTAGTCATAATACGTCCTACCATGATCAGCAGCACCTATAAAGAACCCTTCCCGGGATGGATCGAAGGTATCAGGTAATATACCAAAAGGAACATTTATGTATACACCGCCTTGGAGACGCATATATCAACACGTACAATTGATGGATTTATTTCTGAGCTGATATATTATTTCTTGCCTCCAGAACTTTTGATGCCATATGTGCTGGTTACTCAAAAGGCATGATATCATGTTTCCCAGGAGATCCCGAATCTGTTATAGATATAGTGAGTTTCCTTGCTCTTTCATGTGCTTTAACAGTAATTTTAAGCAACATTTACTCGTTTGCAATTGAACTAACAGTAATAATTTGGGGTGGAAGGTACCAGTAGATATGGTGGTGAATGCTATGATTGTCGCAATGGCAACTCATGTAAATCAAACTAATAATTCAGGGATCATTTATCATATGAGTTCTTCTGCTTCAAACCCGATTAAACTACATCAGATCGTCGACTATTCAGTTAAGTACTTTGCCATTTATCCATATATAAACAAAGCAGGCAGGCTCATCAAACCTGCCGATTTCAAGTTAATGTCCGCAACAAGCTTTCAGGAGCACATGGCAATTCATTACGGACTTCCTTTAAAGGTTTAGGCTCGATCCTTCAAAAGTTCTCTCGTTTCTCGATATAAAATGAAGCAACCCCCCAAAACAAACTTTCATAAGGAAATTCATTCTACTTACAGATAATCTTCTTTAATTCCTTGTACATCAATTAACCCACTCGTGAATCAAATCTTTTTCTAGGGATTGAAAATCGCAAACACAATACTCTGCCACACTCTTGATCGCTTGTACAAGGATGTTAACCGAAAGCTGAAGACTGCCCTTAGATATGCAGATCTTTATAGACCTTACACTTTCTCAAAAGCAATGTATGTATCTTATCTTCTTGTATAAGAAAATTTTCAGATTCAACAAACTACAAGGAATAACGTCTTTTCACCTCTACAGATACGATGATGTGAACCTGAAGAACCTGCATAACACATGGACAAAGAACAATGAATATGAGATGCAAATATACTCTTTTGATCCAAGATCTATTAATTGGGAAGACTACTTCATGAATACGCACCTCCGCGGTTTAGTTAAGTATGCAATCGAATAACTGCAACAAATTGGGATAAACCATTTAAATAAGCTTGAGGGCACGTTGTATGTCGATTTGTGATTACAGTTTGACGAACGTTCAATCCCTTATACTTACTTCATTGATATTAAATAAATGCATCATTTATGTATTCTATGTTGGATATCAAATAGCAAAACTCACCATGCATACTTGAAACTCACGTACATATAGAAACTCACGAAAAAGAAGTACATTTTGATTAATTTTCTGCACATTACATTCCTTACCTATTGCCTATTTATACTACTAAAACAAACAATTAAAATAAGCATACTACTAGTCACGTACTCCTAACAGAAATGTGGCCATGATCTTCTTTATTATTGGTAGCCACTCACCGACTTCAATTTTTCCCATGCATAAAATTCGATCAACAAAACTACTATGCCTACATTCCATGCATCTCCACTTGATTCGGTCAACTCAAGACTCCATCCAAATTTCACTTGAACCGTACCCATACCCGTTTCTGAAAAACCAACCCGAAACATCAAGATTATTCCAACATTCTATCAATAAAATGTCTATAATCAATAATGCAAACATGTAGGTTGTGGTTACACAAAACAGCTTGACACTTACATCCCATCTATCAGGATTGAAACACATTAATGGATCTTTGAAGTTCTCTGGATCCATATGGAGATATCTTATCCATACCATTACATTCCATCCTTTCGGTATAGTATATCCTACGCACATAGTACATATATGCATAATTATAATCATCAATGTTTATAAATTCAACAAGCGATCATTAAGTTGATACAAAAACAAACACTTAGATCGATCACATGTACCAACCTTTATAGCCAACATCTTTCGTTGTTGTACGAAAGAGAAATGGAGCGATATTCGCCATTCTCATAGTTTCGTCCACAACTTGGTGTATTTCATTTTTAATATCTCATCGCTTGTAACCAATTCTTCATTCTTGTAACCTAATTCTATATAGGGTAGGGATCCGGTAAAAAAAAAGTTATGGTACTTAATGTAAGAAGAAATCTGGACCATAAGATTAAGTCAAAATTAAAAAAAAAACCCATCATTTTAACCAAATTTTCGGTATTAAAAAATATTAAAAAGGTTAATATGGTAATTTGAAAAATCAGAAATAAATAAGGCCGAGTAAAACGTGGGTCCCAAACCACAATGATATTTTATTCACTGGTTACAACCCCTGATGCACAACCAAAATCAACAACCGAACCGAAGAACTGATGCAAACAATACTAACCTTTGATTCATAAGTTACATTTTGATGCATAAAAGTACAATCATTTTGATGCACAGGCTACAACCATTTGATGCATGGTTCCTCTACAGAATTGATTTACAAACAAAAACCGAAAATGATGATGAACAACCAAAATCAAATCTTTGATTCACAAAATACATTTGATGCATAAAGTACAACCATTTAGATACACAGGTTACAACCATTTAATGCACAATAAACACCATTTGATTCACAGAATAGAACCTCCTCTGATTCACAAAATGCACAACAAAGAGATACGAAAACAACTGATGTACAAACCGAAATTAATGATGGATGCACGGTGGTGGGAGGCAGTCGATGAACCTTGACCAGAGCACAATCTTTACGGCGGCGATTTCACAGGGGGTAGCGGCAGAGAAGGAACCCCTTCGGCGTAATATGCATCGCGACTCGGCGTGTATCGGTGATGAACCCTAATCTGGGGAACGGAGGACATCGAAGAAACCCTAATCTGGGCGGCGAACAGCGGTGAACAACTGGGCGGCGAACATCTGTGCCGATTATGGCGGCGGCGTCTATGGCGGATTAGGTTTTCGTGAGACCGATTAGGTTTTCGGCCATGGCAGTGCGAACGGAGAGAGGCTATGTGAGAAGGGAGAGCAGCAGCCGACGATGTGCACAGTCTCCCATGTGCAGGGAGCGGCGGAGGAGGGCGTATCGATTGTGTTTTGAGGGGTGCGGCGATTGTAAGGCACAAACGTGAAGGAGACGTAGGGAGATGGAGGCGGAGGATGCGTGGTATGTGTAGAGTTTTCTTTTAGCGATGGCAGGAGATGGGAGAACGTGGGTATAGGTAGTGGGGTACAAGAGAGAGAAATAATATGATACTTCCTATTTTACCCTTTTATATTTTTTAAATTAAAAGGACACGTGTCGTCACCAGGTTTCTCCTTACTTTTTGTACCATAAATTTTTTTTTACTTGAACCTAATTCTATATATATATATATATATATATATATATATATATATATATATATATATATATATATATAGGGATGAGATCAAATAAAAAGTAAATTAAAGTACAAAGTGTAAGAGGGATGATTAGTGATAGTTTTTCAGTATATACATCAACTGATAATTGTTAGTTCATCATCTTTGTTGATTAAAACTAGTTCTTCATCGATTTCTTTTTGATGAATCCAACATATACATCACTTTTTAGATGAAAGCATTTTGTTCATCACCAAATTATTCCAAAAATTTGGTTTCAAAATCTGTATTTGAAAATCTCTTTTGGTGTGTAAAAAGTGATGAATATGTTGGATTCATGAAAAAGAAATCGATGAAGAACTAGTTTTAATCAATAAAAAGGATTTTTTATTGCCTCTTACCATTTTTACGTTAATATACCTTTTACTTGATCCTCACCCTATATATATATATATATATATATATATATATATATATATATATATATATATATATATATATATATATATATATATATATATATGTATATATATATATGAAGAAGTTCCATTGAGAACCATTTTATTGCGAGAACCGCGAGAACCAATCCGAGCCGTCCATTTCCCCCTCTTTTAATGTCATTGTCCACCCATGAATTCCTCACATACACCCTGCCACACTTGATCCCCCCACGCTCTCCATGCATGAATTCCACTTATAAAATCATCGGCTAATATTGGTTCAAGCGGTTCTCGCACTAAAATCGGTTCTCAATGGAACCCTCCCCTATATATATATATATATATATATATATATATATAGGGAGGGGATATTGTAAAAAGAGTTTTAAACTACAAAATATAAGGAGAGATCCTAGCCCTTAGATCAATCAAAAGTCAAATTTCAAAATTCAAAAAAGAAAAAGAAAAAAAACGGAATTAAATAATCAGATATGGGTAAATTGGTAAAATTATACACCAAAAAAATCGTGGCAGTTACTTCCACATTTCTTCATACGCATAAAACCACTTTTCATCTCCCCACCCACTTCTTCACCGCCGATTAACACCAAACAAAAACCTAATCTTCCTTCTTGCTTCATCAAAAACAACACAATCCTAAACTTGATGCACGATTAAAACAAAAAAAAAGAACACAAAATTTGAAGCACGAAAAAAATTGATAATGAAACCATAAATCTCAGGCCAAAACTCAAAGCCACTATACATTTCATTCACATGTCATACAAAATTGATGAATTCAATATATAATGCACAACATGGGCAACTGATTCAGTCGATGCACAACCTTGAATTTAAATTGATTTTAACATCAGATGCATCAAAGACTTGATGCACAATAAATTTCAGAAGATGATGAACAGAAACTTGAAATTACAGTAGGTCAAAAGAAAAAGCAATGGTGCACAAACACTAGTCAAACTTACTCGCCCACTGTTGATGCTTATGGATGCTGAAATTCAATTCCTTCACAGACCCTATTATACGAGGAAGAAACAGGGGGCATCAGATTTTTTTGAGCGAGGCGACGAAGGCTACATGGTGCACGAGGATGTCTTGTACGGCTGTGACTTCGCAGCGGGGCGGGGGATGATGCACAGATGGTGGCCACCCGAGTCTCCCCTTTTCTCTGTTATCGATCAACAACCGTTGCACCACCGCAAACTGCTATTACCATCGTCGATAATCGGTCACAGCAGCTCCCATCATACTGCACCGCCATCGTGACCACCGTGGTGGTGTAGGAGAAACAACCAGCGACGGCGAAGGAGAAATCAGCGGCGGCGAAGGAGAACTAACTAGCGGCGGCAGAGGACTATTAACAACCAGCGGCGGTTTCTTCACAATCAAATAGGTACACCGGCAGCGGCGTAGGAGAAACAACCACAGTCGATTAAAAGCAAAAATCGGGCAGCAGTGTGGGTTTATGCATCTGCGATTGGTTTGGTGTGGGTTTGGATGAGGCGGCGGGGTGTTATACGCAGGAAATGAAAAGGTTTAGGGTTATTTTGATTTTTGAAATGGATAGAAACGTGGGAGAGAGAAAGGTGATTCTTTTTTTATCTACCTAAATTCCCTCTCCTTCAATGTCATTGCCTACCCATGAATTCCTCACATACACCCTGCCACACCCTATCCCTCCACGCTCTCCATCCATGATACTTCCCATATCTAAGGAACGGTTGAGATTGGTTATCGCGGTTCTCGCACTAACAACGGTTCTCGTATGAACCCTCCCCTGTGTATATATATATATTTGGTAAGGTTATATATATAAAAAAACCTCCCTTAAACATAGAACCTAAAGAACCTCCTCGTGATGACACGTGGCATTATGAATACGGGCAAAATTGGAAAATAACAAAAAAGAACTCATCCCACACGCCTCCTTCAACACCCTCCAGCCTAACCATTTTTAAAAAAAAACCACTCAACTTTAAATGATTATAACTCGTTCGTTTTCTAGCGTTTAATTAAGAAAATTATATCATTAGATTTAGTTTTTCGTCCTCTTTCAAACAAGAACAGACTTGATATATTTGAGAAAAACTTTTTTTTTGAAAATGCAAAGCTTGCTTTTTGAACTGAGTTTCATTCCAAAATGCAAAATGCAAAAATCAAAAATGCAAATTTTGCATTTTGAAACTGGGTTTCATTCCAAAATGCAAAATGCAAAAAATCGAAAATGCAAAATATGAAGATGCAGTTCATGAAAATGCTTCCAAAATGCAAATTATGGAAATGCAAAATGCAAACTCAACACGATTCAATGTAAATGCAGCTCAAAATGTAAAATACATATTCAAACCCAAAATGCAAAATCTATACACAAAACTACAATGCAGACCAAAATGCAAATTACGTATTAAAACCCAAAATGCAAAATCCATACACAACACTACAATACAACCAAAAATGCAAATTACATATTCAAAATTTGCATTTTCAAAAAGAAAAAAATAGAAAATATATGAGGAGAGTGGTCTTGATTGAAAGAGGAATAAAAAACTAAAATATTGGTATAATTTTTTTGTTTAAATTCGAAAAACTTAAATAGTTATGATCATTTAAAATTTTTAGAGGTATTTTTTTTAACTGGAATTGGGGGAGTTGTAGCTTATCGTGAACTTGGGGTGGGAGGAAAAGAATTTACATGTTTGCCCTTTTACTTATTAATTAATATATGATAATTACAGTTTTGTCACAAATTAATATGAGCCATTGATCAAGTTAATCTAAAGACCCAGATTGGTTCTTTACGTTCTTTGTTTAAAACATGGTTCTCTATTGATGTTATATATATATATATATATATATATATAAGATTTTGATCCTGGCCTAGAAGAAACGCTAGTTATATGCTTAACACATGCAAGTCGAACGTTGTTTTCGGGGGCAGAAGGAAGCATTTGAACATTATCTTAACTAAAGCTCTTTCTTTTTGCGGGTTTAAGGAAGGCATTGCCTTCTTAGAGAGATAGAGTCACCATAGACTAGCTCGTTCGTAGGGCTATGAGAAGGCCTGGTTCGGATTGAACTTTTATTCTAAAACGGAGAGCACAAGGTTGCTTTGGTTCGTAGCGTAATCAAGCAAGTCGCAAAGAGGTCAGCGCCTACTTCGGTATTGAGTATTTATTTGTAAGAACTGAATTTTTTGTACTCGAAGTTTCAACTCTAGAAAAAAGAATCTAGTAAAATTTTTATTTTACTTACCACGTACCAGCACCCCTCTCTTTCAAGAGGATTCGCGGCGGAGTCAGTTTTCTTTGTAGATCAAGGAATCAATCTCCCAATTATGCCATTCGGAAGAAGTCTTCTACAGAGGGAAAGCTTGTTACGAGTACGTGGAGAAGAAAGGAGAACCAAGAACGGGGAGCTCCCCCCCCCCCCCTTTGGCCTTAAGAACGCTGGTTTTAAGAATGAGTTATTGCCCTTCTCCGACCCACGTAAGATAGCCAAGTTGGTTGAGCAATCGACATGATATATTTTCTCACATTCCAGGAGAAGGTCATAATTTGTTTCGCTACAGCACCCACTGCTCTAGCTAATGGTCCACCGGGTCCTTGTCGCTGCATGAGCTACCACGGTCCGTTTCCCAGCTTCGCTTGCACGATTTGCACTTCTGATTGGTTCCATCCATCCCCAACCATAACGAGGCTATGGAGACTTTGTATGCGAGCATAAATCTCAACTTCGTTCTCGGCTTATATTACGGCTACTATTAAAGTGGCTAATCCAACCAATCTTGCTTGTACAATGGAAAGTGTCACCGGTTTCTCTCTCCAACAAATTTGGCCAAAGGTGTGCGTTTAAGAAGAGTCAAGCTCTAAGTACGCGGTTCAAGCACAAATAAATGCACACATACAACATAGCACCTTGTGGGGTCTATAGCTCAAATTATGCTTATGAAACAAGTAGCCCGTAAAATAAAATTGGAAGTGGCACAAAGCAACTTCTGCTATTTCAAGAGTTTGTTGAGTTTCTTATGGATCAATGTCACCACTTTTCTCTGCATCATTTACTAAAACAAGCTCCTCGAGTTCGATTATGATTCTTGACTTCACTTATTATAATAACAACTCACTATCCAAATGAAAAACAATCGATTATCTACCCGAAGCGGCAGTCAACGGGGGCGTGAATGTGAGATGTTAGCGGAATGATCGGCCGGACAGAGGCAAGGGCTCCTTTCTTCCATCTGCATATATATATATATATAGGGGAAGGTTCAAATGAGAAGGATTAATTAAATGAGAATGGGAGACTCAATCTCAGTCGTTCATTTTGTGAATTCATGGATAGAGAGCGTGAGGGGATAGAGTGTGACAGGGTGCATGTGAGGAATTTATGGGTGGACAATGACATTGAAAGAGGAGAAATTGGACGACTGGGATTGAGTCTCACATCCTCATTTAATTTAAGGTTCTTATTTGAACCCTCCAATATATATATATATATATATAGAAAAAAGTTCATGCGAGAACCATTCTTAATGCGAGAACCGCGAGAACCAATCTGAGCCGTTCAATTGCCCCTCTTTCAATGTCATTGCCCACCCATAAATTCCTCACATGCACCCTGCCACACTCTATCCCTCCATGCTCTTCATCCGTTTAACTTCCCATATCCAAGGAACGGCTGAGATTGGTTCTCGCGGTTTTCGCACTAACAACGGTTCTCGCATGAACCCTCTCCTCTCCTCTCTCTCTCTCTCTCTCTATATATATATATATATATAAGACGTACATTATAAACAGGAAAAATAAGATATAAGTTGATTAATAAACTAGCTTATGGACCCGTGGGATTACGGGTATTACAGAAGTTAACCTAAAAAATATAAAGGTCCTTATATGAAATCCACGATGAGTAAAAAGAAATCTCCCTGGATTAAAGGTCCTTGAGACTCATATGGAATCCATGAGTAAGATGACTGAGAAGAAAGGAGTGTATCCATGCTAATACAGAAAAGTATATTTTAAGATATAAAGGTTTGTGCACGTCTCACAACATCAAAAATTTCTACTGGAAGTGTATTACCTCTGTCAAGAGTTCTCATCAATCAGAGTAGAGACCATTACCAGTTTCCAGAGTGGGGTGAATTTAAACAAATCTTCTAGACAACATAGTCCACAGCTTCAACATTGACACCAGTACTGTTGCTGCAATGGGATCCGGGTAGCTGACAAAGACTTCCCTAGCTTCGCTTGATCCAGTCTTTGCAACAGTAGAGAGGGGCTGCGATGGCTTCACTATCAACAATATTTATCTGAAAGAAAGAAACCAAGGTCAGCCTCGCCACGTGTGGATACTCGTGACCAAGCTCGGGCGTGAAAATTAGTAAAGGGGTTATGATGAGTTAGAGAGATAGAGTAGCAAAAGAGAAATGAGAGAACCCAATAGTATGAGGGAGAGGATTAGGGTTATACCGACCTCGTTCTCCTTGAGCTGGATGTTTACTTATATATAATGCCTAAAGTCAAAGGGCACTCCTTTTATCCAACGGTCTATCCGATGTGCCCTCTGCAGCTCCAGGTCTAGTCAGAGCCGAAAGTGACTTTTCCTGTCCTAAAGCTGTGGCTTCTTTCTACTGTGTTCCCTTTTTTGTTGTCTAGCTGTTGTTGTTATTTTACTCGTCTGACCGTATAGCTGGCTTGCCGTTTGACTTATTATCCTTTCATCAAAAAATGGTTGTTGCCTTCCTGATATTGTTAATCTGAAGGTCAAAGGTTACCTTGTTTTGTTCTCCTTCTCCACTATTTACGAAGCGAAGCCGGCTATACGTCATCAAGCCCCCCAGTCTGGTGTATCTATGTTCAAATAAATATGCCAGACTTAAATTTTCATATAAGGCCCTACTATTCCACGTGTTAATTGACAATTTCAGCTTCTTTCTGTTGTATCTGCCTTTTCCGACAGAAACGTACACAGTATTCCTTTATAACCAGAATATTAATGCTTGTAGCGGTTATGGGAAAAAATAGGTGGCGGTTGTGGAGAAAGCAGAGGGAGAAAAGAAAATAGAGGGAAAAAGGAATACCTGGATGACACGTGGCCTTACCCTATCCACATAATAGGCGGCGGTTTTTGAAATTTTGGGGGACCCACGGGTAACCTCCTTTATCCGTTTTCATCATTGCCCTCTTAAATAGCCACCGACCCCCTTATTATGTCATTTCAACCTTTCCATCATCCTCCGTTTTCCTCTCTCTAGAAACTTTCTTTCCTGTCTCCGACGAAGAAAATCCGCCGCTGTGTTCGCCGGTATCACTTCGTTGGTTCCCGTTTTTTCCAACAAATTGAACATTTTCTCATCAGGTTCGGATTTTTACCCTTACTTTTACCTTTCTCGTACGTTATTGCAATTGATAATGGCTTCCTCGAAAAATAACCCGGCGGTTTCGTATAGTGATGTTACCGGCGAGGAGTTTTGCGAGTTTATTGATAAGTTTGGCATTAGTAGTGTGTATGACCCTAAGATTCCGTCACCTGATCTTCACATTCGTCAATCCCCTCCAGGGTATTTCGGGTTGTACTTGAAGCATTTCGAATTTGGGAATGTCCGATTCCCCTTTTCGAAATTTTATCTTGATGTTCTTGAGTATTTTGACTTGCATCTGTCTCAGTTTGTGCCGCTTGGTTCCTTAAAAGTAATGTGATTTGAGTTGAAGTGCCGATCTTTGGGTATTACTCCTACCGTACCCTTGTTCCGAGCTTTTTTCAAAACCGCTCGGACTGGTGACTGGGTGACGGTTGAAAAGAGGAAGTTGCCAGATTCACCGTTGCCTGATGTTTATCCCAACTGTCGCAACTGGAAGGAGAAGTTTATTTGGATTCAAAACGAGTTTGTTCCTCGAAAGATGACTTGGACTGACTCTAAGGTGTCCTTGAGTGACCCTGTGCCTGAGGGTTCTGAAATAAGCGAAGAGCATTGCCAGCTACTGGTGGACAAGGTCATGTATGGTCGTACTCTACCGGAAGCAGTGTTGGTGGTTGGGAGAATTAGTCTGAAATGGCCTCACTTGAAGAAAAAGGCCTGTTTTTCTTGTTAAGGGGAAGGGTATGAGAGATTAATTCGTGTCTTCGTCTTTGTACATGTGTGTTTATGTCTTTGTGCTTTGCTTTGTATTGTTGTTTGTTTGATCAGAGATGGGACTTGCTGGATTACTGAACCTTGCTTCGTCAGAGGAGTATGAGGTTGTCCTGGAGGACGATGAGGGTGTAGACTTTCAATCTCAAAATACGAAAAACTTGGTTATTTCCGATCAAGTGGTAGCTCCTGGTTCGCAACCACCTGCGGACACTGCATCTCCTTCTAACCCTCAAGCTGCTGTCCGTTCTGCCTCCTCTGGATCTCAGGCTGTTAGAAACCCGGTAGCTCCAACTTCTGTGAAGAGTACCACCCCTAAGGTTGCTTCGCCTTCAGCGAGTTTGAAACCTGCAATGGCCGTTACCCTGTCGACTGCTCCACCTAAGTCACGGCTGAAGCATTGTGCCAAGGTGGCTGCTTCGCCAAAAATAGCGAAGGGGGCTGACGGGCAAAACTGACTCAAACAGGCTTGCGAAAGTCGCAGTCGAGCTACCAAAAGCTTGAAGGGGAAAACAGCTGATGAACCCGTATCTGTTTCGAGTCAAAGTAAGAAGGATAAGTCTGCTCCATCCTCGACGAAGTCTTCCTTAAAACGGCCCGTGGAGGATGTTCAAGGCTATGGCATTGGAAAGAAAATCCGTATGGAGGATTATGACGAACCACCTTTGTCAATGGATCAGACCTTCGAAACGGATAGCGAGGATGGGCGTTCTGATTCTTCTACTTCGCGATATGTTCCACCTACTAATGAGATAGTCGAAGCTATCTTTGCACCCCAGTTTCGTCGGGTGAAGAATACGTCTTTGCTGGATGACATTGCTGTTTGTCGTGATTATCAGTATAACTTTGCCACCCCTGCGGAAGCTCATCGTGCGCGGCATCAATCTCATACTGATTTGTGTAACGAGACAGCGCTCTGCTCCGCTCGTTTGAATGTCAATGTGCCTGAGCTTAGGCTTCGTTTCATAGCTGCTCATAACGAATGTGTGAAGAAAGGTCGTGCTATCAAGCGCCTACGGGCGCAGCTGAAGGAGGTGAAAAGCAAAGATGGTGATACCTCAAAGTTGAAAGCATTGGAGGCTGCGTTGTCGAAGAAAGCTGCCTTACTGGAGAAAGACATGGTTGATCTAACTTTGCTTCGCTCCGAGCTGTTGGAGGAGAAGAAGAAGAATGACGCTTTGGTCCTTGAAAAAGCTGCTTCGGAAAAACTAAGTTCCGAAAATGATGAGCTTCGCAAGCGTGTAGAGGAGTTGGAGCTGGAGAGAGGTTTGCTGGTCAAGGAAAGAGAGGCGTTATCAGAGGAGAAATCTTCTCTTGTTGAGTCTATGCATGTTGTGAAGGAAGAAAAGGCATGGCTGGTGGCCGAGGGCATAAAGATGTTTGTTGGGAAACTTCGTGAGAGTCTCGAGTTCGGAGAACCCCTAGCTGCTATTCAGAAACAAAGCTATGCGGTTGGTTACCACAGGGGGTTGATCAAAGGTGAATGTTATGGTAAGCAAGGCAAGCCCGTTATTCGCTCTTCCAACTACAAGCCGGATGCTGAAGCGCACCTGAATCAGATGATGAGTGACTTTGATAGTGTTTCTTTTCCCTATTTGGAGGAACTGTCTCGCCATGCTGATGAGCCGATTGAAGTCCTCAAAGGAATCAAGCCTGTTCGTGCTACTGTTGCTGGTGTCCCCCCTGTTGGTGTTGGAGGCTTTTCGGATCAGTCTTCGGTGTCTATTCGTCCATGATTTTTAGTGGCTTTGTGCCTGCATCCTTTATTTTGATAAACAATTATGCTATCGTCTGTATTTGCTTAAACAATCTTTATGCTTTGTTTTGTGATGTGGTGAATCATCATGCACTAGGTGATGTCTACCAACGTCTTATTTTGGCATCTGTATGATGCATTTGACTTTAACTATGAATTTGGTATGACTTTGACATTTGTTGCCGAGGATTAATGTTCTAGCTTTGCATGTGTGTATTAATGTGTTATCGTTTTGTCTTTGTTGATAACCGTATGTTAACATATTGCTTATATTTGCGAATGCCAATATTGGTTTATTGTGTGCACATTTTGAGATGGCCACTAATATGGTCCTACCTCTGTTTCAAACCCGTGTGATTCATGCTTATATGTTTGGCTTAGCTAAGGCCATGCATGCTTTATGGGTGGGCTGTTGTGAGCCTATGACTTATGTATTTTGTATTTGCATTATGTTGTTATGCTTGTATGCGTATGCATGTGTGCATTATGTCAGCTTTTACGAAGCCAAAGTTTTCATTCAACAAAATGGGCTTTTCAGCCATTGTTACAGGGAGAAATGGGGGTTATACTCTCGATCAAGCACTATTACAAAGTGTTAATGGTCGACAAGTGACCCAAAAGTATTGTAATCTTATGTTTAGTGCGTGGCCCGAATAACAAAAGTGGGCCGTTTACTAGTGCGAAGGTGTCCTTCGCCTAGATGTAAGCACGCTTTAAATTTTCCCCATTCCAAGTTCTGGGGAGAACCTCTCCGCATAGGTCCTTCAAAACATACGAACCATTCCGGTGTGCCGTGACCACCTGGTAGGGACCCTCCCAGTTAGGTCCTAGTTTGCCTTGGTTCTGCACTCTGCTTGCTTCGTTTTTTTCTCCCACAAAATCCGTAGGTTTAAATCGGTTGTGTTTTACTCTGCTGTTGTAATATCGCTCTATCTTGCTTTTGTATTTGGCCTCTTTGATGGCTGCCAATTCTCTTCGCTCCGTCAGGGCGTCTAAGTTGAAGCAAATGTTCTCTTCGTTTTCCGCTTCTATTTGTGGAACTGCGCTTCTGTAGGTTGGCATTCCTATTTCTGGTGGAATAATTGCTTCGGTGCCATACGTTAAGCTAAACGGAGTATCACCATTGCTAGTTTTTAACATCGTCCGGTGTGCCCATAGGACGTGGCCTAGATGCTCGACCCAACTTCCTCCTTCTGCTTCCAGCCTTGCTTTAATCCCTTCCACCAAACTTCGATTCACCCTTTCCACCTGTCCGTTCGCTTGTGGGTGAGCGACGGAGGTGAAATTTTGCTGTATATGCCAGAGCTTACACCAGGCCTTGAATGGGTTGTCCGCAAACTGCTTTCCGTTATCTGTGATTATTTCTCGTGGCAAGCCAAAACGGCATACTATGTGATCCCATGTGAAACTTTCACTTGCAAACCTGTAATTGAAGCCAGGAGTTTCGCTTCACACCACTTTGTGAAGTAATCTATGGCTACCAACAAAAATTTCAGTCGTCCTGGTGCTTCGGGGAAAGGACCCACGATGTCCATTCCCCACTTCCTGAAGGGCCATGCTGCCATAATTGAAGTCATATTCTGCTTCGGCCGTCTGGGTATTGGGGCGTGTTTTTGACAAGGTTGGCATGTTTTGACCTCTTCGAAAGCGTCGGTGTGCATGGTTGGCCAATAATATCCTAGCTGCATTGCCTTAGCGACCACAGACCTTGCCCCTGCATGTAGCCCACATGATCCTTCGTGAATCTCCCGTATTACATAATTGGCTTGTAACGGGCCCACATACCTTAGCAACGGGCCCAAGTATGACTTTCGGTATAGGACATTGTTTATCAATTGGTATTTTTGAGCCTCTGTTTCGAGCTTTTCCTTTTCGTTTCCTTCTGTTAGTATCTCTCCTTTTAGATACTTCACAATGGGAGTCATCCATGTGTCTCCTTCATCTTCCACGATGGCATTTATTTCCTTCATCTCCACTGACCTATGCTAGAGGACTTCCACTAGCACCTCTTTCGTCAAGTGGTTGAAGGTTACCGATGCCAGCTTACTTAGAGCATCGGCTTTCTTGTTTTTACTTCGCGGAATCTGCTTTACCGTCCATTTTTTGAAATTCTGTAATGTCTCCTTTGCTATAGTCAAGTATTTCATCATGGATTCCTCTTTTGCTATGTAGGATCCATTAATCTGGTTTGCTACCAACATAGAGTCTACATAAATCTTTAGTTCCTCAATCTTCATTGCTACTGCTAGCCGGAGCCCAGCAAGGAAAGCCTCGTATTCCGCTTCGTTATTCGAGGCCGAGAAATCAAAGCGAAGAGCGTAGGTATACTCTGTTCCATCGGGACTCATCAATACCAAGCCTGCCCCCGCACCTTCGACGCTGGACGCTCCGTCCGTATATAATTTCGAGGCTTCATTTGCTTCGTTTCTAGGTGATGAGTCCTCTTTGTCATCTTTGCTTGTCTTGCCTCCGGATCTTAATTTTTCTTTTTCTTTGCTGAGGATCTCTGCTGGTGCCTCTTCGCTTTCGTCGAGCTCGCCATCGTTCGCTACCGTTGTTGCCTGTTCTACTTCGTTTGTCTCTGCCACGAAGTCTGCGAGTACCTGTCCTTTGATTGATGTACGAGGCTCGTAAGATATATCGTAGGCCCCTAACTCCACAGCCCATTTAGCTAATCTTGCTGAGACATCTGGCTTTGATAGTATCGACTTTATTGGCTGACTAGTCAACACTCTTATTTTGTGAGCCTGAAAATATCTTTTTAGCCGCCGACTCGCATGTATGAGACAGAGAGCTACTTTTTCCATGGAGGGGTATCTTAGTTCCGCATCACGGAGGACTCTGCTCACGAGATATATCGGCAGTTGCCGTTTGCCCCGTTCGGCCATCAAAACGGCACTAAGAGTTTCTTCTGAGGCTGCTAGATACATTATCAGGACCTCTCCTTCTTGCGGCGCTACTAGAGCAGGCAGGGTGGAAATAGTCTCCTTGATCTTCTGAAAAGCCTCCTCCGCCTCGCTCGTCCATTTGAACTTTTTCTTTTCTAAACAATTCTGCATAGTTCTGAATATCGGTAGGGACTTTTCTGCTGCCTTCGCTATATATCTATGTAGAGCAACGAGTTTTCCGTTCAAACTTTGAACTTGCTTGAGTGTTCTTGGTGACTCAAGCTCCATTACCGCCTTTGTCTTATCTGGGTTTGCTTCGATTCCTTGAGGAGTTATCATGTGTCCCAGAAATTTACCTTTTTCCAAACCGAATGAACACTTGCTCGGGTTCAGCTTCATATTCACTTTCCTAAGGTTCGTGAAGGTCTCATTGATATCTTTCAACAAATATTCCTCTGAGTTACTTTTAATCACGATATCGTCTACGTATTCTTCAATGTTGCGCCCTATTTGACCTTAGAACATTCTGTCTATCAATATTTGGTATGTCGCACCGGCATTCTTTAAACCAAAAGGCATTTTTGTGTAGCAATATACTCCTTTATCAGTGAAAAACGCTGTCTTTCCTTCGTCCTCCTTGGCCATTTGAATTTGGTGATACCCCTTATACGCGTCCAAGAAGCATTTGAACCTGAACCCTGGCAAGGACTCCACCTTCGTATCTATTTCTGGTAGCGGATAAGGGTCTTTTGGACAAGCTCGGTTTAAATCGGTGGTCTATGCACATCCGCCAACTTCCGTCTTTCTTCTTCACCAATACGGGGTTTGCTATCCAACTTTGGTATTGCACTTCTCTAAGGATGCCAGCGTGTAGAAGCTTTTCTACCTTCGCACAGGCTGCTCTGCTCCGATCAGGTGCAAGCCCCCTTTTCTTTTGAACTACTGGCTTCTCGTATGTGGGGATCCCAAGTCTATGTTCTGCCACCTCCCTGGGTATTCCTGTCATGTCCTGAGGTGTCCAAGCGAAGACGTCTAGATATTCCCGGAGAAGTATTTCTAGCTGGCTTTGACAGTCGGCTGATAGTGTTCCCTCAACCTCTATGCTTTGCTCTGGGAAGTGAGGATTTATCCGTATTTTCCTCTCTTCCCTCTCCGTTCCCACTATGTGTCGCTTTCGCAATTCCCTTTCAATTTGTAAGCATTCTCGAACCTCTTTTCTTTCACTTCGTACGACTGCGATTCCTCGTGGGGTTGGGAACTTCATGACAGAATGGAGTGTCGATACAATGGCTCCTAGCTGGTATAGACCCGATCTTCCCAGTATGACATTGTACAAAGAGGTGGATCGGACTACCACGAACTTGAGATGAACCTTCCGATTGAGCGGTGGTTCGCCAAAAATTACTGGGAGTGTGATTTCTCCTAACGGCCAAGCTACTTCCCCCGAGAAACCTATCAGTGGGGTTGAGTTTTCGACCAACAGAGAGCGGACCCTTGGATAGAGTTTCTTGAAACAGTGTTCGTACATGATCTCGGAGGAGCTCCCACTATCTACAAAGATACGGTGTACCTCGTAACCTGCTATTTCCCCCTTTACAATGACGGGTCCTGGTGACAACATTTCGTCACACTTTGAAGTGAACTCTATTGCTTTGTTCATCCACTCGAACTCCTCTTCACACTTCCTTTTATACTTGCTTTCTGCTGTAGAAGACACCATTAGTATCTCCCTTGCCTTGCCATCTCTCTGCTGTGGTTGGTGCGCTCCTACCTTATTGTGATTCTGCCTTATCTCTTTTAACAAGTGGGACAGCTTTCCCGATTTGATGGCTTCGTCGATCTGTTTCTTGAGTTGATAACAGTCATTGGTGTCATGGCCCCTGTCTCCGTGAAACTCACAATATCGATCGAAACCTTTTTTGTCGGGAGCACTCTTTATCGGCTTTGGTGCTAAGAAACTTTTACTTACGTCTTCGGTAAGCAAGATCTCGTGTGGGGTTTTGGACATAGGTGGGAGTATTGGCTTCCCATCTCCTCCTCGGGCGTACGGAGATCCTATCCCTCGCTTCGTCTTTGATCGACAAAACTCCCACTGCCTCTCCTGTATTCAGGGACGAATTTATTTTCAAAACTGGGTTTGTAATTCCTCCTTGGGGAAGGTTTTCATAGCGAAGCTATGGGTGACGGAGCCCCTTTCTTCCATGTTTCGCTCGTATATCCCACAGCCTCTTTTCCTTTGATATATGCTCTGCATCTTTCCATCGTTTCATCTAGCGTCTTCGGCATGTTGTTACAATATTGCTCCACCAACTCCTTGCAGTTCGTACCATGTATGAAACCAGAGATCTTCATGGTTTCATCTACCCCTCCTATTTCTTGGCACTCTTTGAGGTATCTTCCCATAAACGTCCATAGGGTTTCAGTGTCTTTTTGCTTAATATTGTGAATCTCTATGAGATCCCTAGTATGTCTTCTTTGCTGCATGAAGTTCGCTAAGAAACGTCTTCGCAAGTCTTCATAACTGTCTAAGGATTCATTCAGGAGGTGTTCGAACCACACTCTGGCTGGTCCGATCAGGGTTTGCGCGAACATGTGACACCAAACCGGCATCGACCATAATTCCACCTCCGCAACTCCTTCGAATATCTTCAAATGGTCTTATGGATCCGTTCGCCCTTCATATGTCTTAACATGACTTGGCATCTTTATCTTTTTAGGGAAACGGAAATGAGATATTCTTCTGGTGAACTTGGTACTTTCCTTCGGTCTGTAGGGTTGCGTTAGATCGTCTTCTTCCTGTTCTTCTTTTTCCTCTTCGCTTTGCTCCTCATCTTCATAGCTTTGTCCGGTAGAGCGCCCCTCCAGGCCTATGATGTTGCTTCGAGACCTCGGGGTAGGGTTTCCGTCTAGTTGGTTTCGAAACAATCTTCGTCCTACCATCCCCGTTGCTTCGGGTGTGTCCTGCATCATCCTGGCTTCCAAAGTTCTCGATGATTGCTTCGATCTTCTTTCAGTGGCTTGTTTCGCTTGCAGGTTAACAGAACGTAGTTCTTTTTCATGCTCCTCCATCAATTCCCTGACGAGTATATAATTGTTTCGAATGAAGTTACGGGTATCTTGCGAACCACTCCCGAATATGTAATTAGGTATAGGACCCCCAACTGGTGTTATTCGGGTGGTCAAGGTGGTTGAGTCAACAGGTGTGTGCCTTGGTGAGATTTCTGAAAGTGCTGCTTGCAAAAGAAGCGAAGGGGTCCCTTCGGCAAAAGGTTCTTCTTCTTCTGATAAAGGGAATGCGGGCATTCCGTCAGCGAATGATACTTCGTTGTTTGTGGAAGCTTGCCCCGTTGTTGGGTTTGGTGTGTTTTGAGTGGTGAGAGTTTTTGGGTCTGTGTCGCTAGGTACCTCCCTATCTTCCATCCCTCCGACTCTCTTTTTCAACAGGATGAACCGTGCTCAAAAGTGAAGCTTACGAGGGTGACCAGAACACGGTCCCACGGATGGCGCCAATGTTGCTGCAATGGGATCCGGGTAGCTAACAAAGACTTCCCCAGCTTCGCTTGATCCAGTCTTTGCAACAGTAGAGAGGGCTGCGATGGCTTCGCTATCAACAATATTTATCTGAAAGAAAGAAACCAAGGTCAGCCTCGCCACGAGTGGATACTAGTGACCTAGCTCGGGCGTGAAAATTAGTAAAGGGGTTATGATGAGTTAGAGAGATAGAGTAGCAAAAGAGAAATGAGAGAACCCAATAGTATGAGGGAGAGGATTAGGGTTATACCGACCTCGTTCTCCTTGAGCTGGATGTTTACTTATATATAATGCCTAAAGTCAAAGGGCACTCCTTTTATCCAACGGTCTATCCGATGTGCCCTCTACAGCTCCAGGTCTAGTCAGAGCCGAAAGTGACTTTTCCTGTCCTAAAGCTGTGGCTTCTTTCTGCTGCGTTCCCTTTTTTGTTGTCTAGCTGTTGTTGTTATTTTACTCGTCTGACCGTATAGCTGGCTTGTCGTTTGACTTATTATCCTTTCATCAAAAAATGGTTGTTGCCTTCCTGATATTGTTAATCTGAAGGTCAAAGGTTACCTTGTTTTGTTCTCCTTTGTCACTATTTGCGAAGCGAAGCCGGCTATACGTCATCAAGTACCAATCTGTCGCATAGCAAACACATCTACAATATGAGCAATAAACTCATCCCGAATTCGATCCCTTGCAAATGCCCATATCTAATCTCGATTTAGGTGCTTGGAAATTGCACATAGATTTAAATATTTCAATGTTGGTAGTAACTACAATTACCCAATGCATAGTCGAAACTGCGTAAATATGAAAGTTAATTAGGCTATGGAAGTCTAAAACACAAGTATCCAATTAGGCAATGTAAATCTAAAAAACAAAACTATTTTATTAAAAAATGCCAAGGATTCAGTGGCTGACTTGATAAGATGCTAATCGGTATGCAACTAAAACCAATATGTTAATAGATTATAAACTTGATTAAGAGAAACCATTACCTATAAGTTCCATAGGCAACTATGAACTAATCAATGTCCCAATACCGGTTTAGGGAAAATATGTGAGGTAATTGTGCAAGGTTTCTCATCTTGGATCTTGATTCACTTGGAGGTCACCAATTCAACTTCAAAACACAAAATTAGATAAGCATATGAACAAAATTAAAACCAAAATCAAATTCAATAGCACATATCAAATTAAGTAACACCATAACAGATCAAAAAAGTAACTTGCAAAGCAAGATAAACAAAAGGAAAAAGTAATACCTACGAAATAAACATGGTGGTCGAAAAATTAAACGATGTAGGCTTTGAAGATCACATCTTCAATCGGCGACAGCGGGTAGATCTACGAGGTTGGATCTTTAACTTCCATCACCATGTAAAACGGAATGGTATGAAGATTTCAACCAAAAGGAGGAAGAAAGCAAAAGATAGGATAAGAAGTCCGGTTAAAAAAATTATGAACCGGGTAGATAATGAGGTAAAAAATAACAAATTTTTTGAAAAGTTGAGTAGTAGGATTGAAGCTTGATTTATGGCCATTTTGAGAAAGAAATGTCTTCTAATTAAACATATCGATGGAAACTCAAATAAATAAGAAAAAAAATCATCGACTTATAAATTTACAAACCTTAGCTTGCTCTTTTCTGCCAACTATACTTGGATAACTATTCATGTGCTTCCTTCTCTGTTATCCTAATAAAATAGAGTGAGCACATTGCTATTCAACCCGGTTAGAATGCTACAATATTGTGTACGAACAATCACGATTTAAGATCCAAGAAATTAAAAACGGGTGGAAGCAATAATCAAACTTTCTAGAAACAGGTTTCCCGCAAGGAAAAAAGTAAAGACTTTGCCATTTATTGCTTCATCCAAAAGATTTTGAAGAAAAACTACATATAGATGATGCTTTTAAAAGTCATGTTCTACCAATATTGCTTCCGACAAGTGATTGAGTGAAACACATAAAACATAAAGTGAATACATACGAAGAAATCTTATAAGTCATAGTCGGAAAGAAAAATAGAATCTTTAATGAAATGAAATTGGCATTTTTTTAATCAGCTAAGAAATAAAAGGTTAACATATTGGCCCTTGAAAATACATCATAGATTAGTTCTACAGTGCAAATTATCCGCTGGTCGATTAACATCAATCCCAATTTGAAAACTAACCTATGCAGCTTATGTCGGATAAGAGTATGGTTTACCCGTCAAAAAATTTTAGCCATTACACCAAAGAAACATCTATAACCAATAAACCAAAGAAATAAAACTGCATGTTTACCACCAAAATAAAAAGAACGAAACCATCAAACCATCACAAGACCTGGATTCAAGAAACACAAAATGTAATAAGAAAAAAGAAATGAAAATTTCAATCTTGATTAAACACGCACACACACTAAAGTCTGATAACAAATATAACAGATGAGTGAAATCAATTCTCCACACCACAATACGTGGGGAGATCATAAATAAATAATAATGAAATTTACAAAAGAAACCCTATACACATACAAAAATACAATACATATATTTATTGTCTAATATCCCCCAGCAAGCGAAAGGGTGGCGGACCAATACGAAGCATAGAGCAAAAAAATTCGAATTGATGACGTGGTAGACTCTTCGTAAAGATGTCGGCAACTTGAAGCTTGGTTGGAACGAACTTGGTGTGCAATTTAATGGAAGCAACTAATTCGCGAATGAAATGATAATCAAGATCAATATGCTTTGCCCGCTTGTGAGAAACGGGATTTCGGGTCAAGAAAAGAGCACTTTTGTTGTCACAAAAGTAACGTAGGGCGAGATGGGGGCAATGCAATTCACGCAACAAGTGAGTGATCCATATAATTTCGGCCGCCGTATTTGCACCATACTCGGACTCACAACTCGTTCATGAAACCGTATGTTGTTTCTTCTCACTCCAGGAGACTAAGTTTCCACCAAGAAAAATAGAATATCCATAAGTGGAACGACGTGTCTCAAGACACCGGGCCCAATCCGCATCAGAGTAACCCAAAATTGTAGTAGATTTTGGCGGGGAAAAAGTGAGCCCAAACGATATCGTTCCCTTGACATAACGGAGAATGCGTTTGACGTGTTGAAAATGAGCATGCGTAGGAGCGTGCAGAAATTGACTAACTTGATTTACAGCATAGGAAATGTCGGGACGGGTGATCGTCAAGTATTGAAGAGCACCCACAAGAGAACGATAATGAGTGGGATCATAAAATGGTTCGCCCATAGTTACAAAGGAGGATGAGGCAAGTGGAGTAGCAACACTTTTGGAGTCAAGAAGATGCGCCCTTTCCAAGATCTCGTGGGCGTATTTCGATTGACTAACAAACAAACCATCCTCGGTATATGTGACTTCAAGCCCGAGAAAATAGTTTAAATGACCGAGATCTTTAAGAGCAAACTCGGATCGTAATTTGGCGATAAACGAGCTGACCACAGAGTCATCGGTACCGGTGATAATAATGTCGTCAACATATACGAGAAGATATATCAAGGTGGAGTCGCGTGAAAAAACAAAGAGGGACGGATCAGCACGACTACATGCGAAACCATTAAGAATAAGAAAAGTACTCAACCGATGAAACCACGCTCGCGGTGCTTGCTTTAAACCGTACAAGGCTTTGTTAAAGCGACATACGTGATCGGGAAAACGTTCATCGCGAAAGCCCGGATGTTATTCCATAAAAACTAATTCTTCGAGATTCCTGTGAAGAAAGGCATTGCTAACGTCCAATTGATGAAGTTTCCAACCATTAACCACGGCTGAAGAGAGAACAATACGAACGGTGGTGGCTTTAACAACCGGGCTGAACGTGTGGGAAAAATCAAGACCCGGGATTTGACTATAATTTTGAGCCACAAGATGAGCTTTGTGACGATCAATGGACCCATCTGCATGATATTTTGTACGGTAAACCCATTTACAACCAACGACATTATGATTAGATGGTCGTGGTACCAAGGTACATGTATGATTTAAACGAAGAGCCTCGAGTTCTTTATGCATAGCGGACATCCAAACATCGTGTTTAGAAGCGGTGTTGAAAGTCTTCGGATAGGTGGAGGAAAAAAGAGCCGAGAAAAGCTCATGAGTAGTAGTATGAGCTAAGTCGGTTCGATGTTTTGGTTTAAAAACTCCAACTTTGGAACGAGTACGCATTAGGTGAGTAGACTGGACAAGAGGAGGAGGTGGTGGGTTTGGTGGAGGAACAACAGCCGTTGTAGGAGCAACAGGAGGCGGATTCGGTGGAGGTATGGGAGTTTGTTGGGCTAGAAGTGGCTGAGATTCATGAGGGGCATAGTTAGTAGGCTGTGATGTGGGTGTAGTAGTTGGGCTCATAGGAGGCTCAGAAGAATCTGGATCGCACAGCCCACACGGGGTAGTAGGAGAAGGAGGGAGAGAGGAAGGGGAGGTGACAGGTGGCGGTGAAGGAGTGGGTATATGTCAGGATCGGATATAGATTATATCAAATAACAAGAACTAACTTTTAAATAATAAATCAGAGTAAAATAAAAGTTAATCTTTAACTATGATCACAATCAACTAAGAAGTTGCGGAATCACACTTAATTGATTAAAGAAGGTTTTAAACACAGATCAATTCAATCAAACAGTAGTTTTATTAACCAACCAGAATAATTACAAAAGCAAACTTCACCCCCAATCTAACTTATTATGTTAGACGAAGAACACAGGCTGTTCTTAGGTTTCAATAAGAAACTTAGAGGCTAAAACACTTTCAGAAAATAAATAACAATAAGAACAAATGCTTTTAATAATAAGATCAAGCCGTCGTACTAAATTGATCATCTAATGAAGTATATATAGACTCTTGATCCTCCTTGAATTGTTGACAGTTAGGTAATCTTCTATCTTCCGAGATAATCTTGATGATCTTCAAAGTATTTCGAGATATCTTCAAAGATAAGATTTTCCAAATATAGCTCAACAGAAACTGTTTAATGAACACAACAGTTCTTGATTCTTCTAACAGTCTTCAGCTTCAAGGTCTTCAAACAGTTGTGACTTTGTGAACTAACAGTTCTCAACTGTTTTCATATTTTCAACAAACAGTTTTAAACTGTTTCACCAACCTTCACTAAACAGTTCTCATTTTTATGCTCAATAACTTAGATTATTTCCCAACAATCTCCCCCTAACTTAAATTATTGAACAATACATTTAAGTTGTTGGTTCGATCATAGACAAATTAATATAAGTAATGAGTCACATTTCTTCTAATCTCCTTTTGAATCTGTTCAGTAAGTCTTCCTTCTGTTTTAAATCCCCATGGAATTTAGCTTTAATCAAAAACTCCAGCTTAGTCTTGTGATGCTCAATGAAGTTCAAATCAAACCACTCATGCAGTGTATTTCCCATCACCACGTAATATGTCCTTGATTTTGCATATACCTTTACTGCCTTTATGGGAAAAGCTTCCTCTGCTGTCAGTTTGGGCATAATCTTCAATGGGTTGCAAATGCTTGTAAGATATTCCATCAGAATCTTGATTCCTTCATTTGAGTCACTAAAGTGCTTAATTCCATATGCATACAATTCTTGTACATCTTCTGGTGCTATTCTTGTCATCATTTGTACAAAATTGTCATACACCTCAACAGATCCATCTTCCCTTGCAATAGTAATGCAATGTTTATCACTTGCTTTTTCTTCAAACTTCCATTCAACAACATGAGACTTTTCACCTAATTCTTTTTCCAATTTGTCAATCCCTTGCTGAACGTCTACTGTCAGTTTATCCTTCAGAATTTTGTGAACCACAGCAGCTTTGTTTGAAGTGGGAAGTTTCTTGGTTGGCTTAACTGTAAATACTTTACCTTTCATTACCCTTTTTCTTTTAATTCCCTTACCAGCAGCTTCCTTCTCCTTTTTCTCTTCTTCTTCTAACTCTTTTGTCATTTGAGCACCTATCTTTTTAGCTAGCTCAAAATCTGATTGTTCTTGCAACTCAAGCTCAGCATTCAATCTCTGTGCATATTCCCTATCCCGTTCTTCTTGCTGTTCTTTAGAAAGTTTCAGCTTGGGAATATCAACCATCACTTCCTTTCCTTTTACTGATACAGGGGGCATCGTTTCTTCTTTCTTTTCTTCTTTCTGTTTCTCAGCAAAAGCAATGCCTTTAAATCCTTTCTTTGGTGGTAATGGTTTCAGCTCCTTCATACCTTTGAATTTACCTTCCAACCAACCATCCTCAATACTTTGCGCCATTCTCTTGTTGTTAAATCCAGTAGTTTGAGCACATAGATCAATCAAGTAAGTTTGTTTAACCTTGGACCATGACTTGAAGACTTCAGTAGTAGGATAGTTAGCAGTAACAGCCATCTTGTTTATCATCATCCTATCCTCAGCTGACAAAGTTTCTTCATCTTCAGTAACAGCTGTTTGGTCAATGGTTGCAACTGTTTGTTCAGTTGTAGTAACAACTGTTTGTTGATCCTGTGGAACTGTTTGTTTAACTCCTTCCTGCTTGGATTTTATTTTTCCTTTAGCTTGAGCAGTTGAAGAGGTTCTCACCAAAGATTTGGGTTTAAGCAGCATTTCATAAGTATGAAGAACATTGGTTGCCTTCTTCAGATTCTCATCAAGAAAATTCAGCTGCTTATCTTGCCTTATTAGCACCTCATTGTGAATTGCTACTACCTTGAGTACTTCAGTTGCCTTCTCCAACTTTTCAGTCAGTTCTTTTATCTTCTCATCTTGAGTAACTATCCTTTTGTTTTGAAGGGCAATCCTTTTCTTTAGGTGTATATGAGCAGCAAGGTAAGGTGCAAAGTTAGGATCCGTCAATGCATGTTGTTTCAGTCTAGTCTCAATGTCAGTTAGTGTTTCCACTGTGACCATATCATTGACATTTTTCACTGGTGGTTGACTCCCCTGAGTATCACCATCAGTACCCCTCTGTTCTTGGTTCTGGGGATTACCAGAAACTGTTTTATCAGTCTCTGTTGCCATGGTTGAGGTCTTAGCAATGTTAACACTGTCCTGGTTATCCCTTGCGGATAAAACAGTAGTGTCAGCCTCAAAAACCATATGATCATCCTCTTGAGGAATGATCACCTCCTCATTGTGCCTGGGAGACAGCACCAAAGGTTCCCTTTCGATATTCTGCACAGGTGAATGCACCTGTGCAGGGCTAACAGTTTGGGGTTCTCTAACTGTGGTGGAAGGAGCACCAACAGTTTTCCTCTTCTTTCTAAATGTTTTTAATGTAGGGGCTTGTGTTGTAGCTATTCAAATGGTAGCAGAAGGAGATGTTTGTGTATCTTGAGTTGTGGGTTCCAAAGGTGGTGGTGTAGCAATAGTGTGGGCTTCATGCTCACCCCTGGCAACTCTGTTTCTTGACAAGAACTCCACCATTGCAGAGAGTGGTGGAGTTATGGTGCCTGAGAAGTTCTTCCCATTAACCAACAACTTGCTCAATGTGGAAGCCACATGAGCAGAGGGAATAATAACCCTCTTGTGTATTTTCAGATTTGGCATCAAAAAGTTTAACAAAACTTGCACAAATCGAGGATACATCAAAAAGAGACCATACTTGGTCCCCAGATGTTTTACCATGCCATTGAAAATTAATTTTGAAAAGTTGAAGCAACGATTGTTGGCCAAACAGATTAAGGCCAAAGCAATGTTGCTTCCAAACTCGTTCCATCCTGTTCTTTTAGGACTAATGCACTGTTGGAGAGTATGGATTAAATACTTCCAGTGAGCACAAAATTGTCCCTTATAGAATGCACCCTTCCCTGAAGGGCCCTCATACCCAAGCTTAACAAGCTCGGCATGCAAAAAATCTAGTGAAACTGAATCAGAATACTCACCCTCACTATCATTGAGTTGTAGGAGGTGGCGAATGGTGTCCTCAGAGATCGAGACATCCAAATCATTAATGGTAGAATCAATCCATTGCACGTCATTAGTTGTTCGAAGTTGAGCATGTTTCCAAAACTGATCAATGTGGGAAGTGTATATGGTAGGGTTGATGGTGAGAGCAGTGTTGAGATTGGACATTGAGAGATAATCAATCATGACGTGGAACATGTGAAGATCATCGGGTTTTGAAAGAAAAGCAAGCATGTTATGTTCCTTGACGAATGGAAGGGGAGCCATGGCGATTTGATAGCAAAATTCTAGGGTTTTAGCGTTCAAACGAAGTTCAGTATGCGTAAAGAAACCTCTGAGGAGGGAATGGTTTATATATGTTTCGATTGTTGAATGCAATCCAAAGGCTTCCAAAATTCTGCAAAGACCAAAACACCCTTTAATAGCTTAACAGTTGACGGACAAAATGAACTAACAGTTGAGGGACTGTTTTCATAAGATATAACAACTGTTATTCAAAAGTTAACTCCCTTTTGATTGATCATTTATTTGGATTAACAGTTGTTTAGTGTTTACAACTGTTCTCATTTCTCCCCCTTAGTTGACGAATTTCTCCCCCTCAGTTGCACATGGACTTTGCCTAACAGTTGCCGAAGCCATATGCTAACAGTTGAAAACTGTTAGTATTGATGGAAACAGAAATGTGCAACTGGCAAACAAACTTTTAGCTCATATATGTCAAATGCTGAAGCAATAATAACAAATCATTAGTGAACACAGTCATCAACAAAAGATATATTTTATTCAAGATAATCACAAATGAGCTACAATAATTTTGAGAAAACAATACTGTCTTTTGCTATAGATCTAAATATAGCTTATACGAACTTTCTTAACTCCTAGATCTACATGTGACAAATTATCGTTAACATTTTGTATCAACAAATCTGAACTTTAAGGGAAGACAATCATCATCACATTCTTGCTCGAGAATGTCTTCATTATTTAAGAATCGAGTTCAGAATAGCCTCTACAGTGCCGCCATAGCCTTACTGAGAAGCCTGTCTTCAAAGAATGGTCATGTAATGCACAAGCCATTGTTGGTACTGCTTATCTAATTGTGCAAGGCCGTCTCGTAGGTGTGGGAGAACAATGATCTACACCGTAAGTGTAGACAACTTTCTCCGTTTAACAGTTGACATGCCTTAAACAATTTTCAAAACATACTACCTACCAATGGGTGTGCAGTAGACCTTCTCATCATATGTACCACCAGAGACGATTGTCATAATTTGCCTCTTGGGAAGATGGTGAATGATACTAATTCAACATCAGTGGAACTAGTCATCTATTACAATGACTTCCACTGCATCATCATCCGAGGCCCTCTGATGGTTATGAGTATTATATCTTCGAACATTGAACCACACTACGGAGTTTGTAGTGCCTGCCAGGTTCAAGACGAATCTTAGACAACATGGTGTAGGCAATTCATGGAAGAGAGTGAAATTTTCAAAATCACCTCTTATACGAATATGATCAATTGGTTTATTTGGCCTACGTGGATCTGGATGCTGTGTCAAGGTGAACCTATCTCGATCATCATGCATCTCAAGAACACATGATGAGTATTGCCAAAGCTCATGCATTCTTACAAATGGGGCAGGGATGGTTACATAACTTTGAGTGGAGTATCCTACAAAGAAACCTTCTTCAGCCTTACTCTCAAACTTGCCTAATTGTGATTTGGTATTAAGGATAGTACAAGGACAACCAAATGGTTTGAAGAAGTTGATTAAAGGTTTTCTCTTGAGGAACAACTCATAAGAAGTTTTCCCTTTGGACTTGACTACTTGTACTCTATTCTGAACATAGCAGGCAGTGTTCACTGCTTCTGCCCAGAATGTCATTGGAAGCCTAGAATCAGCTAACATGGATGTAGCAGCCTCTATCAAAGTCATATTCCTTCTCTCAGCAACTCCATTCTGTTGGGGAGTCCTAGGGGCACTAAACTGTGTTTCAATACCTTTACTTTCACAAAAACTGTTTAGTTCATAGTTCTTGAATTCAGAACCATTGTCAGATCTAATGACTTTCACCTTCAAATCAGATTGGTTTTCAACTTTAAGAATAAAAGACTTAACTAACTCAGCAGTTTCATCCTTAGTTCTGAGAAATTGAACCCAAGTAAACCTGGTGAAATCATCAACTATGACTAAACAGTAGGCTTTCTTCCCTATACTCACTACAGAAGTAGGACCAAAAAGATCCATATGCAATAGTTGTAAAGGTGCAGTAATGGAAGAAATCTCTTTGGACTTATAAGAAGTTTTGTGTTGCTTGCCTTTAAGACATGCCACACAATGATCATCACATGAGAACTCTTTTTGGGGCAAACCTCTTACCAAATTGTTTTTAGCTAACAAATTCATGGTTTTAAAATTCATGTGACACATCCTCCTATGCCAAATGGCAGACTCATCATGAGATGCCTTGGAGAGTAAACAGCTTAACACATTCTGTTTAGCAATCTTTTGTGTATCAAGACAGTATACATTATCTTTTCTAGGTGTTCTTAAAAGAACAACCTTCTCATTTAGTTTAAAATCTTTTGAAAGAATAATGCATTCTGAATCTGTAAACAAAACTTTGTTTCCATTGTCACAGATTTGAGATACACTTAACAAATTGTACTTAAGTTGTTCTACAAAGAAAACATCATTAAATGTAAGTGTACCTGCCTCAACAGCTCCTTTACCTGTGATTTTTCCTCCCTTAGCATTTCCTCCAAATGCTACAAATCCACCATTGATGTTTCTGAAATCCTTCAAACAGTGTGGATTTCCAGTCATGTGCCTTGAGCATCCACTATCCACATGCCAGATAGATCCATGATTGGCCCTATGAATGCTCTGCACAAATAAAATCAGTTAGTAGCAGGAAGTACCCAGGCCATGCAGGTCTTGGGTACACCATTCAAGTCATAGTACTTAAACAGAGTTTTGTTCTTTTTGATTTCATCCAAATTAGATTTCTCTAATTTGTGTGAAGAATACTTTGTAAGAACATGTGGTTTCCAACTGTTGTGGTTAACAGTGGACACCTTTGAACAAACAGCTGGTGGAGTTGGTAAAACAGATGAATCAACTTGTGATTCCTTTTGATTTTCAGTTTGAAGAACAGTTTTACCTTCTCCAGAATCAGTTTGTTTTTGAATTTTCATCCAAGCCAAACCAGCAGTTTTTGGTTTTGTTAAAACAGTTTTGGAACTGTTAGTTGGTTTGGATGTAACAGTTGTAGAACTGTTTGCCAGTTTTGGCTTAGCAGTCTTAGAACTGTTGATCTGCTTTGACTTAACAGTTTTAGAACTGTTATTTTGTCTTTTGGGACTTTTGTTTTGAGTGACATTGGTCTGTGGGTTATAGTAACAGTTTTGAACTAAATGATTAGATCTCCCACAAATGTAGCACTTTTTGGTTTTCACAATAGGTAAACCAGTTCTTTGTGACCAGAATTGGTTCCTATTTCTTTGATTTCCTCTAACAGCTGCAGATTGAGGAAACTTTTGGACACCATGTTTTTGGCATGTGCATGCAGGCATTTCAGTATGCCTTTTCCTAGGCTTGGGTTTAGCCTGAGATTTTGAAGCTTCCAACTTCTTCTTTTCATACACAACCTCACCAACTTTCTCCTTTCCTTTGGCTTTTGTACTAGCAGTTGGGTTTTTTAGCTTAGAACTGTTTAGGTTATTGAGAGAACTGTTAGTGTAAAGATGGGGATTATTGGCAACAGTTGTGGAACTTTCTATGGAATGGATTGCTTTTGAAGGTGTTGGCTCAGTGATGAGGGATTCTGTGGATGCTTTTACAAACACCACAGGATTGAAAGATGGTTTTGTGGAAATAGGTTCACAACAGATGTGATTTTCATATGGAATCACTTCATCTTTCTTCACAACTATCTCAATATCTTCAACACTTACTACAGACAGAACTTCATCTTCATAACTCTCAAACTTTGGATCAGCTGACTTTAATTCATCTGCCAAAGGTTCATTGACATGTCTATCAGCTGCCTCAGACAAGGGTGTTATATATGTGTGATTGTATGGAGGTGGGGTTTCCTTATATCCAAGTCCAGTTTTCACCTTGTCTCTCACTTGAGATTGTAGCAGAGTCTCAAGCTTAAGGTTTGCAGCCTTGAACATTCCAAGATCAATGTCCACACCCTCCAATTTCTTTGTGAGTTCATCAACCTTGCTTTCTTTTTCAACCAATTTCTTTTTCAGACTATCAATCTCATCTTGAAACTGCTCTTTCTACCACTTATGATATTTTCTATCATAGTCCATATACAGTTCATTTGCCTGATAGTCTTTAATTTTCTTTTCAAAATCTTCTATCACAGCAGTATATTCATACCTTCTCTCCTCCATTTTACTTAGAGCAGCACATACTTTCTTATTGTGCTCTCTAAATCTCTTAACAATAGCTCTACATTCACCAGGACATAGTTTAGAAGATACCTGTATGTCCTCAGATTCTGGGGAATCCATCTTGATGGAGGAGTCAGTCAATGCCATCAAAGCTTTGTTGCTGGTAGCCTCCTCTGCTTGATCACTCAAATAAAATCCATGGCCTTCTTGTGAGACCAATGCTGAGGAGGTATGGTTCTGAGTTGGCCTCTGACCTTGATTCTGAACTTGTCCACCAGATCTGCATTCTCTTGCAAAGTGGCCAAGTTGTTGACATTTGAAGCATCTCACCTTTGACTTGTCAAATCCAGCCTTGCCATCAGCTCTGAAATTCATGTTTTGCCTTCCAGTCCTTTTAATGAACCTCTTGGCTCTAACAGTAAGCATGGCCATCTGCCATTTGAGATCCATCTCCTCAAGATCATCAGGGTGCACTTGTTCAAGATCCTCATTGGTGAGGGTTGAATGTGCATGGCTGGCAAGAAAAGCTTCAAGAACTGCATCTGAAGTATTCATATCTAGTCCAACAACAGAACTAGTACCTGCACAACTATCAATAGAGTTAGTTAATGAATGGTTTGATTCCATACCTGAGGAAGACAGAAGAGCAGCATTGTGACTAGGGATAACAGTTTTTCTTTTTCCCTCTATCTCTCCCTCAAACACTATCAAACTATTATAGAGGTCATCTAACTCTATGTCTTCAAGAGAATCCTTGGTTCTCCATTGTGCAGCAAACACAGTCCATTCATCACCTAGAGACCTAAGAAACTTTCTATTTATCTCATCTTGATCAAGCCTAACCTTAGCACTCTCCAGTTGACTCACCAGTTTGTAAAACCTATCAAAGATTTGGGTGATACTCTCATTCTTCCCACTGGTGAAGTTCTCATAGGCTTGTTTAAGAAGATCTCTTTGGTTTCTCTTAGAACTAGCATTCCCAGCAAACCTCTTTTCCAGAGCATTCCAAAGTTCATGAGCATCATCAAATTTCTTGAATTGATGTTGATACTCATTGGGAATTGCAATCTGAAGGATGCTGAGGGCTTTCATCTCAATCATTCTATCCTTCTTTTCAGCATCTGTCTTTGGAGGTGGTTTCTTCTTTGGTTTTCCATTCTCATCCAGTTCAATGGGATTAGTGGGAACAGTTTCAATGATTTGCCAAACAGCATAGTCCATTAGTTGGACATGCTGTTTAATTCTTAGTTTCCACATCTCAAAATCAGATGGTTTGAGCATGGGAACACGAATGTTGGATCCTGACCCACTGTTATCAGAAGAACCTCCCGAATCCATTGAAACAAATTGATTTAAAGACAGTTTTTTTTTTTAAATATTAAAGCAAGGTAAAGCAAAAACCTTCAACTGGTGATCAAAGGAACCTTAATGATAAGGCTCTGATACCACTTGTCAGGATCGGATATAGATTATATCAAATAACAAGAACTAACTTTTAAATAATAAATCAGAGTAAAATAAAAGTTAATCTTTAACTATGATCACAATCAACTAAGAAGTTGCGGAATCACACTTAATTGATTAAAGAATGTTTTAAACACAGATCAATTCAATCAAACAGTAGTGTTATTAATCAACCAGAATGATTACAAAAGCAAACTTCACCCCCAATCTAACTTATTATGTTAGACGAAGAACACAGACTGTTCTTAGGTTTCAATAAGAAACTTAGAGGCTAAAACACTTTCAGAAAATAAATAACAATAAGAACAAATGCTTTGAATAATAAGATCAAGCCGTCGTACTAAATTGATCATCTAATGAAGTATATATAGACTCTTGATCCTCCTTGAATTGTTGACAGTTAGGTAATCTTCTATCTTCCGAGATAATCTTGATGATCTTCAAAGTATTTCGAGATATCTTCAAAGATAAGATTTTCCAAATATAGCTCAACAGAAACTGTTTAATGAACACAACAGTTCTTGATTCTTCTAACAGTCTTCAGCTTCAAGGTCTTCAAACAGTTGTGACTTTGTGAACTAACAGTTCTCAACTGTTTTCATATTTTCAACAAACAGTTTTAAACTGTTTCACCAACCTTCACTAAACAGTTCTCATTTTTATGCTCAATAACTTAGATTATTTCCCAACAGTATAGTCGGTGGATCATCAAGAAAAGAGGTATATAACAAGTTGTTTAGCGGTGTAGTGGGAGAAGAACCCAAAAATGGAAAGCAATGTTCATCAAATTTGGCGTGGCGAGTGGTATAAATGCGAGAGGTATGTGGCTCAAGACAGAGAAAGCCTTTATATTTGGAGCTATACCCAATAAAAATACAAGGCAAGCTGCGAGGTGATAACTTGTGCTGGCTATAATCCCCTAAATAGGGAAACACTCGACACCCAAAGGGTCAGAAGTTTTCATAAACGGAACCCGATCAAAGAGAACTTCAAATGGAGACTGATTATGCAACACCTTTGAGGGTAACCGATTAATAACATATACAGCAGAGCTAAAAGCATGTGTCCAATATTGAGTTGGAATATGACTGTTAAAAAGCATGGAAAGACCTGTATCAACAATATGCCGATGTTTGCGCTCGGCACGGCCATTTTGTTGTGGCGTGTACGAACATGAAATACGATGTAAGGTTCCATTAGCATCAAGAAGAGTCCGTACATTATGATTAACAAACTCGGTTCCACCATCACTTTGAAATACCTTTATTTTTCTAGAAAGTTGAGTTTGTACAAAATTTAAAAAGGTGGTAAACACCTTAAAGAAGCCTGACTTGGTGATAAGCGGATAAAACCAAGAAAACCGAGAATGATCATCTACAAACATAACATAATAACGATAATTATCCACCGAAGAAACAGGTGCGGGTCCCCCCAAGTCACAATGAATTAAATCCAAAACATTGGAAGCACGATTTGTATTATATTCAAAAGGCAAACGATGAGCCTTTGCTAACTGGCAAGAAGTACATATAATAGGCTTCGGTAAATGTAACACTGTACTTTTTTTTAAACATATATTATATTGCACGCGGAAGCTAATTACATATAATTACTTTTAAAATACAAAGTTAATACCAACATTTAATCTAGTTGTATATATAAAACAACTACAGTGTTAATTTCCAAAAGACGCTATACACAAAAACTTGGACATCAGAGTTCTTGGTCTGTCCGTATTCCCAGTCACCATCACCAGAAACTCACCACAGAGGATCTGCAAAACAATCTAGTGGGAAATTAGCACAAAGCTAAGTGAGGGAACATATATCAAACAAAGTACAAGGCTAACAGCCCAACAAGTAATCAAGCTCAAATCCAAGAGGACCGGCGGTGTTGCAACCACCTACAACCAAATGCTGGCCAGAACATAGGTTTACCGATAGCCCTGCTAACATGGACAACATTATCAGCACCCTCGAGTACAACAAATGCATCTCAAGATCAGATACTGTAAATCCCCAAGAAACAAGCCCAGCCTACAAAACTGTCACGGCTGACCTCCAAAAATAACATGTATACATATCCAAATGAGGATATAAATCCACTCACCATAGTCGACAAGGCAGTAGCATACTCAGTTGTCTAACTTACTGAGTCTTCTCAGTTTCTGAGATTAAGTAAACACAAGTCAATATCTCATTCACAACACTGATTTATAATAAATATCATATGTATTCATACATCACATGTTATATTCTCATATATATATATCATGTATATCGAATCATAGTTTGATTGTTAAGAATAACTCTTAAAATCCCAAAATCCGATTAAATCCATTTCCGATCGAAGTCAAATTCCGAGTGAAATATTCAATTCCGAGTGAAATGTCACATTCCGATTAAATCCAATTCCGAGAAAATAGGCAATTCCGATGAAATCATAGTTAGATTCCGAGCATAGGCACATTCCGAGCAAATATATATGTGTCAATTCCGGGTAGATGGAATTCCGATCAAAATGTTAGAATTATCCAGTCAAGGCAATATTGATTCCGAGCATTCCAATTCCGATCATCTAGATCGGAATTCATCAATTCCGATTAAATCAAACATGAATTCCGAATACATTGCAAATTCCGATCAATATCCGAGTCTTTAATTTTATTCGGATTCAATATCAATTCCGGTCAAAATGATCGGAATTCATCATTTCCGATCAATTCATACTCCAATTCCGATCAACTCAAGTTCTTGCATATTCTTGCTCTTTTTCAATTCTAATCTGTTTTATGATCATGCAAGGTAATCTATGTCTCCACAAAGCATTCTAAGCATATATTGAACATAATCTATCATTCAATTCTAAAATGCAATACAACCTATAATTTTATCAAATCATCTAGAATCAATCGGAATTTATAATAATATTCAAAACCGAATATAATTTTAACATTTAACAACTACAATTCAGTAATCTAACCTTAAAGATCAATTCTTCAGTGAATTAATTAAGCATGCAAGATGAAATAACAATTTGTTGAATTTGTTCTTCTTTCTTTCTTCTTCTTGGCCGAGAGCACACAACAACAAACACACACTAACACTTTTGCTTAATTACATGTAATGAGAGATGTTTGTGTGTGTTGATGACTAACACCACTAAAACCGACCACCTCACCCCTCCACTAACTCAATTGAATAATTAATTTAATTATTTGTCTAAATAATAATAATACATATTATTATCACAACTAATTTTCAATTAAAGCATATTGACGAATAATTCACATAATCAATTAAATCCCAAGATAATCATAATTAATTACCTTATTTGTCTAAGCCGGTTGAGAGGGTGTTACAAATCTACCCCTCTTAAGAAGATTCCGTCCTCGGAATCACATCGCGCTCAAACAAAGAAGGGTAACGGCTTTTCATGTCTGCTTCAGTCTCCCAAGTCAAGTCTGAACCTAGATTTTGCTTCCACTTGACCAAAACCATCGGTATCTGCTTCTTTCTCAGTTTTGTGACTTTACGATCCAGCAGTTCAACTAGTTCCTCAATAAGTCTCTGGTTAGTGTCCACACGAAGATCTTGTATTGGTAGAACCTGTGTCTGATCCTCTACATTACACTTGCGCATATAACATACATTGAAAGTGTCGTGAATACCCGCGAACTCATCAGGAAGATCTAAGGCAACAGTCTGATCGTTAACTACCCGTTTGATTCTGAAAGGACCAATATAACGTGGAGCTAACTTTCCGCGTTTACCAAAACGAATAACACCCTTCCATGGAGATACTTTCAGATATACCATTTCTCCCTCAACAAAAGACACCGGTCGGCGACGCGGATCTGCATACATTTTCTGTCTATCTCTAGCAGCTTTTAGTTTATCCCTAGCAATAGCAACTTTATCAGCTGTCATTTGCACAATATCAGGACCTACAAATTACTTTTCTCAGGCCTCTAACCAACAGGTTGGAGTTCTACAAGGACGACCATAAAGCATCTCATACGGTGGCATACCGATACTGGAGTGGTAGGAATTTTTGTATGCAAACTCAACCAATGGCAGATGCGAATCCCATGAACCCCCAAACTCTAACACACATGCTCAAAGCATATCTTCTAAAGTTTGAATAGTTCTCTCTGATTGACCATCCGTTTGTGGGTGATAAGCTGTACTCAAATTAACTCTAGACCCCAATTCTTGTTGTAGTCTGTTCCAGAAGTTAGACACAAACCTCGAATCTCGATCTGAAACAATAGATAACGGAACTCCATGTCTTGATATTATCTCATCAATATATAACTGTGCTAATTTACTCAATGAGGCAGTTTCAGTAGTAGCAAGGAAGTGAGCACTCTTGGTTAATCTATCAACAATGACTCATATCATATCATGACCTCTCTGAGTTCGTGGAAGTTTTGTTACAAAATCCATCGTAATATGATCCCACTTCCATTCAGGTATTTCCAACTGTTTCAACGATCCATACGGTTTCTGATGTTCAGCTTTAACTTGTGCACAGATGTGACAAATTTCAACAAATTTAGCAATATCTGTTTTCATTGTTGGCCACCAATAACGAGTCTTTAAATCATGGTACATCTTTGTACTGCCCGGATGTATCGACAATCTAGACTTATGAGCCTCGTTTAGAATTAATTCCCTCAAGTTACCAAACTTTGGTACCCAAACGCGTGTATGATAAACCTTCAAACCACGCGAGTCGGTAGTTAATTCATGCTGTCGTTTGATCATCAATTCATCCTTCAGATTCTCATCCTTCAAAGCTTCAAACTGTGCATCCAAAAGTTGATCCACTAAATCAGACTTGATTTCCAAACGCATAAATTTCACAGCTTCTGAAGATCCCTTCCGACTTAGTGCATCAGCAACTACATTTGCTTTACCCGGATGATATTGAATGTCACAATCATAATCCTTAATCAATTCTAACCAACGACGTTGTCTCATATTCAGTTCTTTCTTAGTAAATACATACCGAAGACTCTTGTGATCCGTGTAGATCGTACACTTTGTTCCATACAAATAATGTCTCCACAGTTTCAATGCAAATACTACTTCTGCTAACTCCAAATCATGAGTTGGGTAGTTTTGTTCGTTAGGTTTCAACTGTCTCGAAGCATACGGAATTACCTTACCTCTCTACATCAAAACACAACCCAATCCAGCGTGAGAAGCATCGCACTATACAACGAAATCCTCTGAACCCTCAGGTAAGGAAAGAACAGGAGCCTGACATAACAGTTGTTTCAGAGTCTGAAAATCATCTTCTTGAACCGAACTCCACTGGAAAGGAACATCTTTTCGAGTCAACTTGGTCAACGGACCGGCAAGCTTAGAAAAATCTTTAATAAACCTGCGATAATAACCCGCCAATCCAAGAAAACTCTTTATCTCAGTTGGTGTTTTCGGAGCACTCCAATTTATCACAACTTCAATTTTGGATGGATCCACTTTGATACCTTCTTGACAAATCACATGCCCTAGAAATTGAACTTCTCGCAACCAAAATTCGCATTTTGAAAACTTGGCATATAATTTGTGTTGTTTTAGAATCTCCAAAACCTGTCTCAAATGTAGATCATGTTCATCCTCTGTCTTCGAATACACCAAGATATCATCAATAAACACAATAACAAATTTATCTAAGAAAGGTCTGCACACGCGATTCATCAAATCCATAAACACTACAGGAGCATTCGTCAAACCAAATGGCATCACTAGGAACTCGTAATGACCGTATCGAGTACGAAAAGCAGTCTTTGGTATTTCCTCCTCTGCTACTATGACTTGGTGATAGCCTGATCTCAGACCAATCTTTGAAAAGTACGAAACCCCTTGTAGTTGATCAAACAAATCGTCAATTCTGGGTAGTGGATACTTATTCTTGATGGTTCTCTTATTCAATTCTCTGTAATCAATACACATATGAAGAGTCCCATCTTTCTTCTTTACAAACAATATCAGCGCACCCTACTGCGAAGAACTCGGACGGATAAACCCCTTGTCTAGCAGTTCCTGGATATGAGTCATCATCTCCCGGATCTCTGAAGGAGCTAAACGATACGGAGCTTTCGCGATCGGTGCAGTTCCAGGTATCAGATCAACCTTATACTCCACATCCCGTACTGGTGATATTCCCGGCAGATCGTCTGAAAACACTTCCGGATATTCGGAGACAACACGAACATCGGTAACAGGTCGCTTCTCCTTTTTCACATCGATGACATAAGCCAGAAATGACGCACACCCTTTGGCTAGAGATTTTCTAGCCTTCATATATGAGATTATAGGGAAAGATGATTGAGATCTATCCCCACGAGCCACGACATGTGACCCGTCAGCCAAAGGAATAGTAATCAGTTTCTTGTGGCACTGGATACTAGCTGTATGGTGACTTAACCAATCCATGCCTAGTACTAAATCAAACCCCGGTATAGGCATCAACAAACAGTCTACAGGCAAACTAGTACCATCAATGTCTATCGACACCACAGTCACACAAGAAGTTACAGGAACTATCTTACCATCTACTATCTCTACTTCTAAAGGAGTAGTAATCACAGAAGCAGGCAGTTTCAGTTTATTACACATAGATACAGATATAAAGGATCTATTTACACCAGAGTCAAATAATACACGAGCAGGCACAGAGTTTATGTCACACCCCGCTAAAGCGGAAACACGAGGTGTTACAGCTAAAGGTCTCATAGCACAAGGTAATAGAAAATTTCCAACCATAACAGATAATTTAAATTTAAATCGAGGTACAATCATCCAATTACAAAACAGAAATTAAATATTGTTTTTGACAAGTAAATAAAAACGGTTGATTGGAAATTCGTTTCATGATGTCCACACATGACATGCTCTAACGTGCTTTAAGACCTACCGAGGGTTACCTGAAAGGCATGAGTAAAAGAGAGGTCAACTACGGGAGTTGGTGAGGACACAGGTTTATATGCACAAAAAGAAATTTTAATGCAAAAGTAATAAAGTATATTGTTGGGGTTTTGAACCCAACCAATTTTTGTAAGGATGGAGACGTTAATCCAACCACAGTTTATTGCCCAATTTATACGCGTGGTTTTTGAGTATACAAGGGATGTTTTACTAAGCTTGAGCCATTTTTCCAATCCTATCGACATACTGCCTTGATATATATATTTTTTTTAAACCCAACGCCCGAATTAGATAACGTTGGAAGTAGGTAAAGTACACCTATAGTTCGTCAACCATAAGTGGGGGATGTCGACCCCAAATAGCGCTATCTACAAGTACCATAGGCCCCTTTAGTGGTAGTTAATGGATAATGTATTAAAACCCAAGTACATCAGCAAGTATAATACTACCATTGCGCGTGATTTAAAATATTTATGATGGCAATAAACAAAACATTTATATAATCATGCTTTCACTCCAAATATATGAGTAAAGGTATTTAAAAAGGGGGTTATGAACACTCACCTTTCGTGAAGCTTGGTCAGTAATAGGAAGTCCTACTAGTTCTTTAAATTCGTCAACACCTTTATCCTATTATGTTAAATATCCATCGTAAGGTCCTTATTAGAGTGCAACTCTTTATAAAGGTATTATGTTAATATTTGAAGTATTTTAAAGTCTAGGTAATTCTCACTTGTAGTTATCATTAATCTCTAATTATTTTTATCTTCTACATATAAGTAATATATGCGAAAATATATATATATCTATCTGTAGTTGATTTTTGAAAACATGCAACACTCACACACACACACATATATATATATATATATATATATCATTTATGTAAAACTTGTCTTACGATATAATTATATGTATATTAATGAAATAAATAAATATATATATATATATATATATATATATATATATATATATATATATATATATATATATAGTAGTTTTTAAAGAAAATAAGGACACACAACATTATTATATGTATTTATGACTAACTTTGATAATGTATGAATACATTATAGAGTTATCTTCTTTAATAAGAATGCATAAATATATATAATAATAGTATATCTTTTGTTTATATATTACTACATAATAGCATATTTTATAGTTTTTAAAATCAAACACACATACATGCATAATCGTAAATATGTATATATATTTATACATGATTTTTGAAATTATTAAGAACTTTTATACTTATCATAAGTAGGTACTTGCATGCAAGGTTAAACATTGTAAGTCTTTGTAAATTTGCAATCCTTGATTATTACCCACCATTTTCACCAATCTTTTTCAATAAGAAGAATGAGATGAACCACATGCATGCTTATTGCCTTACAACATTTGGTAGGATTTAATCCATACTTCAAATGGTAGTACAAAGTCCTTTAATCGGATTGCATGCATGTGTTTATATGATCTAACCACATGCATGCTTATGCCTTACAACATTTGGTAGGATTAACTCCATACTTCAAATGGTAGTACAAAGTCCTTTAATCGGATTGCATGCTTGTGTTTATATGATCTAACCACATGCATGCTTATGCCTTACAACATTTGGTAGGATTAACTCCATACTTCAAATGGTAGTACAAAGTCCTTTAATCGGATTACATGCATGTGTTTATAAGTTGATCTTCTTGTATTCAAGAAGAGGTTAAGAGAAGAAGATGATGAATATGGTGGATTTTTCCAAGGGAATACAAATGTACAAGAACTAGTATTAAGAGTGGGTGATTATACCTTCAAGAGAGTACTTTACTTGAAAAATTGTCGCTTCTTCCTATTGATCTTCTTGAGAGTTTGAAGAGAGAATTTGAGAGAGTGAGAGTGTAAGAGAGTTTGAATGAGAAAGGGATGTTGAAATAAGATAGTTGGGTTGGTATTTATAGGCAAAAGAGAAGAGGGGGGGGGGGTACGGCCGAGATGGGTGGGGGGGGGGGGGGGGTAGGGTGGTGAGGGTGGTGAGGGTGATGATGGTGGTGGTTGAGTGACGGTTGTCACAGTCTCCCCTAGTTAAAGAAATTTCGTCCCGAAATTTACTTGGTGCTACTGTCCTTAAAGAGGTGGGATACTTATGTCTCATGTAATCCTCACGTTCCCAAGTATATTCGGGTCCGTGTCTCGAATCCCACCGGACCTTTACTATGGGAATCTTGGTTCGTCTGAGTTGTTTGACCTTTCGGTCTAAGATTTCGATTGGTTCCTCTGTGAAGTGTAATTGCTCGGTTACTTGAACCTCTTCTATTGGTACTACCAATGAGTTATCGGACAGGCATTTCTTGAGGTTTGATACGTGGAAGGTATTATGAATAGCGCTCAATTCTGATGGTAGATTGAGTTTATATGCTACGGGACCAACCTTCTCAGTAATTTCGAAAGGTCCAATATACCGAGGACCCAACTTTCCTTTCTTCCCAAAGCGAATGATGCCTTTCCATGGGGATACCTTCAAGAGTACTTTGTCCCCAACTTGAAACTCTAAAGGCTTTCTCCTATTATCCGCATAACTCTTCTGGCGATCTCTTGCCGTTTTGAGTCTTTCCTTGATGATAGAGATCTTGTCGGTGGTTTCCTGAATAATATCGGGTTTGATTAACTGTCGATCACCCGCTTCTACCCACCTTAAAGGAGATCGGCACTTACGCCCATACAGTGCTTCATACGGGGCGCACTGTATGCTGGTGTGATAGCTGTTATTGTATGAGAACTCAACCAAGGGTAGGTGAGCATCCCAATTCCCTCCAAAGTCTATCACACAGGCCCGTAACATGTCCTCTAAAGTTTGTATGGTTCTTTCTGTTTGCCCGTCGGTTTGTGGGTGGTAAGCTGTACTCAAGTCGATTCGAGTACCTAATGCTTTCTGCAATGATTGCCAGAATCGTGATGTAAACCAACTGTCTCTGTCTGAAATGATTGAGATCGGCACACCATGACGTGCCACAATCTCATTGACATAAATTTGGGCAAGCTTTTCCATCTTGTAGTCTTCTCGGATTGGGAGAAAATGGGCAGACTTAGTGAGTCTGTCTACTATGACCCATATGGCATCGTGAGATCTTGCTGTTCTTGGTAGCTTGGTGATGAAGTCCATTGTGATTTGTTCCCATTTCCATTGAAGGATTTCGGGTTGTTGCAGTAACCCAGACGGTTTTTGATGTTCATCTTTTACTCTTGCACATGTTAAACACTTTCCTACGTACAAAGCTATGTCCCTTTTCATACCTGGCCACCAATAGTATTCCTTAAGATCCTTGTACATCTTGTCGGCTCCGGGATGCACGGAGTATCTTGACTTATGTGCTTCATCCAAGATGGTCAACCTTGTGTTGTTGTATTTTGGGACCCATACTCTGTTCTCAAAATAGCGCACTCCATCAGTCTTAGTTTCGAATCGGGATTCCAAGCGGTATAAAGCTTCGTCCTTTAGGTTCTCCTCCTGTAATGCCTTTTCCTGGCTTTCCAGGATCCGATTCTTTAAACTAGTTTGGACCGCTGCTCCCATAACTCTAGCCCTAGAAGGCTTCACTCTTTCCTTTCTGCTTAACGCATCTGCTACCACATTTGCTTTTCCAGGATGGTACTTGATTTCGCAGTCATAATCATTGAGTAGCTCAACCCATCTCCTTTGTCTCATATTGAGCATCTTCTGATCTAGAATGTGTTGAAGACTTTTGTGATCAGTGTAGATGGTACACTTAGTGCCATACAAGTAGTGTCTCCAAATCTTAAGAGCAAACACCACTGCTCCAAGTTCCAAATCATGGGTAGTGTAGTTCTTCTCATGAACTTTTAGCTGTCTTGATGCATTAGCGATGACCTTATCCTTCTGCATCAGTACACACCCAAGTCCTTGATGTGAAGCGTCGCAATAAACCACAAAGTTATTTGTTCCTTCAGGTAGAGTTAAAACAGGTGCATTACTCAATTTGTGCTTGAGAGTTTGAAATGCTTCTTCCTGCTTCTCTCCCCAGATAAAATTCTTATCTTTCTGGGTTAGTGTGGTTAGCGGCTGTGCAATCTTTGAAAAGTTCGCTATGAATCGCCTGTAGTAACCTGCCAACCCAAGAAATTGGCGAACTTCGGTTGGTGTTTTTGGCGCTTCCCATTGCTTGATTGCCTCAATCTTTGCCGGATCTACGTGAATCCCATTTTTGTTAACCACATGACCAAGAAAGTGTACTTCGCGAATCCAAAATTCGCATTTAGAGAATTTCGCGTACAACTTCTGGTCCTTAAGTAGTGTTAACACCAACTTCAAATGCTGCTCGTGGTCTTCCTTGCTTTGTGAATAAATGAGTATATCGTCGATAAATACGATAACAAATTTATCCAGATATGGTCTACAGACCCTATTCATTAAATCCATGAAGATAGCTGGAGCATTTGTCAGCCCAAAAGGCATAACTAAGATTTCATAATGTCCGTAACGAGTCCTAAATGCTGTTTTAGGAATATCCGCCTCACATACTCGCAACTGATGATATCCCGAGCGTAGATCGATCTTTGAAAAGTACGTGGCTCCTTGAAGTTGATCAAATAAATCATCAATCCGGGGAAGTGGATATCGATTTTTGATCGTCAACTTATTAAGTTCTCTATAATCTATGCACTTCCGTAATGACCCGTCCTTCTTTTTAACGAAAAGGACTGGAGCTCCCCAAGGGGACGAGCTCGGTCGGATGAGTCCTTTGTCAAGCAATTCTTGAAGTTGTGCTGACAATTCCTGCATTTCTGACGGAGCTAAACGATAAGGTGCCTTAGCCACTGGCGCTGCTCCAGGAACTAAGTCGATATGAAATTCGACTTGACGGTTCGGAGGTAACCCTGGTAATTCTTCGGGGAAAACTTCAGGGAAATCTCGAACTACAGGAATTTCCTGGATGCGCTGCTCTTTTGTATCCTTGCTAGTGACGTGAGCTAAGAATGCCTCATTTCCCTTTCTCAAGTATTTCTGCATCTTCATGCAGGATACTATTTTCAAGTTTCTTCCCGACTTCTGTCCGTATACGATGAGCTTTTCGCCTCTAGGCATAGGGATGCGTATGATTTTCTCGAAGCAACATATCTCCGCTCGATATTTAGTAAGCCAATCCATGCCGATAATTACGTCGAAGCTTCCTAACTTAATTGGGATCAAGTCTATACTAAATATCTTACCAGCTAAGTTCAATGTGCAACTAATAATTATGTCCTTAACCCTAGCTTCCTGACCATTAGCAAACTCTATGGTATAGGCATCTTTCATCTTTTTAGTTTTTAAGTTAAGCGTTGTCCTAAACTCCAATGACACAAAACTCCTATCTGCTCCCGAATCGAATAACATTGACGCATAGTTATCATTTAGAAGGAAAGTACCTGCGACAACATCCGCATTCTACCTAGCTTCATTCACTCCAATCTCAAACACTCTTCCTCGAGCTTGGCCTCCTTGACCCTGCTAGTTCACTTGGCGGTTTTGATTAGCATCCTGTCCCTGGTTGGGACGGGGGCATATACGTGGGTGGTGCTCCAAACTCCCGCACTTGTCGCATGGTCGTGCCCTACAATTATTGGCATAATGGCCTCTTCTCTTGCACCTACTGCAGATGATGCACCTTCCTTCGTGAAATTTTCCGCAGTTGTTGCACCTAGGGTAGGTCTTTCTCCCTCCATTTGTCTGTGTATGAACTCCATAATTTCGGCTAACCTTCTTATTCCTTCCAAATTTCTCATCAGTCTGCTTCCTTGACAATTCCTCCATCTTCCTCTTTCCTTTGTTCTTGTCACTAGCAAACATTCCAGACCGTATGGCGTTATTGGTGAGACTGGTGGCCAAATTCACCGCGTTCTGGAGTGTGGCAGGGTTTGCCGAGGTGACATTTGCTCGAATCTCAGGAGCTAGACCCCAGATGTACCTATCTATACGGTTCTCTTCAGGGGTTACCAAGTGTGGAACTAACTTGGACAGTTCATGAAAGCGGGTAGTGTAAGCACTGATGTCACTTCCCACCATTTCATGGTTCCACAGCTCAGCTTCTAGCTTCTGGGTTTCACTCCTTGAGCAGAACTCTTCTCTCAGTAGTTTAATAAATTCTGCCCAGGTAAGCTGATGAGCTGCTTCCCTTCCTCGGGTCTGTATTTGGATGTTCCACCACGACAAGGCTCGACCTTGTAGCAAGCAAGCAGTGAATTCCACCTTGTTAGCTTCCGTGCACTTGCTGATACTAAGAACTGATTCTATACTATCAATCCAGCTCAGCAATCCTACGGCTCCCTCAGTGCCATAGAATTCCTTAGGGTTGCAAGCCCTGAAGGTTTTGTAGTTGCAGTCTCTGTTTGGCGCATTTGCATGTTGTCCAGCTTGTAAGCCTGCTGCCACTTGGCTAACGATGTTGGGCAGTGTAGCTAACACTCGGTCCAATACCATTTGGTTGATGTCTTCTTCTCTTCTTGGAGGCATGGTTCTAAGATGTGAAGATAGTGTGATCTTTGTCAATTTTATTTCTTACTGAAGCTAAGTGTAATCATGCAGTATTTTTCAGACACTAATTAATACTATGAGGACATAAATTTTTCTTAAAATAGAATCATTTCCATTAATAATATTTTGGGTATACATCATGATTACAAAATTTCCCAAAATATGATAATACATAAATTGTTTAGATTGGGTTTACATACTTTTTACCAAAATTTCCCAATCATATATAACGACATAAGACCTAATCAGTAGTTCCTAGAGAAATAGTAGCATACTTAAGGGCCAGGGAATGGTAATTTCAGAGGCTTCTACCTAACATCACTCCTAGCATGACTCCTACTGCCAAAGCTAGCACTGCCAGGGCCTTCACACATTCATATACTCTCCTTATGTCCTCCTGTGGGTTTGCCTCCACTCGTGATATATTCTGGTACTGGGCCTCCGCCATTTCTGTAAGAGCACCAATAGAGTGGCGCTGGCAATCTAACCGTCCATCAAGATACTCAAAGTGAGAGGTAAGCTGCCTCAGGTGTCGGGATTGCGCTTCTATCATCCCGGGTGTTATGACAGGTATGCCTGGTAACACTGAAGTGCCTGCTGCTATTCTCCTAACGGTGGATGACTCGCCGGTAGCCGCTATAGCCTATGGGGGTGTGATATGCGGGGGTAAACCAGTAGTCTTCCTAGCAGTGAGTCGGGTGCGAGGGAGTGGTTGCTTATTTTTGGGCTCTAGGAATCCAGTTGGTAGTGCACATGGATTGGGTGAACTCCGGCCACTGGACATCTCCGGTTCCTCATCGGATGTTTGATGCCTTATTGCATTCTGAGTGCGTTCAGTGGGTTCTGAATCGCTGTCGTACTCTGGTCCAGGAGTATACTCGGTCGACATACTGATCTGCGACAACGATCTACTTAGTTACTAGTGTTCTATTGTGAGTGTCTAAAGGAAATTATGCATAGTATACACACATAATCATGCTTAATGAAAGAAAATTTTATGCAAGCATAGGACTATTACAATTAACTTGAGTATTCCATAGCCCTTACTTGAATTAAACATAGGTGATCAAGCTTTGTTTAATTAAAGGAAGATAATGAAAGACTCAACTTAATCACATTAGTAAAATGCTTCAAGTTTAGAAATTTATTTTAGAAAAGTCTTGTCTTTCGAAAACCTTCGGTTATAGTTTGAGTTTTCCCCCCATAAGGAAAACCACAATTCTCTATAACCTTCGGCTCTGATACCAATTCTGTCACACCCCGCTAAAGCGGAAACACGAGGTGTTACAGCTAAAGGTCTCATAGCACAAGGTAATAGAAAATTTCCAACCATAACAGATAATTTAAATTTAAATCGAGGTACAATCATCCAATTACAAAACAGAAATTAAATATTGTTTTTGACAAGTAAATAAAAACGGTTGATTGGAAATTCGTTTCATGATGTTCACACATGACATGCTCTAACGTGCTTTAAGACCTACCGAGGGTTACCTGAAAGGCATGAGTAAAAGAGAGGTCAACTACGGGAGTTGGTGAGGACACAGGTTTATATGCACAAAAAGAAATTTTAATGCAAAAGTAATAAAGTATATTGTTGGGGTTTTGAACCCAACCAATTTTTGTAAGGATGGAGACGTTAATCCAACCACAGTTTATTGCCCAATTTATACGCGTGGTTTTTGAGTATACAAGGGATGTTTTACTAAGCTTGAGCCATTTTTCCAATCCTATCGACATACTGCCTTGATATATATATTTTTTTAAACCCAACGCCCGAATTAGATAACGTTGGAAGTAGGTAAAGTACACCTATAGTTCGTCAACCATAAGTGGGGGATGTCGACCCCAAATAGCGCTATCTACAAGTACCATAGGCCCCTTTAGTGGTAGTTAATGGATAATGTATTAAAACCCAAGTACATCAGCAAGTATAATACTACCATTGCGCGTGATTTAAAATATTTATGATGGCAATAAACAAAACATTTATATAATCATGCTTTCACCCCAAATATATGAGTAAAGGTATTTAAAAAGGGGGTTGTGAACACTCACCTTTCGTGAAGCTTGGTCAGTAATAGGAAGTCCTACTAGTACTTTAAATTCGTCAACACCTTTATCCTATTATGTTAAATGTCCATCGTAAGGTCCTTATTAGAGTGCAACTCTTTATAAAGGTATTATGTTAATATTTGAAGTATTTTAAAGTCTAGGTAATTCTCACTTGTAGTTATCATTAATCTCTAATTATTTTTATCTTCTACATATAAGTAATATATGCGAAAATATATATATATCTATCTGTAGTTGATTTTTGAAAACATGCAACACTCACACACACACATATATATATATATATATATATATATATATATATATATATATATATATATATATATATATATATATATATATATATATATATATATATATATATATATATATATATATATATATATCATTTATGTAAAACTTGTCTTACGATATAATTATATGTATATTAATGAAATAAATATATATATATATATATATATATATATATATATATATATATAGTAGTTTTTAAAGAAAATAAGGACACACAACATTATTATATGTATTTATGACTAACTTTGATAATGTATGAATACATTATAGAGTTATCTTCTTTAATAAGAATGCATAAATATATATAATAATAGTATATCTTTTGTTTATATATTACTACATAATAGCATATTTTATAGTTTTTAAAATCAAACACACATACATGCATAATCGTAAATATGTATATATATTTATACATGATTTTTGAAATTATTAAGAACTTTTATACTTATCATAAGTAGGTACTTGCATGCAAGGTTAAACATTGTAAGTCTTTGTAAATTTGCAATCCTTGATTATTACCCACCATTTTCACCAATCTTTTTCAATAAGAAGAATGAGATGAACCACATGCATGCTTATTGCCTTACAACATTTGGTAGGATTTAATCCATACTTCAAATGGTAGTACAAAGTCCTTTAATCGGATTGCATGCATGTGTTTATATGATCTAACCACATGCATGCTTATGCCTTACAACATTTGGTAGGATTAACTCCATACTTCAAATGGTAGTACAAAGTCCTTTAATCGGATTGCATGCATGTGTTTATATGATCTAACCACATGCATGCTTATGCCTTACAACATTTGGTAGGATTAACTCCATACTTCAAATGGTAGTACAAAGTCCTTTAATCGGATTGAATGCATGTGTTTATAAGTTGATCTTCTTGTATTCAAGAAGAGGTTAAGAGAAGAAGATGATGAATATGGTGGATTTTTCCAATGGAATACAAATGTACAAGAACTAGTATTAAGAGTGGGTGATTATACCTTCAAGAGAGTACTTTACTTGAAAAATTGTTGCTTCTTCCTATTGATCTTCTTGAGAGTTTGAAGAGAGAATTTGAGAGAGTGAGAGTGTAAGAGAGTTTGAATGAGAATGGGATGTTGAAATGAGATAGTTGGGTTGGTATTTATAGGCAAAAGAGAAGAGAGAGGGGGGGGGGGTACGGCCGAGATGGGTGGGGGGGGGGGGGGTAGGGTGGTGAGGGTGGTGAGGATGATGATGGTGGTGGTTGAGTGTGTAAGTTGGTAAAATGATGATGGTTGACTTTGGTTATAATAATATTATATTTATTATTATTATTATTAATATTATTATTATTATTATTACTATTATTATAAATATAATGTAAGATAAACATCTTTAATATGTTTATTATTACATTACATTTTATTAAAAGTGTACATAAAATGTACTTGCTACTTATTTAAAATTATAATGGACATTTAAACATGTAATAAGATTTTTAGGTAAGACGTAAATATATTTTTTTACAAGAACTAGGACTTTTATTTATATACTTACGCTACGAAAGATATTTCTAAATCATCGAGGACTTATTGAATTTTAAACTTAAAGTATATGGGACTAACCTTTTTATGATTGGTGACGGTTGTCACAGTTTACAATAAACATACCCGTGATTACATCACTGTTCTCGGCAGCCTCCGTAACAGTCATCTTGAAGGCTCTTCCTTCCGCAGAAGGTGCAACTTTACGCTTCTGACCTGCAGAAGACGATCCCCCGACAATAGTTACCCCTTGCCCCGTCCCTGCTGATCTATGTTTGGTGCAAACCCCAGATCGGTGACCCTCCTCGTGACAGTTCCAGCAAACATTGGTCTTGAACCGACATGCAGAAGGCTCGTGACCAAACTGCCCACATCTTATACACTTTTTAGTTTGAGGTGAGCATGGACCTGTGTGCCGAGACTTGCAAGGTCCACACCAAGGTTTATTCTGATAAGATCCCGAACCTCTAGATTTCTGTTCATTCATGTTCTGATTTCCCTGCCACTTACCTTTATTACCACCCTGATTTCCTCCAGACTTGTGAGATAACTCCTTCTCACGATTCATTCTTTCTCGAGCCCTCACGTCACCCTCAGCAGCTCGGGCAATAGTAAACGTCTGTACCAAAGATGTTGCCATCCGGGTGTTACCCCGATACTCAGGCAACAGGGCTTGAACAAAATGGTCTATTTGAGAAGGTTCATCGGGTACCCACTGTTTGGCGAATCTCAACTTTTCATTAAACTTTGAAATTAATTCATCAAATGACATTTTGTCATCCTGCACTAGATCCAAAAACTCTCGCTTCACTTTGGATAGATCATACGTATTACAGAATTGCTCACAAAACTTGATCTGGAATTGATCCCAAGTAACAGAGTTCACAACTTCCCTAGACAAATGAGCAGTTAAAGAATCCCACCATGTTGCAGCTTGACCTTTCAGTCTTCGAGTTACGAATTTCACCCTATGAGACTCCTCACAGTTGCATGCATCTAAAGCCTTCACTGTCTCCCTTAACCAATTCAGAGTATCAGTAGGGTTAGAGATTCTGGAATACTCAGGAGGTTGGCAATCCATAAAATCCTTGTATTGCCTTTTCGGTTTAAAGCCTCCTTGATTTAGGTACCAAGGAATGAAAAAGTTCTGATGTTGAGGTTGATGAGGTTGATAAGGCTGTGTTACTTGTGGCATTGACACGTATGGTAAGGTTCTGAAAGGTGTTGATACTGTGTTAAACTGTGTGGCAGTGTATATAGGAGGTGGTATAAACTGGGTAAACACAGCTGACTCTCAGGGCATGTGAATAGTCTGGGTTTGCTGAGATGAATGAGTCTGCTGTTGCTGCTGTTCCAACCCTTGAACCCGGTCTCTCAAAGTTTGCAGAGTATCTTCCAATTGCAGCACATGATCTTGCTGTTCAGATTCACCATTATGTGAAGTACCCACTATGTTGTGATGTTCATTAGCTGCGATGGAGGATTGATTGTTGTTCCTTCTGGGGGACGCAGGGGTAGTTGTCTGGTTCACGTTATCAGCCATTTTCTATTCTATACACAGTATCTCACCGGTTGTTAGATATAATCTGTTAGTATAAGCACACTAACCACCCTCAAAGCTACACTACTAATTACCCATCCTGGGAATACTGAACTGACCAGACCCTCGGTTCGAGTATTGCACAAATCATTCATGCAAATCCTCAAACCAGGACTCTGATACAAATTTGTAATACTGTACTTTTTTTTAAACATATATTATATTGCACGCGGAAGCTAATTACATATAATTACTTTTAAAATACAAAGTTAATACAAACATTTAATCTAGTTGTATATATAAAACAACTACAGTGTTAATTTCCAAAAGAGACTCTACACAAAAACTTGGACATCAGAGTTCTTGGTCTGTCTATATTCTCAGTCACCATCACCAGAAACTCACCACAGAGGATCTGCAAAACAATTTAGTGGGGAATTAGCACAAAGCTAAGTGAGGGAACATATATCAAACAAAGTACAAGGCTAACAGCCCAACAAGTAATCAAGCTTAAATCCAAGAGGACCGGCAGTGTTGCAACCACCTACAACCAAATGTTGGCCAAAGCATAGGTTTACTGATAGCCCTGCTAACATGGACAACAGTATCAGCACCCTCGAGTACAACAAATGCATCTCAAGATCAGATACTGTAAATCCCCAAGCAACAAGCCCAGCCTACAAAACTGTCACGGCTGACCTCCAAAAATAACATGTATACATATCCAAATGAGCATCTAGTCAATCAAGATGTTACATCCTGTACAATCAGGATATAAATCCACTCACCACAGTCAATAAGGCTGTAGCATACTCAGTTGTCTAACTTACTGAGTCTTCTCAGTTTCTGAGATTAAGTAAACACAAGTCAATATCTCATTCACAATACTGATTTATAATAAATATCATATGTATTCATACATCACATTTTATATTCTCATATATATATCATGTATATCGAATCATAGTTTGATTGTTAAGAATAACTCTTAAAATCCCAAAATCCGATTAAATCCATTTCCGATCGAAGTCAAATTCCGAGTGAAATATTCAATTCCGAGTGAAATGTCACATTCCGATTAAATTCAATTCCGAGAAAATAGGCAATTCCGATGAAATCGTACTTAGATTCCGAGCATAGGCACATTCCGAGCAAATACATATGTGTCAATTCCGGGTAGATGGAATTCCGATCAAAATGTTAGAATTATCTAGTCAAGGCAATATTGATTCCGAGCATTCCAATTCCGATCATCTAGATCGGAATTCATCAATTCCGATTAAATCAAACATGAATTCCGAATACATTGCAAATTCCGATCAATATCCGAGTCTTTAATTTTATTCGGATTCAATATCAATTCCGGTCAAAATGATCGGAATTCATCATTTCCGATCAATTCATACTCCAATTCCGATCAACTCAAGTTCTTGCATATTCTTGTTTCTTTTTCAATTCTAATCTGTTTTATGATCATGCAAGGTAATCTATGTCTCCACAAAGCATTCTAAGCATATATTGAACATAATCTATCATTCAATTCTAAAATGCAATACAACCTATAATTTTATCAAATCATCTAATATCAATCGGAATTTATAATAATAGTCAAATCCGAATATAATTTTAAAATTTAACAACTACAATTCAGTAATCTAACCTTAAAGATCAATTCTTCAGTGAATTAATTAAGCATGCAAGATGAAATAACAATTTGTTGAATTTGTTCTTCTTTCTTTCATCTTCTTGGCCGAGAGCACACAACAACAAACACACTCTAACACTTTTGCTTAATTGCATGTAATGAGAGATGTTTGTGTGTGTTGATGACTAACACCACTAAAACCGGCCACCTCACCCATCCACTAACTCAATTGAATAATTAATTTAATTATTTGTCTAAATAATAATAATACATATTATTATCACAATTAATTATCAATTAAAGCATATTGACGAATAATTCACATAATCAGTTAAATCCCAAGATTATCATAATTAATTACCTTATTTGTCTAAGCCGGTTGAGAGGGTGTTACAGTAAAATTGAAGTAACCGAGAGTTTGCCTAATTTACTCAATAATAAGATAGTGTCAAAAGAGGTATGCCCCAAACGAGAGTGTCATAGTTCAAAAGAAACTTTCGCCTTGGTCTTGGCATCCGCAAAAAAAGATTGAGGTTGAGATGAAATAACATAAAGGCCCCGATCATGGTGCCCTTGAGCCAGCACCCGCTTCGTGCCCCGATCCTGAATATAAAACCGGTTTCGGGAAAACAAGATATCCACATGATTATCAGTTGTCAACTTACTAAGAGATAATAAATTTTTAGTAAGATTCGGAACAATTAAAACATCCCGTAACCGTATATCATTAGCAAGAGTAGTATGGCCGATATGCGAAATTGGTAAAGTATTACCGTTTCCAAAAGCAACCTTGGCAGGTCCCATGTAAGGCTGTGACTGTGAAACTGTATCCGAGGAACTAGTCATGTGATCCATGGCACCGGAATCGACAAACCAGTCCGGGGCGGTGTTTGTTACATGACATTGAGCTTGAAAAGCTTTTGCAAGATAAGAATCAGCCCTAGGAGCAAGTTGAGCATATGAATAAAGTTGTGGGCAGGTGTTAGCATAATGACCATCGCGTCGGCAAAGCTAGCAATGAGGGGAACGGCGACCACGTCCCCTGCCACCTCTAGAAAACCGACCACCACGAGCACGAGTGCTCGGCTGTCCACGAGAGTCAGCGGTGAAGGCCACAGGCGGAGTACCAGACCCATGTAAAGACTGTAAAAACAACTCGTGTCCTTCTGCTTGTGTAAGAAGATCACGAAACTGAATTGGGGCACGAGATGCCCGAATAGCTACTGAAAAAGTTTCAAAAGAGGGACCAAGAGCTCAAAGAAACCAGTGTACCTTATCGGGTTCATCAACCGGGTGACCAATGGCAGCCAATTGATCACAAACAAACTTGAATTTTCTTCCAAAATCAGCCATAGAAAGAGACCCTTTGGTGAAATGACGAAGCTGATCTTTGAGGGTTAGAACCCGTTCACGAGAAGAGCCGCCGAACACAAAGGAAAGGGCAAGCCAGATTTGTCGAGCAGTCTCAAGTCCAACAATTTCAAAAGCATTTTCTTCGGTCAGAGAAGCGCGAATCAGAATCGCAGCCCGTTGATCAGTCTGGAGCCAGTCAATGTAGACTGGATTAGGGGAACGTTTACCGTCGGTGAGAGTTTCAACCGGCGGTGCTTCAGTAGTACCATCAATATGAGGAAGAAGACGCTGATAAGCCATAACAGGCAGCAACTGATTTCTCCAGAGGAGGTAATTGGAAGAAGATATGCGTATGGGAAGGAGATGCATTATCGTATAGAGAGAGAGAGGGTGAAACCAGTGGAAGAGGAAGCCATGGCGGAAGAGAAGAACAGGCGCAGGAAGATAGATCGTGAGGGAAGGGATTAGGTCATGGATCGGTTGTGGTATCTGATACCATGAGTGAAATCAATTCTCCACACCACAATACGTGGGGAGATCATAAATAAATAATAATGAAATTTACAAAAGAAACCCTATACAAATACAAAAATACAAAAATACAATACATATATTTATTGTCTAATAACAGATATTTAAGCATCACAGTTTGATATCAATGATTAGGATATCTTTTCCATCGACTTTTTTTAACTAAAAACATAGAAAAAAACCTCAATATTATCAAAATCGACATGTTTTGATTATTAGTAAGAAGTAAATGAAATATCCACTCACTTTGCGATATGCTCTAGAAATATGATGTTGGTTATGGCCTAGGAATATGATGTGAGTAGTACAAAATCAAAATTTGAGATTATTAGAAGAAATTAACATAACAATCGTCAACGTCACATGAAGTCATGATTCCTCTTACATCCATCAACTCAAAGTTTTAGTCCTATCTGAGACCAACGCAAGTTTACAGTATTTATATACCTAAATAATCACAGCTTTAAAGAGAAAAATCACATCACAACACTTGTTAGTTGTTACCTACATATTCTAATCCATTTAAGCTAATTATCTCATTCTAAGTATTCAAATATATATAATAACTTCCAAACTGCGCATCCTTACACCCCTAAACTCAAATCCATTTAAAAAAGTTTAACAACAATGGTATATAATTTTGAATTTTGTAATTACCTAGGGTCATAACAACGACATTTATACATTTTTATGTAAATTTACGAAACTATCTCTAACTTGAAGCACGCAAAACTTTGATTATTTGATTTTAAAAATCAAATTAAATCTACCACTAAAGATTAGAATCACCAATTGTGCACTGCCATGATTCTAATAAGATCAATACAATCAATAATTTTGGAGGCCCCGTGCGAAATGAGAAAATGAGCCTCTCTCTCTCTCTCTCACACACACACACACACACACATATATATATATATATATATAAGTTCATGCGAGAACCATTCTTAGTGCGAGAACCAATCTGAGCCATCCAATTTCCCCTCTTTCAATGTCATTGCCCACCCATTAATTCCTCACATGCACAATGCCACACTATATCCCTCCACGCTCACCATCCATGAAACTTCTCATATCCAAGGAACGGCCGAGATTGGTTCTCGCGGTTCTCGCACTAACAACGGTTCTCGCATGAACCCTCCCCTATATATATATATATATATATATATATATATATATATATATATGCTACGTTATTTATTAATGAAAAACTAAAAACAAAAGAAGGCTAGTGAAATAGTTTATTTTATATAGTTACATGAATCGTAAAATTCTCCTAGTATTAGTAGAAACAAAGTTACGAATTTACACTTCATAATCAATACTCTTCAAGATATCGTTCTGAATAGATATCATTGCTAATCCATTAAGCATTTATTGTGACATTTTTTACTGTAAGTAAGAATTTAACAACTTTAAGTTTTGAGAGAACTTCTTTCTGCATATGCAATAGTTACTGAAATAGTCAACAAAACTCCATATGCAATAATTACATTGGATAAACAATTAACTTCCTTCAGGTGTTTTAAGACATCATTAGTTCGGATAGTTTCCCGGGTAAAAACGTGTCAAACAGCTTCAGATATAAAGTTCATTTGCATCAAAATCTGATAGTTCATCATACTTGAGTGCGGATTGAACACGACTACAACATGACTTAAGATCTTTGTCATTAAATTCCTTCAACATTATAGGAAACAAAAACCAAATACTTTTTCATACTTTTTGTATTGTTCAAATATGGTTTTATGAGAAGCACTAGCTTGATCAGCAATATATAAAAAAAATAATTACTTTAAAATTTTCCTGAGCCGAAAATAAGACATCTTTGGCCGAAAATAAGACATCTTGATCACTTTGGTTCTCATCAAAATGTTTTTTCCTATTAACCTTATGCCTTTAAGGAAATATAGGATCAATATTCATTTCAATGGCAAGTTAACATAACATCATCAATAGCCTTAGATAACCTCGTTTCTTTAAACTCATTAAACTATTCGGTCAACATGTTCACTCCTTAAATAGCATTATCAAGAAGCATGTCCTTTGATTGTAACTTTTTGCTGACCAACATGATCATACATAATATTTGGTAGCAAATGACTAATGATACCAAAAACTCAAACTCACCAAGTTCATTATTTGTGATGGTCCCGTATTGTATACAAATGAAGCAATGCTTGATGATAATCTACTATTGAGTGTTTGTGTGTATTCAGTTGAAGAGAGAGAGAGCCGAGAGAGAATTGTAAGAACACAAACACAAGTGAGTAATATGCAAAGCCTACATTAGAATGTGGGGGAAATGCCTTTATATAGCATTTCCCCAACTTTGAGTAATTACATATTACACCCCCTCACTTTAATATTTCTAACAATCTCCCCCTAAGTGAGGTGTGTAATCATTCACAACAAATAAATACATTAATCTATTCGTATGACGATTTGTTGCGAATCCCGAATGCCACTTGCGTATTTGCCTTCTGCTTGCCAGTGTCGTTCTCATCCTTTCTATAGCACGATAGGCTTCAGCATGTTCTTCATCAGTATAGGCTGCCCGGTTATCCCAAACTTTCTGATGTATCTTCTGATGGAGAATTTTCAAAGTGCCGTCTGAATACGCCATGAGTTCATCAAGTCTGATGAAGATCTTTTCGCCTTTTGTATTCTTTGAGACGACCCCTCGATCACCTTTGAAGTTTGGATGCCCATCATAGATAACTGTCAATTCTTCAAGCTTTTCTAGATCTGGATGGCTCTGGTTAGGCTTTAAGAGATTGACTTTCAGATAGTTGTTTTCAGCTCCGAGTTGCAGATCATGTTCCTCAAAGTATTCCATTAAATTTCTCATGTATTTCATCAGAGCACTTCTTCCAAACTCTTCTTCAGGCCACTTTCCTCTTTTCTGAGAGAGGGTGTCAAAGATAAAGCTGATGTCTTCAATACTTAAAAAACCTTAAGTCTGCTTCGTTGAGGAAGTATGACAGGTTGTTTGCTCTTCTGACATGAAAGATGGCATACTTTATTCTGAAGGTTGTCTGAGTATAGATATTGATAAGTTGAACTATTGGATACTCTGATTTGATCTCTTCGGGTTTTGTCATGGACTGAGAGAGGATGTGTTCATATCTTCTTCTCTGTTTGTCGTCCATGTTCCGCAACTCAGGGGAAATAACCTGTATTAGCTCATTACTGAATATGTCTGGAATTCTTTCTTCAAGATTAGCAACATTGACAAAATACGATTTCCATATAGGTTGTTGGGCAGCACTTCTTGTGAACATGTTGCCTGCGTCAAGTCCTGGATCCCCACGATACACTAGAGGAGCAGGTGGCACAATAAAGCTCCTTGGCAAGGGCCATTCAGATTCTTGTCTTGTTTTCTCAACTGCCTCTCTCTATCTGTTTCTTTCAAGTACATCGGCAGCTGATTCTTGAAACTGACCAGGAGGAGGAGAGAAGCTTTCACGAACTTCAACGTTTACTCCACTGAGAACCCTAGATACGTCAAAGGCTGGTTTATTCTGTTTTGGCTTTCTCCTAGCTTCTATTCTAGAAATTGCTAACCTTTCTTTCCTTTTGCGTGCAAGCTCCCTTTCACTAGGGATGTCATCAAACTTGTCAACAATTCTAGGTGAAGCTGGACTTGTAGCAACCCTAACGTATTCATCAATATCTCTGAACATATCACGAATTTCAGGATCCTCAGTTTCCTCCTTTGGTTGAACAGAACTGCTTTCTCCCATATTCCTTGCAGGTGATGTGTGTATGGACTCATATAAATCTTTCATTTCTTCCTCTGAGTCGCTAGACCATTTAAACATCTCGGCATGGGACTGCTCGTAAGGTATTTCACCTTCTTCAAGATCAATTGGCCTCTGTTCAGATTGTTGTTAAGGTACGTAAAGTACAATTTGTTTGTCAGCATTTTCCTTTTGTTGTTGTTCATAAACTTCATCGGCCATATGTTGTTGTTGTTGACTCCCAGACCTAGCTGAACTTGTACCTGCAGATAAGTATGAACTGAGTTGAGGAACAAGTACAACTGGTACATTTGCAGCCGCAGAGGGAGAAGTCATATATAATCTTCTTCTTTTCTCCCCTTCGGGTTGATCATCAGGATCTTGATCATCCCGCCTCCTCTTGCTTCCCTGAGCCTGAGCCTGACAAGTTTGTTCAAGTAGTGTCAGCCGATCAGTAACCTTTGATAATGAAGTATAGAAACCTCTGGTGATCCCATCTATCTTGTTGTTTACATCTTCATGAAAATCTTGAAAGTCATCCATTGAGATTCCCGATGGACGCTGTTCGTTGCGAAGAGTAGTCAGAAGGTCTTGATCATGAGCTGATTCTGGCTGTTGTTCCAGAAGTCTGACATATAGCAAGCTCTTTAAGGAATCAACTGACATAGATGATGGATCAGGTTGTGGATGTGGTTCTGGCACTGCAGTTCTAGCATTAAGGAGTTCTTCTATTCTGTGCAATTGTTGAGCTTGGGTCTGGGAAGCTTGTTCAATCCGATCCAACCTTTGATTTGTCATTAGCAGTTGTTGGTGGATTGGTGCCACGGCTTGTAGAATGTGATCATGAAGTTCTGCACGTGAAACAAACCCGGAATCACGAAAACTTCCGGTTGAAGTACCAGCCAAATAGGCAGTACTACCTACAGGAGCAGCAGGAATGTTGGCTCCAGCAGGATTTCCTTCCAATCCTCGAATGGCACCTGCAAAGGTACCACCTCTGGAAGTTGAGGAGACTTGTTGAGCCAACAAGCTCAGTGCATCGATTGTTACCCTGTGTTGGTCAAGATATGCGGAAATCCGCGGTATGTCAAATCGTGCATCAAAAGGAGTCGAGGACGAGGGAGGCAGTCCTCTTTGTTCAATAGGTCCAACACCCAATTGGGGTTGACCCAGTGTATGTGCTATAACCCTGTGCAATAAAGACGGTGTCTGTGGAGAGACACCGTAGTAGCTAGGTGGGGCAGAAACTTGCACGGGTGGGATCACCGCGACTTGTTCAATATGAGGCCCAACAATGTCAAGCCCCATAGTAGATGTGGCTTCCCGGCTTTCTGGGTGTGGGGAACCCTCAGCACTCACTTTTTCTTTTCTCACCTCCTCTCTTTCACTCGAACTCCTAACAACAAAACTAACCTCATCATCACCGCTACCAGCACCATACCCCGCATATTAATCAGGTTGAATGAGAGAGTCAGGGGTGACGGAACCAGTTTCAACAGATAAGGAATGACTTGGCGCAGTGATTGGAATGTCATGTTCGGGGGAAACTATGGCCCTTCCTGCTGGAAGTACTTCAGCAGTTTGAGTTGGAGGATTCAAAGTGATGACAAGGCCACCTGCTTGAGGAAATGCAGTATCAGGTTGAGCAGTGGGTGTCACATCTGGTGAGGTTGGTTGTGGGTCGGTTAATTTCATAAAGGAGAGTGTGCTTTCTGCTGGTTGTTCGATAGGGTGCTCAGGAGTGCCCATGGGAGATATAACAGGTTCAAAGGCAGGGGCATATCCTGGATGGGAAGCAGACTCATCATGAGAAGAACTGGATGACTCAGAAACGTCAAGACCAAGTTCAGTAAGAACAGCTTGGGTGCGGGTGGATTGAGAAAGAGATTGAACGATGGCTTGAATGGTGGCGGGATCATATGCATCCCCTCCCTCTCTAGTCTTATCACATTCACCCTCTTCTCCACCTCTCTCAACATTTTCTCTCTGCTCTTCCCTCTCAGCATCTCCCATAGATGGCTGAGACCTAACCTCTAAATCCTCACTGGGTGCTACTCCTCCCTAGGCAGGTCTGGCCGGCTCTGGCACAACCATGGGAGGTATTCCTACACTCTCCCTATAGCTCACAACAATATCATTCTGTTCATAAAGGTCAAGGAGAGATACAGGGAAAGGTCTTGGAATTGGTAGATTGGCAGGAATAGCAGGTTTTACATGCAAGAAAAGTTTTGGAGTAATAGAAGGTAAACCTGTCCGTCGAGGAATTTCAGCATTTCGATCCATCACATGCTGGATGATCATTGGTAGAAAGCGGTGGTAAGGCAGCATGTTTGCATCCTTCTTCTTTTGTGAGTTCTTCTTGAGCATAGTAGCTTTGATGTCCTGGAAAAGAAGAAATGCATAATCCACATGCATGTGAGTTGCAGCTGCTACAAAGATTTTGAGTTGATATTCCGTTGGGAATTCGTAGCCTGAATGCTTTGGAGTGAGACATCTTTGAAGCACCGTCATGAATGTATTATACTTTGGATGCAAGCCGGTGCGTTTGAATTGACCTTTCTTGGTAAGCTCACCATCATATCCCATCTCCATTATAGCTGCAAGACATGCATCCTCATCAGGGATTTCCTCAAATTCTGTAGCTGGAGGTCTGCTGACTGCGGTGGGCAGTTCAAAGATTTTTCTGAGGCGATTTAGTGGAATGTTAACTTGAAATTCATCAACCTCAGCATGAATTACCTCCCTTCCTCTTTCATTGATACAGACATCACAAGTCTTCCAAAATTGTTGAACGTATAGCTCGGGAACATGTGTGCCTGTTGTAGCTGGGTTATATGTCAGGAGATAGCTCAGGGGGTAGATTTTGAGAATCTCAGTGACAATGGGGTAGTATGGGTTTTTAAGTTTGTTTAGGTCAACATAGTGATTGTTTTCATGAGAGTCTGTGTTAAGAAACTCGGCTCGGGGCATGATCTCCTCTGGGTCACGTACAACTTGTGCCATCTTATCTGTCAAAGAGATAAAACAGTTAAATTTAAAATAAAGAGATATGCAAGAAAACAACATTCAGCTTTGAATATTTGGTCAAACTTTGATAAGTGAGCAAAAGTGGACAAAGTTGACCAATGTTGACCAATTGTTGACCAAGGTTGAAAAAAAATATTCAAACACCCCAAGTGTTGAATCCTCATTGTGGACAGAATGATTTTCAGCATAAAAAAGTTGTTTTGACACTTTCAATATAGCAATTAGATAGTAATAAACAAATTTGTAATACTGAAACATAATAAAAAAATCATCCTAACACCTCTTTTCGAGCCAAACACCAAATTGTATGTGTTTGTTCATACTCCCCAAGAACACGAAGAACACTTGTCGAGATTTTTGAAATGTTTTTACATCAAAGTGTTCCCCATGTGTTCACTATACCCATCGTAGACTTGGTTTGATCAAACAAGTTCGTTTCGTGTCCCAAAAATCCCTTCAAAGTCTCGAAACTCATTATCGCATATGGATGTTCTAAGGCCAAAAATTACCCTTTTAACTCAAAATTTTCAAAATGTAAACCATACAAGTTGTTACCTTTGTGATTAGGATTATTTTGATACTAAAATTGTAAATTTTGGCATAGTAACGAGAGGTTTTTCGTAATCAAGAAACCAAATTGAGAGAGTTTGTGAATTTTCGAGTGTTTGAACTTGTGAAGTGACCGATGGGGAAGATGGGACGGTTATAGAGTAAAAAGCCACGTGTCGTGTGTTGATTGGACCAAGGAATTGGTGAAAACATGCGGCTGATAAAAGTTTGCAATCGCATGCGATTCACACTGTGGTGTGTTAATCTCATGCGATTAAGGCTAAGTGTTGGCCAGATTCTATCAAATCATCCAAATCGCATGTGATTCACTCCTTTTCACTTCAATCGCATGCGATTCACTCCTTTTCAGTCATTCTATCAAATCATCCGAATCGTATGCGATTTACTCCTTTTCACTTCAATTGCATGCGATTGAAGTTCAGTATTTTACTTTAAGGCATGCGATTGATACTTGGTTCATGTGTTGCAATCCCATGCGATAGACTATCAATGTGATTGAATCCTATGCGATTGAACCAAGACTTAGAAAATTTTCAGTGTTGTGTGTAAGTGATTCCATGCGATTGAGTCATAGAATGCGATTATCTGTGACCAATACTCCACACTTAGAGATTTTCTGAAAAAGTCAGAGTATCTGAAATTTTGAGTTGAAAATTTTTTATATTCCAAGATACTTTAATTTGAGCTGTTTATTTTGACACACTCCCCCTAGGATGATGCATTTGTTTTTCACTTTGGGAATTGTGTCAGTTGTAAACTTCTCCCCTACACATGTGCACAATGTGTATTAAATTTCTCCCCCTACACATTTGTAACATGTGTAAAACCAGGAACAAACTCCCCCTTGATTGGTGCAGCAGATATCTGCACAGAGAACAAACAGTATAACACCTATTCTAAACTAAAGAAAAGAAAGAAAAAGAAAAAGAGATAACAGTATGCTAGATTTCCAGATTGAGCATGCCTAACTTGGATACCAACTCAGTGAATCGACGTTCGTCTAATGGTTTGGAAAACAGGCCAGCCAGCTGATTTTCAGTAGGAACATACTGTAGCTCGATTAATCCTTTCTCAACGTTATCTTTTATGAAGTGATAACGGATATCGATATGTTTAGTTTTAGAGTGGTGTACCGGATTACAGGAGATGGCGATGGCAGACTGAGAGTCACATAAAAGTGGAATTTTGTCATACCTGAGACTAAAGTCTGATAGTTGTGTACGTATCCATAGACTCTGTGAACAGCACATTGCAGCAGCAACATACTCAGCTTCTGCTGTAGAAATGGATACACAGTTCTGCTTCTTTGATGCCCAACAGACTTACCGATCTCCCAGAAAGTGTGCACTACCAGAGGTGCTTTTCCTATCAAGCTTGCATCCGGCATAGTCAGCATCTGAGTAAGCATGAAGATCCAGATTTGAGTCCTTTGGATACCACAGACCAAGATCCATAGATCCCTTGAGATATCTGAAAATACGCTTAACAGCTAACAGATGAGACTCCTTTGAATTCGCCTGATATCTGGCACAGAGACAGGTAGAGAACATGATATCTGGATGACTTGCAGTTAGGTACAGTAAAGATCCAATCATCCCTCGGTAAGTTTTTAGATCTACAGGAGAACCATCAAGATCTGCGGATAGTTGTGTCTTAGCAGCCATGGGTGTGGATATAGGATTACAGTTGAGCATATCATACTTGGTGAGAAGATCTTTGATATACTTAGACTGGCAAATGAAACTGCCATGACTCAACTGTTTTACTTGGAGTCCGAGAAAGAATGACATCTATCCCATCATACTCATTCGAAACCTGTTTGCCATTGTTTGTGCAAACTCTTCACTGTACTTTGGATTCGTAGATCCAAAGATGATGTAATCCACATATATCTGAACAAGAATTTTGTCCCTACCTTTAGTCTTTGTGAATATAGTGGTATATGTCTTTCCCTTTGAATAACCCTCACCTATCAAGTACTCAGATAAGACATCATACCATGCACGTGGGGCTTGTTTTAAACCGTACAAGGCCTTATCTAGAATATATACATGGTTAGGGTATTTAGAGTTGATAAAACCTTCTGGTTGTGAGACATAGACTTCTTCTTTAAGTACACCGTTGAGAAAAGCTGTCTGCACATCTATCTGAAAGACTCGAAAGCTGCGGGAGGCTGCATATGCATGAAAGAGTCGTATAGCCTCAATGCGAGCAACGGGGGAAAAAGTTTCATCATAGTCAATGCCCTCTTGCTGATTGTAGCCTTTAGCGACCAACCTAGCTTTGTTACGAATAACCACTCCATTCGAATCCCTTTTGTTCTTGTAAACCCATTTAGTTCCTACAACAGATTTGCCATATGGGAGAGGAACTAATCGCCAGACTTTGAGACGATCAAATTGGTGTAATTCTTCCTGCATTGCAATTACCCAATCTGTATCATCTAATGCTTCAAAAGTCTTGGTGGGTTCAATGATGCTTAAGAAACCAGAGAATTGGCATTTGTTTGCTGTTGTGGATCTTGTTTGAATGCCAACTGAAGGATCTCCGATGATGTTCTCTTCAGAGTGATGTCTGGTCCACTTAATTTCATGAGAAGTGGAAGATAAAGGAATGAGATCTTGTAAGTGTCGTGCTTCTTCTTCATCTTCGGGAGAGAAATGTGGGTCTGAATCAAACACAGGAGAACTCTCCGGGTCAGGAATCTGAGAAGTCACAGGGGGACAAGTGACAGAAACAGAAGAAGAATCCTTAGCATAGAGATCAGCAAAAGGATTCGTTTCAGTGACCGTAGGAGCCGTTATAGTAACACTTGTTTGAAAGCCTATGTTGTCCCTGTTGTCAGTTAAAACAGGAGAGGATTCAGATCTTAAGAAATCAAACATAAAGTCAAGATTAGTATTTGAACTGGATGGATTGTTTGATTCTTGATTTTCAAGCGCCGGTCCTGAACAGGTATGTTCAGAAGCAACTACTGTTGATTTAGGTTGAAAATCTGTAACATTCAATGCATCATCAAATGTTACGTTGATACTTTCAACAATGCTCTTTGTACGTTTGTTAAAAACTCTGTAGGCTTTAGATTCAGTGGAATAACCTAAGAAAATAGCTTCATCAGCTTTAGGAGCAAACTTTCCTAGATTATTCTTGTCATTTAGAACAAAGCACCTATTACCAAAGACATGAAAGTATTTGATATTAGGCACTATGCCATTTGCCTGTTCATAGGGAGTTTTATTAAAACGTTTATTAATGAAAGAGCGATTCTGCGTATAGCAGGCAGTGTTGATGGCTTCAGCCCAAAAGGAAGGGGGGAGCCCAGAGTATGACAGCATGGTACGGGCAGCTTCAACCAAGGTTTTGTTTCGTCTTTCGACCACACCATTCTGTTGTGTAGTGTATACTGCAGAGAACTGATGGTTGATCCCAACTAGGTCACAAAAGATTTTCAGAGCGTTGTTCTTGAATTCTGTTCCATTGTCTGTACGAATTGAAACAACACTCTGATTATACTTGTTCTGCTGCTGTTTGATGAATGTGATCATTGTTGGAGTAGCTTCATCTTTAGTACGCAGGAATTTGACCTAAGTATACCTGGAATAGTCATCCACCATGACTAGTATATACTTCTTCCCATGCTTGGACTGAATTCTCATAGGACCACAGAGATCTATATGCAGGAGATCTAAAGGCTTGGTAGTGCTAAACACTTGCTTTGATTTATGAGTAGCCTTCTTCATTTTCCCTTTCTCACAGTCTGCACACAGATGGTCTTTGTTGAATCTTAGCTTGGGAATGCCTCTCACCAAGTCACCAGTGACTAGTTTGTTAATATTCTGAAAGTTCAGATGAGAGAGTTTACGGTGCCATTGCCAAGTAAGATCATTTGAAGCTTCGGACAGAAGACACACAGAAGTAGGAGAATCATATTTCTCCAAATCTATGGAATACATGTTAGATTTCCTAGAGCCTGCAAGTAGTTCATCACCAGTTTCTGTGATCACAGAACATTTGTTTTTCTTAAATACGACTACCAGATCTTTGTCACAAAACTGTCTGATGATAAATAGATTATGACCCAATCCTTCAACATAGGAGACTTTCTTGATCTTGATGTGCTTCTTCTCAATGTCTCCGTACCCCATTATTGGTGCAACATTGTCGTTCCCAAAACGTACATTCCCGGAGTACTTAGGAACATAATTCTTGAGAAGACTTTTGTTGCCGGTCATATGTTTGGTACAGCCGGAGTCAAGGTACCACAAGTGAGGCACCTGCAAAAAGAGAATAAATCACGTTTAGGTCCCCATATCTGAATGGGTCCTTGATTGTTAGTCCCTAGAAGTGATTGAGTAGTGATGTTGTCTGCTTGTGGTGGTGAAACTTCTACTGATCTATTCTTGAGTACCCATGTGGGTTTAATATGTTGTCGTGAAGGAATAGATTTGGAAGAAATTGGCTGAGAAGAAAGTTTATTTACAACTGTTGGTTTGACAGTTGATGGAATCGGAGGGTTTGGATTCGGTAGAGTTGCGGAAGCGTTATGTTTGCGAATCCATTGTTGTGAGGAATTCTTAATAATTCTCTGTGGCCTCGGTGCATCAACTTGCTTTTGCTGAACTGGAGCACTGCGATTAGTAGGTTTTGCTACTCGTTGAATGGATGATGGCTTGAGTTTAGAAGATTTGGAGTTTTTGGAAGGGGAATTGCAAGAAAGCTTTTGAGAATGCAAGTGTTTTTCCTGTGCAATCCAAGCCCTTTTAAATGCTTCATACCCCTGCCATCTGTAGACTTCCAGTTCCTTGATCGTCAGTAGTCGCCTTGATTTGTGCAAACGTTTGAGTGCATGTGACTGACGAGTTGTGATCTATTGATTAATGACGATTCCTTTTGAGGTTATAAATGGAACACATACTTGGTTAGCATAAAAGTCTGTCCAGTCCTCACATGGTTTAATTCCAATTTGTTTTCGCAATTGATCATATTCACAGTTAAATTCACAATGACCATGTAAGCAACTATCACTAGTACAAAACTGCGAAAAGGCTATATTATCATGCAAACTTGAACGATTACAGACTGAATTAAACATCAAAATTTGTTCACATGTTTGACCAGTGTTTGAACATTTCCTATTGGACTTAGGAATGACTCTCTTCCAATTTGTGTTTATTTTACGCTCTTCACTCCTGAGCTTCTTCACATCTGCAGCAGAATGGAAATTGTTAGAATTGAGTCGTGGTCGACTAGCAGCATCTTTTGACGATTCAGGTATGTCAATGATTTTACGAGAACTGTGAGTCGAAGTGAAAGTGGAGGTTTGTTTTGGTTTGAAAATCTGTTTAAGTTTTATGTTTATCACGGATGACTAATTAACAGATTTTATCTCAGTTTTGACATCTTGAGAAGATGTAGACTGAAGGGTTTTGAACCTGACCAAACCACCATATGACTCAAACTGGTCAATCCTGGGTTTGATTCCACTGGTTCAATCCTAAAAGCGGAACTGGATTGAACACAACCCTCTAAACCCCAAAAGGGTTAGGATCTTTAAAACTTTAAATGATCAACATAGTTTCTTACAAACAATCCACATATAAGGTTATAGAAAGTAACCTGATCAGACTTGGGATTGCTAAAGTAGTCCATCACTACTGCACCTCCGATTGAACTGGCTGCTAGACCGCTCCTGGAACACCAAGCCTCAAAATCGCAGACTTGAGTGTGTGTGTGTCCTTGTGTCAATCAACAATCTCAAACACCCCTCGGGTATTCTTCTTTGTTTGACGGCAAGAGAGAGAGAGCCGAGAGAGAGAGTGTGTGCGAGGAGAAAGAGAGCGAGATCGAGAGAGAGAAGGAGAGTGGTGGCTAGGGTTAATCCCTTGTGTCACTTATCTTAATCCTTAAGCCTTAAGGATATTATATAGGGATTAACTTGGACCTAAGCCCGCTTAATTAGAAGCCCAACTGGTTTTAATTAAACTTTCATTTCTTCTCATATTGACCCCCTGGACTTTACTAGTTAATTAATTAACTATTAATTAACTGTCCATTAAATATTAAAACTTAATATTTAATTCTCTTTAAATAATAAATAACTATTTATTATTTCTCTCTTTTCAATAATTAATACAAACTGATTAATTATTTATTTCTCTCTTTTCAATAATTAATACAACTGATTAATTATTTACTTTTCTTTTTAATAATTAATCCAACTGATTAATTATTTCCACACAGATTTATGGTGTAATCCAACTGTTCTGAATTGGGTGTGTAGCAGTGTGACCCTTTAGTCTCTTATAACATTGGATACAACATGCCTATTAATTATCTCTGTACATAATCTAACAGACTCCCACTTGTGCAAGATAAGTAATAGTTACTGCACATTGTTAGCCTAAGGAGGTCTCTAGCCAGACACTTAGGGTAACCAGGTTATAAGAACTCTTATACCCCAAAGTAACTTGTGATAAAACTTCATAAGCAACCTGCTTAGAAGTGACCTGTTATAAACTAACTGTTTATAAACTAAACTATCATAAACTCCCTGTTTATGAATTGGTACGTTTTTAGATATACAAACTTGCATATATATAGGTTTGTCCCTTGCAGCGCGATATTTCAATTTTGAGCATGAGCATGGAAAAAGGTCAACTCAGAGACTCAAGAATTTGTTCATGACATACTTGATTTTGAAACTGCGTGATAAAACGACAAAGAACAGATCAGTTCGTTTGGGCACGGTCGTGCACTTACCAGTTTCTCTAATCAGTCAAGGGGCCCGGAAATATCTCTCCTAAAAAAGAGGTGCAATTACCATCTTACATATTTGCATTTGGCAACACGGCTCCCACTGAATCTAGATACGCCCCTTATGACCACCCTGTTACGGCGTGGCGTTAGAACGCGCTAAGAAGACAACAGTTACCGCATCCCAAACCAAATACCTCAGGCTTGAGGATAACCTATGTGATAAATACTTTTGAAACGAATCCACGAAGTATTTTTCACAGTGGGTCAATCCAATATTCGTAACCCTAACGAATATCCGTCAATTTTGGTCCGCAAAAACCGTTCGCAGCTATATTCGATATACTTTCGAATCTACCCCAAAATTACGATGACTTTATAGCCCTATCATAGTTCCCACCACGATAAGTAGTCACGGATGATGTTTTGAATAAACCTAGTTTATTCCTGGATGAGCCAAAACATACAAAATTGTGAAGAACAATGGAACTAATTTCTACACCCTTCCATATTCCACCCTGGAATAAAGATGCATAATTTCTACCATTTCACTGACTCGATTCACGGTTTCTATCTGAATTACTCATTATTTTACCTTTGTAACTTATCACGGATTACAAAGAAAATAATATGATTATAAACCTTAAAACACAAGACTAGTACCATGAAGTACTCTTTCTTGGTTTTGCTAGGAATCGTTCTTGCAACCTAAGAACAATTATAGACTTACTTATTTTATAGAATTCCTTAAACTTGGAGAACTGGAAATAACTCCAAAGTTTCTGATTTTACAAAATAACATCCCTGTAATTAAAAAACTTTAATTACATTTGTAGATATAATAAATCTTACTAGATTTATATCCTTTTTGAAATGATAAATCCTCTTACACCTACTTGTAAGAAACTTGAAACTAGATTCCCGGTGTATACCAACACTTATCTAATTCCATTACTAAGGATGTTAAAGAACATCCTATTTTATCATTTCTAACGTTAACCAATCCAACAATATTAAGCTGACTCGCTGAACATTTTAGAACGTATATAATTTCTTTTATTTAGGTCATAACTTGACTCAAATTCTTGCAATGATATCTTTACTGAGTACCTCTCAATAAATCATGCATTCCTCGGATTAGTTCTTTTTCAAGAATTTACTGTTTTAGATAACTTCTAAAAACATCCGATAATTATATACTCTAAAGGTTCAAACTTGTATTTATCACACTGGTTGAAAACAACCTTTTATTAACTCTGATAAATACATTGGTCAGGTGCTCCCACTATCTTTTATGAAAAAGTGCATTCTTTAAAACATCCTTTTAGGCCTTAGTCAAAACTTGACTATCATGCCTAAAACTTGTGTTCCAAACACAAGTTTTAAAGAACTTAGTTTTTGCAAGAAATTTGTTTTATGAAACCAAAAACTTGGATCTGCCATATATCCATCTTTCCAATTACGGAAAATGGTTTCATTAAACTTACCATGATCACAAGTATGAAACACTCATAATGGTATCTTAAATTTCTTTCCTTAAAACATTTAGTATAAAACTTCCTTGATTATAATAACTATTATAATCATTTTTATACTTTTTTAAATGTTTTATCAAAAACTATTTTACCCAGAAATAATGACTATTATTTCCATATGTTCAAGACTTTGAACATTCACTTTTCATAACTTAAACACTTGTTAAATTAGAAAAACTATCTAATTTTATAAACAATACCTGTTTATTTAAGCGTTTGAGAAAGTGGAGCTAGTATTTATATAACTACAACAAATCATAGCATGAAGATTATTATGAATCACCAATCAAGTCAAGACTTTGACTTATTGGCACTCTTTTAGTCATAACTGGACCAATCATGATTCATATAATAAGATCATGTGCACGGATATGAACCAAATAATTATAATTTCCATAAACTTAAAAGTATCCATAAACAGTATAAAAATTTGTTCAAATAAACTTAAAAGTTTAAATAACTAGGAAATATAAATAATATCCGTATGTTGCACGTATGATCTCTTTATGCTGGGCCGCATCACTTTCCATCTCCTCCTGCAATAAACGATTGCAAGATGTTAGAATACTTGTAAAACTTTACAAGTAGGAAAGTGACAAAGAAGCTAATCACGCAATACCTGAGGAGCCAAACTTGCCTCCTGCCTCGTGACCTTTCGGACAATCTCGTTTCCAGTGTCCGGCCTCGCCGCACCTGAAGCACCGATTCTCGGTCCTTGCCTTGTTTGGCTTCGGCTTCTTGCCCTTGTTGTCGTTATTAGCCCTCGGTGCACTCTGGCTGGGCTGGGCCTTGCCCTTTCCCTTTCCATTGCGCCCCTTCCTCTTCTTACGTCCACCATGTCCCACCATAAGAATGTCCTTAGACTTGGTCCCGATACTCTGCTCAGCAGTCTTGAGCATGGAGTGCAACTCATCCACGGATTTCACCATGTTGTTCATGTTGTAGTTGACTATAAAAGGCTTATAGTCATCTGACAACGAGTTGAGTATCGTATCCGTTGCTAGCTGCAACGGTACTGGGTGCCCGAGTCTCTCTAGGTGGTCCATGTAACCTTTCATTTTCATGACATGGTCACTGACTGAGGTTCCCTTAGCCATCTTTCACGAGTTAAATGCCCTAGTGGCATCATAACGCTCCGTGCGGGCTTGCTCCTGGAACATGTCCATCGGCTGGCGGATCATGTCATATACAGGAGTTTCCATCATGCTTGATTGCAACTCTGGACTCATAGTTGCAAGCATAAGGAAGCTAACATCCAAGGCGTCATTGGAGCGCTTCTGAAAAGCCTCCCTAACCTTTGCCCTGGCATTGCTGGCAGGGGGATTTCCTAGAGGTTGTTCTAGGACATACCACTTTCTCTCGTGCCTCAGCACGATCCGGAGATTTCTCTCCCAAGTGAGAAAGTTGGACCCGGTGAGCTTATCCTTCTCAAGGATAGAGCGGAGAGAGAGGTTATTAGTATTGGTAACGTTGGTTGCTATCTACAAATTAAAACCCGGTTTAATTAGTAATTGCAAATAAACTTTCCAACATATATCATTAAACCCATAAACAATATATATTAGACCTAGGACCCATATTTCACATACTTGACGCAAGGTTTGGGCACTTCCCGCCAAGTCATGCTATTTCTGGTAGGTAACACCCTGTACCAATCGTACCTAACTGATACGACTCCTAGAACCTCGTAGAGCACTTAGACCCAGTCTAGTATGTTTAACTCTACTCTAGTGCTTTTTGGGCCGGGACTCCCGATTATCACCAAAATAGATCGCACCACCTAAGACAGCATGAATTCTGGCCGGGACTCCCGATTATCGCAGAATCTTTCATGCCCTTTCCCGCAATGGTTTGAACCCGGATGCCCAAGGTTTGGGCACTTCCGACACCCGAGTACCGTTTAACAGTCAAGGTGTACCATTAGGTGGGTAGCACACTGATCTAAGATTTCTCTTGGGTTTTAATTAAGGTGTACCGTTTAGCAAACTGTTTTAAAAAAATACAATTTATATGTGTACCTAGACTAGGTGCACAAAACGGCCTTTTATATGTTCCAAACTTATAATCTTGACAAAACTTTTAAATTTATAAAAATTTAATTAATACGACTACCAGACTGAAGTCATATTCTAGTTTGTCATAAAGCGTGGTTTTTCACTGTTTAATAACAACCTGTTATTAAACCCATTTTATTTACCATCACACGCATGTATATACATACCATATATATATATATATATATATCAAAAGCAGTAAATAAGTCACAACCACGCAGATAAAAAGAGTAAGCAAATAAAGCCCTATAGTTTTGCCAACTAATCCTAAGGTCAATCCTAAGGATAAAATGACTTGGATTCGCCTTTCTTGATGTGTTGCTCCCACTCGCCATGACACCTCCCCGAAGTATACGTGCTTCGTGTGAGAACACCATTTTCTTGATCACCTTCTTGGAGTCCATTTCGGTTGGGGAATTAAACTATCACTAGTCTATTACAAATACAATATTGAATGGGGTTGTAAGTGGCACGCAGGCCTCCCCTAACCAGTACAATATTACAATTAAGAAAGGGATTGTAATTGGTACGCAGGCCTTCCCAAAACCAAAATAAAAGAAGAAATGAAAAAACGAGTCCTAAGTCGGCAAAACTATAGCTATACAACCACGCAATTATATATAAGCACTATATATATATATATATATATATATATATATATATATATATATATATATATATATATATATATATATATATATATATATAAGTCAACCACGCAGTTATAATAAATAAACAAAAACTGTGTTGTTAAGCACACAACCTGATTTGTTTAAACTATTCTCATTTATCCTTTTGATTAATACCTATTAACCAAAAAAAGAGAATTATGATCTTCTATTTTAACTTGACCAAAAAATAGTTTTTTAACAAAAACTTAAAACTTGATCTCATTCAAAACTTGAATGAAATCCTCACGTCGAGTTTTATTACTAGTTTTCCAAAAACTTAAAACCGACAACCTTGGTCAATTAAATACTATCTTATTTGTTTCTCCATAATATTACATAAACTTTATCCTTTTAGACTTTATTCAAAAATGACTTAAACTAGTCATAATAAATAAATATCTAAACTAATATATATTTTAACTAAACTAATTAAAATATATATAACACTAGTTTATATAATACCTTATTAATTTTATAACTTAAAACTAATAATCCTTTTGTATCAATCTGGAAAAACAATCTTGGGCCAACATCTCTTGTTAAGCCGCACAACCCACTGGGCCGAGACCCTCTTGGGCCGAGAACCGATTTGACCGAAGTCACCTGGGCCGTTAGCCCTATTGGGCCGAGAACCACCTTTGGCCGAAGCCCACTAGGCCTTAGCGCCGCTAAACCTCCTTTAGCGCCGCTAAACCTTCTTTAGTGCCGCTATCTTGGGCCGACATTACTGGGCCGCAGTTTACTTGGCTTAGCGCCGCTAACTCCTCTTAGCGCCGCTAAACCTCTTTTAGCGCTGCTAACAGTTATGGTCACGGTTTCAGTTTTCGTTTTCCGATTTAACAAAAAATTTAAATCCTTTTTAACCTATTAAAACTAACTGTTTTAATATACTGACTAAAGACTGGATTTATTTCAAAAACCAAAAACTATTAATTATTAATTTCAACAAAACTTGTTTTATTAATAATTAATTATCCTAAAACTTGATTTCAACCTTTTTAAACAAAGAGTTCAAAAAAAAACTGGTTAAGATAAAGTTTTAGATAAAAAGTTTATCCCTTTTAACCGTTTAAACACAAACCTGGTTTAAAACTAACTGGTTAAAATCAAACATTTTATGAACTGGATAAAAACAGAAAAACTTGTTTTTATCCCTATGGTTTTCGAAATTTAAATGGAGAAGAATAAGATGAAGAAGATCATATAACTATTAAACAAACCAACAAATTAGATTAACTAGGTTTAACCGATTAAACAAACTGTTTAATTTAATCTTAATTCAAAACTTATTCTTATTTCAAAAATCATAATCCTTTTAACCATTCAAACTAACTGTTTTGAATTTTCTGATTAATAGGATAAAAACATATAACAAAACAAACTGTTTTGCTACCTTCTTGATTTTCGAAAATACCAAGAACAAATAGAGAATCAAGAATAAAACCTTAATCTAAAACATATAGAACTAGAAACTATGGATCATAGAGCCGAGGCTCTGATACCACTGAAGGGTTTTGAACCTGACCAAACCACCATATGACTCAAACTGGTCAATCCTGGGTTTGATTCCACTGGTTCAATCCTAAAAGCGGAACTGGATTGAACACAACCCTCTAAACCCCAAAAGGGTTAGGATCTTTAAAACTTTAAATGATCAACATAGTTTCTTACAAACAATCCACATATAAGGTTATAGAAAGTATACCTGATCAGACTTGGGATTGCTAAAGTAGTCCACCACTACTGCACCTCCGATTGAACTGGCTGCTAGACCGCTCCTGGATCACCAAACCTCAAAATCGCAAACTTGAGTGTGTGTGTGTCCTTGCGTCGATCAACAATCGCAAACACCCCTCGGGTGTTCTTCTTTGTTCGACGGCAAGAGAGAGAGAGCCGAGAGAGAGAGAGTGTGTGCGAGGAGAGAGAGAGCGAGATCGAGAGAGAGAAGGAGAGTGGTGGCTAGGGTTAATCCCTTGTGTCACTTATCTTAATCCTTAAGCCTTAAGGATATTATATAGGGATTAACTTGGACCTAAGCCCGTTTAATTAAAAGCCCAACTGGTTTTAATTAAACTTTCATTTCTTCTCATATTGACCCTCTGGACTTTACTAGTTAATTAATTAACTATTAATTAACTGTCCGTTAAATATTAAAAATTAATATTTAATTCTCTTTAAATAATAAATAACTATTTATTATTTATTCCTTTCAATAATTAATACAAACTGATTAATTATTTATTTCTCTCTTTTCAATAATTAATACAACTGATTAATTATTTACTTTTCTCTTTAATAATTAATCCAACTGATTAATTATTTCCACACAGATTTATGGTGTAATCCAACTATTCTGAATTGGGTGTGTAGCAGTGTGACCCTTTAGTCTCTTATAACATTGGATACAACATGCCTATTAATTATCTCTGCACATAATCTAACATAGACACATGTTTGGAACCTTCAATTCGTTCAGCAGATGTGGTTCCCTGTGTTGAGAAGGTAAATGGAGTGGGTGGTTCCAATGCAGTTTCGACCTTTTTGATTCGTTCAAGCAATTCAAAATTTTCTTTGTACAAGTCGTCAATGATCTTGCCATCAAGATTGAATACTGTTTGGAGACGCTTGTGGAGGATAACTTCTTGAACTATAGGAGAGGGTTCAGATGTGGTTTCTGATAGGAAGGCTTTGGTAAGGTCACCTTGAACTAGATGAGTTAAGCAAAACTCCTGTAAGGTTTGAAACCTTTGCTGTAATTCCTTTTGGGGAATGTATTCAACAGTGGGCTTTGGTGAAACAGGGGAGTAGAGTTCGTCATCAGCGTAGATAGAAGATGAAACATCAGTATCAGACGATGAAGTGAGACAGATAAGGTATGAGTCATTAAGATCAGAGTAGTCAAATGGAACTTTAGTTCGGAGATTAAGAGTTCGTTTGACTTCTTCTTCAATACTTTCCTCTTCTTGACCAACAAAAACCATCCGTTGGGTAAGCCCTTCGCCAAATAGATCAGCATTGTACAATTGTTTGGACGTAACCTTGCTCAATGCATTTGGGTGTTTGAAGCCCAGTCCATCGAATTTCCATCTGGAGAAAGGACGTTCATTTTCTTTGTATTGAGAGATGATCTTGTCGCTTTGATCGCGTTTGGATAGAAGATATTCAAGTTCATAGATTCTGGTGTAAAGAGTACTTAGTTCATTCCTAAGTTCATTTTTAAGAATTTCAGAAGCCTTTTCAGCACATGCACATTCTGCTTTAAGATCTAATATGGTGGTATTCGTGCTATTAGTTAACTCTAAGAATTCAGATTCTTTAGCAGCTAATTGGATCTTAAGGTTAATTAAGTCGTTATCTAACTGCTTAATTATTGTTTGTGCCTCTATATCCTTGTTGTGTGAAAAATCTTCTAGAACTTGATTTCTAGTTTTTACTCTATTATCTGATTTTCTAACTCTTTCATTCGGATTAATATGGTTTGTATGTGTTCATGTTTAAAACTCATATTATAGTTAGAGTCAGAAGATACCTTCCCGCTTTCCAAGCTTTCCTCATCGGAGTCAGAGAGATCATCACCATCATCATCCTCTCTACTTCCTCCACCATTGTGAGCCATTAAACAGAACTGAGCATGATCTTCACCATCCAGATCACTGTCCGATTCTGTATCATCCAGGAACTGATCTTCTTCTACTAGCAGCGCGTTCCCAGCCTGTCTTTGTTTGAACAGACGGTACTTTTGCCGATAGTATTCTGCATCTTTGGTCTTTTTCATGGGGCAGTTCCGGATTAGATGTCCTGATCTTCCACAGTTGTAGAACTTGGAGTCAGTTTTCTTTTCCTCCTTCTTCTCTTCTCTCTGGTACCTTGGCTTGTCAACAGGAGCAGCTCTTTCGTGTCTCCTTGAACCAGATGTGAACCGTTGTCTATTGTTAGTCTTGTTGAAACGGTTCTTGAAGTTCTTGTTGGCCACTGTGAGAGCTTGAAATGCAGCTTCTATTGAATCATCATCATCATCATCGTGATCAGAATCACTGAGAACCACGTGTTTAAGTTTCATTGATCTGGATGATGTTTCCCTAGGGATTCTGTCAGCTACCACCAGGGCAAGAGGATCAGCAGCTGGTTGTTTAGGATTATACTGCAAGATTTCATCTTGATACTGATTGAGATCTTCGAAGATGTTGTGGAAGGTGACTGATGTAAGATCTTTGTTGATCTGTTTGTAAAGTCTGGCATAGCCCTTCCACTCAGTACCTAATGAATTCAAAAAAACACAGTTCAAATCAAGGTCAGTTCTGACAATTTGATTGGATCTCATTTCATTTTGCAGCTTGCAGAATCTGCCATATGTGTCAGAGAGGAGCTCATTTTCACGAGCTTTGAATTCATGGTACCTGTTGACCAGCTGAGTGCGTTTTATGTACTCTCCTTGTTCAGTGCCTTGTAATTACTTTTTGATTTCATCCCAGATTTCCTTGGCAGTGCCCAAGCTGTCATTCTTCAGATAAATCTCAGATGAGAGACCCTATTTTAGATAGTACTTTGCTAGTCTCTCAGCTTTCTTTGTTTCCTTCTCAGTAGCAGTCAGCTCATCATTGGTCTTTTCTCTCTCATGTCTGAGAATGGGGGGATTGTTAGTTGAGTCAGCTTCAACGATCCTTGTGAACTTGGTGTTGCCCTTGTGGATGCATTCTATCATCTTGTCACCGAAGAGTTCATTGTGCTCTAGGAAGTCCATGAACCTTCCTTTCCAGACATTGTATTCCCCCCGAAACAAAACAGGAGGTTTTGTATCAGTACCGATGGACATCATTTCATTTGAGCTAGACATTGTTTGAACTTTGATTACAGAAATGATCGTTCACTTGTTATGTATGGATTGATTGTTCGAAAACTTGATTTGTCAAAATGAGGAGTTAATTCACTTTAATTCAACCTTATTTGATCTTGTAAAGATTAAATTCAACTTTGAATTATATAGAATTGAGTTAATTTTAATTCAACTTTGAAATATATCTGAGTTTGATTAAATTCAATTTTCAATTAAAGTTTTAAGTTTAAGTTCGATTGTCCTCTTTAAAGTCAAGTCCAAATGATTCTATCACTTGTCCAATAGGTTCCGGGTATGCAATAGGTACTATGCGATTGGAGAAAACCCTTTAAAATTAAGCAAACTCCTTGATCGTGATTGAATAAGGTAACCAATAGTGTGCGATTGGATCCTGTAGCACCAAACACTTAGCAATAAACTGTTAGTAATAACAATAGAGTGCTATGCAAATCAGTTGAATCGAATGTGATTGCCTTTGGAGCGGCTGATAGAATACACTTGGTTAAAATTCTTTAATCAAACAGCCCAATGGAATGCGATTGGTAACTTGTTGCACTCAGCTGTGAGAATATTGTTAGTCTCAATCGCATGCGATTAGGGGAACCCGGCTGATAGCTTTGATGCAGCACTTAGTAATTTCAACTTTGTAGGAACTCTATAAGCCGCCTAATCTAGTCAATCGCATTGACCAATGATCCGGCTTATAGACTCTGATATGTCCCTATCAAATCAGATGGCCTTACCCCTTATGGTGTCTACCCACTTGTACCTTGATTGGTATGGGTAGTACTTGAGTTGCCTTGTGAAACACTTAAACTTTGAAGAATTAATATTTAAATTTAATTAAAACCGACTTCTTCTTCTTCAAATCTGCATTTAAGCCTCAAGAACACCATAAATGCTTAATTTCCAGAAAATTAAATGTCAAGAAATCGATCATTTAATGAACTATTGGACTTTATCCTTTAAATTTTCCACTAGGTTTTGAAGTGTTCTTCAAGAAAGCCTTATAAAACAGTGAATGTCTTTGAATAAACCCGAAAGGATGATAGAAAAGGTAGTGTTTTTGTACCTTCAACGTGTTCTATCTTCGGGAATGTTCAAAATCGTACCTTTCTTGAACAAACCTTGTTGTTGGACACCTTGTTGAACCCGAGAGCTTGTTCTTCACTTTGAGCTTGAACTTCACGAGATTATCTTTGATGTTTTCGAACAATCACGAGCCAAAAACAAGTTTGGCTCTGATACCAATTGATGGTCCCGTATTGTATACGGATGAAGCAATGCTTGATGATAATCTACTATTGAGTGTTTGTGTGTATTCGGTTGAAGAGAGAGAGCCGAGAGAGAATTGTAAGAACACAAACACAAGTGAGTAATATGCAAAGCTTACATTAGAATGTGGGGGAAATGCCTTTATATAGCATTTTCCCAACTTTGAGTAATTACATATTACACCCCTCACTTTAATATTTCTAACAATTTGCTAGCGATCTAGCTTCACTTTGGATTTTTGCATCGTTATCATTTTTCGCAACTTCAAGTAAAGCTTCTCTTATATCTAATGTGGATGAGTGGATAAATCTATTTAGTTGTTTTCTTGACTGCTTTACGCCTCCTATTTTCATGATTTCCAAATGATTGGAATACTCTAATATTTACTTTCTTGGGCTTAATATATTAATCAAAACATGGACTTTCTAAAATTTTATTTTTTAAGTAGTAAACTTTGAAAAATATTATATGAAGAAGAAGAAGTTCATATAAGAATCATTCTTAGTGCGAGAACCGCGTGAACCAATCTGAGCTATCCAATCCCCTCTACTTCAATCTCATTGTTCACCCATGAATTTCTCACATGCACCCTGCCACACTCTATCCCTTCACACTCTTCATCCATGAACTTCCCATATCAAGGAACGACTGAGATTGGTTCTCGTGGTTCTCGTGGTTCTCGTGCTAACAACGGTTCTCGAATGAACCTTCCCACTTTATATATATATATATATATATATATATATATATATATATATATATATATATATAGGAAAAAGTTCATGCGAGAACCATTCTTAGTGCGAGAACCGCGAGAACCAATCTGAGCCGTCCAATTCCCCCTTTTTCAATGTAATTGCTCACCCATGAATTCCTCACATGCACCCTGCCACACTCTATCCCTCCACGCTCACCATCCATGAAACTTCACATATCTAAAGAACGACCGAGATTGGTTCTCGCGGTTCTCGCACTAACAACGGTTCTCGCATGAACCCTCCACTATATATATATATATATATATATATATATATATATATATATATATATATATATATATATATATATATATATATATATATATATATATATATATATATATAATGTGGGCTCCCTTGAAACGTGAGTGGCCTGTGCGGCCACACCTCCGCACTCCCTCAAAGACACCCTTAATAAGTGGGAAGATTCATCCGAGGTCAGATTCATCCTCCACGCCATCACTTCATCCTCTTCTTCCTGATCTCCCTCGATGTGCTAGAGCACCCTCGCATTATATCTTTCCTGTAAAAGAACAGAGTTTGCAATGATGTGTTATAACCAACGATATTAGCACCTGAATATAAAAAAAGAGACACATAACCACACACATTTGAAAAAATCTTAGTAATATAACACCAAAAGTCAAAGATAAAATATCATAAAGTTAGTAAAATGATTTTTGTATCTATAGTGCTATAAATGAATATACACCTACCAAGGACATGGTCCAAATGAGTGAATAACACACAGACATGAGCAGACAATTCCAACTTTAACCAAAGAAGCAGATTTGAATTTAAAAATATATATAGCGTACACAGTGAAGCATTTGTTAGATCAAGACATTTAATACAAACGTTAGAATAATGCGGAAAATAGAACATAAACGAACATGAAATATAACGTGGTTCGATCAAGACACCACCTACGTCCACACACAGTAATCAGAGACTTATTTATTATGACTCAAGGTATATAATATACATGATAACACTTATCCAATTGTTTGAATTCAATTCAAACCGGAAGCCATGCTACAATCCCACCCCACGTGCACAATTTGAATTAATTCCAACCATGCAAATAAATTCTTAGGAAACTCCATGACTTGCAATTTATATCCTCGGCGTGATAATAAATCTCAATTAAATCCATGCATGAATTAATTCAAAAACCATGAACACCACGTGCAATAATTTAACTAATCCATTAATTAACTTCAATTCCATTGCAACTTTAAATAATCAATAATTAAATGAAGTTGATTCTTCCACTTATAAATTTGATTCATCCACTAAAGGTATAACACCTTTGAAGCTATGTTACAAGTTAGAGAAGCATGAGTTTGTAGTGGATAAATCAACTTTATAAATGAAAATATCATCTCCCATAATTAAAACCAACAATTTACGTTCACGTCGATCTTCCCGATTTATTCTAGTTTCAAATACCGTTCCACTAATCAAGTCACACACCCAACAACATTTACGCAAACACCTGGTACCCCACAAACATTCAAACCAAGTGAAAGCAAGGAAAAAACATTGTTGAATCCAACAAAAGAAATTGTCATAAAAAAAACACAGCGATCGTATCAAGTTTAACAAAAGAAACATATCTTGGCTTACCACGTTTTGCAAAAAGTTGGACTGTGCAAACTTAAATCTTGTCAGAAGAATTTTGACCGTGTCGAAAGCAATCGCAGGTTGATTAATGAAGGGAACAATTGTTTAGGGCAAAACAATTTGGAAATGGAGAAGAGGAATGTTATGGTTTTTTCGTGAAATGGAAGAAGAGGAGTCGCCGATGAAACATAGCGAAGAAAGGAATGATTAACCTATATACTTTGAATGGAATTCGAAGGATCCGAATGCGTGAAGAATCCTAGCTTTTTTTAAAAGCCGGATCTTTCCCATTAATCAATTTTAATTAAGGTAATATGCTGAAGCGGATGGTTTTGATTGGTGGAGAAAAAAAAAATTTACTATTATTAGTGAGAATATAAGTCTTTCAATAATAGATATACATTATTAGGCAAATTAAGGCATATATATATATATATATATATATATATATATATATATATATATTTTATGCCCCTAGCTTTTGTAGAACCTTTGGGTATGTGTCAAGCATATCAAGACTATATGAGCCCGGCTCAAAACCAGCGAAATACATGCCAATGTTCTCAAACGTAACCTTCTTCATTTCGTCGAAGGAAGTAATTGTACGACGTTTGGCCCAAGAATTAAGGGCTGAGAGATCATTCTAGGTTGCACGATGCTAACGATCCGACGAAGAGCTTCTGGTTGGTTAATAGTTCTAGAAAAAAAGCTTTTATGCCTAGAATGAGCTTTCCCGTGAACTGCTGTTATTGAAGTCCTACCTAGAAGTTCAACGTTAGGCCATTCCAATATAAAGCTTTCCTCAGCTCGAAATACATATTTGGTCGCTGCCGGTGAAAATGCTCTTACCGACGGTTTACCGAATAGGTGTGTCCTATACATTCCTAGCTATCCCATCGCCATACCTATTGAATTATTAGTTACGTGATAATCATTAATCAACTATGTATACATATAAATAATAACAATAACATAAAATTTTAGATAAATTAAAAGACGGTTGCAGAAACTAATAGATATATAGAACGTTACTCGCGACGCTTGGAATTGATGTAATCATAAGGGTGTCGAAGGGATTTGAAGTACCAAAGAAAAGTGAACATTTCACCGATGATCGGAAAGCCCATGTGTCCGGAGGCAGCTGTGTGCGGCCTTCAGATGACCGGAGAAGAACTTACTAAGCTGTTGTCGTTGGGGGCGAGATGCTACATCGCAGATAGATCCAGTGACGACGAACCCCTTGCCTGACCATTGTTGTAACCTTTGATTAAGTTCAGCCTCGTTGCGTGAGCAGGTGTGCACCGCCGCCCCTAGCTCCGCCAGTTCCTCCACCACATCGTAGCTGATTCCAAGTGTACCGTCGGTTACCAGAGCAGTGACGCCGGCCAAACGCCATCTCTAATTTGTAGCCACACGGCCCATACCGTCGCGACTTACCGAATAAAACAAAGTTCATTTATCGTAACAACTCCACATCTAAATCCATAGTAAATGATGAATTTATACTATACTATGCAACAAATAAAACAATATTACTTCATGCAACCTAACAAAACATCTAAATACCATATTGCGTATTGTTTTTACTACCACGTCAGCATCCACATCATCTCTCATCTTCAAACCTCTCTAACCCCCAAACCCCCACATTCAACCCTTTCCAACCCAGATCTAATATTAATATAAAGTATATATAAATGAAGAGAGAGAATGAGATAATAAAAGGAAAAAGGAAAAAAAACAACCCGTAGCTAGATGGGGAACCAGCTAGGGATGGAACCCACTTGAACCCCTCTATGAGGTGATGGTGTTCTAGCACTGGTTTACCCCCAATGCGGGATGGTCTATGGGTTACGTGACTGAAAATAAATTGTAAAAATTAGAAACAACTAACTTGAGGATGAACCAATAGTTTATTCGAGACGAACAAACCAACCGATACTTCTCACAAATCGATTTGAAGAAGGAAGAGATTGATTGTGCAGAAGTCGAGAACTGAAACGACAGTGACGAGGCTTCTTCTGTCGTGAATATAGTCGCTTCAGATCATTAATCAATTTGACAAATTGGAAGGGGCAATTTTGTAATACTCAAATGTTTATTGTTTTTAGGTAAAAATAAAACAATATAGAGATAACTTTTTAGTTTTTAAAAGGTTTAAAGATATTCAAAATAAGTTTGGATAGATGTGTGTGTATGTAATTTAGAAGTTTGTAAGTATACATGTGTAATTAGATAAATTTTCAGTGATATATATATATATATATATATATATATAAGTTCATGCGAGAACCGTTGTTAGCACGAGAACCAATCTGAGTCGTACAATTTCACATACTTCAATGTCATTGTCCACCCATGAATTCCTCATATGCTCATTGTCACACTCTATCCCTCCACACTCTCCATCTATGATCTTCCCATATCCAAGGAACGGCTGAGATTGTTCTCGCGGTTCTCGCACTAACAACGGTTCTCGCATGAACCCTCCCCTATATATATAGTAATTGCATCAATAAAGAACATATGTTTAAACAAAGAACCTAAAGAACAAATCTGGATCATTGGAACATCAAAATCAATGGATGAGATTAAATATGGCAAAACTGTAATTATCATGTATTAATTTAGGAAGAAAGGGTAAACATGGAAAACCCCCCTCCCCAACAACCTCGATTTTTTAAATGTGAAGATCGCTGTGTACGTGGTTTTTTTTTTAATTTTCCATTTTTACGCCCCTAAACAATGTGTCACGTGTTATCTCCAGAATAATTCTTTAGGTTCTATGTTGAATCATACCATATATATATATATATATATATATATATATATATATATATATATATATATATATATATATTTGTGTGTGTGTGTGTAATTCTCCCTTTTTTAAAAATATGGAAAAAATGAGGTTAAGGACTAAAGGGTATATTTGTTCAAGCTCACTAGGGATCCAATCCGTTATACGTACCAGTTAGAAAAATCAAATCCGTAATATCAACCAATGGACTAAAATCTAAATTCCTAATTTTATTCAAACCAAGTAACTTACTCTTAACGTAAAGGACCTAAATAAGATACTCATAAAATACAATCCTATCCTTAAACCAACTGTTGAAACATCGGTCCGCCGGGTTGGTTTAGATGGTTGTGTCGGGCCGTTCTCCATATTCCCGAGCTTGGATCATATGCTGCGAACATCAAGAGAACTCGTTAGAAGGTGACTCGTGGCCGGAGCCCCGGGATCAACCCTCCGACGGTCAAGTCAGTATATGTATGTATGTATAAGATATATGTATGGAGATAAAGAGAGGGGGGAAAGAGATCAGGGAGAAAGTGATAAGTAAAGAGAGAGAGAGTTGAAAATGAACCTGATACCAGATGTGTGAGGGATGGGGATACTTATAGAATCTCCAAATGAGGTCTTTGTCCAATTGTCCTTGTCCTGTGGTTGGTCCAGCCAGCTGTTCTGGCAGGGCTGACTATCTTTATCCAATGGTCTGGCTGCTTTGGCCTCTGGCAGCTCTGGCATATAATTAAATGCCCATGTACCTTTTGTCGGGTAGTATAGTACATCTTCTCAAACCTTGCACTTTGTGTAGCTTCTGATACTTCTTTCTCCAGTCCGGACCAACCTCCGGATCGGTTGGTCAGGTAAATATGTCATCAAGTCCCCCAGTCTAGTATGATGTAGCTTTTGCTACATCGTGCTAGACTCAAAATCTTCATGCAACCTGTTGTTACTTTCATATATTGTTTATGTTTTTGCACACTTCATTTTTCAATAATGCGCCATGTGTCGGACTAGTAGCTGAGCTTTGTATTTATCAGATGCCGCTACGTGTCTTACTCCACAAGTACTTGAATATGCGTCCGATCACTATACGTCTTCAAGTCCCCAAGTCTAGTATGATGTGATTTTAGTCACATTATGCTAGACTCAAAATCTTCATGCTACCTGTTCTTCATATTACCTGCTCTTCATATTACCTGTTTAATAAACATGCTCCGATCCAGTGGTCGGACCTTGCTTAAGAAAGATTCCTTATTAGGTTTCGTTTTGCAAGGCTGTTCAACATGTTGTGAACTTGCTAGGTTTGTTAATCGGCTGTCTCTCGGACAAGCCGATGGTTCAAGCTTCTTTTGGCCAGTTCTTTTTTAGCGCGAGCTCTCCAAAAACATAGCCGAAGCTTGATCTTGCGGGTGTGAAAGGAAGTTTTATGGTATCAGCACACATACGCATTTTCTAACGCGTATTCACCCGACTTATGTACGAAGTCGCGATCCTTCGATTTTCTTCTACTTGCCGTAAGACATAGTAGGAATAGTGTACGAAGTTTGTGGTCTTCGTTTTCCTTCTACTTGGCCCTTCTGGGTCGAGTAGGTATACGAGGTAGCAAAGCTCGATTTTGTTTACTTATAGTACACAAGCCAATAGAGCTCGTTTATGAGATCCACAAATTTGACATAATTTGCCAAAGTGTACTTCTATTCACTTACAATATCGCATGATACAAGAGGATTGAGTTTTCCGGTCCGGTAGTCACGTCACTGTGATTTACCCTTTTGCCTTAGACAAAATTGTATTTATTGTTGCTTCAAAAGGTGTTGCAGCTGCAGCAACTACTTTCCTCTTTAGAGGTAGTACTTCTTCAGGTTCATGGTGTTCCACGATTCGTTCAAGTGGTCTGCTTATCAGATCGCTAAATATGTTATGGTATCCTGCAACAAATTGTTCATGTGTGTATCTTCCTGAGAGTAGACATAAAAATGAGTTTCTTTTGCTTTTGTTAGATACGGTATAATATATTGTTTCTCATACAAGACGTAACAACTTTTTACTTCATTTTTCAAAACATATTGGTACAATACCATCATAGTCCCTTAGTTCAATAGTGTTAATTAGTAGCACTATTGAACTCGAAAGATAAAAAATGCATGGGTGTCGTCCCTTTTGTGAGCTTCAGAATCATCAGAGGTTTAAAATCATTTTTATGTAAGAAGAGTAAGCTTTCTAGATAATCTTAGTAACTCGTAGTGCCCAATTATAAAAATATGCTTGAATGCGGAAGTGATGTATAACATCAGGTATATTTTATGTTATAAATATCATGTTATAAAGAGGGGTTAGTAGTATATGCCTCCATCAATTTTACACCTAAATGACAATTCGAGGGGCGTAATCAGTTAGAATAGCTAAGGTATTAATCAGAGTGTACTCGATGTATACAACGGAAATCAAGTCGCGGTTGATGCACGAGTTGTCATGCAATTAGTGAATTAAGCTGTCCTTGGTAGGCTATGATCTTTTATTAATAGCACTAAGTAGATTAATGAATATGGATTTTTGGGTATAGGATAACGGATACAAATGTAAATGTGATATAGTAGGATAATGATATACATGGTATAAGCACCACGCTATTAGATATGGTGAGGTTATGATTACCTTTGCAATTTGGCTGAACGGGTGATTATCTTTGGTTGTGATGCTAGCCCGAGATATGATACGCTAGAACAAGGCTATATGATATCAATTCTTTGGCAGTTGCCTGCGGCTTTCTACTAAATGTGTTATAACAATAATTGTTCTAAGAGTTGCTTGGGAAGCTATATTAATTTTTTGTTCTGGAATGAACCTCTCGTTCGGGTATATGCTTGATAGAGGGATCGTAGGAAGCTATGGATACCGACAGTACCAAGGGTGACTATCGTTAGGGATATAAGCATGAGTTAAATGTGTAATCGAGGTCAGTTTACTAAAAATTATAGTATACTTAAGAGAACCTGAAGGTTAAAGGATGCTTCCTAACGTCTTCTATCTCTAGCTTAAAATGGTTGGCGTTTCACGGATAAAGTAATTCTAAAGGTTCTTCTTGATGAGATGTCGTAAATTAACTTGTATTCCTAGGGTCTATAAAGTCATTACCTATTTTACCTGCTCATAACTTTTGGTGTTTGGGTTTTGAAAGAAACGCGCTTTGACAAGAATGGACTTCAGGAAAGATGAGCTTTAGGGTGGGTCATAATCTGGGTTACAACACAGGTATAAGAAATTGTTGCTAGGTGGCATTAGTATAATGTCCTTATTATGTAGGCTTTGGTGCTAATGAAAGATTATAGATTATTACCAGGACAAATGGTTGAGGAATCTGAAGGTTCCTCTAGATGGTTCAGCTATCGAAGGGTGTTGGAGAATGTCATGCTGAAGGTGCCGAGACTAGAAGTTCTAGCGATGGGCCGGTAGTGATAGTTTGTCGGAATGAATTAATAACTAATGGCTATGGGTTATTTATACCAAGGTTATGGACCTTACAAATTAGCCGGAGGTACATTAAGCAACTCAAGAATGCTAATATACTAAAGACGCTGAGATACCGAAGGATGTTGAGACAAATGTGGTGGTATCAAATGGTAGCAGTCTGGAAGTTAGAGCGAAAATTCGTTGAAATGGAAAATACCACGAGATTTGAGTGCCAGAAGTCATGGACCTCGAACAGTTAGCTGAAGGTAGTAGTTGTAGTTAGGTTATCTCCTCTAGTTTGAAAGATTAGAGAATGTATGATTCTCATATAGATCCTCTATAGTCCTATAATATGTTTTGGAGATATAGTTTCTATTTATGTCGGTCCTATAGCGTTTGGAATGGTCTGGATGTAACTATTTCAAGAAAAGTATAAGCTATGGTTGGTTGAATGTGGGGGTGGTCTGGATAAAAGATCAATTTTAAAGACCAGTGAAAGTATATGGAGGATGAACGGAATTTTTCTCCTTTATTCGTGTGTTTTGTATGTGTATCGAGCTTTTCTATTTTTAGTGTGATTTTCTGAATTTTTCTCTAAAGTGGACAGCTTGAATTAGAGCATTCTAAGTTCGTAATCAAGAGTAGGTGTAGGTCATGACTAATGCTTATTTATTTGTTGCTTGGATGAAGGTATTATCACTTCTGGTCCGAAACTACTATATGTTCCATACTTGAACCTTGGTTTGGATTTATTCTTTGTCTCATAGTCGACTTTTGGGCCAAAATCTTCTAGTGAGTTAGGAAGACAATAGAGTAAGGTGTTTTGAAGTACAAACAAATGTGTGTATGGTGGTGTCTACCGAGCTAGGGGACAAATATGCTTTGTTTCTTTACGATTTAACGGTTCAACTAAGGGGTAGAAGGTAGGTCTTAGGGGGGCCTACTCAAGTAAGTTATAATGTGCTAGCTCTACTTTTTATGAGATAACATGTTTAGGTAAGTTACGTCCATGTAGGTCATTTGATGGAAATGTCATTTTAATCTTTTATTTTTATTTTTATTTTTATTTTTTATTCTTATTATTATTTTATTTTATTTTTTGGAAGGGTCCTCAAATATTTTCTAAATTTAAGGCAATTGATTGAAGAGAGGGAAGTTTATGAAGTAGTAGCATCGTCTGAATAATTTGAGGTATTGATTCAAATCACAAAGCTAAAAGCTATGTTATTCTTTACTAGGTCGAGTTCTTCGGATGAGGAGGAATAGTGAGGTCCGATCTATTTGTTTTTTTCAAGGCGTCAACTAATTTATCATTTGTTATTATACTTTCTTATGTTAATAACAAGTCTTGCTCCTTTACATTCTCTTATGGTGTATATGCATGAACTAGGATTAGGCAAAAAGTTAGGAGGTATTAGTTGGAAAGAAGGTTGGAAAAGGAAAAATCTTTATCGAAATAGCATTAATTCTTATCCTCCAGATCTGGAAGTTAAAGGCATGGAATCTCCTGTGTGTTTGGGTCTTTTTAAGAATGAATCATCTTGTTTCCTTTTTTATTTTATGTAAGTGTGTAAGCAGGGCTGGAAGAATACAGAAGTAGAAACAAAGGACAATGGACGGAGGACGAAGGAACCTTAGGATCGGCGGTCCTGAAGAGCCGAAGATGGAGGTAATTCTGGGCAAAAGCGACGGACAAGGGACGGTGGACGAAGGAGCTTTAGGTCCAGAGCGACGAGAGGAGCAGATGCTATAGCAGACGAAGATGAGACTATACAGTATGTACTTAGTTACTAATGAAAAGATCAAGATTTATATAAGGTCAGGTGAGGATAAGAGCATTATGTCCAGGTTTGTGCATATTAATAAGTATTTATACTTTATTCTCATCTCTAGTTGATGTATTAGTTTACATGTTTAATCTAATGTGTGAGGAGCATATGTATCGTTATCGTCCTTAAATCATCCTGGGAACAGCTTATAGAAGCTTCCTCATTTACGTCTACATTTCCCCTTTTACCAAAACTCTTAAAGAACTTCCTTTCGATGGTTCTATCCCTTATGTTGGTCTGGATTTGTTTTGTGATGAAGATGAACATTCGTTTATAAATTTTCAAGGGAGAAATCTTGATATTAAAACAAACATCATGTATATTGAGTAACAAGATCATGCATGCATATCATAAACAAGGTTCTGCAGGTATTAAACATGCCATGGATAAGGTTGTGCAAGTATTAAGCATGTTATGAACGAGGTTCTGTAGTTACTACACATGTCATACAAAGTGGTGCAAGTATTAAGCATGTCATGAACAAGGTTATGCACAAGTCATATAGTAAATATGTATGATATATAGCAATGATATGGCCGAATGATATTCGCGATCGACCTTTGCCAACGGTCGGTTTGGAACTTCGGATCAGAAAGTTAGCTTCGGAGTTATACCGGACGTAGGTCCGGATTGGCTCTAACCTTGCAACTAGAGAATGGTCCTTGCATGCGAATTGAACAAGAAGCTTAATCTGGGGGTACTTTAGGATCTGAAAGTTGATCTATCGTAATGACGAAGTCCATCCAAGGACAACTAAAGGTTGCGGTCTGGAGGTACCTTCAGATCTGAATACGAGCTTTGCAGCAATATGTCGCTAATCTCTATCGATGCTTAGCTTGAAGCTCTGGGACAAGCATGAGCTTCATAACAAAGGCATAACCTTTGGAACCGGAGGATGGCCTTCGGAGCAGGGACATGGCCTACGGAGCCGGAGCATGACCTTTGGAGCAGGGACATGGCTTGCGGAGCCGGAGCACGAGTTTGGAGCAGTTTACATTTGTGTCAAACGAGGGCTGCTGAATGACTACTTAAGGTAGTGATCAGAAGGAACTTCAGACCCGGTTGCGTTTTCTCTATGCCGGAGGCGTGTTCATGTGACTAAAGTGTGATGACAAATCGATTATATGATTAAAAATACAAGTGAGGATTACTGTAAAACCAATACTCTATGGATCGATCTTTCTCTTGTTTCGGAATTTAAGCGAGTTCCTTAGTTGTAAATAAGTACGTAAGGTGACTATCATTAATAGTTGGTGTATAAGCTAGATAATCACAAAGGTTAAAGTGTTATAGACGGAAAGGAAAATAAATTTCACATTTGAATAATAAAAAAAAGACTCAAAAGAATGCAAAGGGCATGCATTGATGGAAAAATTAATTACCACTGAACATTGAGCAAGCATATAAAGTTTTTAACTAATTAAATAAAAGTGATTTTTTTTTGTCTCTAGTACATGGAAGTTTAAAAATGTTGTTGTACTTTTTAGTGCAGGCAACTTTTTCATTATGACACTATCACATGTCTCTTCTTTCATTCTTTATCTCCAATAAATTATACAAATATCATTTTATGTATAAAACAAAAGATTTGATGTCAGAAGATCATCCATAGCTTGATTATACTGTTTTTGTAACCAAAAGAGATGTAACAGGAATCATTCGTGAAGAGCACTAATTAATTCTTTAAATTACCATGTGAAAATAATTTTGTTTATAAACTTATTCTTATTTAAATATTTTACATAGATCTTTTTTTTTTAAGAATAATAGATGTCATGTTGATTTTCTAAATTATAGGAGTACCTACACATGAAGAAGTTGTGTAGTTCGACCACGTATATATCTACTTATATTAATTTTATATAATAATGTATTTTTATAAATAATCTTAAATAATAGAATCAAGTCAAATCAAATAATATTTCAATAAAAAAAAGGCATGTTGGGTGAGGTGCTCAGTAAAAAGAGATTTTACTCACTGCTTTGACATGAGTTTGACCCATTTTTACAAGTAAAAAAGCTATAACTCCATATCTTGAGAAGATCTTTGAAGGATCTGACATCGATTTGACCATAAAATATTTTAATATCAATATATTTAATATATTAATTTATTAGGTAACTATTATGAAAGGCTAGGTTGAGAACATGAGTATGCTATATGGGCTATACAACTTTATAAAATAGCTTCTTTTATTATAAATAATAGTGTACAGCCTATTTCCTTTGCTTTAGTCAACTATATTTGCCATTTCTCTCTTTTCTTTATTATGACAAAGTTTACAAGTTCAGTCAAATCAGAAATACAGTGAAGGTCCTGCAGTTTTTGCATAGTTATGTCATTATTCTTAATTGAATCTATAGTTATTAATTCACCATACCTAAATTGATACTATTGTATATTTTTTAATATCTCCACCTCTTGGAGCTATATCCTGCTATAAAGGATTTACAAAATTTTTATAAATATGATCACCTATAAGATTGTTGATGCCTAGGGTCGATAGTTAAAAAATATGATTTGAATATAAAATTTTGTCAATGACTAAGTAATCTATACACATGCAAAGTATACATATTTACATATGTTTAAAACAATTAAAATATTAATATATGATACAATTAAAATATTAAAGTATTAATGCATGTTATATCTACAGCATGCTAAAATACTCATATTTAAGCACATATGTTTGTGTATGTTCATACATCGATGTTATAAACAGTTAAAGACATTTATACATTTGACTATGGCGCTATTATTTTTAGATTTATTATATGTTGTGTATTCTTTTTAATAATACACATAAATAAATAACACAATATTATGTCAAATCCATCAAAATTAATTAAAGCTATTCTCCCCCCCCCCCCCCCCCCCCTTTTTTTAATAAAAAGAAAAGAAAGAAAAGACATGTGCAAGATGGCTAAGTAGGTGACAGTTACAATCTTTTGTCTGTCCTACATCAACACAAAGTACAAGACTTAATGTGAGAAGGTTGAGTGTTGCAGTAGGTTACATAGGCTATTGCAGCCTAGCTCTGCCTCTTTATTTTCTTTTTTATTTAGGTACTTCAGTGAGAGAAGAAAGAGGTCTACGCAGAAAAATCGAGCTAGCGCTGTAAAGGAAGGCAACACCGGCGGTTCTACTTCGTTCGTCGATACTTTCTACGGCCTTGTTACAGACATCTTCGGCTGGACGCAGGAACGGACGTTTCACCTTTCGCCTTCAACCCTCTAGAATCTAATCTTAAATCCACGAGTGGCTGTAGATCTGATCATCGCAAGGTTTGGTTAAAATATTCTCTACGCCGCATGTGGCTCGGTGGTCCGATGCACGCAATCCTCCCTCATTCTGGTTGCAAAGCTTTCCGAATAACGATTAACGAGTATCAGGTGCATAAATAACGATTTCCGAAGCTAAAGAAGAAGATTCAGAAGTGATGACTATTGTGCTACAGTCCGAAGGTTCCTAAGGACGATATCCGGAATAAAGAATAACCTTCGAAATATAAGTAAGCAAATACAATAAATCTTGAATAAGACAAAATATGAGAAATGCGGACCTTCGGCACGATCGGTTTGGCAGGCACAGAATATGCGCATTTAATGAAGCCTGTCACCACAGTCAGCTCACATTAAATGCAGAACAGAATGTCTGTGCTAAAGAAGGAAGGACCAAAGGTTATTACCCAATTAGCTTTTCTATAAATAAGAGGATCCCAGGTCAGTTAATGCAGGATTCTCACTTCATTAAATTCTCTCATTCTCACATTTATTACGAGAGTCGATTGGCATATTACTAATTCTCATGCCGGAGCTGGGTCACGAGCCGAAGCTCGTGACGAGACTAACCGGTGATTGTTTTGTAGGGATTTCCGTCCAAGTCGAAGTTGGAGCTGGTCAGAGCTGCTAGATCCTGTTTCAACATTTGGCGCCATCCGTGGGACTGTTGTCAAACGATTAGCCATGAACATTGTCCCATCATCAGATAACACTCTAGAGCCGGAGGTGTTTCGACCAACACAACCTCCAGACATAGGAGCTGGACCTTCAGCTCTCCTCACATCACAGCCCTTGGCACAAGTAGTGAGTTCGGGGACACTTGTGACTTCCGTCGCTACCAACACGTGTCCACCGGAACTCACCCCAAACCAAAGGCCCCCGTGGGCCCCGATGATTAACAGAGATTTGGTACGGAACAACTACGACATACTCAAAGAGCTTTTAGCAGACCACGAGAGAGAACTGCGTTTTGGAGAATTACAAGCCAGGCTACAATTTGATAGAACCTTTGAAACTCCTCGAGACCGAGATCGGAGACCACCCTTCACATCCGTACGTGTAGAAGCGTTTGAAGGAACCTCAGGACCAAACTCAAACCAGCCGACGTTTGGTTTACGTAACACTGCTACTCAGAGAAGTCACCCGTCGTCCGGAGGAAGAAGAGGAACGCAACCAGTACAAACCCTACGAGGTTTAGAGCCGGAAGACTGGGCTGAGGAAAACGAGGGGGAAGCAGAAGAAGAAGATCTATCCAGACCGTATCGCCCCTTGGAGAGTAGCAAGTTCACAAGAAGAATAGCCATGTCCCGGTTCTCAGGGAAGGTTAAGATGCCAAACCATGTGAAGATGTACGAAGGAAATAGTGATCCTCAAGATCATCTAAAAATCTTTGTAGGTGCAGCTGAAGTAGAGCAATGGTCGATGCCTATCTGGTGCATGATGTTTGCACAAACTTTGATTGGACCGGCACGGATCTGGTTCGAGCACTTGCCTAATGAAAGCATTGACAGCTTCGAAGAATTGCGAAGAGGTTTCTTGGCCAACTTCATGCAACAAAAGAGGTATACGAAGCATCCTGTGGAAATTCACAACATAAAGCAGAAGGATCATGAGACGTTGTGGGCTTTCATGGCAAGATATCTAAAAGAGATCCAAGGAATTAAGGGAGCGGATGAAACCATGAAGATTTCGGGTTTCGTCCATGGGATAAAAAACAAACAGCTTGTTGAAAAATACTGCAATCGGATGCCGAAAACCATTGATGAGATGATGGAAAGGGCCAAAGCTTTTATCAGAGGCAAAGAATCCATAGGAGGATCTGATGACGTCCCAAGACGTGCCTCAAATGATATCCAGAAGCCGAGGAACACCCCCTGGAGGTTTGCCGGACGACGACCGCCGATTGTTAACTTCCCCGAGAGAAAGGTAAGTGACAGCCGGAGGATTCCCTATACTTCCAGAGACAAGAACTCGTACACACCTTTGACCAAAACTCCACATGACATCTTGATGACTGAAGAAGCTAGCCAATCTTTTATGCCACCTCGGCCACTCCAAGGAACGCCAGACAAAAGGAACCTCGATAAGTACTGCGAGTTTCACGGGGATCGTGGGCACAACACGAATGATTGTTACCAACTCAAGAGGCAGATAGAGGTTGCTGTGAAGACGGGAAAGCTAGCACATCTAGTGAAGGAAGTTAGACAGGCGCCGGCGAAATCTAACACTCGATTGCAACAGCCCAGAATCAACGCGAAGGATAAAGGAAAAGAAGTTTTTATGATACAGACATGGGGCGAGCACCGGAAGAGGAAGGAGCCGGAAGACGGTGGATGGATGAGGAGAACGATCGAATTCTCCACTGAAGAGGACGACTGCCCTACGGTAGGTCCAATGGTTATAACAGGGAAAGTAGCTGGTCATGAGGTCCATCGTATTCTGGTGGACGGGGGAAGCTCAACAGAGATTATGTACGAACATTGCTTCATGAAGTTTGAACCCAGAGTCAGAGCTCTGATAGTGGACAATGCAACACCATTGGTCGGTTTTTCGGGAGAAGTGACATGGCCGATAGGGGAGATAACGCTCCCAGTAACCTTCGGAACCCCCCCTTTGGATAAGACAGTTCACCTACGGTTCGTAGTGATACGATCTACGTCTGTGTATAACATCATCTTGGGAAGACCAGGGTTGTATCAACTAGGAGCCATTGTTTCAACGATCCACTCGTTGATGAAGTTTCCAACTCCAGAGGGAATCGCCTCCATACAAAGCGAAAAGAAGGACGTACGAGAATGTCTTCAAATAGAACAAGAAATGAGGAGAAAACAAGTGGTGGATGCCGGAGGTGATGAGAGAAAGGTCCGGATCAATAGTTTATATCCGGAGCAAACCGTAACCGTCGGAGGAACATTGACGAAAGAATGCCGTGTAAAACTGGAAGACATTTTAAAGGCCAATTTAGACGTCTTTGCTTGGGTGCCTGAAGACATGACTGGTATCCCAAGAGAAATTGCAGAGCATAAGCTAGGAATACCAGAGACCGTCAAACCAGTAACACAGAAGAAAAGAGGCTTGGCTCCAGATAGAAGTAGAGCAGCTTGTCTCGAAGTAGAGAAGCTTCAGCAAGCAGGGATTCTACGAGAAGTCAAGTACCAATCCTGGATTGCAAACCCAGTATTGGTAAAAAAGAAGGACGGAACATGGAGGATGTGCATAGACTTTACGGATCTAAACAAGGCGTGCCCCAAGGACCCTTACCCGCTACCAGAAGTGGACCTAAAAGTGGAATCTCTGACGGGATATAGGTTCAAGTGTTTCCTAGACGCTTATAAAGGCTACCATCAGATCCAGATGGCTAAAGAAGATGAGGACAAGACCGGTTTCTTTACGGACAGAGGAGTTTTTTGCTACCAAAAAATGCCGTTTGGAATGAAGAACGCGGGCGCCACTTATCAACGATTGGTGGATTTGGTGTTCAAGGAGCAAATCGGGCGGAACTTGGAGGCATACGTAGATGATATCGTTATCAAGAGTAACAGCGAGGAAGAACTATTAGCTGATATCCACGAGACCTTTAAGAACCTTAAGAGGGTCAATATGAAGCTAAACCCAGCGAAGTGCTCTTTCGGGCTGGAACAAGGAAAATTCTCAAGGCATCTCGTAACGCCAAATGGGATGCGAATAAACCCAGAGAAGACGAAGGCGATAATGGAGTTGACGTCGCCGAAGACACTGAAGCAGGCCCAGAGTTTAAGTGGTAAGCTAAATGCGTTACATCGGTATATGTCCAAAGCAGCTGAAAGAGCTCTACCTATCTTCAGGACAATCAAAAACTGCGTAAACAAGAACAACTTCCGTTGGACCAAAGAAGCAGAAGCTGCTTTCCAAGAAATTAAGAGAACTATCTCAGAGTTACCAATGCTGGTAGCTCCAAAGCAGGGAGAGGTGTTAACGATTTATCTCGCTGCAACCACGTCAACCTTAAGCGCGGTGTTAATGGCTGAAAGAGACCATAGGCAGATCCCCATCTACTTTGTAAGTAGAGTATTACAAGGAGCAGAAGCTAATTACCCTCCTATCGAGCGGGTAGCGCTGTGTTTGATACACGCCTCCAGAAGATTGAAACGATATTTCCAAGCACACACGGTGAAGGTACTGACGGACCTACCCATTAAACAGGTGTTAACGAAACCAGACGTGTCGGGACGGCTGGCCAAGTGGGCCGTTGAGCTCAGCGCTTTTGACATCTTGTATGAAGCGCGTACTTCAATAAAGGGGCAGATATTAGCAGACTTCCTCGCAGAGACGAATGGGCCGAAGGAGTCAGAAGCCGGAGGAAAAGTACCATCAGAAGAGCCGAAGGATAAAGCAAAGCAAGTAGCAGGTACAAGTAAGAAGCTGAGGTCCGGATCAGGAAGGAAGGACACCACACTCTCAGAATCATCGGACGTCTGGAAGCTTCATACGGATGGTGCTTCCAGTGTAGAAGGCGGAGGAGCCGGACTAGTGTTAACTAGCCCCTGCAAGACGGAATACACATACGCACTCCGATTCAACTTTCCTACGTCCAATAATGAAGCAGAGTATGAAGCACTATTATCAGGATTACGCTTGGCTAAAACAATGAAGATTTCAAAGCTTAAAGTGTTTGTTGACTCAATGTTGGTTGCAAATCAAATCAATGGGACTTATGAGGCCAAAGAAAAAAGCATGATTCAGTACTTAGCTGAAGCAAGGAAACTCATGTCATCCTTCGATTGCTGTGAGATCCAACAGATACCAAGAAACAAAAACAAGAAGGCCGACGCCTTAAGCAAGTTAGCTTCAGTAGCATTTGATCATCTGACAAGGACCGTGTTGGTGGAAGTGCTGGAACAACGATCAATAGAGCCGGAGGAAGTCAATGTCATAATTGAAGAAGAAGGCGACACATGGATGACGCCCATAATCAAAGCACTAAAGAATGACAATGTGGAGGAACTTTCTGAACACGACAAGGCTAAGATGAATCTGTCGAGGTATGAACTTCAAGATGGTGTCCTATACAGGAAATCTCATTTGGGTCCTTCCCTACGATGTGTGGGCCCCCTGCAGGCCAATTATATAATCAGAGAAGTCCATGCCGGAGCATGTGGTCTGCATGCCAGATCAATAGTAGCCAAAATGCTACAAATAGGCTACTACTGGCCGTCTATGCACAATGATACTTTTGAGGAAGTCCGGAAATGTCAAGCATGCCAAATGCACGCCCCAGTAGCCCAGATGTCAAAGCATCCGCTCGTGTCAATCATGGCGGTGTGGCCTTTTAGAAAGTGGGGGATGGATATTGTAGGCCCTTTCCCCGAAGGAGCCGGAAGAGTCAAATTCCTCCTAGTAGCAGTAGATTACTTCACCAAATGGTGCGAGGCAAAACCCCTGGCGACTATAACTGGAGTACAGGTATGGAAATTTACATGGGATCAAATTGTATGCAGGTTCGGTTTACCACATGAGATTGTCACGGATAATGGAAAGCAGTTTGCGAGCGATCCGTTCCGAGGATGGTGTAAAGAAATGAACATAAAGCAATCATTCACATCCGTGGCCCATCCACAGGCCAACGGGCAAGTAGAGAGAACAAATCGAAGTTTAGTTGAAGGTATAAAAACCAGACTGCAGGCTGAAGGGGGAAAATGGGTAGACCACCTCAGTCATGTCCTATGGGCACACCGAACGATGCTGAAGACGAGCTCCGGAGACACACCATTTAGCCTGACTTATGGAACTGAAGCAGTTATTCCACCGGAAATTGGAATCCCGACACGTCGAAGCCAGGCGAACGT